>OY754340.1:22855637-24055637 GCA_963573305.1 Pyrrhosoma nymphula | reverse complement strand
GTATATTTATTTCACAAGGCGGATTTCGCAGGCTTAAAACAAGAACTATTGACCTCGTATAAAAAATTTAGTGATATTAGTGAAAACCGTTGTACTGACTATACATGGAATACTATTCATAACATCACACAACTAGCCATAACTAGCGCAATACCAAGTAAACTTAAAAAGGTCAATACTGAACCTAGGTGGTATAATGCGGACGTCCGGAAATCTCTCAAACGACAACGAATACGGCACGCAAAAATGAGGAACGCACGTCAGGATCTCTCCGAAGAGGAGTATAAGAAGTTATGTGAAAAATACAAGACATCGAAAACAGCATCTAAGGCGGCCTTTCAAAATGCATTAACGGAATTCAAAAATAAAATATTGGGCGAATACTTAGAGGACAACCCAAAGTCATTTTGGTCGTACGTGAGGGAGGTTCAAGTGTGCACATCAACTGAAACGTCACTAAAGAGCAATCTAGGAGAAAGAGCAAACGACAAATTAGATAAAGCAAATATCCTCAACGCCTTTTTTCAAAGCGTCTATACAAAATGCTCTCCAAACGACACCACTACAATACCTAGGCTATATAACCACCCAATGCAGTCTATTAATATCACTAGTCGTGGAATAGAAAGTCATCTGAAATCCATTAATTCCAAGAAATCACCCGGTCCCGATCAAATTCCCGCCCGAGTTTATAAAGAATTAGCATCAGAAATAGCACCGTACCTTAAAATAATATTTGAAAAATCTCTAACACAACAACGTCTTCCTTACGATTGGAAAATCGCGAACGTTACACCAATATTTAAAAGTGGCGATAAGGAAGAGCCCAGAAACTAAAGACCGATTTCCCTTACGTCTATCTCCTGCAAGATATTGGAACATATTATCGTCAGTTCGATAATGGGGTACTTGGATAGTCAAAACTTGTTAACGCCAAATCAGCACGGATTACGGAAAGGCAGGTC
Source organism: Pyrrhosoma nymphula (assembly GCA_963573305.1). Taxonomy (NCBI): domain Eukaryota; kingdom Metazoa; phylum Arthropoda; class Insecta; order Odonata; family Coenagrionidae; genus Pyrrhosoma; species Pyrrhosoma nymphula. The sequence goes on along the minus strand of OY754340.1, from coordinate 24,054,672 downwards.
ATGCGAAACCCAGTTGGCCCTCTTCCTTCACGACATTCTTTCCTCGGGAGAAAAGCTTGTCCAAGTAGACGCAATATTTCTAGATTTAAAAAAATCTTTTGACAAGGTTCCTCATTCAAAGTTACTCGTTAACTTAGAAGCATACGGAATACACCACGACGTAATATGTTGGATAAAAGAGTTCTTAGCCGACCGCGAACAGAGGGTAGTTCTAGATGGCGTTAGCTCAGATGTAGTGAAAGTTACATCAGATGTACCTCAGGGAAGTGTCATTGGTCCCTTTTATACATTAATGATATCACTACCGTTGTTACTAGCAAAATTCGCCTCTTCGCAGATGACGCATTGTTGTACAGGGATATAGACAATGAATCCGACAAGATTGCATTACAAAAACACCTAGATGCTATAAATGAATGGTGCAATACTTGGCAGTTAGAATTAAATTTTAAAAAGTGCGTTCTTATGAAATTTTGGAAAAAGAATAACTCGGTTAATGATACGTACACAATTAATCAAACAGACTTATCAAATGTAGAGTCAGTTAAATACTTAGGCGTGACCATTACTCAGGACCTGTCTTGGGGGAAATACGTTCGGGAAATCTGCGGACAGGCTAGTCGCAAATTGTGATTTATCAAGAGAATATTAGGAAAGTGCGACGAGAAAGTTAAAGAGCGATGTTATTTTTCACTCGTGAGACCTCACTTGGAGTACGCCGCTAGCATATGGGACCCTTACGAAGTAGGACTAATCTCTGAAATAGATAGAATACAACGGAGAGCAGCAAGATTTGTGAAAGGTTGTTACGATAAACTTAGCAGTGTTACCGAATTGTTGAAGGAATTAGGGTGGGAATCTTTAACTGATCGAAGGGAGAAATACAGGTTAAATCTTTTGCGCAAACTCGGATCAGACAGTTTTTTGCCGGACGTTCAACATATACTGCTAGAGCCAACGTACTACGGTAGAAGTGATCACAGGAATAAAATAAAGGAAATTGACTGCCGAACCGATAGATTCAAAATGTCATTTTTCCCACGCACAATAAGGGATCATAATAGTTGCGATAGATCAATCACATGAAACTCCCACCCTCAATAGGCAGAGGAGAATTTTCACTTGTGCTTATTAACACTACATCGTTACTCTTCACACCGGTCGATTACTCCGGCATTATTTTATTTTGTTCTTTGCATGAAGTAGCATCTCGTAGTATTCATAAATTAACAGTATCAGTAGTATTAACCACTAGATGTGTATATAGCTGGGCTATTTCTACATGGGTCTTGAGTCCCTGTCCATCTGTGTAGTTGTAGAATGCATGTATATTGAGGTCACTCTCCATTTTGATGACATCTGTAGTGTAGTGTTGCATGCTTGTGAGGCTTCGCCTCGTGACAAGCATTAGCGCTTTATGCTGATGCATAATTAGTCGTAGTTACACTAACTTTAGGATATAGTGTAATTTATGTTGGTGATTACTCACCCCCTGCCACACACCCCTGAGGTGGCTTGCAGGGTATTTTGTAGATGTAGATGTAGATAGCATTTCTCTGCATGTTTGAATGTTCTTTTACGTATCACTCTCCCAGTTTCTGGTTGGACTGTGCACTGTTCTCTTGACTGCTTTTTGGTGTCTGCGCCTAGCGCCAGGGGGAGCGAGCGAGGTTCTGATTTTTGCTGGGATGAGTGCTGCATGCCTGGTGTGAAATCACCCCGTGCCAAACACCCTAGTGGTGGCTAGTATATAATAGCGGTCCCTCTCCTTCAGGAGCATATCTGTAGTGTAGTGCATGCTTGTGAGGCTTCGCCTCGTGACAAGCATTAGCGATTTATGCTAATGCATAATTAGTCGTAGTTCCACTAACTTTAGAGTATAGTGTAATGCATGTTGGTGACTACTCACCCCCTGCCATACACCCTTGAGGTGTCTTTCAGGGTATTTTGTAGATGTAGATACCATACTTAATTGAATAAAACTTAGACTGTTATAGTTTTTTTCAATTAGTTATGTAACACGTAGTGGTTGCAAAAAATTGTATTTTGATTTTTTTTTTAACTTATTCACTAATTGACATAACTCTGTCGTATTTAGACTCTTTTTTCATGAAATAAAACGTAGAAATCAAAACTGTAATAAAAAATTAAAAATTACGCTTCCTTTTCTGTGATAATTTTTCAGAGTGGAGTGCGATTCGTGACTCATTATAGCGCACGCGATCGACCGGACCCCGGCTATTGTTTGGCGGACACGGCAGGTACGCGGCTATTTCTGGGCACTCGAGCACTTAATATCTTACCCGCCTTCCCTGTTTAGACAGACTATAAAAACCTGCAATAACTTGCATGTTTTAATAGTCTTTAATACTTTACACAGGAGGTGAAATTTCACCAACATTCATTACACTATAATTATGTCACCTAACTTGAGCATATATCTTCATGAATGTATTTAGCAACAACAGAAACGCACAGAGATGCAAGAGATATGCAGGAAAAATCCAAGACATGCTCTTTATACTACGTTGAACATTAAGAAACAAGCAATAGGGGGCAAATAAACTAATTAACTACATAAATATAATTGTTTCAGGCTGGCTATGGTGGAAGTTCTCGATATTTATAATTAATAAAAACACTTGGTAATCTTCCACAGACTTATTTCTTTGGCACGACGCGTATCACCACACTGTGGCATAATCATGTGCGCATCATGTGGCACATGATTATGCCACAGTGTGGTGAAACTCGTCATGCCAAAGAAATAAATCTGTGGAAGATTACCAAGTGTTTTATTCACTAATTAACTACACGTCATATCGACCAATCTAGTTTAACTATACCTTACAACATCTATTGCACACACAACAGAAAAATTATGCAGAACTTATTAATAAAAACGCAACACGGATTGTGAAAGGAAAGATCTTGCGCAACTCAATTAGCACTTTTTGCTCACGATATTTTAGTCTCGGTTGAATGTTATGTTCCAGTAGATGCAATTTTCTTGACTTTAAAAAGGCATTTGATAAAGTTTCCCATAGAAAGTTACTCATGAAATTAAAATCCTACGGTTTAGGCGACGACGTAATTTCCTTGATTAAAGGACTCTTAAGCAATTGCGTGGAAAGGGTTGAATTAGACGGGGCTATCTCTAATGAAGTAAAAGTCACATCAGGTGTCCCACAGGAAAGTCTCATAGGCCCACTTCTGTTCCTTTTGTACATAAACGACATCGGTGACAAAGTTGACAGGAAGCATAGATTATTTGCAGACGACGCAGTGAGGCATAGAGAAATCCGTAACCTCAATGATAAGGAAGCGCTAACTAAGGACCTCGAGGCAATACAGGAGTGGTGCGATGCGTGGCAGATAGAATTAAACCTGAAAAAATGCGTTATTGTGAACTTTTGGAAGCGGAAAAACTCACCTTGTAACAGATATTGCATACAAAATGTTATTATGGATTTATGGGAAATGTACTCTCTCCTTGTAACAGCTATTGTATACAAAACAGCAAATTAGAGACCGTAGAATCTTTTAAATACCTCTGAGTTAAACTGACAATGATCTCTCGTGGAGTAAACATATTCGGGAAATGAAAGACCAAGCTAATCGTATATTGGTATTAGCTAAAACGATTACTTGGTAAGTACGACTTGGTGAGTACTTCGCCCTTGTTGGACCAACTTCCTTCAATCCTTTCCGCTAAATTGGCAATATGCTGCCTGTAATTGAGATCCTTATGAGGTAGGCTTGAAAATTGAGTTGGAAAGCGTGCAGCGATGTTCGGCAAGATACGTTACATCTACATCTACGATGTACCGTGCAAGTCACCACTAGTGTGTGTTTCACGGGGTGATTCCACACCAGGCATGCAGCACTCGTCCCAGAACAAATCAGAACCTCGCACGCTCCCCCTGGCGCTATAGGCGCATGCCAAAAAGCTGTCAGGAGAACAGTGCGCAGTCAAACCAGATACTGGGAGAGTGATACGTGAATGAACATGCAAACGTGCAGAGAAATGCTATATACACAATCTAGTGGTTAATATTACTGATACTGTCAATTTATGAATACTACGAGATGCTACTTCATGCAAAGAACAAAATAAAATAATGCCGGAGTAATCGACCGGTGTGAAGAGTAACGATGTAGTGTTAATAAGCACAAGTGAAAATTCTCCTCTACCTATTGAGGGTGGGAGTTTCATGTGATTGATCTATCGCAACTATTATGATCCCTTATTGTGCGTGGGAAAAATGACATTTTGAATCTATCGGTTCGGCAGTCAATTTCCTTTATTTTATTCCTGTGATCACTTCTACCGTAGTACGTTGGCTCTAGCAGTATATGTTGAACGTCCGGCAAAAAACTGTCTGATCCGAGTTTGCGCAAAAGATTTAACCTGTATTTCTCCCTTCGATCAGTTAAAGATTCCCACCCTAATTCCTTCAACAATTCGGTAACACTGCTAAGTTTATCGTAACAACCTTTCACAAATCTTGCTGCTCTCCGTTGTATTCTATCTATTTCAGAGATTAGTCCTACTTCGTAAGGGTCCCATATGCTAGCGGCGTACTCCAAGTGAGGTCTCACGAGTGAAAAATAACATCGCTCTTTAACTTTCTCGTCGCACTTTCCTAATATTCTCTTGATAAATCGCAATTTGCGACTAGCCTGTCCGCAGATTTCCCGAACGTATTTCCCCCAAGACAGGTCCTGAGTAATGGTCACGCCTAAGTATTTAACTGACTCTACATTTGATAAGTCTGTTTGATTAATTGTGTACGTATCATTAACCGAGTTATTCTTTTTCCAAAATTTCATAAGAACGCACTTTTTAAAATTTAATTCTAACTGCCAAGTATTGCACCATTCATTTATAGCATCTAGGTGTTTTTGTAATGCAATCTTGTCGGATTCATTGTCTATATCCCTGTACAACAATGCGTCATCTGCGAAGAGGCGAATTTTGCTAGTAACAACGGTAGTGATATCATTAATGTATAAAAGGGACCAATGACACTTCCCTGAGGTACATCTGATGTAACTTTCACTACATCTGAGCTAACGCCATCTAGAACTACCCTCTGTTCGCGGTCGGCTAAGAACTCTTTTATCCAACATATTACGTCGTGGTGTATTCCGTATGCTTCTAAGTTAACGAGTAACTTTGAATGAGGAACCTTGTCAAAAGATTTTTTTAAATCTAGAAATATTGCGTCTACTTGGACAAGCTTTTCTCCCGAGGAAAGAATGTCGTGAAGGAAGAGGGCCAACTGGGTTTCGCATGACCTGCCTTTCCGTAATCCGTGCTGATTTGGCGTTAACAAGTTTTGACTATCCAAGTACCCCATTATCGAACTGACGATAATATGTTCCAATATCTTGCAGGAGATAGACGTAAGGGAAATCGGTCTTTAGTTTCTGGGCTCTTCCTTATCGCCACTTTTAAATATTGGTGTAACGTTCGCGATTTTCCAATCGTAAGGAAGACGTTGTTGTGTTAGAGATTTTTCAAATATTATTTTAAGGTACGGTGCTATTTCTGATGCTAATTCTTTATAAACTCGGGCGGGAATTTGATCGGGACCGGGTGATTTCTTGGAATTAATGGATTTCAGATGACTTTCTATTCCACGACTAGTGATATTAATAGACTGCATTGGGTGGTTATATAGCCTAGGTATTGTAGTGGTGTCGTTTGGAGAGCATTTTGTATAGACGCTTTGAAAAAAGGCGTTGAGGATATTTGCTTTATCTAATTTGTCGTTTGCTCTTTCTCCTAGATTGCTCTTTAGTGACGTTTCAGTTGATGTGCACACTTGAACCTCCCTCACGTACGACCAAAATGACTTTGGGTTGTCCTCTAAGTATTCGCCCAATATTTTATTTTTGAATTCCGTTAATGCATTTTGAAAGGCCGCCTTAGATGCTGTTTTCGATGTCTTGTATTTTTCACATAACTTCTTATACTCCTCTTCGGAGAGATCCTGACGTGCGTTCCTCATTTTTGCGTGCCGTATTCGTTGTCGTTTGAGAGATTTCCGGACGTCCGCATTATACCACCTAGGTTCAGTATTGACCTTTTTAAGTTTACTTGGTATTGCGCTAGTTATGGCTAGTTGTGTGATGTTATGAATAGTATTCCATGTATAGTCAGTACAACGGTTTTCACTAATATCACTAAATTTTTTATACGAGGTCAATAGTTCTTGTTTTAAGCCTGCGAAATCCGCCTTGTGAAATAAATATACCCTCCTCTTTATGGGTGCCTTTTTGTCAGTACTAATATGGAATCTAGCTTTTACTGCTCTGTGATCGCTAATTCCGTTCACTGTTACTACGTTAAGGACGCTTTTAGGTATGTTGGTCGCCAAAAGATCTAGAACGTTGTTTCCTCTGGTCGGTGTTGTGACTATTTGATGCAAGGAATTAGAAGTGAATGTGTGGAGTAGAGTGTCGCACAACTCTTTTTCTTTGCCGCCATTTTTGAAACTATATGTCTTCCAGTCAATCGAGGGAACGTTGAAATCACCACCGATAATTATATTATTTTCGTTATTTTGACGTGTGAGACGTTTCACCTGTCTATCCAACTCTAGAACTGAATTTAAGTCTGCATCGGGTGGTCTATAATATGAGTAAATAAAAATTCTTTTTGTTGATCATTTAATGGAACACCACACACTTTGTAAATCATTATCTGGAAATATTTCGGCTCCGCTTACGAAATCATCTTTGACTGCGATAAATACTTCTCCTGTTCTCGCTGTTCGGTCTTTTCTGTTCGAAAGGCCGTTTCGTTAAAGGCCGTTATGATTATCTCGTTAGTGTTGCTGACCTTTTGCAGCAACTGGGATGGGAATCGCGTGTAGGCCGTCGATTAAAATTCAGACTCAATCAATTATGTTAGATCATAACAGATTTATTCTCTGACGACGCACAGGGGGCCGGATCGCCAGAAACCTAGCAAAAAACCCTATAGAAACTTTATTTTTCTGAAAATAGTTTGAAATGGCTTAAGTTGAAGGTAAATGTCCAGAGTATACTTTTTACTATGAATCTTTAATTCGAATCTTCAATTTAGTCGATAACTAGCCGCTGACCGCTAGCTTCGCTCACCGCAGCAGCTAGCCAAGGGGGCCAAGGCCCCCTGGACTCCCCCATGCCGGTGGCATCGCCCCCATACCCCCACCAGAATAAAAAAAAATAGAGTTACGCGGTTCTTCCCGAGACTGGTCTATGTTTGGTATGACATTATTTTATCGCACTCGCTCTAGTGTCTGCCCGTCCAGTGGCGCCACTCAGATAGGCGTAGGTCTACGTCATGAAAATAGATAGGCGTAGTTCTGCGTTCTCGTAATTTTTCGCTTTCACGAAAATCTGCCCAAATTGCACATGCCCTCAAAATGCCTGACATGCGTTGCAATTCCTTTTTTTCTTTCTAAGTATAGGAACACAAATACATGAAGCAGACCAATTCACATCTACAAAATAAATAAAAAGGCAATGATTTATGCGTTCTATGATATAAATTTCCATTCAATATCTTTGAGCGCAAATAATTTTAAAATAGCAAATAAATAAACACATACACCGAAGTCGATGCTTTTCTTAAGGGAGTAAAAGTTAACATTAATTGGGGTAAAAACAACCCCAAAAATTTTTCATTTCACAAATCCTTTCTTAGTGCTCCTATACTTCACGGTATGGATATATCCCTCAAAATTTCGCAGTTCTAAATCACCAGTAGTTTGGACTGTTCGTTGATGAATCAGTCAGTCAGTCGGTACTTCTTCTTTTAAATATATTAAGGTAGTTTGAGCGAAAAATCACTTCACTTAGAATTTGATGATTTTCACTTCATTTTAGCTCTCATATTTCCAATTATATCAAAATATATCAACCCCTTGCCGAACTACTTTTCGAGCAATTTTCCTGTAGATATATATGCTGTTTTACATTTGGGATAGATTATGGCTGTGCGCTCCAGAGGGAGAATATGAAATAAATTAGGAACTTCTAGCACCTAGATTTCGTCAAAAAACTAACTGCGTGTAGATTGCATGTTTTCTCAACTATTAATAAAAAATAATTATTACTAATCACAGTAACTTTTACATAATCGCCAAAAACTGCTGTTTTGAAGGGTTTTCAGCCGTACGGCGGGAAAAAATGAGTCAAGTTAGAGACTTATATGTAGCTATATTTATTTAATTACTAAGATTTTTGGGCGCTATATAAATATATCTTTGCGCCAATAATATTACAATATTTATTTTATACTTCTTACAGACGCTGAAATTAAAGAATAAAATTAGAATAGGGGGAACTATCTCGCTAAAAATCACCTTAAAGATTACAGCCGTTGTTATGACGAGGATAGAATATAAATTTTTTTGCCATGCATTGTATGTAAATTTTTGCAGTTATTGTTTTCATGTTTATACCAATTATTTACCCTCCATTTCCTTTTTTCTATTAGTTTCATTTCCTTTTTGTATTTTTTTAAATGTAAACATTTCTTTGAAATCAAACTTTATGTACTTTATCTAACAACTAAAACAATACCTTGTAAACAAACTACTGCACCTAACGACGCCAAAAAATTGGTGAAACGCGTAGTGTTTAAAAAAAATAAAAAGTGTGGATAAGTACAAAACATTATTGAAATGGATATTAAAAGTTTCTACAAAGTAGAGACTGAAGCTGTAGATTTTATAATGAATAAAAACACTAGGTATTCTTCCATGGATATATTTCTTTGGCACAATATGTTTAACCACACTGTGGCATAATAACCACACTGTGAAACGCGTCGTGCCAAAGAAATAAATCTGTGGAAGATTACTAAGTGTTTTTATTAATTATAAATATCGATAACTTCCACCATATCCAGCCTGAAACAGTTATATTTACTGTGGATTTTACTTTTTTAAAGTTAAAAAAAAACCTGCTAGAAGCAGGTGTATTATAAATTTAATTTAATGAGTTGTAAAGTTATTTATGAGGCCACCAAAATTCATCTGCGGATACTCACGAACCCACCAGATATTGTTCATTTTCTTCCGCAGAGCCCCAGCTGGCTGGCCCCTAGCGAGCCCGGCCGCACAGTGGTCCAGAGTAGGAAAAAGTTGGCCCAAATAGTAATAATAGTTCAATTTGGATGAAACTTGGTATCAAGGGTTTTTTTTTGGTCCCTTTGTTATGAATCTGAAGTCAAATATTCAATTTTCTTGAAAACAAAATGGGGGACACTAAGTATAATATCTTGAAAGTCTTTAAAACCAAAAATTAATGTTTCTTTCAAAAAAATAGTAGTTTCTCGGTTGAGTTTGGACCTAAGTTCTTAGAGTGTATCATTATTAATTGAGGCCATGGGCTTATTCATGAAAATGTCTATGAAATATAAAATAATTTTGCATTATACACAAATTCCAAAGATTTTTAAACCCTCACACCTAACCATTAACATGGCCATGACTTCTTACAAGGATAATTGCAATTTCAACCACTTCTGATGTTAAACGTTACCTGGAGTAAGACCAATCAAGTAAGTTTGAACTGGATATTATACATGTACAGAGTAAAAGTAAAAAATTGGATTTCTTTAGAGCAGTATGAGATTGTTAATACTGGAAATTTTTTGAATCTTGTTAATGATCTTACGCTTGACTTAAATTCACCATTGATGTCAATAACCTTATACTATAATATTTGAATTTGTTTGCGTCATAACGCCCATGAATAATGGGGAATTCCTGCTTCTGTAATGTTCACTTTCCTGTAGATAGAAAGATTGTGCTTATTTTCTGAGGAGGATGATAGTAAAATTCAGTATGTTCACAGTAGCACTTCAATTGAAAAATTTATGGCAGTACTTAAGTTAATTAATAACGCCTCAAAATCGTCTTGCCTTCAAGCTTTACCAAGCCGCAAGCAAAGGACTTCATCATCATAACAGTACCAATAAAAACAACGATTTAACATAGGATGGTATGAATAAAAAAGTTTATGCTCTAAATAATCCACAAATATATCCGCCAAGCATAAGTTACATAGGAGTACCCATAGTGAATAGCCATGGGCTTGTTCATGAAAATGTCTATGAAATATAAAATGATTTTGCATAATACACAAATTCCAAAGATTTTTAAACCCACACAGCAAACCATTAACATGGCCCTGATTTCTTACAAGGATAATTGCAATTTGGACCACGTCTGATGCAGTAACGTTACCTGGAGTAAGACCAAAAAATAAGTTATGTAGTAACATTAAATATATGCAAATATAGATTTTATTAAGTTATACATCATTAAAAAATCTTTAAAACCACCTTATGTCGGTACAAAACTACTTGATTCCGAACTACCCGGATGTTTTGCAATGAGCTTCTTGTTTTAGTCACTAGGACACGACAAAGCTATCTTCTGACTGGAGATTATCCGGCAGAAAACAGAACTTGCTCTAAGTGCCAATATTGGGTGAGAAATTGTCGAGGAGATTGTGGTATTGAAATTGGGCTGGAAATTGGTGGGTGTCGAGCGTACCACAATCCAAAATCAAATGGATTGGCCAATACATGGTGATTAAAAAAGATTGCGATGGTTTCAATGATCTGTATATTTCAAATGGTACATGCTACAGAGCTGCGCAACCTCTTAAGATGACCGGTACATTCTCTAAATTTGTTGAAAAAAATATCATTACAAATGTTCAATATATCCTCCTTGAGTAACCCGAACAATGTCAAGTCGATATTTAAATTCCTCCCACACTCTGTGCAACATCAGCAGCAGTCAGCAGTTACTGTCTTCACAGCCAAAGTTATGCGTGCTTTCAATGCCTCGCTGTTAGTAGGCAATTACGGCACAAAGACTTGACCCTTGACATATCCCCATTTAAAAAAGTCACATGGTGTGAGATCAGGTGACATTGGGAGGCCACAGATGAAGGGCGAAGTCTTGCCTTGCAAATCGACCAATCCATCTTTGTGGGCAGGTCTCATTAAGATGAGAACAAACTAAGAGGTGCCAATGTAGGGGGAGCTCCATCTTGCTGAAACACAATAACATTGGAATCTGCTTCCAGTAGAGCAAAAAGCCAATCTTAATCAATGCCTACTAACAGCTCGAGGAATTGAAAGCATGCATAACTTTGGCTGTGAAGACATTAACTGCTGACATGCTTCATAGAGTGTGGGAGGAATTTGAATATCGACTTGATATTGTTCGGGTTACTCAAGGAGGACATATAGAAACATTTGTAATGTTATTTTTTCAACAAAACTAGAGAATGTATCGGTCATTTTAAGAAGTCACGCAGCACTGTAGCTCGTACCATTTGAAAAATACAGATCTTCGAAACCAACACATTCTTTTGTAATCACCCTGTATATTGGGTCGTGTCAAATGGGCTTGAGGGACAACACAGTTAACATAAAAAAGATATGAAAAGGAGGACTCAAATTTTACTCATTGTTTACGGACAGTAAGACAACTAATGGATATTTTAAGTGTACAGGGTGGAGGTTAAAAATTGTATTTTTTTGGAGCAGTACGAGATTATTAATACTGGAAAAAATTTGCAACCTCATTAAGGATCTTAGGTTTGACTTGCATTCACCATTGATGTCAATAGCCTTTCAGTGCATTCCTCAAATTTGTTTACGCCATTACCCCCATCCTTGTCATCCTTCTCCCTCCCCCATTCCAGACATCCACCTTGAAACAACAACCTCCCCAAAGCATCCTGAATGACCTCCACATCCCTTCCAACTAATTCCCCGAAGGAGTACATTCGGACGCTTTGGAAGTACGAGACATGTATCTCGATAATGACATTATACGTCTAAACCATGCTCAGTAACAATAAATAAGGGTGGAATGTACAAAGCTAGTAATTATTCAATTTGCTGCATATCCACAAAGTTAAGCATGAAACTGAAACTTATATTGAAAAATTAATCACCAATGCATTTCAAAATCGCTATCAAATCCACCCCTTTGAACATCAATTACATCAATGAAAGACCTTGGTATAATAACCAAGGATGTGACCCGAAAAGGCACTCAACGTTTCGTGCCATACCTGGGAGGAACCCGAACTCGGGAGTCCGAGCCTCGGCGTTGAAGGAGACCCAAACCTTCACCACGCGTGGTTTATAGCACCAACTGACTAGTCACACTATAGTTTATAAATTCTTAAACTTAAACATAATTTGCACAATTATGTTCGGCTTTGTTTTGTGCTAGCCACGTTGATGAAAATGGTTTTTTCATCGCAGTCATACGATAGATATTAACCATTTAACATGCTTTAGTAATTTAATGTACATTAAACTGGCTTGGTTTACTAATGCACGTAAAATGGTTAATATCTACTGTATGACTGTGATGAAAAAAACATTTTCATCAGCATGACTAAGACAACACAAAGACGAATATAATTGTGTGATTTATGTTTAACTTTAAGACGTTATAAACTATAGTGTGACTGGTCAGTTGGTGCCATAAACCAGCCGCGGTGAAGGGTTGGGTCTTTTTCAATGCCAAGGCTCAGACTTCAAGTAGAGGTTCCTCCCAGGTACGGCACGAAACCTAAAATGCCTTTTTGGATCACATCCCTGATAATAACAAACCAGAAACTCATTTATTTCACTAGTTCATTAAAATTAAAGATTCCAGAGCATTCCAATCTGTCTCACATCACGTCAACGATTTAAAGAACTTTGTAAACCAATTTTCGCTAATCAAATTAATCAATTGTGGCAATACTTGGTGGAAATTATTGATAGAATTCATGATTTTAAAAAACAGTAGTACAAATTCCACTACTTTTCTATTGCTGTCGACTGGTTTTGACGTCAAAAGCATCATTATCAAGACAAACAGAACAAAATATTGTCGCTGCTCGCCTTATATAATAAGGTAATTGATCCAAGTTTTTAATTAATTTAAGTTTCCTGCTGCAGTTCCTCTTCTCATAAGTATCTCAATAGGTTTGTATGCTTAGATTTATTTATATTTTGAGGTAGTTTTTCATTATAATAATTTAAACAGCATTTTGCAATAAAAGCTTTTTTTTCTAATTTTGAAGTACGGAATTGTTGGGGAATGGTGAAAAATCACTCGGGTGGGATTTGAACCTGTGACCTCCTGTGTTAACAGGCGAGCGCATTGGACCTTTGTGATCCGGGCCGACTTTTTTCTGCAAGCTGAGTGAAGAGTCATTGAGGAGCACTAGAAGATATCCAATAATTTTAATCGATTCTGAGATACATGAAGTCATTGCTATAACTCCATTAAATATGTACAATTGTTAACGGATTAAATTGTTTCCGGAGTTCTTAATCCCTCGACCCTTGTGGAGTGGGATTTTTTCCCCACCAGTGTGTCATATTTCATATGCCTCGATGGATTACAAATGTTCCTATCATATGGAAAAGTTAAAGGGGGTCTCCAGTAGCCGTAAACAATTGGCACCACTTGTCAGAAATCAATAACCTACCGTACCGTGTGTATATTAATGATATCACTACCGTTGTTACTAGCAAAATTCACCTCTTCGCAGATGACGCAGTGTTGTGCAGGGATCTAGACAATGAGTCTGACAAGATTGCGGTACAAAAAGACCTAGATGCTATAAATGAATGGTGCAATACTTGGCAGTTAGAATTGAATTTAAAAAAGTGCGTTGTTATGAAATTTTGGAAAAAGAATAACTCGGTCAACGATACGTACACAATTAATCAAACAGACTTATCAAATGTAGATTCAGTTAAATACTTAGGTGTGACCCTTACTCAGGACCTGTCTTGGGGGAAACACGTTCAGGAAATCTGCGGACAGGCTAGTCACAAATTGGGATTTATCAAAAGAATATTAGGAAAATGCGACGAGAAAGTTAAAGAGCGATGTTATTTTTCACTCGTGAGACCTCACTTGGAGTACGCCGCTAGCATATGGGACCCTTAAGAAGTAGGACTTATCTCTGAAATCGAATCGAATGCAACGGTGAGCAGCAAGATTTGTGAAAAGTTGTTACGATAAACTTAGCAGTGTTACCGAATTGTTGAAGGAATTAGGGTGGGAATCTCTAACTGATCAAAGGGAGAACTACAGGTTAAACCTTTTGCGCAAACTTGGAGCAGACAGTTTTTTGCCAGACGTTCAACACATACTGCTAGAGCCAACGTAATACGGTAGAAGTGATCAAAGGAATAAAATAAAGGAAATTGACTGCAGAACCGATAGATTTAAAATGCCATTTTTCCCAAGTACAATAAGGTATCATAATAGTAGCGATAGATCAATTACATGAAACTCCCACCCTCAATAGGTAGAGTAGAATCTTCACTTGTGCTTAATTACACCACATAATTACTAACTCTTCACACCGGTCAATTAGTCCGGCATTATTTTATTTTGTTCTTTGCATGAAGTAGCATCTTGTAGTATTCATAAATTAACAGTATCAGTAATATTAACCACTAGATGTGTCTATAGCATTTTTCTGCATGTTTGTATGTTCTTTTACGTATCACTCTCCCAGTTTCCGGTTGGACTGCGCACTGTTCTCCTGACTGCTTTTGGCCTGCGCCTAGCGCCAGGGGGGGGCGTGCGAGGTTCGGATTTGTTCTGGGACGAGTGCTGCATGCCTGGTGTGGAATCACCCCGTGCCACACACCCTAGTGGTGGCTTGCATGGTACATCGTAGATGTAGATGAACCTTGCTGTGTTGGTTTGCCGGGATGACACTTCCAAACCAACACAGCAAGGTCAGTGATCTCTGACGAGTGGTGCCAATTGTTTTACGGCTATTGGAGACCCCCTTTAATTTTTCCATTTGTCTAGACATAACAGCTCACCCCATTATTGCAATTCCTATCCTGTGGTCTACCGTTGGTACAATGTGATTGCTTTGTTACCAGCCCACCCCTCCCATTCATTTAACCACCACCCGATCTTAACACCACCCCCCCTTCCTGCCCCACGTAACTCATGTCTTCTCCCCGACCTGTGCTCCTTTCAACACACTGTCAATAACCTGACCTCCCCTTATTTCTTCATGTTCCCACCCCCTTCCAATTTTATACAAGGCTAGCAGCAGCATTATTTCGTTCTGATTGTCTTGATAACGACTCTTTAGACGTTGAAACCGGTCGACAGCATTCAAATAAATAGTGGAATTTGTACTGTTTTTTCTTCCTCATCATGAACTCCACTTTTTGTTAGATTAGGCACCATGACTGTATACACAGGTATCCCAATAGGCTCAGGGCAAAAAAATATAGACCTAATAGACCCAATGATTTCAACATTTCTCGGGTTGTATCCACGTCAGTTGTCATTCAGCACAACAGTTTCACCAGCAGGATAGCTGGCGAAACTGTTGTGCTGAATGACAAATGACGCAGATGCAACCCGAGAAATGTTGAAATCATTTGATCAACACTGCGGAAACCTGCGAATTAATAGACCCAAGTCCGTGAAAATATAGACCAAACGGACCAAATCTGCATAATTATGCATTTTATTCTTAAAAGCTTCGTCTGGTTCGTGTACCGGCAAAAATAGAGAGAAAATAGGTACAATATATGAAAAATTTTATCATCAAGTATAAATTAAATTGAATAAAATTTATGAAAATATGCTTATGTTTTCAATTGTTACGCAGTTTTGAATAATTAAGTAACGTTTACCACTTCTTTATTTTAAGTTAACTGAAGCTTACGATTTCTGATGCATTAAAAAGTAGTTATAGCTGAAAAGTACATGAACGACCTATGAGGTCCACTGCACGTTCCCAAGTAACTTTTTGATCGCGCATTCCGGAGGGTTAAACAAAGAGCACTTTCATTCATTCATTTAAAAAAATCTCGGAAATATTTATACAGAGAATATTTCTAATAAAAATACAGATGAACGTTAGTGGTGTACCAGAAATACAGAAAATTAACATATTATTCAGGTAAAAAATTTATGCAAATCCGTGTCAGATTAATCAACATTTTGACCTCACCAGTTCCGATATTGATGAAACTTGGTATTGGGAGTAAAGGATTGAACACTGCAGCTACCACTTATATATTTATTAAACACGACCATGGTTTCGTAGCGGTGCTACATCATCAGGTGAATAGAAAGTCTAGTATAAGTGGTATATATAGTACATACAAAACCGTTGGGAAAAGTGGGGGGGGTGGAAAGGAAGAGGTTAAAGGAGGAGAGGGGGAGGAGGGGGTGGGGGTGGGGTGTAGTTGTTGGAGGTGAGGTGACTCAGAAAATCCAGCACATCAAGGGGTCTAATCTGCGTCCCCTCGAGAAGGGAGTAGGGCAGCGGTTGTCTCAGTGGGTGGGTAATGGGTAAGGTAGGGAAAATGCAGGAGGGGAGAGCGTGAGGGATACAAATGGTCATTGACGAGTTGTTTTGTTGTGAGGTGACTCAGAATTTCCAACTCTTCCAAGGCGTCTAATCTCCGCCCCTTCCTCTCGAGGTGTAGGGCCTTTGGGACGAATTCGCTGTTGTGGCCTTCGTCCAGCAAATGTTTAGCGAATTGGGAAGTCTCCTTCCTATTTATGAAGCAGGCACGGTGTTCTGCTGCTCTAGTGGCAAATTTCCTCCCTGTTTGCCCGATATATAATGCTGGGCAATCCGAACACTCGAGCATGTAGACGCCGCTCTGCTGCTCTATCTTCTCCTTGTCTTTGTTGGATCCGAGTAGATTTTTAAGGGTGGTTTTATTGTAAAAGGCTGCTCTAACTGTGTCTTTAGGGAGCAGCCGCTGTATTTTCTGTTCACCTGATGATGTAGCACCGCTACGAAACCATGGTCGTGTTTAATAAATATCTAAGTGGAAGCTGCAGTGTTCAATCCTTTACTCCCAGTATGATTGACTTCCACAAAGTATTGCCTGAAACTGTGTCGAAACTTGGTATGATAGACACATTTGACAATATATGCAATTCTGTCAATTTTTAGTTGGAAAATTGTCCAAGATACTGACATAATAAAAATCAAAATTTTCGTAAAAAATGACAAACTCACGTACATACAAATGGGTGCAACTTTTTTCCTAATTGTAGTAGTCACAATTCAAACACCGTTGAATAGCTAAGGAACAGAGCATTGCATGCCCTTCTTATGACAGATTATAGTTTCAAGGTCTCATTTACTGTGACTCTTGACCTTAAATATCTCAAAACAAGCCATCTCAGAAAATTATGAAAAAATATATTTTATTGCCTCAACATTCTTCTACCCTTGTACCAAATATTAAGCTGGCAAAGCAATGAAGGATTAACAATGGTATATGTCCTGCATAGAAGCATAAGGCGATCAATAAGTGTCGACGTGCTGTTAGCCATCTATTATGGTGTATTTCATTCACATGTGGTTTTTAGCATTCTTTTCTGGGGTTCCTCCCCCCATGCTAGCATTATCTTTAAGATTCAGAAGCGTGTGGTAAGGCTAATATGTAATGCTACGGCTGATGCACACTGTCTTCCTTTGTTTAAGAAGCTCGGTTTACTGCCGATTCCTTGTGTTTACATGTACGCTGTTTGTGTGTCTGCCAAGATCAACTTGTCAAACTATATTTATATAATACCTGAAGGCACATGGACCACCATCAACATTTTGTAAGGACAACCACTGCCATGCATGGACCAATGTCCATGGGCTTAATGATTTATAACCATCTACCATGCGAGCTTAAATCTGAAAATAAGGTTGAAGTATTCAGAAAAAATGTATTTAAGTTTATTTGCTCAAAAAAATTTTTATTCTTTTAAAGAATTTTTGAGCCCAAGGTTTTAAATATCTGAATGCATATTGTAACCCTCACCTTCTTCCGGTTGTTGTTACCTTACAAATTATTTTAATTATCATATGATAATGTAAATACCGACAAAATTTATGCTTTAGAAATTATCTTTTAATTTTTAAATAGGTGGATTGGGCCCAATTTACAGGATGTTCAAACCTTTTTGTTATTTACTAATGGTTACAATTTATTATAAGTGGCACTTATAGTTCTCCCTTTATTTCCCCACTCTCGTGGTCCTCTCGGAAAATTCTTTCTCCGTCTCACGCTGCCGCCACAATTTCCTCCGTTTCGGCTTACTCTCGGCTTTCCTTTCTTTCAGCTTTCCTTTCTTTTTGACAAACCGGCTGCTATTTCCACACTTTTTTTTACCATGAATTTCTTCTTCTTTCGCCTTTTACCAACCGAACTCTTATTCTGCTTCTAACCCTCTAACTCTCACACCTCGCGTCTCTCTTATTCTCCGCGCGTCCCTCGTTACGATTCCTTTTGTTGCCTTGTTTTGTTTATTTGTCCCTACCTACCTATTGTTACGTTATTTATGTTATAATATTGTATAACACTGAGTGTATGTGTAATGTACTGTGTCTATTTACAATCCTGTGGCGTGCCTTGTATTTCTTACATATCTAATGTAACATGATCTTAGGGCAAATAAATGATTATTATTATTACATATTATTACAAATTCAACCAAAAAATATCTTTTATGCATGTATAAGTGTAAGCATTTTCAACAAAATTAATGATGCATTGCCATAGCTTATTAATGGCTGCTGAGCAGAAATGGTGAGGAAGGTGGGAAACGTACATGTACGTGTGTACTGGGAACTGCGGGAAGAACATTCTTGTACGTGTGACCCTCTCTGTCTACCTGATCCCTCAGACCTTTCATATTTTTATGACCCAAACTCTTTCTTCCCAGTGGTGGACATTTGGGAATAGAACCCTTTTTACCCAAACCATTCCCTTCCCACGCTCTCTTTAGGGATCGCATACCACCGCAAAGAGGTACGACCCTTTCTTCCGATTGCTTGCTCAATGGGCTATGGTCGTCTCAAAAGTTAGTTGTCTTATGCTCGCGCCTGGCTCAATTATCAACGGATTTCATTGGTGTTTGGTATCAAACTAAACAGAAAATTACTAGAAAAAAATACTGTCACATTTGTGTTTAACCATTACGCCTATAAACAAATTTTCAAAATCTGTTCAAAGTCCCACATATCCTTCAACCAGTTCCGGTGCCCACCCCCTTGGATCCTGAGAAAAGGGTCGGGAGGGGATTACATGGGTCATACATATAACTGCCCAGCCTCAGCCTGTGGGAAGGAGGGACAGTCTCCGTCCGAATAGATATTTCCCGCACAGGGTGGACGAAATGCACTCTAGCTGCAACAGCTTAAGGGTTAAGCAAAGTCCATGTACATTTTCTAAGTGATAAATTATAATTTGATGCATGTACAGCAATATTTCATGAAAATTATTACATTATAGAGTTATGCATGAGAATATGAGAATTTTTTCTCAAAATTTCTCATACTATGACAAAAAAATCCTGGATTGCAAGTTGCTGGTATTTTTCATTTTACAATTTTTTCATTGCTAACAGATTAATGTTCGATGAGGTACGATGGTTTAAACATCGTTATTCCCTTCTAATTGCTATTGGCTTTCTTATTTAATCTTATGTTCCTATTACTTTTATGTAATTGCTTAAAACTTAAAAACTATTGGAATTTTTTAAAAATACCTTAATTTACTGTCGTAATTTATCTATATGTGAAAGTTATGGCAATTTTATCCATCTAAAGATTTTTCTCTATGTACTTAACCCTTAGCCTTCCAATTGGGAATTCTCCCACTGTTTTTCCTACAGTTATATATTTCTAACAAACCCATTATACCTCAGAGTGTGCCCAAAGCATCAGGTTCTTCTTTTCTGTATAGTGTATATTAATGAAAAACTAATATCATATGATACCGTGCATAGCATGATGTCGCATATCGTATTATGTCGTGAGATATTGAAGGTATCACCAAATGAGGTATATGGCATGGCACAGTCTAGTTACTAGACCATAAGAAGCGGAAAGAGATTTTGTAGATGTAAGAAGGCGGGGCTGAATATAAGGGTGGGAGGGCACAAGATAGAGCAGGTAAAGCATCTCACGTTTCTGGGTAGTGTTGTGGAGGAGAATGGGTTTAGTGGTATGGACATCAGATGCAGAATTGCTGAGGCTAAAGAAGCATTTTCGAGGAGAAGGGAATTTATGTGGAGGGTAGTCTAAGAAGAGACGTAAAGAAAAGGCTAGTTAAAACCATAATATGAAGCGTGGTGCTGTATGGGTCAGAAACTTGGTAAATGCGAAGGGAGGACGTGCGTAGACTTGAGGCTTTTGAGATGTGGGTTTGGAGAAGGATGGATAGAGTGAGCTGGGTGGCGAGGAAGGCGAACGAGGAGGTATTGGATATGGTCGGAGAGGAGAGGAAGCTTGTGGCAGATGTTCGAAGAAGGCAGGAGAGATGGATGGAGGAGGTTTTGAGAGGAGAGGGCATGTTGAAGAGAGTGATAGAGGGGAGAACACTGGGGAAGCGTGGGAGAGGAAGGAAGAGGATAGGAATTCTGGACAAAATAAGAAGAGATGGTCGGAGAGGAGAGGAAGCTTGTGGCAGAGGTTCGGAGAACACAGAAGAGATGGATGGAGGAGGTTTTGAGAGTGGAGGGCATGTTGAAGAGGGGGATAGAGGGGAGAACACTGGGGAAGCGTGGAAGAGGATAGGAATTCTGGACGAAATAAGAGGAGGTAGAAGATATGAAGAATTGAAGAGGGAAAACATAACAATGTTTCATAAACTGGGATGCCAGATGGGGAGTGTCCAAGAACCTACCAATCAGCTGGTAGAATACTCAAATGAATCAATTCACATCTGGAGTGATGTTTAAACCAAGTGTGTGCTACTAGTAATTGATTTCCCCCATAAGATTCAACTGCCTTTTCACTGAGGTCATTTCCTGTCCCTACCCCATGCGTACCCAATACCTCACATACATACCCCATACCTCCCACTTCAAATCCAACCCTTCCTTCCTCCACCATTACCTTCCACTAGCACATTGCTTTAAGGTTTTCCTGGCCTACAATTTCTCTCAAATTATCAGTACTGTCTGGATGTTATGTTATGATTTGGTATGTTTAGGTCTACGGGTTTTTTTACATATATTATTTTTAGGTTTAAGGTATGATTGTTTTAAAATGTTTGGTATGCAATATGTTAAGATAGTAAGATTGTTGTAATATGTTAAGGTATGTATTGTAATATCCGTTGTACTTACATCCTGTTTTGTCTTTTCTCAAAATTTGGCAAATAAGTTCCTAGTTTAAAATCTCCATTCATGAACCTTACTTCCAAATTTATAACTATTTTTTATTTCTGTATTTTGTATGTTATGTATTATATATATATATATATATATATATATATATATTTTTTTTTCTTTTCCTTGCTAGAAAATTATGCTATGATGTAAACTACTGCACCATAGGAGCATTTCGCTCCTAGGTCAATAAATGTTTTTTCTAATCTATTCTATTCTATCTCTTCTTGCACTAGCGAACGAAGCCTTCAGCACAGGGAGGAAGCTGAATACGGGAAACGTGGTAATGAATATAATAATTGTCGGCGAAGACTTTCAATACAGTAGATTCCGGTTATTTGGGCCACCTGAGATTTGGTGCAGCCGTTTATTGGGGACAAATCTTAAAGAACAGAACTCAATCGAAGAAAGCCCTGAGTTGTCTCTGCTTAGATGGGATAGAATGCCGTTTAATACATTCAATGTGGGTCACGAATTTAAGGGAGACATTAGAAACGGAACCCATTTTTTAAAGGGCCTAAATTTAAAGGGCCACGTCTATTGACGTGGTCCCGTAGATCCGCATAGACATGCTCCGTGCTGAATGAGTTAACTGGGCCATGCATCAGCGGTGTCTACTCTACACTCTCGAGAAAATGCATTTTGACGAAAGAGGACTGTTCAAAATGGTATCTTATCCGAGGTGAAGACGATTTTGTTGACATGGCATAGGAAATGTTATATTGCTTAAATTATCTTTATTACAGTTCTGGTCAAGTTGTAACCAGTGTTATATATTTGATAAAATGGCATTGTAGTGTGTATGTTTCTTTCTTTTTTTATTCTCTACGGACTGGCATCCAAATTATGTAGAAATGATGTTAACTTATATGTAGTTATGCAATACAACCTATGTCTTCATATGGCGGACATTCTCTTATGCATGTGGAGCACAGAATTCTGTGGTACGTCCTAAAAATTTCTGTGTTATTGTTCTCAACGTGGTGACAGTATCGTGATAATGGAAGTTGTGTATAGCTCTGAAAGTGAAATAATTATAGATGACAGCTGAGATAACCTCGGACATGTTGAATATGTGCCACGTCAATGCTCAATCTCTGTTTGGTCATTTTTAAGAATTTTGTGAATTCTTTACTTGCCAGTCTTATCATTTCATCGGAGTAACTGAAACTTGGCTTCACGTAAACATTCCCTGTGGGTCAATCAAACAGAACGTACTCTCTCATACGTCATGATAGAACCGGTATAATTGGTGGGGGAGTGTGTGTTTATGTGCATAAGAATCTCCACTTCAAAATGCTACGTAAGTCTGATGGGGCTCTGTGCAAATCCGAATGTATGTTTCTTGAAATAGGCTGCATCGGTGGAAAACCGATTTTGTACATTCTCCCTCTTCTTCACTTTAATCAAATCATCCACGTGAGCTTCTACTCCTCCATCTAAAGCGCTTCAGACCAGCCAGTAGGTGATCTGGGTTACGTCACCACGGGACTTCATCTGGGAGGACAATGTTTATTTTTAGTGTAGTGGGCTCTGGAGGCGGAGGTTGGACTGTAAGCGATGGGTAGGGTTACCATACGTCCTCATTTATGCGGACATGTCCGTATTTTCAACTTTCAGTGTAGCGTCAGCGTTAGAGATGGGACACTTTGAAAATTACCTCGGTAATTATCATAAATGACCGTGGTATTTCTCGTTATTTACTGCACCCTTTGCAAATTACCATAATTTTCCCGATTATTTACCTTTGTTTGAGATCATTTTTCATACAGATAAATTCCCAACATGTTCTTTTAAGCCAAGTTCACATTTCCTACGTGTTTAATTATAATTTGAGGCATGCATACAACTCATTTTTGGAATATTTTACTTAAATTATAACATTAAAGTTTTGGAATATTATTCTTGAAAATTTCTCATACATTAACAAAAGAAAGCCAGATTGGGTTTTCCAGCCTAGTCATTTTTGCAATTTTAAAAATTTCTAATAGATTGATGTTGCATTAGGTATGGTTTAAACATGGTTATTCCCTTCCTATTGCTATTGGCTTTCTTATTTGACCAAACATTTGCTGTTAACTGCTTAAAACTAAAATATTACTGGAAAATTACGGTAATTTTCGAAAATTACCGTAATTTACCATGGTAATTTACCTCGGATGAAAATTGCGGTAATTTTCCCATCTCTACAGTGATTATCCAAGAAGTTTTATACATGTACATTAATGAATAGGGAGGGAAGGTACTGCAGGAGTGGTTGGTGTCACTCAGAGGGTGTGATTAAGTAGGAATAAGGAACGTGTTGATGGTCACCCTTCAAAAAATTCTCGCAGTTTCTCACTAAATCTGACTAATTCTATTGAGAACTTTGGTGCTTATATAATTTGGAAGCTGAGAAATGACCAGACCATATCAGAATCGAAGAGACTTTTTTAGAATAAGAGAGAAATATTCAGATTGCCACAGAGTCTTGTTTCAGAGTAAATGAGATGTGTGTAGAATCGTTGAGAAATAAAGATTCGTCGAGAAATCGTGAGAATAATACAGCCCCGTATCCGTCGAGATTTCCTGAGATCGCCCGAGACCCGTCCAGAGTTCCTACACAGGGGTACAGATTTTGTGAGAATCGTTGAGAAATTGTTTATTCGCAGTAATATTGCATTTATATTCATACTATGTGGCAATATAGAATAACAGTTATGTGGCATTAATTAATGGCAAATAACTTTTATCAAGATTTTATGGTATTTCCTCAAACTATCACGGTATTTTCATTTAATGATTATAGTTCTCGAAGTCACATTTATCCACGGAAGTTACTAGATATATAAGTCTTTCTCAACGCTGGAACACCAGTAATGGGTGCGCGCGTAGGTGCGTCGAGTCTTAAAGTAGTTAGTCATGCAGGGAATGAAATGATAGGTAGTTGCGAGGTGGTATATTGCGACTAACTTAATCATGCCATTGCGCAATAATATTAAATTGATTAGTGGCAAATTAACTTTTTTTAGTAGTAAAAACAGTACAGCTACTGTAAACAATAGCAGTGCAGTAGACCTACTGTAAACAGTAGGATTACAGTAGACTTACTGAAAACAGTAGACTGTTCCAAAAAGCCTATAAGCTACTGTAAACAGTAGGTGAAATTTCCAGCAAGGATAGGATTGCCAATTCTGAGTAAATCTGTATATTCTGTATGCTCTTTCTCACTGTTTCTAGAAAAAGGTTTCAATTTCTCAATATGAGAAAACCCACATTGAGAATTATTCAGAAACAGCGAGAATTTTTTGAAGGGCAGGATGATGGAGGAATGCCTTTTAAAGGCGGGGCAAGTACATGATAAAATAGGGACAGATTAAACGATGCAATTTCATTTAAAAATGTCAGTCCGCAAGCCTTAGATGATGATATAATCTCAAAGTTTTCTAAAAAATCCAGCTTTGCACCTTTGTCTTAAACATTTAAAATCTCTACTCTAAAATCATACATATGATTAACATCAGATAAATGAGATGCAAAAACAGACTTGTAATCACCATGAATAAAAAATTTAAATGTTCCTTTGTCCTTATTGCTAACATTTCAACCAGTCTGTCCCATATGAAAACAATTGCATTCCTGAGTACCACTTCTCAATAAATACACTCCACTTTTTTCTACGGGATTAAAAATGTCTTTAGAATTAAAAAGTAAATTTCCAATAGTCATTTTGGAATAAAAACAAACCTTCAAATTTACATTACGAAAAATTCTATTAACACTATTGGGCATGGATTATTCTTTGTTTCCTCTTCAGTAATTTGTGTCATAGCCGTTCTGATGGCAGTGACTTAAACGGTGTTCAATTCCTTGTTAAAATCTACATCCGTCAGCGGAATGGACATCAAAAGAATAATTTTTTTAAGAAAAAAATTTTTTTTGAATCAATAAATTTGTATTTTTAAACGTTATGTTTTACCTAAACTGGTAACAGACAAATACGACAAGTAAACAAGACTACAATATGAATGTACCAACGGGAAAGAACTGAGATATGGCCACTATTCCCATGAAAGTATATGTACCTTCTTAATTACAGTTAATATACCGATCAGCTAGCAGAGCCAATAGCATTTTACACTATATTTTTATGCGAACTCTGGAATAATACTATTGATCGCCCCAACTCCTCATCATGTAATGTTTCTTTTCTCTCATAAACCTCTAATACAAAAACATCCGCATTGAAAAAATGGCATGATACTTGCCATTCCTACAGCAGTGCGATAGAAAGTTCTGTAAACAAAAGCATTTTACACTATATTTTTATGCGAACTCTGGAATAATACTATTGATCGCCCCAACTCCTCATCATGTAATGTTTCTTTTCTCTCATAAACCTCTACTACAAAAACATCCGCATTGAAAAAATGGCATGATACTTGCCATTCCTACAGCAGTGCGATAGAAAGTTCTGTAAACAAAAGGACTTTACGAAAACATTATGATCAGTTTGTATCACGATGGATTACTTACATTGTGAAACCAAGGCTAGGAATGGGCATGAGATGAGTGTTCCCAAGGTGATTGCTTTTCATACAATAGATATTTGTCTAGATTGCACACTTTTATGGGGTATCATATCATACTATGTCGTGTTTGTATGTACCTTGCAGAAGTGAACGTCCTACATCCACACCAGTTGATAAAATAAACATCATAATAAGGATATATTACGTAATTTTGGTGGGTTGCTAAAGTCTGAGAATTGTTCGTCGCACGAGTTAGACGGAAATGAAACATTTTATGAAGCATGAGGCTATAGTAAAACAAATGTCCAGCGTAACACGTCGGCATTCAGGCAAATTAGCATCGATTGATGAATAGATAAAATCCATAATTATGTGAAATTCCTTAATTGTTTCTGTGGAAGGAACCTTAGAAAATTAACTCGTTCGGTGGTTCTCTTAGTTCTACCCCGCACGAATACTTAAAAGAGTTACTAGGCATAGCCAACATTTATCATGCTAACCCAAATCAATATGGCTTCATATTATAACTGTCATACTTTCTAAAAATTTTCTAATCCCGTGCACAAAACAATAAAAGGAGGAATTACTCACATGGAAACGAAGTAAATCTTCGATCACTTCCGCAGCGATGTAACCATGTTTGCCACTCTCGTCGAAGATGTCGACTAAAATTTCGCTCCTGTACAGGCAGAGTCGACAGAGGTGAGAACTTTTTTTAAAGTCCATTGTCAACTTTTGGAAAATACAGCAGAATTAAATGTAATTCGAGACTTTAAGCAAAACATAACACGTCAACGGTATTTAACTAACTTATGCCGCTTCTGCAGACGTCATTATGCAAGATGTGAAATTTCACTTACTACCAGAAGAGGGCAGTGCTTTGACATGTTTACATCAGCTTATGGTGGTAATTTCAAATCCGTAGGAAATCCGTACAAAAATGTCAGACAAATATATTTAGAATTAATCAATGCTATGGAATAATTCCTTTTGTGTGGATTTTTCCTAAAAGTAAATTCAAATGCTTATTTATTTCTAAGCTTAATATAATAGTCTCTACCTTTGATTTATGTATACCAATCATTATCACACATTAAGAAACGTTTATTCAAATTATATAAATATATGTTGTGGACTATATCACCACGTTACTGCATACAAGAATTACAAAACGTATAGCAAATGAAAGTATGGTCATATCAATAGTTTCTAAAGGAGTATTGCACTGGGGTTTCAGTTGACCGCAGTTTTTCTTATTGAGGTCAAGGCAGTGCAATCCAGTAGCAAGGTGGATTCAAGCCAGCTTTTACAAAGTCAGCTGAGTTTCAAGGGAAAAATGTTTACCTGAGTGTTGTCAACCGAAACCAGCCTAGATTAAGGGGGGAGCTTGGGGTGCCTTGATCCTGGGGTGGAGCACAATTATGGTCGGAAATCGAAAAATGCCGGACAAAGGTCCAAAATTGCTTTTTATTTAGATGAAGACTTCAAACTTGGCACGTATACTCTCTAAGGATTTCTTATCATGGTAAGTCATTTGCCATAGGTATTGCCCATTACTTAGATATGGATGTTTAAACGGTATAGGTGAGCTTTCGTCTTGAACGGTTAATATTTTATTTTGAAACACGTAGTAAACTGACAAAATTGAATGTGATACCCAAGAACACTATATAGGGTGCTTTCCAATTAACGACGCAAGTCGACGTGAGTCGACTCCGAGCGACTTTTTTGCTTTCCAATTGTTCCGTGTCGCTGGGAGTCGCTGACGCGTGTTGACTCAAAGCGACTCGCTGGAAAAGGAGAGTTTGCTATTGTCATGGTTCAAAGTAGAGTAGATTCCGGTCATTTGGGAGACATCCCAGACAGCACAGAAACCTGTAAAAACGTTTTTTTCCTGGTAAAAATGGTTTCATATATGGCAAAACCCGTTCTGTGCCCGAAACAATCCAGATTAAAACGTTTTATAATGGTTTTCAGAATTCCAAAAAAAAACCGTTTTTCAGAAGACGTTTTATCAGGTTTTTAAACGGTTTTCATAAAAACGTTTTTCAGAAGACGCTTTATCACGTTTTTAAACGGTTTTCATTGAAACATTTTTGTGGGGGAGTTGATACATAAATTACAGTTAAATCCTGGTGGTCGGCGCATTTGGCCGCCAACACAAAGTTTCGTGGGTCGATTCTCGCGGTCAAGGCCGATATTTTTCTCATGACGAATATTTCAACTAGGTTAACCTATTCATTAATTAATTTTGTCATAATCAATTCCAAGTTTGTAAACTATACAATGGTTTAATTTTATTTAATGCGACCCGCGGTTTCATCGCATAGGCGACCTCTTTAGGTACATGATGCTGCCTATGCGATGAAACCGGTCGTATTAAATAAAAAACCATTGAGAAATTTACTAAGTTTACATTTATTCTGTCAGTATATTAATATTCACAAAGTATACTTCACAGGCGTTATATAACGACTGAGAATATCGAGTTCATACAGGCTATTTTTGAATCGTTTCAGGAATTCGTGTAATTTATTTATGGAAACTTGCGTAGTCATACATTTTAAAGTTTAAGCCTGTGTTAGATTAAAAATTAGCTCTGGCCATTATGTGAATTCTTTCCTTCCTCAGCGGACCGAACGAAGGTATTGAATACCGAGGGCCATAAATCACGTAAGTGTTCCATGTCGTGCCCAATCCAACGTCAACCCTTCGTCCGTTGTATCACTAAGGAATAGAATATTCCCTGATGGTTACACTTTGTCCACTATCTTTGGTGAAAGCGTTGCCTGAATGACGTTCGTATACCGAGCGTCACTTAATTAGGTAACGTATAGGCTATAGCCAACGACTGCTGGGCAATTGCGGGAAGCAAGTGCTGAACCCGCAGTCGTGTCTTTGCATAGACACTCGACTGGGTTCAGAATCCGCTTCCCGCCCTCCACACCCTTACCCTCTGCACCCGCATTCCATGGTGTGGAATGCGGGTGCAGAATTGTGAGAGAGGGACGAGGGTGCAGGACGCCGGAAAAAACGACTAACTCGAAGGGTATCCGCAGGATATATAGAGGTAAGAATATAACCTCTTTACTATCAGCTCCGTCTTTTCATTACATTTCATCCTGTAGCGATAATTCAGCACCAATTGGCGAAAAAATATTAATACAACTCAAAGGCATTTTCATACATCATGTGGGTGCAGTGCACCCTTTTTCTCCTCTTTCAATAAGTTTAACTCAGTTCCTCTCTGTTGCTCTTCCCATTGCATTCTCCAACGAAAGTTGACTTGTATTTTTCCCACACACCTCACCCTCCTTGTCTCTAAAACCACTCCACTTCTCGATGCCTAGCCCCCAAACGCTGTTGTACCCAAGCTAGGGCGTTGCCTTGGACGAAACCGCCCTTTCCGGAGGGAGGGGGAGGCGGGTTCGGAAAGGATGGGAACAAAAGCGCTCCAATGATTTCCAGATGTTGACGACAAAAGCGAGAAGAACCGTGGAAGAACCCACAAGCGGGTTTCGAGGAAACATTTTTCTCAGAATTTTCCAAAGCTTTCCTTGCGGATGGGTATGCGGTGTATATGATTAGTCGTGTTTGGAGAACCATAAAGTGAACTTTGTGCTTTGCTGGTGCCTGCGACATTCCTGTGCAGAACGGGAAGAGCACGTCGTGACCATAGAGAAACTGAAGAATTGCAGAAGTCAATAGTAAGTACCTATTCTATAAAATTTAATTCGCTCTTAAGCCGTTTTTTACACGATTAATGTACCCGCGCGAGTATATGCATGCATGTTCACCTACTTTAACACATTCAGCGAATTAGAAGAGGGGCTATTTCAAGGCCACGCGTTGACGCGCGCATTTCCGCAATAATGCGTGTTTACACGATGCATTTTTCATGGTGAATGTGTTCACGCATCTACCCGCGCAGGTACATGAATCGTGTAAACACGGCTTTATATTTAGGATAGAGTTGGTGAGGTAAGAGAGAGTACTACAAAGTATAAGGTTGGTAGTTTGGAGAAAGTACTTGCTTTCCAACCTGAGGGTGGAGGCTTCTAACTTGACAGTTGCGGTTATAATGAGAGGAATCACGATCCATAGTTGGATTCTATGTGGGAGTGCGGAGTTTAAATAGCGGCATTATAATTCAAGTGCAGTTACTCCACTCGTCGGCTGAGACGTGAAACCTTGACGCCTTCATGAAGAGAGCCGACACTCCCCTCCCATCCGCAAGTAATAATAATGCTTCCCTTACACACTAATTCTAGAGGGAGCAAATGGCTTCAGTGGTCAATCTCCAAACAGCCAATCAAATATTTCCAGGCATCATAATAATTCGTGATAACTCACTGCAGTGATTCGCTGAGGTTTACTGCTTCTGCAGCTAAGTTTGACGGTTTAAGTAACTATAATATAACTATCAATTTTTTCTTTTTATTTTCAACTCGAAATATTCCAAGGACAAATCTGTGGCAAAGGGCCAAAAACTTTACAGGGTGAACATTTTTAGTTTTGGTGGAATTAATTCGTATTATATGATATGTCATGTCGCGCGGGACAAAATTACTCGGCGGGATACAACTGATACCACTACGCGCAAACAGACGCGAATCCCGCCGGGCGGAACGCGGGTCCCCCGCGAATAAAATCCAGTTCGCTGCAAGCAGCGTTTTCCCGCGACTCTAGTCTAGAGCGAAGTAGCAGTGAGAAATTTCGCCCTCTAAAGTTTGGTTTCCCATCCGTAGAGCAGGAGCATTGCCCTCATAATTGCTCTATTGACTATTTATTGGCTTTCTATTTTTTTCCATTTCAGAGGAAACAGCTGAAAAGATGCTTAACTAAGGACCTCTCTGAGAGCATTTATTCAATGCTTAGGAGGACATTTTCGCCGTCTCTAGCAGAAAATATTAATTGGATGGGCCACAATGGCAAAATAGCCTTAAGATATTCTGTAGTGCTAGTGGAAATATTTTATGGTAGGTACATTATACTATTTGTTGATATTTTTAAAGCCAGTGCTATGCTTTTAAAAACTTACCTGAACTTATTGAACTAATGTAAAATATTGTCACAGACAGTATACAAGATAGCATGCAGTTCAAAGGGAAGAGCTGCAAAGACATAAAGTCAGTGATTCAAGCCCACCTCAAGTCTGCAAAAACGAGGAGTCTGATTGCTCAGAAAAAGAACATTAGTATTAGCAAAGGGATCAGCGAAGAAAATGTGATATATTTGGTTATGGATGTATCACAACAATAAATATTTATTTGTAAATTCCTCGAGTCTTAACCATGTCTCAAAGAGTTAGGTACCACCTCATTTTCTTTTTTGTAATCTATTCCCTATTTCCTGTGTGGTTTATGCAGCTCAAGCAGTATTGTCATTGTCTTTTGAGTACTACATCATCAAGGTAGCTATTTTGGTTTTTATAATACCCACTCTAAGTGCATGTACCACATTGCATTTGAATATCAGTTTTGCATTGCCTTGCCTGGGCAAAATTCTGCAGTCCCTGTGAAACATTACCTTGTCTTTAAATGCAATGACCGATGTCAATCCATTTCAAGTCGAACTTGCTTCCTGAATTAAGGTGCCCCTTCACTGTTGACTGTCATCACTAAATTTGTATTGTCATTGCAGTTCAGAATTATTGGTTAAATTTCTTCTGTTCTTGTTGAGGGATTTTATCTTCAGTACGTACTGAGTAGCAATTGTAGCAATATCTTATGAAAAAGTATTTTAAAATATCTTGTAAGAACATTTTAAAATCATTTTGACAACATATTATAGCTCTCTTTTTTTAGGCTTCTGAATTTTTTTTTTCATTATTTCAATATAATTTTAACATAAGTTTAAAATATGTTTAACTCTTTAAGAAGCTAGGAATTATTATTTTAAAATATCTCAGGCAAAAATCTAGTGAAACTCCGTTGTCCACTTTACAACAATTTTGAAATAAAATGAACATATTATTATATTTTACTATAAAATGTTAAAAACTATTCATGCAAAAAAAATGCGTCATTGTCAGTACTTCCTACGTATGCATAATTATGTATGTGATCCAAAAAAATGAGATAACATGATACGGAACTTAAAAGAAAAATACCTCGTACATTATTTTAAAATCTTGAAAAAGTCATGAATTTTTAGCCATTTTTTATGATTTTCTTTTGATCTTTTGATTTTAAAATTATTTGAAATTATTTAAAAATAATTTCTCAATATTCTTTATCTACTTTGATCCTACCGCTCGAATAATATTGTGTACTGTCTGCTGTTGTTTACTTTTTAATAAAAATTGTTTGTACAAAATGCTGATGTCTAAGAATTTTATGCACCACGATCCTTGTTTCATACAGCAATTGGTGACTATAGTTTGAATTTTTCGTTGATAATTTTTTAAATTTCATTTCTGTCAAGCAGGATTAAATTTTGAGGTCAGGAAAGTGCACCATGTTAAAAGTGGTAATTAAGTATAATATTCAGTTCAGAAACATAATGTGCATTAAGAACTTTCTGAACAGAATCTGTGGGATTGCGTTAATAATGTATTTCTCTCTAGTATTTTCAATGCCTATATAGGTGAAGCATCTTGAAGGCTTCCTTTATATGCTTACCTAATTTTGAACTTAACAGTCTTTCTCTTTCGGGGCATCTGTTCCGTCGTTCCTTGGTTATTTCGCCGGCTCAGTTAAATAATTTATAGTTTCAACTACGTGTTATTCAGTTTTGAAAATTCATTTTGTTGCAAAAACGTATGCAAAAGTGTCTCTCTTGGCGATTCTGCTGTGTAGTTCCGGGGCAATGATAGTAGGTAATTCACTGGCTCTCGAGCCGAAGAAGCTAGCAAAATCATCGCCACGGAATGACGTGGAGAAAACGCCGAGAGAAATCATTGGCATGTCGTTTTTGCAGCAAAATAAAAATATTTAAAACTGATTAACGCGTATTTGGACCCATAATATCCGTTTTAAAACGTTTTTAAAACGCATTTTTGAAACAACCAGAAACGTTTTGGGGCAAATAATAAGCGTTATTAAAACGGATGAAAACGTTTATGAAACAGATAAAAACGTTTTTGTAGCGGATTATTGAGTTTTTAAAACTGAAAAGGACGTTTTTTCCAACCACATAAAACCGTTTTAAAACGGAAAAAGACGTTTTTGAAACCATTTAAAAACGGATTTGTAACCATAAAAAAAGTTTTTGAAACTGAAAAACTCGTTTTTGTAGCAACAAAAAAACGTTTTTAGCACCATTTTAAAACGTTTTCATCACCAAATAAAAACGTTTGTGAGCGGACTTATTTACCCTTTTGGCAAGTTTTTTTCCGTTTTTAAAACTTGTTTTAAAAACGATAAAAAACGTTTTAAAATAGTTTTTGTGCTGTCTGGGATTGGGCCAGAAAAATTCGCTGCAACAATGACCGCGCCATTTTTAATTAATATCACGTAAATACATATGTATGTGTACTAATTGTAATTAAGAAAGGCCTAGTTGGCTTTCCCTGCACGTAGGAATTTATTCACACATATATAAATCGAAAAATATGCTGTAAATAGTAATAAAAGGCAGATATTTTCCATAATCAATCATTCTTTTGGTCCGATTGAAAATATTTCCCCTCATCCTTGGAAAACCCACTAAACGCAGCACGATTAAATATTCGTTTTATAAAATCATAGTTAATGGCAATTCACGTTATATTACATAAAAGTGCATGATTCATAAGAATTAAGTTAACCTAAAAATATTTAATAATTATCGACGGGGGCATCTCTTCGATTGAACCTACAGCATTCTTTTTATTCAGTGCGTTGTAAACCAAATAGAATTGAAAACCAAACCTCTGTTAAGGAATTTATAGTTTATAAATAAAACATAATTTAAAACATCGGTGAATGAAATGCATTCGCCAGATACCCGGTTTTGATGGGGTGTAATTAAGGAATACTTAATTGGCATAAGGAGATTGTATTTCTCCTTTATCATGTTGAGAGCTATGTTGTTACATTTCACGGAAAAAATAATAGGCGAACTGTATTAAAATGGTCAACAGGAGTCTAGGACTACAGAAGAATGAATAACTATTATTTCTATAATAATGCGTCACATCTTGGCGGCCAATGCATAAAATTAATTCGTAAACCTTTAATTATTAATAATGAATCCACTGGTGAAGTTTCCATCAACAGTTGAGACTTCTTTCAAAAGAAAACAATCTGATTAACTTGCTCATATACTTGATCGTCATGTTTCAAACAATTGCGACCGCGCATCGACTCCTGCGCATGGATATCTGCTTTCCAATTAGCCGAAGTGGAAGTCGACACAAGTTGCCTCCAAGCGACGCATGAGTCGCTGGGAGTCGCCTAATTGGAAAGCACCCATAGTGTTCTTGGTGATACCTAGGAGTAGAGGAGGAATGCGCATTCGTAAAAAATGTGAGAATCATACTCGTGTGACAAGTAGTTTTTGAGATATTAACATTGGAAAATAAGCAATTTCACGATTGAAAAGCGTTGAGGGATAACCATTAGGTATCTGTATATTTCACTGTCAGCATTCAACATTTGTAAGTGCCTATATATGTTTAGCTACGATCTATCGTTAATGATTAGATGTCGCCTTCATTTTTCAAAAGGAGGATATATTAATATTTGGGACGTGGACCCCTTAATCAAGTTGATCATTAATAATATGAAACTAAGGACATGTTGTGTAGTCCAGTATACAATTTATTCTTTCACTGGCCGAACACGGTTTCGATTAATGAAGTCATTATCAAGGCCTTTATTTTTTGTTTAATTGTTATTATTTATAATTTTTATTTTGCTTGTCACCAGAGATTTCAAAGTATTATAATTCAATACCAAGCCCTTGAAAAATCATTGGCAAGTAAAATGAAAATGTTTGTAGACTAATCAAAGTTTCCTTCATTTCGTATGAACAATGGAGTATCAATACCACATCCTGAAAACAATGTCCATTTCGCTAATGTTTTTCTTCCCGATTATGGCAGACGAACTATCAACGGAAGGACAATATTTAATACTGGGCTGTAAATCTGATGAAGAAGAGCAAAAGATTAAGGCGTCTATAAAAAATGTGGTGTTCAATTCCCAGATGGGGAAATTATTTTTCTTCTTTTTTTTCATAGTCGTTTTCACTTACATCTTTAGAAATTTTGTTTTCATCATCTCATTACCCTCTTTAACTTTTTTTAGCAATATTTTACTCGCTAATTATTCATTAGTGACGGGGATCAAAAACTAGTATTTGGCCCTTGTGGGACTGTGGTGAGCCAACAACTGTGATTATTATCGCTATTGAATGTCCAACAATGAAAATAATTCATGTCATATCAAATTACTAATGTTCCTAATGGTTGTCGAATGTCTGAATAATTTGACGTGTCAGTGAATACAGAATGATTTACTTTCACAAATTTAATTTATTATCAATGTGATAATACAATATTAAATGGCAAAGATACCATAAAACAATAAAAAAATATAATAATAAAATTCACTTATAATATATGAGACATTAAAATGTGATGTAATGCATGGGGCCTATTATGTAACTCATAACTCCGGTGTTATGGAGAGTAAGGAGTTATAATGGTCGCCATAGCTCCATTGGCTATTACGGAACAGAAAATAACTCCAATCGGAGTTACGAATTGGAGTTACCTCAGAGGTTTGATAACGCCAACCCTAGACCCACCCTTATAACTCCAATTCGTAACTCTGATTGGAGTTTTTTTCAGTTTGAAAAAAGCCATAGGAGCTATGGCGGCCATTTATAACTGCTTACTCTCTGTAACTCTGCAGTTATAAGTTATCATGAATATGAAAATAAAGTGAGAATAATAAAAACTTTGTTTTTATCAGGTTATTTTTTTGCAGCGAAAAACGCGATTTTCAGACGAATTACGAATTGGAAAAGATAATCGATTGAAAGAATTATAAACTTTATTCTTTCAGCCATGTTATTAAAAAATCCCAACACTCTATCTTGAGCGGAAGTAATTTTAAAAAGCAAAAAATGAAATGAATGAGTAGGATACATTGTATTTGGATGCATAACTTGCAGGATGCATAAGAAAATGCATAACCCATATAAGCTGCGGCAGCTAGAGCGTATGTCGTTCACCCTGTGCGGGAAATATCTATTCGGACGGAGCCTGTCCCTCCTTCCCACGGGCCGAGGCCGGGCAGTTATATGACCCATGTAATCCCCTCCCGACCCTTTCCTCGGGATTCCAGGGAGTGGGCACCGGAACTTGTTGAGGGATCTGCGGGACTTGGAACAAATTTTGAAATTTTTTTTATATTGTTATTGTTAAAAATAAATATGACAATATTAAAACGTGGCATAATGCATATGAAAATAAAGGAAGTATCATGAAAACTTTGTTTTTATGAGGTTACATTATTCTGCTCATGGGAGTGTCGTGATAAGCATGTAAACCCGTGCTCATACAGTGATGGCTATGAAACAGATGGAATTACAAAATTTCTGATTAATCTGCTCGATTACCACTTCGAAAATCAAATTAACTATATTCATATTATGATTCCCCATTGAACGCTCATTCGTTTCGTTATACGCAGTTAGTGAAATTTGAGAACACAAGAAATATTTCACTCCGGTTTTGATGATAAGCTATTTAATTGAAATTGTATATTCTTTAAACAGTAAAACTAAAAAAAGTATTCCAGTGTCCCACGAGGATGATTACCATTAACTTTGAGCAGATTTGTCCCGATATTGTTTTTTCCATTGCCAAAAGAGCCCATATTTGAATTCTTATTTTGAAAGAAGCAGCTGTAATAAGCATGGCATAGTTACATATTTTAATGTTTATGACACAAAACATTATTAAGTTTCATTTTTCCGAAAAGAGAACATTGCCCTTAATGACATAGATGACTGAGAAAGATTACCTCAGGCTCTTTCTCGGGCATGTATGTACATTGTGTACCTACAATAAAATACCAGTCAGGGGCGCATTAATCAGTGGGGGCGGCCGCCCCCACCCCCTGTAATTCCCGTGAAAATAGAAAATATGGTAATCATTAAGGTGGTTCTCCAATAGAAGTTTTTATTTCACCAGCTCAATAAACAATGTTTAACACTAGAAGGACCAGACCCGTCATTTTGACGGGTAACCTCTACTTACTTAATCATACTGCCTTTTTCTGACTTTTATTTATTTTTTATGGTACGTATTCTGTTAAAATATAATTTATTTTTTTCACATAGAAATGGAGTCTTACCACTTCCCAAGCAGCAGATAATGTCCATAAAATATCCATAGAATGTTACAAAATAACTTCCTTAATATCCATAAGATATCCAGCATATCCGTATAACCTTTTATGGATATCCATAAAATATCCAAAGTTCCCACTTTGAGATATCCAATGAATATCCAGTGCTAACATCCAAACAACATTATCGCACAGTTGCGTGGATATCTATACAATATTCATGGAGTACCAAAAACCACCCCTCCCAATTGTTTATTCTATTGAAATTCAAATTTTCTTACACTGTATCATCCCCTATTGTACCAACAAATATTGCCAGAAACAGAATCTTATCATCTCATTTAAAAATCATATATAAGCCATCCAAAGTGACATTTGATCTGCTAAAACACTTCAGAGGCAGAACATTTTAAACCCAACTTCAAGCTCCTGACATTTTAACATATATGGTTACTGTGCTTAACGTTCACGAGCCGGAATATCGTAATACCTCTCCACTGCCATCGCTGCTCTCTCAAAATAAAAAAGATATTCTGCCAATATTAATTTTGAATTTGCTATTGAGCAATGGCATGATAAATGCTCCACATTGCATTAGTTCACCAGTTAATAATACCACGTACCTACCAAACGTTATGCTACTTATATCGCCTGAATATCAACTATTACGACTCATCGCACCCAATCTCTCATCTCAAGCTGATTGTACACCGTGGAGAAAGACGTATATATGTAGTCACTTCCGTGGATAAATGTGACTTCGAGAACTATAATCATTAAATGATAATTCCGTGATAGTTTGAGGAAATACCATAAAACCTTGATAAAAGTTATTTGTCATTAATTAATGCCAGATAACTGTTGTCCTATATTGCCACATAGTATGCAGATAAATGCAATATTACTGCAAATAAACAAGATTTTTCCAATTCCTGCACATTAGCTTCAGCGTTGTAGCTAGGGGCTGGCCAGGCGGGCGGCTGCCAGGGGCGCAGTTTGCAGACCCACAGCCTACGGGCCATAAATCGAGGTAATATTACCTCGGTATCAACCAGTGGTGGTATCAACCAGTAACTGTCGTTTTTGAGCAGCTTGATTCTTCTTGAATCTCCTTATCAGAAAGTGGAAAGCACCGCTTCCGTACATTTCGTGTACACTACTGTGACCGGTCGAGGAAGCGGAACATTTTCGCCAGGGATACTGTTTGGAATAACAATTTTTTAAGGTAATAAGTGCCACTTCTTGAATTGATGGTAAAGGTGACAAAGAGGAAGGAAGATATGCTGATTGTTTGCAACGTGATATACATGATTCATTTTAACGATAATATCATATTTTTGAAAATTATAACATGTTTAAATTTTAAAATAATAATTATATTTTATTTATCTTTATCAGTTTAATACATATGGACTATCTATTTAATGTCCATTAAGAATATCACGGATATTACAACTTGGATATCTATGTAACGTTATTTTTACAACTCATCGTGGATGTTGCAAATAGGATGTCTATGTAACGTTATTGTTACAACTCATCGTGGATGTTACAAATAGAATATCTATGTAACGTTGTCAAAATATCCATCGTGTAATAGCAACGTCTTTTGGATATCTCAACCTTATTTAGATATCCGATGGATATCGTCTGCTGCTTGGGTATGGATATTTCGATGTAATATCCATAGAATGTCCACATAATGTTACAGGTTGGACCTAACGTCTTTTGGATATTGGTAACCATTTATGGATATCCATACAACATTGTCTGCTACTTGGGTTGTCGACCTTAAAAGACCAAAAGCCATCAAAATGATGGGTAAGGTGTTTATATTTTATTTGTAACGGTAACTCGTGTTTTATTCAGGAATCCACAACACTATATTACATCTATCCATTTTGATGTTTTAGTTAGCACTTTTATGCATTTAACATTCCTTATTATATTTTGAATGGAAATAAGCAGCATATCTGCCATACCGAGTGACGTGTGGTGAGTCAGGGCAGGGGAAGCAGGAGCGACTTCATCAGAGAACGTAACCGCTACCATGAGAAAAAGGACATCTTTATTAGGGAAAACCATAAATGAGTAAAATCTGTAATCCTTTACAGTTGGGGGATCCCTAGCCTCCCTTGGGCAGAAGGGATAAAAGGGTTATGGAAGGAGCGGGGCGCAAGAGTTCAGTGTCCTAGGCCAGCCCAGGCTACCGTTACCGCCAAGAGAAGAAGAATCCCCATTTGGAAAATCCCAAAGAGTGGGACATGTGTACAATCCCTTGTACTACGGCGATTCCTTGTGTCGTGTTAGTGGCAGGGATGAAAGTGTTAGGGAAAGAAAAGGTCGAGAAGGGTTATGTCGTGCGTGGGTGGCCTAACAGCGCATATATGAGTGCGGCTTCAGTAGCAAATGCAAGGCTTATGGGAGCAGTGCTTCTTCCTCGAAATTATTTGTAAAAAATTACTCATATGCATTGATAAATAAAGAAAAAGGTTATATTTAATGAAGTTATCAATTAATTTGAACATAAACGAAGAAATATTAAAAATAATTACTACCCGTCAAAATGACGGGTAATGGTCCTTCTAGGTAGCCATACAACCCCGGTCCTTCTAGTGTTAAATATAATTGGAATGTAGTGTAAAACCCGGGAGACCTGCATCTTCACAAGAATGGCATTATTTACATCGTTTGTAAATGTTTTTCAACTGTGATTAAAGAGCTTTACTCAATAATTTATCACATCTACATTATAATATATACACACCAAAACTACGTTCCAAGCACTTCATTTCTTTTAACTTTCCGGAGGAGGTCTGCCCGGACCCCCATTTCGCTGAGAGGTATTGCATACCCCCCAGGCGCCGCAGAAAGTAGTGAACCACCACCCCCCCCAAACAACGACCTTAATCCGCCCCTGATATCAGAAATAACCCCAATGAAAAATTCGTACTCAATTTCTACACAGGATGTGTACAATGTACACATTTTATACAGTTCTATATGAATGTATAAATGTGTACAATGTACACAATTTCCATACAGAATATGTACACTGTACACATTTTATATACATTTGTATAAAAATGTGTACATGTACAATGTTTGTATACAATGTACACATTTTATAGGGTACAGTAGTGCAAATTGTATGCAAAGTGTACAATGTACACAAATTGTGTAAGAGCCAAATTTGCGTAAAAATGCACACATTTTTTATACAATTTGTACACAATGTACACAGCCAATTCTGTGTGCATTGTGTACAAGTTGTACACAAAATTTTCATTGGGGAAGGTAATTGCATGAGTAAATCTCAATAAATCCAATGTTGCCCAAAGAGAACTTCTCTCAAAAGTCTCAAGTCTTACATAGAAAGTCATTTCTCCTAACAACCACAATATTTCGCTTTAAAATAAATACTTACATAGCAACAATAGGCCATTTTCCCCAATGTTCCCTAAAGAAAACTTACAAAAGTATTCTGGTTGTCAGTAGAGGTAAGACTTATTGTAAAGTAATAATATCGTAATAAGATCCTAATATAGGGCCTCTAACATGGATACTAGAATTTTACGATACGTAGCAGACTCCCAAGTCACGCGTGACACGTGATTCCTCTTTCCTTCAAATGAATATTTATCCCGAAACCATTGTGCCTCAAGAGTGTGTGCCCAAAGAGTTGTGTAATAGACGCGTTTCTGAAACTCTGAATGGGTTAGTTAATTGTTATTGAAAATGTTATGTCACCCATAAGCAGTGGCGGATACAGAAAAAACTCAAGGGGGGGCGCAAGTTATCGCGACGATTGTAGCTTTCAAACTGACTACCTAGAACTAGCGACTCTGCTTCCCTTATATATGTAGCTCGGTTGTTTCGAGAACATTCGGCGCCAGAATGTTCGCTTCCAGACTTTTAAGGAGTGTGAACAAATACAAACAAACAGTAGAATATTCGCGACTTTTCTCGGGGGCGGCAATGCGAGCGGCCCCGCAAGGGGGGGGGGGGCACGCGCCCCCCGCATGTATCCGCCACTGCCCGTAAGTGGCCCCTCGTGAATTTCTTATGAAAATACTGAATATCATAATTGAGAATTAAAACATTACAAAATTTGATGAGTCATGAGTATCATTTTAAGGAAAACATTTTGTTCAATGTGTGGTGCAATGTCTGGCAGTCCAGTATTAACCGTTCCTTTAAGGGTCCAGTATTAATCATTGTACATTAAGTTTACAGAAAGCAGCCTAAGACGTACCACAGGTACTCAATTCCTTGGCTTGCACGTAAATGACTGCCTCAGTTGGGATTAGATTGTTGTTGGGGGGGCCTTCGTCAGGAGCCCGGGCACTTAGACCTTTCTTGGTCCATTGTGCCAATCCTATGCCTCTCTGCCACATGCAGACAGGGGACAAGAGCACCTCGGTAGAGGTATGGAGGAATGGCCTCCCCCTGCCTCACCCCAGTACCAGGTATAGAGGATGTCCTCTCCTCCAACCGGCCCGGGTCTCCCTCCGGCATAGGTCTGGAGGGAGTATCATCTCTCCATCCATGCCTGGTCGAGGTATGGAGGAGGGTCACCCATCCAACCATCGTCCAGGCCCAACGTTGCTTAACTTCGGTGTTCTGACGGGAACCGGTGTTTCAACGTGGCTAGTTGGGATAGTCACATTGATTATCTTGCCTCTTCAATTGCTTCTGAGTGTTACTTGATCAGAAGGATCATAATACTAACCATTACAGACATGGCCATTAGTCTATATTATGCACATGTTTATAGAAGATTGAAATATGACATAGTGGCATGGGGAAATTCCCCTAAATCCAAAAGAATTATCAAACTACAAAAGTGGGCTACAAGAGTCATATGTAAGGCAAGACAAAAAGAGAGTTGTAGAAACCTATTCAAAAAACTTAAGATTATGCCATTATCTTGTACATATCTACATGCACGAATCAATATTACTTGTAAAAACTTTAGAAGGTAAATTTAACTTGAAGACAAATAAAAATGCTCGTAACCATGATACAAGAAAAAAATCCAATTATGTAACTAGTATACGTACACAATCTTACTCTGTTCAGCAAAGGGCCGACATATATATGGGTTGCAACTTATTCAACAATTTGCCAGTTAAAATAAAAAATGAGCAGAGACTGGTGTTTTAAAATTAAATTGAAAAAATATTTCCTTGACAATTGTTTTTATAGTGTAAGAGAATTCTTGTTGAATGACTGATAATATTGCTGTATGTTGTTTAACCCTCCCTACCTACCTGGGGTCTTTTTTGACCCCAGCTCATAGAAAAAGTTGAATACCTTATTAATTTTTACAGTTATATGCATCACATTTTAGGAATTCTCCAATGAAACCCTTCTTCATCGACTCCATTTTTCATTTTTAAAACATTAGCCGCAGTCAACCTTAAAAAAAATAATTTCTTACTTGGGGTCAGTTTTGACCCCAGGTAGGGTATGTGGAACTAAAATCTCCCCGAACGTACTTCAATACTGGGAGATGAATTTTCATCTTATTTTAGAAATTATTGAATAAAAAATAGCTTTTGTCATGACTTCGTCATGTAAGGAAAAATATTAGCATATTTTATCATAAACTGAGTAATATACTGAACTTCAAAATTATTAGAAGAGAAGAATTTCGTAAATATATGGATTCTCTGGAAGTGTTTCCCTCGTATAAGGTACCGAGTTGCATATTCCGGTAATATACACCGTCGTATAAAAAAACTATATTTAACTTTGTGAAACAAATAGAGGCTTAGCTAATCAAATGAAAAATCTATTACATATCAGCTGTTTCAAAATGGGTGAACTTGGAGACTAACGCATTAGCAATCGATCACATTCATCTCAAACCATTACATAAAAGCAGCTGAATTCTACAAAGTGATTGCTAGCAAACCGTGTTTTGAACTTGCTCTACAGCTTCTAATCCAACTATTATCTGCGCATAGCTGGTCGTCAATAGTGTGTTTTCTTTGTAATCAGCAACCGTCAGTGTTTTCTCCGCGCAAATATTTACTTCGTAATATTCTTCCACTGAAATTGAGCTCAACTGATACAGAGAAAGTTAGTAACTTGTGGTCGCTCCTCCGACGATTGTATAAGCCTTCATTGCTCTGCAACTTCTAATCTAACTGTTATTCTAATAAGTATTGCCATCATATTGTATTTCACCTCTTTTTGCTTTATTTGACGGGGCCTATAGATGTACCAACATATCAACAGGACCAATAAAACTATCTATATATCTTTAAAGCGCTTGGCGCGAAATCAAGGGATCCGGGGTCAAATGCCAGAAAAAGAAAAATAATAATTTGTCCTATCTAGGGAATATAGCACAGGCAATTGACACCGAATTTTTGGAAGTACAGTGTCATAATGCTACTTACCGACTGCTGACCAGGACAATTTCCCAGTCTTAATTCCTTCTCAGATTGGCCACCTTTCACTTACATACAAACACATGAGCTCCTTTTAATGTAGGCAACGGTCCTTCAAATTTCATACATCTCTCGAATTTTATTAAGATTGCCTTTTACGAATGTTTAGATTTACGTAAGTCGAGTTCAACGAAAGTCGAGGCCTACCTAACTCGGGGACTGGCAGTGTTGGTTTTCCATTCGGTCCTTTCCTCTTCTGTTAACTGCATTCATTTCCTTACTTGTTCATTTCTTAACTCCATACAAGGTGAAAGTCCTGAAATACATGTCAGGGAAAAAGAAAATGGGTCCAGGACATTTTAGAGGAATATCAGAAGTGTAGAATAGGTGATATTTCATTTGGTTTTTTAGGAAGGGAATTTTGCAAAGCTCCTGATCATCTCCAGGGAAATAAATAAATAAACAATGCGAATAATTCATGATCATTCTGGAGTAAAATGACATTTAATAATACGATATATTCATTGGCCAAAT
This sequence comes from Pyrrhosoma nymphula, assembly GCA_963573305.1. Taxonomy (NCBI): domain Eukaryota; kingdom Metazoa; phylum Arthropoda; class Insecta; order Odonata; family Coenagrionidae; genus Pyrrhosoma; species Pyrrhosoma nymphula. Next base: position 24,010,726 of record OY754340.1, on the reverse strand, counting down.
CAAATGAAATAAACAACTACACCTTTCCCATTATTTAACATTATTAGAGCTTGTGATCTTCCAACAATATGTTTATAACGACAATGATGCAATTACTAATATTGGTACAATTGAAAGCAGGACCAGATTAAAATATATAGTACAATAAAAAATTGAAATACAGAACACACTTCACAAGATATTACATGCATTCGAATGGACACACATTTTTGGTATTGATTCAGCGACATTACTAAATTTGCAAAAATTCAGCAGCTAATTACACATCACAGATGGGATACCCTACGTTCATTTCTGTACAATTTACACAAGGAATATCCAGTGTGTTAACTCAGGCTCAGTCCCATTTATGTTACAGAATTACAGAATTACAATGGTACTCAGTAAATATATATGTAGTATGTGATTGAACAGGGTTATATTTATTTATATGGTATATTGACATTGCTCACACAGTTTGGGTTAAATTACAAGTTATAATAATATATTAATTGTGTATAAATATGTGGGACAAGTCATAGAAAAAAGAAAAAAAAATGGCAAAACACTAGAGTAACACATCACAGGAATACAAAAATATATACAGAGAAAGAGATAAAGGTCCAAAAGACTCTTCCAGAAAGTCTTGTACATTGTAGTAGACCTTCTTTAGCAGAAATTTTTTAAGTTTTCTTTTAAATGATGCTCTAGAAGTGGAATTATTAATGAAATAAGGTAAATGATTAAAAACTTTAATGGCTACATGGAAGGGACTCTTATTATATATTGATGTAGTGTGATGAAGCATGTGCACATCCACTCTCTGCCGAGTGTTATGCCAATGTATTTGGGCATTTGTAGTGATAATTAGCTCTTGTTATCTAAAATGTAAATACTACTTAGGTGATAAATGTACAAGCTTGGCAGCGTTAGGATTTTTCACTCTTTAAAGTGAGGTTTACAGGATTATCCTGCCGGTATTTTAACAATGTATCTTTATACCTCTCTTTTGCATTACAAAAACCTTTTTAAAACCAGGAGAGGATCACCAGAAAATAATGCCATAAGTTAGACGTGACTGGAAGATACCAAAATATGCCATTTTTCGCTCTTCTAAGTTAACAATGTTGGCAAGATTTCTCAAAACATAACCACATTTGGCAAGTTTAGGGAATAATTGACTAATATGGATCTCCCAAGTCAAGGACTCATCAATTAATAATCCTAAGAACTTTGCACTAGTAACTCTTTCAACAGATTTCCCATTTAGGTGAAGATCTAAATGGCAATGGATCTCTGCCTGTGGAATTGAATAAAGTTTGTTTTTTAAATATTAATGGATAGTTTGTTCCTTCTGAACCATTTTTCTAGATGCTTTAAAGAGGTATTTAGCTTGGATTGTAACTTATGAGGATCCTCGTCTCCCATTGCTAAAGTTGTATCATCTGCGTACGAAACAATGTTTTTGTTTACAGAGCTGTTTGGCAACTTGTTGATAAATAGTAGGAATAAAAGAGGTCCAAGAATGCTTCCCTGTGGCACTCCGACATTTATGATTTCAGCAGGAGATAAGTAGCTAGTCATAACATCATCAACTCCAAATCCATCAATGACCACCATCTGCTTCCTGTCCTTTAAATAGGGCTTTAACCATTTATGGGTGCTATGTACCTGATTCCATAACATTCACATTTAGAAAGAAGAATTTCATGGTCCACTGTATTAAACGCCCTAGTCAGATCATTAAAGACACCAATTAAAACTGAATAAAAATTGTACACGACCAGTGTGAAAAATATATGCAACCTGTTTTAAAACCTAAAACACATTTTATGAAACCTGGATAAAAATTGTTCACAACATATCTTGTATTTGAGGTTGACATTATAATGGCCGACACTCTCCATTTCACTAATCCCAATTCATGACTTATTTCCCATTCCTCTAAAACAATCTCCTCCTCTTTGCTCTTTTCGTTTCTTTTCATCAATCTCTTCTTCCCATTTATCTTCATCAATCTCCTCTTCATCAGTTACCTGACGGATTGTTATCTCCGATTACTCCTCCTTTGTCTGGCTTGTACACGTCCTCTTCAATACGTCCAAAATCTCCTCCAAATCCTCACGATGGACAACAAATGAAGGACTGAGGGCCATCCGCTTCATCTCTATCTCTCTCCTCAACTGATTCCTCCTGAACTCCTCCTGAATCCTCACAACGGAGGGAAGCCGATCGCTTCATCTTTATCTCTTTTCTCAATTGATACCAAGCCTCCTGAATCCTTTTCGTCCTCTCTTCTCTTCCCTCATCTCTCCCTTTTAAAATGTCTATCCTCCTCTTTGCAAGTCGTATCATTTCTTCAATCTCCTCCTCATCCTTATGGAGTGTTATCTCCGATTGCTCTTCCTTTTTCTGACCTATCCAAATCCTCCTCCATCTGACTAATACCTCCTCAAAAACCTCATATGACCCAGGCACCTTTTTTTCGAAGAATATTTCATTTAGATTGACTGATCCAGCACCTTGACCAAGAAGAGCACAGACCACTTCGTTCAATTTATTCCAACAAGGAAATTCAGACCTGATTTCTTCACTTATATGAGGGATCCAAATCGTTCTATGAAACACTGTCTCTCCACTAGCATCTGGTTCAAACAGGAGTGCAAGGAAATCATCTCGGGAAAGAGACTTAATCAATATGCTGGAGACATAGCCCAGGGTCAGAATTGGGAAAAAGTAAACAACTGCATGTAAAATGTTAGGTCCCGATATCGAGTATATATTTTCCCCCTTCAAGCACTTGACAAGTCCATCTGATTGGAAATGGTCCCTGCAGAACTCGACCTGTTTGTAGAAAGCCGCGACGAAGAACTTAAATCTGTCCTGGTGGATCTTTTCTCCGTATGCCTGTACGTTAACTACTAGCCCACTCTCGTCCACTTCCATTTGGTCTGCCAACCCGTACGTGTCACGAGAAATCACTTCCTCGAATATTTTATCAACCTCATCCTTCAGATCTTCATTCAATGCATGGGATGACTTGTATTTCCAACATATTTCTAAACCATAAAAGTGTTTCATATTACGCATATCTTTCATGAATGACTCATTAGTTATGTTGTGTTTGATGGGTAATACGTGAGAGAATAAACCATAAGGATATCCCCTGAGGATATAACACTCTCCCCATTTATCTTTAGACTTAAGCAAGCGGAATATCTCATCTCCAGACAGGAACCCACAATTCACCCGTCTTACCAGAAACTTATGGAAAGTCCAACCTAACCACATGATGTGAGATTCCCACAATCTATCAGGTGTCTCATGATCTCTCAAGTCGAAACAATCAAATAGCCACTTTTTCTTATCATGAACATCCATCATTTTACCAGCTAATTTCCAGATGAACTCAATCACTTTAGGGTCATCATTATACGCGGAGAGGAACAAAGCATAATACCCATCATCATCTTCCCACACAAGATAATTTCGTAAGTGAGTAACATCCGATTCCAATATGTTCTCGATATATTTCCAAACATGCTTCGTGTCATGACGTACACATTTCTTTGTAACATGAATCCAAACTTTTGAAACTATCCCCTCTTCCTTAAGCACACTCTTCAGCTGTGTTTCATCGTAAAGGCTTTCCATCACAGAAGGAAGTAAGTCAAAGTATAGGGTGAAGATTGTGATTAATATATCCTTTGATCCCTTATCACATTTTAAGGTCATCCATCCCCTCAAAACATCACCGAATATGTCTTTATATTCCAACAAGATATTCAAAACTTCTTTAATGTGCTCTAAAAGACAATCACCATCCTTGTCATAATGCCACGGCTTAGGAAGCAACCATTCTGTCTCAGTGGTCAGTAAATACTGTTTAAATTCATCACACATTCCGTACTTCTTCACCAAGTCCAAAATCATTTTCACTAATGTGGCATAATTGGTGGAATGCATCCATTCAGAGAAGCAGAACCTAAATAAATTAATTGACTTATCTCCAAAAGGGTGACTAGGAAATAAAATGCATCTTAGGGATTCATTCCAATCATTTATGTCAAATACCTGAATTAGCACTTTTGCTACATTCTCTCCAAACGAGTCCGCAAAATACTGCAGACTATAGACACTGCATTGATGAACAATGTGACCTATCGAATTCATTAGGTCTGAAGTATCATCTAAGACAAAATTATTCAAGGTAGCCTTCTTGAGCATCAAAAAATCTCCTACTGTTTTAGACTCTTCAAAGAACAGATATAAAATATCTTCAATGAATTTCCTCACCCTTGCATACTGGTCATCAACGAAAAGTTTCTCTAGCCACAACTTTGTCACCTCACTCTTTCCTGCCTTTCTCAGCATCCTCCTGGCAAAGAAGAACTCAGCGAAGGTCCTGTGGATGAAATGGTAATCTTCACCCCTTTGGCTCACCAAGCCAATGTTACAGGCAACTCTCATTTCATCATTAGTTATTTCACATGAATGTTTTTCCTCTAATAAGTTGGCCGATAATTTTTCCAGTTTCTTGGAGCATAACTCTTGAAAACTCCTTCTCATTTCATTTGACTGGACGTTCCCGGAACTATGAGCCTTCTCCTGGTTGTACATTTTTATCTTCAGGTCAAAAAATCTCTGATAAAGGTGTCCAAAGTTCATAATTTGATTCATCTTGAAGGAATCTTCAAAAAGAAGAGTGCCAAGCATTTGTAGGTTGAGTGGAGTCTCCGTGAATCTGTCCAGGCCTAAGCCTAATGGCTTCCCGCTCGACAAAATTCTTTCAGCCACTGGTGTGAAATTGAGTTTATTTTCTTTCTTTTTCCTTAATTCCTCTTTCTTTAACAATTCTTTCATCTCAGATATTAATATCTTGATGTCATCATGATGCTCTTCTTTGAATAAAATTTGGATACTTTCAATGGAACATTCCATTTTCTCCTTCCACAAATCTAGCGACAACCTACTGAAGAGCTGTCTCCAATACCTATTCAGGAAGGATAATTGGTCATCCTTCCTGAATGGCTCCAGCTGATGAGATATGACATCCAATGTCTCCTCCAGATGAAATTTCTCGTGAAGACGAGTGGAGACAGCCAGCTTGATGTTGATTTTCTTCAGATCCACAATGAATGAAGTAGCAACTGATTTGTGAAGAGGGCTGATCTCGTCAAATCCATCAAAAATCACCATGATGTTATTTTTTTCCTCACATAATTTATCAAAAATCTTTCTCTCCAGTGATTCATTCTTCCCACTACCAAACATCGAGAACAGAGAGTCAAAGGAGTCTTTTTCTGAAGATGGTTTCTTTTTTTCCATTGTCTCCAAAATTTTTTTTACTGATGGCAGACTTAGGTCCACAATCGACACCCATTTTTCGGGATTATAATTGTTGATCTTCTTAGGCAGGGAGTGGAGGAAGTAGGTTTTCCCAGTTCCTGGATCATCAGCTAGCAAGAATGGATCTAAGCTTTTGAAGTCTGATGGTCCAAGTTGTCTTTGGACTGTACAAGATATTAAACAGTCTACCTTATTGAAATCAGTTTCACTTTGAATACTCACAGATTTTATGTGAGCAAAGAGGTATTTTCTCAATTTCAAGTGATGTAATGTTCTCACCTGTCCATTAGGCCAACTACGGAGATGCTCCAAAACCTGCTGGAAGGCCAACTCCGCGTTCACATCAAGCGATGGAGGCAATATATAGCAGCGTGCCGGATCATTACTAGTGCTAACATCCCATTGTCTAATGTCGCTGTCACTAATTCCACAATTGCAAAGATCTTCCACAGCAGCATTACTCACAAAAAACACATCCTTGACGAATCTCTTGAGCATATCCTTATCGAGTTTTATGACATTTTGGGTAATTTTTCGTTTAACAAGCAATTCAGGTTGTTTCAAGACCGTGTTTTCACTCCGAAAATCCACAAAAGAATTTGTTTTACCCACCTCGATGTTCTCCTTTCCTAGGAGCAAATGAATGTCCTCGGAATCCAAACACTCACTCATGAATTTATCAAAATAATCCCCGCCTTCTGAACCAGAGATTAAATTATTTAGCTTCACACTCTTACCACAAAATTTGACCTCCTTCTCCTGGATCATTTTCTTAGTGCGCAGAGAGAGGTCATCCCAGGAGTAGTTGTTAGGCTCTATATTTTCCAGAACACTCCACTCTGTACTGACCAATAGGTAAACGCAATCTGTATAGTCTCTGAAGTAAATACCAGGGCATGTATGAGTACATTCTGTTTTTGTGCAGAATTCTGGTTTTTCATCAATGTCCCAGGTCATTACTAGAGTCTTTATCTCCCCTGTATTTAGCCATTCTTTGATACAATTTCGGGAATTTGGGTCTTCTACTTTCTTTCTTATGATTTGTTTGTATGAGGACCAGTCACAAAAGTATGGAGGATCCTTGCCTCCCTTTTTGAGGAAAGATTTCAAGTGGCTTTGTGCCAGCTTCACGCTGGACGCTCTTAGTACTTTAAGGAAATTGTGCTTGCCAATAACTGGGTCTCTTGTGATGCCTTCTTTTACCTGAATTATCTCCGCCAAAGAGAGAAGTTGCTGGTAGTTTATCAGACTTCTACGAAAAATCCTGCCACTTGTATGATTACTATCAATGTTTTTCCTTAAATCAGGCTCTACATTCTTTTCATAATAGGACACCAATGCCTTCTCCTGGTCGTTTAAAACACAATAGAAATCGGGTCCACTACATTTGTAAAATGCCATCATTTCTGGTACCCGAACAATTAATTCTTGTCCATAGACACCTGAGTTGTAATTTCCACCTTCCCAAACCTTTGAGATTATTTTTTGACACCCAGTAGACCATATGATGTTTTTCATCACCCTTTTATATTCCGTTTCCCTCTCCTTGTCATCTTTTTTATACGGAAGGCCATTATTTCCGTAAACCACTTCCATAGCTAAATGGCACATCTCATGGGCTAAATTGCTGCATATCTCTGGTATGCCATGATCCTTATCTCTCTTTGCTGCAGCACATATCTTTGACAGTTTAAAGTCTGTTGAGCCTCGTTCCTCATCTGAACTACACGATCGTAGCTTTTCAATGTTTGTGCTTTCCAAATCAAAGGCTATCTGCAATCCTTCAGCGTCTTGCAGCACCTCCATCAAAGTTTTTGTTGTCTTGATTTCATTTAAGTAGTCGAAATACTGTGAAACAGTTTTCAACTCAGTACCATCCCCATTTAGAATAGCAGATTTGGACAAGAGCTTCATCAAATGGCAATTCTTAAGAGGAATGAGGAGTTTGGACAAGGCTCGCTCACACATTTCCTCATAAGCTTCCTCTTCATTCTTTTCCTCCTCAGTGGCATAATACATGCCCAGGCTCTTTAAACTGGCCCAGGTATCAAACCCCTTGTTCTCAATTGCAGTGTGCAAAATGGAATATCCCTGGCGGTTCACGAAATACTTTCTTCGCTTTTGGTCCATTTCTAAAGAAGACAGGACAGATTTTACTGCTTCTGTGTCTCCCTTCCTTATCTTATCATGCACGACATCTCTCTCTGAGAAGAAATCATTCAGACCCTTATCCTTAGAGATAAGTTTTTTCAACTCTTTGGATTTCTTTTCATCGCTGGGGAATTTTGAATCGCTCTTTAACAGTTCTAGGAGTATCTCAGGGTCAGTGGAAAGGTCTATCGCTGCCGTTTTAGATCGCTTCGAGAAGTAGTTCACTTCTGCGCCAGACTGCAAGAGCAGAGAAACCATATCCACTTTACCGAGCTGCACGGCTTTCAAGAGAGGTGTGTTTCCTTCTGAATCACACACACTGTTTACAAGATGACGTTTAGAGTCGGATATTGCATTGGCACGACCATACGGGGGACCCTGAATGCCCAGAAGACGAGCTAACATCTCAACGTCAGTTCTCATGATGGCGACGTTGATCAGGTTCTCCTTATCGCCACTCTTCATGGTTAAGTAGTGTGAAGGATGAGGTGAGGAACATTTTGAATGACCATGCAGACATACTGCATAGTCATTCAAAATCTTCTCCCCCTCATCCTTGTCTTCCTTCACTATATCTTCTCCGAGTACCTTGTGCATATCCTCAGAAGCCATTTTCATCTGTTTAGGTTCCGGGCCTTCCAATCTAAGAGTCGAATTGCACAGTTTTCTCCTGAAGGGAACAAAGAAACGAAAACATGAGAGATGAACACGATAACATTACATGAATGGAGGAAATACAAGAATGCATCATTATATGGCAGTTAAGGCGTTCGTCAGAAGTATGGTTGAATATTGAAAATAATACCGTTAATTGCTCATCGGAGAATATGTAGGAACACATACATTAGGTAGGTCAATGAATATTCAACACGAACAATTTACTAGAGACGTATACAGAACTATGCCCGCGTGTTCACGTCTAAGATAGTTGTCCACCATTATTGCCTTCTTTATATACTAGGGCATTATTTTAACAAATTCCCTCCTGCAGATGCATCTACATGATCCACAACCAACGAAGACATGTTAGTCAGTCCTGATGTTGTCTCCCTATTTACCAATCTCGCAAGATCCAAGACACGGTGGAAATCATCAGAGATCTTATCTCATTGTCAGTTGAAGAAACAGAAGTTTTCCCATTATTTTTAGAGTACAGCAGTCTCCGTAATTCATATTTCCTGTGGAATGGAAACTGCTAAGAGAAAACAGAGGGGGTGGCCATGTGCTCACCATTATCACCATTAATTCGAACCTCTACAGGGTGAATTTCGAGAATAAGGTTCTTTTGCTCGTTGGACTGCCTACAGGGTAAGAAGTAATCATTCAGAATGTACTGGCCGAGCTGAACGTCACCACAAGAAAGCAAAGGGAAGGATAATGGACGAGGAATGACGGGGGCACCAGTAGTAACCGATGTCGTTAAAGTATAAAAGGAAGAGAAGTGGGCCTATGACACTCCCCTGTGGGATACCTGTAGGGTGATTGCCCTAACTCGACAATGCCCCAATTTGGAGTTACAGGGCACATTAGAAGAGCACTACGCCCCTCACTATCACGCATCGGTTGTTTGCACTTTGCCGGCACTTCACAACGTCCACCCGTGGAGTTAAGCGCTTGGAGCGATCTCGCTACTGGAAAGAGCGCTACAGAACGCCTAGAACGAAGCTCTTCATAAGACCGGCTAGGCAGTCGGTCTTTCATAACGCCTAGTAGAAGTATATGCATATAAGAGCCAGTTGCCAGTAGAGGGAAAATCTTCCTTCTGGCGCAGTTGCGCAACTCCCCCTTGACCACACTCCCCAGGTGTGCGTGACTCATGAAAACCGCAAGTTGACGTATCGAATTTCCCCCTTGACCACACTCCCGGTGTGTGTATGACTCAAGAAAACCACAAGTTGACGTATCGAACTTCCCCCTTGACCACACTCCCAGCTTGAATGATGAAACACAAGTATCCGTTGCAAGGTCCCCTAGGTGCGTATGACTCATGAAAACCACAAGTTGACGTATCTAACTTCCCCCTTGACCACATTCCCAGCTTGAATGATGAAACACAAGTATACGTTGCAACGCTCCCCAGGTGTTTGCGTGACTCATGAAAACCACAAGTTGACGTATCGAAACTCCCCCTAGACCACACTCCCAGCATGAATGATGAAACACAAGTATCCGTTGCAACACTCCCCAGGTGTGTATTAGTTATGAAACATTAGTTTTGCGTCAGACTATCCCCCCCCTCCACCCCTCCCCCTCTTCCTCCCAGGTTAACTTCCCTCTCCACAGCTCTTATTCGAAATTTATAAAGGAACAAGCAGGATGTTCTCCCAACCAGTCTTAACCAGCGACAAGTGAAGTTAGTGTTTGTGTGAAGTGTCACCGTTATTATCAACTTAAGCTTCAGGCCTCATCAAGTGATTTTCGTGGTAACGTCGAAAAAAGCAAGTAAGTTTTGTTTTTTTACAATTTTTCTACAAGTCCTACAAACGCAGAAATTCATGGATGGGTCACCCTTAATACCCCCCTTCGAATCCCGGTTAAATAACCAGCAAGTCCTTTAAATGTACCCTAGGGTACTCAGGGTATACCATAATCCTTGTCCGAGTACCGCTTTATCCTCTAGCAAAAATTAGAGAGATAATTAGGAATACAACCCCGTTACTATAATTTAAATAAAGCAATTAGTTTAGTATATAGAGAGCAATTCATAGGCGATGGTATTAGGCGTCAATCCATAGACAGAAGGTAGTCTTGTAAGAAAACTTCTTGTATCTCCGTTGTTAATAGGAATTCGGGTATGGTTTAAATTTGAAAGCTGCTTTGTTTTTTAATATGCTTCAGATGCACCAATAAAATTAACTCAAAACCTTAAGGGTTCAGGGTTAGGGTATTAATGTACCCTTATTTTATAGAATATCGTTTTCATATTTATTACATGCATGGGAAAAAAGTTTTCTTCCGTCTTGAGGAACTAAATAAATCCCCTTTTCTCTCTCCTCTCTCTTTAGTAAATAATTTCCAATTTCTACCAATCGATGTTTTTTTTACAATTTTTCTACAAGTCCTACAAACGCAGAAATTCATGAATGCGTCACCCTTAATACCCCCCTTCGAATCCCGGTTAAATAACCAGCAAGTCCTTCAAATGTACCCTAGGGTACTCAGGGTATACCATAATCATTGTCCGAGTACCGCTTTATCCTCTAGCAAAAATTAGAGAGATAATTAGGAATACAACCCCGTTACTATAATTTAAATAAAGCAATTAGTTTAGTATATAGAGAGCAATTCATAGGCGATGGTATTCGGCGTCAATCCATAGACAGAAGGTAGTCTTGTAAGAAAACTTCTTGTATCTCCGTTGTTAATAGGAATTCGGGTATGGTTTAAATTTGAAAGCTGCTTTGTTTTTTAATATGCTTCAGATGCACCAATAAAATTAACTCAAAACCTTAAGGGTTCAGGGTTAGGGTATTGATGTACCCTTATTTGATAGAATATCGTTTTCATATTTATTACATGCATGGGAAAAAAGTTTTCTTCCGTCTTGAGGAACTAAATAAATCCCCTTTCCCCTCTCCTCTCTCTTTAGTAAATAATTTCCAATTTCTACCAATCGATGTTTTTTTACAATTTTTCTACAAGTCCTACAAACGCAGAAATTCATGAATGCGTCACCCTTAATACCCCCCTTCGAATCCCGGTTAAATAACCAGCAAGTCCTTTAAATGTACCCTAGGGTACTCAGGGTATACCATAATCCTTGTCCGAGTACCGCTTTATCCTCTAGCAAAAATTAGAGAGATAATTAGGAATACAACCCCGTTACTATAATTTAAATAAAGCAATTAGTTTAGTATATAGAGAGCAATTCATAGGCGATGGTATTAGGCGTCAATCCATAGACAGAAGGTAGTCTTGTAAGAAAACTTCTTGTATCTCCGTTGTTAATAGGAATTCGGGTATGGTTTAAATTTGAGAGCTGCTTTGTTTTTTAATATGCTTCAGATGCACCAATAAAATTAACTCAAAACCTTAAGGGTTCAGGGTTAGGGTATTGATGTACCCTTATTTGATAGAATATCGATTTCATATTTATTACATACATGGGAAAAAAGTTTTCTTCTGTCTTGAGGAACTAAATAAATCCCCTTTCCCCTCTCCTCTCTCTTTAGTAAATAATTTCCAATTTCTACCAATCGATGTTTTTTTACAATTTTTCTACAAGTCCTACAAACGCAGAAATTCATGGATGCGTCACCCTTAATACCCCCCTTCGAATCCCGGTTAAATAACCAGCAAGTCCTTCAAATGTACCCTAGGGTACTCAGGGTATACCATAATCCTTGTCCGAGTACCGCTTTATCCTCCGGCAAAAATTAGAGAGATAATTAGGAATACAACCCCGTTACTATAATTTAAATAAAGCAATTAGTTTAGTTTATAGAGAGCAATTCATAGGCGATGGTATTAGGCGTCAATCCATAGACAGAAGGTAGTCTTGTAAGAAAACTTCTTGTATCTGCGTTGTTAATAGAAATTCGGGTATGGTTTAAATTTGAAAGCTGCTTTGTTTTTTAATATTCTTCAGATGCACCAATAAAATTAACTCAAAACCTTAAGGGTTCAGGGTTAGGGTATTGATGTACCCTTATTTGATAGAATTTTGTTTTGATGTTTATTAAAAAAATGTTTTGGCTTTTCAACGTCATTGGTACGAACCATCGGTACGAAACATTGTTACGACACATGAACACAAAACATTGATACAAACATCGATGCAAAACATCGATACAAAAATATTGGTACGGGATACAACAACGCGGATAGAATTAGAATTTAAGAGAAAAAATCTCGAAATAGCCATATAACACATCGAAGTGACATTGAAATAAAAACAACTTGATATCGCTATTTATTTTGAGAAATCTTCATCTTCAATAAATCTCCCCAATATCATTTGTTTTATAAAGGAACCAAATGGTAGCAGAATCATCATTTCCAGCCAGAATTCCTCTGAGGAAACTTCAGAGTTCAGCTTCTGGATACTATCAGACAGCAAGAAAGGTTCTGTACACCAAATCGGAATAAGATTGTAAGTGCCAACCCCTTGTGTGACAAGTATTTATTTAATATTTTCCCAAATAGATTTTCTGAATGTATTGTTCAAAACTAGAGATTCCACTGAGACGTGTTACGCGACGTATTTAGTGTAGTATCTTTTGCATGGTTAAGGGTGAGTTTCAACCATGATATATAAGGAGATAAAACCTCAGAACACGCCTTTCCGTTTGAAGTTAATAGTAGAATAACCGTTTATTTGTTTATTGATATCAATATTGTCTGTTTATTTTTTAAATTATTTTCTCTCTACACAGTGCACATCTGCCGGCGCTACTCTGAAAACATGGCATCAATCGCAGACATTCTCGAAAACTTTAATTCCGGACTATACAACACCTCTGATAAGCTTGAACGAGCACTTGCGGACATTTATACAAAAATTGTATTCGAAAACAATATCGTAAACGACGTGGGAACCTACGAGAGAATGAAAAATGTGCTAGACCAAGCCAAACGGGGACGTTTCTGTCCTTACTGTGAGGTATTTTACAGCCTAGATGAGGCTATGCCTCACGAGAATAGAAACGAACATAGACGAAACATTACTCTTCAATTAGGCCGAGGTTTACAGGAGATTGAATCAGCAATCGGGTCTAGATTAAAAACATTCTGGATAACGCCTGAGGAGGGAGAAGGTCGAGACATTATTTCATTTCTAAATGACATTAAAGATCGACTGATTGAAAAACTGAATGAGCAAGTTATTTTGAACAATGCAATAAAATTTAACCTTGTTTTGATATGTAAATTTCGGAAGAGTGAGATTGAGGAAATGGACGCTTCATTTAAGACAGTGAATAGACGAGTTTTAGTTACCGATGAACTAAATATAATCGCGGATGAGGCATTTTCAAAATTGTTAAAAGAAAAATCGGAATTTACAACAAAAGGATCAGGGTGGTCTCTATCCGAGATAATGGGTCTGGAATTACGAATCAATAAATATGTACCATTGCGAGGATCAACATTCATAGAATTACCATCTAAAATAAAAAACACTAAATCTGTAATCAACGTGCAAAATAACGATCCCTTCTGTTTCAAATATGCAGTATGGGCAAAGAACATTGATAAAGACCCTCAAAGAGTTTCAAAGTACGATACACCAGCTTTTCGAATGGGCTACATCTGGTCATGCGTGGAATATCCGGTAGAATTGAAAGACATTCCCAAATTTGAGCGCGCAAATCACATTTCGATCAATGTATTCGGTCTAGACGATAAAAATAACGTGTACCCTATTAAGGTAGTCAATCGAGAACTTGACGATCACCGCGACTTGCTATATCTTACAAACGAGTCGACTGCGCACTATTGCTGGATAAAGAATTTCGATAGACTAGTTCACTCTCAAATAACTAAGGACCATGGCAGATTATTCATATGCAAACGCTGTTTCACTCATTATAATGACGAGACTAAATTGGAAGTGCACAAGCAATTGTGCAAAGGAACGGGGGCGCCGAGTAAGATCGTAATGCCTGACGAGAACGAAAAAATATTGAAATTTACTAACGTAAACTATTCTTTCCGAGTACCATACGTTATTTACGCAGACTTTGAATGCCTACTCGAGAACGTGAGCACTTGCCAACCTTCACCAAACTCATCCTATACCAACAAATTTCAAAAGCACGAGCCATTTAGCTTCTGTTACATGGTGGTCACACCGGAAGGGTGTCAAACACCGTACTTGTACAGAGGACCAAACCCGACGCGAGTATTTCTAGAACGCATGAAAGAGGAGGCTAAGAAAATATTCGAGCTCTACAAAAATACCGTGCTGATGAATCCGCTCACACCTGAACAAGAGAACGCCTTTTACGAGACGACGTTATGCCACATTTGCGAGAAAGAACTTAACGCGGATAGAGTTAGAGATCACGATCATTTGAATGGACAGTACAGAGGTGCGGCACACTCTTTTTGTAACTTACAATATAAAATGCCAAATTTCTTACCTATATTTATCCATAACCTGTCTTCGTACGATGGACACTTTATCGTTCGTGAACTGGACTACGATGACAGGAAAATATTTGTGATCCCAAACTCCGAAGAAAAATACATTTCTTTTTCGAAATCTATCGATAACAATTTCAGTATCAGATTTGTCGATACGTGTCGCTTCATGTCAGCTTCACTAGCGTCACTAGTGGCTAACTTGACCGAGTTAAAATACACGCGAGAGACATTTTCCGAATTAACAAATCTGGTCAGTTGTAAAGGTGTATACCCTTACGATTACACAGATTCTATGGAAAAACTCGAAGAAAATTCGCTACCTGACAAAAGACAATTTTATAATAGACTAAATTACCAGCACATTTCAGACGAGGACTATGAACATGGCAGAAACGTATGGACCAATTTCAATTGTAACAATTTGGGTGATTATAGTGACGTATACTTAAAAAGTGACGTCACACTCTTGGCGGACGTTTTCGAGAATTTTAGAACCGTTTGTTTCGGTGCATACAAACTCGATCCTGCCTGGTATTATAGCGCTCCGGGATTGACATTTGATGCAATGCTGAAGCATACCGAGATCGAGCTCGAACTAATGACTAATTACGACATGCTACTCATGATCGAGAAAGGAATTAGAGGAGGAATTTCCCAATGTTGTAAAAGATATTGTGAGGCGAATAATAAGTATATGGAAAACAACGATTCCGAATCGACTTCTAATTTCATTATGTATTATGATGCGAATAACTTGTATGGATGGGCTCTATCAAGACCACTACCGTACGAAAATTTCAGATGGCTAACTCCCGATCAAATCGAGGACATAATAAAAATCGATCAAATACCAGACGATAACGAAACGGGATACATTCTTGAGGTAGATCTAGAGTATCCTCGAGACCTGCACGAAAAGCATTCAGACCTCCCTCTTTGCCCCGAGAACAAAATTCCACCAGTCGGTAAACAAAAGAAACTATTGACGACTCTCGAGAACAAGACGAAATATGTAATTAACTATGTCAACTTGAAACAAGCTCTGTCACTAGGCTTGGTACTCAAAAAAGTGCATCGAGTCATTCAATTCAGTCAATCGCCTTGGTTAAAGTCATATATCGACTTAAATACTAATCGAAGAAAAGTGGCTAATAACGAGTTCGAAAAAGACTTCTACAAAATGATGAACAACGCGGTTTTTGGCAAGTTCTTGGAGTCTTTACGTGGTAGACTGAATATGCAATTAGTGACGCAAGAAAAACAATTACAAAAATTAATTAACAAATCAACTTTTTTGGATAGAACGATTTTTTGTGAGTCTTTGGTAGCCGTTCACATGCGGAAGGCTACCATCAAAATGAACAAGCCAATATACATTGGTTTCTGCGTTTTAGATTTAAGTAAAACGCTAATGTACGATTTTCATTATGAAAAAATGCTTCCGAAATATTGTGAAAAAATATCCTTGGTCTATACCGATACCGATAGCTTCATTTATGATATCAAAACCAACGACATAAACAAGGACATGCTAGATAACCTAGACGCTTTTGATACATCCAACTTTCCTAAAAATCACCCATGTTATTCTGAGAAAAACAAAAAGGTTATAGGTAAATTCAAAGACGAATGTGATGGGAAAATAATGACTCATTTCGTGGGGCTAAGGAGTAAACTCTACTCCTACAAGGTCCTCGGCTGTAAAGAGAAAAAGAAAGCGAAAGGAATAACCAGAGCCGTGAAAGATAAAAGTCTAAATTTTGATGATTATGTACGTTGCCTACACGAAAATTCCACAGAGTTTAGAAAGATGAATGTAATTAGCAGCAGCAAACACAAGATATATACTATGGAGATGAATAAAGTGACTCTAAACGCATTCGATGATAAACGATACGTATGCGAGGATGGAATAAACACGCTTGCTTGGGGACATTACAAAATCCAGCGAAAAAGAACACACGAAGAGGCGTTATATGATGATACTTAGTATTATAAGTTCAGTAGCAATCGAACAGTCGATCAGATAAGATCTTTTCTTAGACGGTATTGAGAACACAAAACTTCGATGAAATGAATCACGAAGCGATATATACTTTAGATCTGTATAAATGTTCACGTTATCGTCGCAAAAACAAATCGAATTCGCTATTTTACTTGTGTCTTAAGAAAATCACGCATCGTGTACTAAAGCGAGCCGATATAAAACAGTCTTTTCACGAACTCCCTTGCATAATCACTCGCATAAATTTGTACATCAAAGTCAAAGCAAATGTGATTAAAATGCTGGACGATTTTAAAGAAATACTCCCGAATAAAATATTGGAAGAGCTCCGAGAAAACGCGCTAAGATCTATGCTTTGAGTATGTCTTTTTAAATAATATCTCAATTGATGAAACAGATCAGTGTTAAGTATGACGTTACCATGGAAACATCCTTTCACCTGCATTTGCGCAGGTCCTTCTGGGTGTGGAAAGACCACGTTTGTCACGAAATTTCTAGATAATCTACCGCATATGATAGATCGGGACATTGACGAGATAGTTTGGTGCTGCAGCCCAGGGAGTGAAACAAATCTATATTTACCGCGATTAAGATTTCGACACGAAATACCCTCATTCGAGGAGTCGAGCGGCACACCGACTCTGTACGTGATAGACGATTTGATGGGTGAGGGGGGATACAACAAAGAAGTGTGTAAATTATTCACGAGAGGGAGTCACCATTTCAACATTTCAGTATTTTTGATTACGCAAAATATTTTTTATCAAAGCCCTCAATCTAGAAACATTTCTCTGAATGCAAAGTACATTGCAACGTTTAAAAATCCTCGGGACCGGTTACAATTCGGTCACTTGGCCCGTCAGGTGTATCCCGAAAATTCGCAAGATTTGGAAAGGGTATATAAGGAAGTGACAAGAGATCCGTTTGGTTATTTGGTTCTAGACCTCGGACAGGACACAGATGAGCGGTTCCGATTTCGTACTAAAATCTTTCCCGAAGACGAGGTAACTGAAGTATACATGCCCGAGTACGATGAAAAGATTAAAGAACAATAAGCATTTGCTTCACGTGTTAAAATCTGCCAAGCCTAAATTACGCTCTGCAATAGTAAATACTTCAGATAACGAGTTAATCAAAGCCATTTGCGACTGCTGCTTGAACACGCTCAACGGGAACCACAAGTTAAACGCGAGATTAAAACATAAACTCGCCAAGCATCGTAACACTTTGAGAGCCTTGGCTTCGAGAGGTACGTGTCTCAAGAAAAAACGCGTCCTTATCGCGCAAAAGGGCGGCTTTTTGCCAATGCTGCTGGGCTCCATACTAAGCGGTGTCATTGGAAGCCTTATAGGGAAATGAGTTTGCATAAAATGCTAGTCGTCAGCCCCGAGTCTTTCGAGCGAGGTCGCATGAAACGGAGACTGAATGCGTTAGATGCGGAAATGAAAACTATATTGAGCAAGAGAGGCATCAAGGATACAGACAAGTGGCACATGTACAAGCGTGTGCTGGATAAATATCTTAACACATCCTCAGACATAAAGGCGCCTATACACATTCCGATAGTTAAATCCCTGGGTCAGACCCAGTCACAAATAAGATTACGGGACAGTGAGGGGGAGGAGGAGGAGGAGGAGACTCGTTCAGTGAGGAAATCCATCGCCGATGTGAAACGTGCAAACGCAAAATTGGATAGGACATGGGAGCTCATATCCGAAAGACTGGAAAAGATGGAGAAGCTGGTGCATCCACTCATAAAAACAAAATCTCTAAAGGTAGAAAAGTCGACACAGCCACAGCCAGACGTAACAAAGTCGCGAAAAAGAAAAAAATCGTGGGAAACCCAAGAAATGCCGTCACCAAGAACATTACCCAGGCGAAGCGAGCGAGAGAGAAAGCTAAAAAAATTCGGCAAAGATTGGATTACGACGTAATAGAGCAAGTGTACAACGACCCCGAGCATCCTGCAAGTTTTTCAACGATTGCAAAGTTACACAAGGCTACGGGAATTGGACGAAAGGTAATTCGCGAGTGGTTGGAGGGTCAGGAGACGTACACTCGACACAAGCCCGCGAGAAAAAAATTTACCAGAAATCATTACGACGCGTCGTATATAGACGAGTGCTGGCAGTGTGATTTGAACGATATGCGACATTTGAAAAAATCAACAAGGGCTACGCGTACATTTTAACAGTTATTGATATTTTCTCTCGTTATGGTTTCGCAAAACCGTTACGAAGTAAGAAGGCGGAAGAAATTGTAAATGCTTTCAGGGAAATATTTCGACATAGACGGCCACTAAAAATTCAAAGCGATAAAGGCGGCGAATTTGTCAACTCGAAACTTAGAAATTTTCTTTCCAGTCGCGGAATAAAATTTTATACTACCAATAACCCAGATGTCAAGGCTAGTATCGTGGAACGCTTCAACCGCACTCTGAAATCTAAAATGTATAAGTACTTTACAAAATACTCGACAAATAATTACATAGATATCCTCCCTAAATTGGTTAGTAGCTATAATAAGAGCGTTCATTCGAGCACAGGTTTAGCACCAGCCAATGTTAATGAAAAGAAAGCATTCGCTGTTGCTAGCCGGAAGTTGTCGACCGTGGGAAAAAAAGCTAAATTTAACGCAGGTGACTATGTGAGAATAAGCAAGGAGCGGCTTCCCTTCGCGAAAGGTTATACAGCTAATTACACTAGCGAAATATTTCAAGTAACGAGCGTGGATCCAACGAGAGAGATACCCACCTACAAGTTGCTGGATCTGAACAGAGAAGATATAAGCGGTAGTTTTTATCCAGAAGAGTTAGTAAAGGTTAGGGTTTCCCAAGAGACGGAATATAAGATTGAAAAAATTCTAAAACGAAGGGGGCGAGGTAGAAATTTAGAGTATTTCGTAAAGTGGCTTGGATATCCCCCGTCGTTCAATTCTTGGATTTTCGCTTCTTCCGTTCGTAAATTATGAACGATTTTTATATCACACCACCTAGCGATAGTTCTAGACAGTTTTTTCCAAACAATACTATTTCACACTACCGCACAAAGTTATCGCACCGAATAGATTTAAAAAATGACGAGTGGCAGGTGGGTTTGGCCGAGATTTCAATTCCTTCAATAGATGCGAGTGTGCTTTCTCGACGCGTTAGAGAAGAAGTTGGAACTCCTCCTGAATCATTACCAGGAAATACAAATGTACTCGAAGACGTGGAGGATGATGTTAGAGAAGAATATACAATTGTTCCTCCTCCATCAAAGGATAATAGGACCCGGACCGAAGATGGGGTGGTTCGTGGTGAGATAGGTGGACCTCAGGATGAGGTTATAATTAAATTAAAGAGCGGAACGTTTTTCATCATTCCAAACGGGGTTTATGATAGTGTAGCTTTCGCTTTCGCGGAACCATTCTTGAGTGCTTCTGCAGTTGATAGGACAGAAATTGCAGATGATGTAAAGCATTACGTAGAAAGAGTAATATATCGGAGGGGTATGGGTGGAATAGATGAACGCACATCATCCACCGGTGTGCGGATTATAAGTAAACAAGTTAAATATACGTTACCACCTGGGATGTATAACACATTCAACGAATTATTCAATAAAACTCTGACAACCTTTAACAGTATGCGAAAAAATAAAATAAAAGAAGATCTCGAATTATTATCGACAGTTCTAATAATGTTGTTAGAGGAAACGCCAACACGTCGTTTAGACAATATTGTCGCGCAAGCTACAGAACTACTCCGCAGTAATAAAAAGGGTAATAATAATAAAGGAAAGAGAAGTATCGTACCTAATCCCGCAAACATTTACGTTTACAGCGATATAATCAAACCTCAACTCGTGGGTGATTCTGTGAGTCGATGTATTCGCATACTTAATATCGAGTCAGGTGCGTATCAAATATTCAACTATATATATTACTTTCCCGTGGAGAAAAGTAATATAGAGAGTGTGGAAATTCTCCTGGCAGATAAACTAGGCGAAAGAATTCCCTTCCGTGCTGGAGAACAATCCTCTATTGTTGTTTTGCACTTTATAAAAAAGCGAAACAATTAGTTGATTCATCATTGAGCATCGAGATGGCTCCGATAGCGGATCGATATTATGCCTATTACGCGAAACAGGTGGGGGGAGAGATAGGACCGACCTATAGAGCATCGTATCGCATGCAAAAAGGGCGTGGCATTGGGAGTTTTCTCACTGGTTTGTGGCGTTTTGCAAGGCCTTTACTGTTTAGCGGTTTGAAGACTGTGGGGAAAGAGGCTGCGAGCGCGGGAGCCGCTGCGCTCGCTGATCTAGGAACAAAACCGGTCAAGGAGATATTACGTAATAGATTAAACGAGGTGGGGCAAAACTTGAAGCGGAAAGCCGAGGAAAAGTTGCAGAGTATGAAAGGCGGTCGATTAAGGATTGCAAAACGACCTCGATTGAAGAAAATAAATACAAGCGTTGTAAAAGCAGAGCGTCATTCGTCGAGAGGGCGAAGAAGGGAAAGGAGCGTGCAGAGAGATATTTTTTCATAATGACGGAGCACATGCTGAGTTCGTTGGATTTATTCCAACCTAATCCGCCCATACAGACTAACATTTTAGCAAAACGTCTAGTTTCCTACGAACCCATTTCCTCGCTAGATAATGGTTCAGTTATCGAATTTTTGATCAAAGATTCTGGTGATGCGTACAAGGATTTGAATAGTATATTTCTCAGACTAAAAGTGAAACTGTGTAAGAAAAACCTCGTAGATTTTGGGGGGAGTGATGAAGCTAATCAACCAGGTGTTGTCAACAATATTCTACACTCTTTATTCAAACACTGCAGTGTTTATTTCAATGGAACTTTGGTGACTCCTTCGGAGGATAATTATCAATACAGAAGCTATTTCGAAAACGTACTAAACTATGGTGTGGATGCCAGCAGAACACACTTGCGTAACGTTGGATGGGAATTGGACACGGGCTCGGATATCAACAAAACTGATTCCTCCAACCCTGGGTACGTGATGCGAAAAGGTTGGTTTAAAAACAGCGCGGAAGTTGAGTTATACGGAAAGTTACATGTAGACGTTTTCAATCAAACTCAATTGGTGCTCAATGGCGTAGACATTGGCATTAGATTAATGCTCTCCAACCCCAACTTCTATCTTATGGAAAAGGACGGATTGATGAGAATCTTAGATGCTACCCTATATGTCTAACATTTCGACATCAATCCTTCAATATTAGTAGCACATAATAAAATGTTAGAAAACACTAATTGCAAATATCATTATAAACGTACAGAGATGAAAACTTTTACGATTCCCTCTGGGGGGCGAACTTTAAACATAGACAATGCCATCACCGGTAGAATTCCGAACGTTATAATATTCACCATGGTAGATAACGAAGCGTATGCAGGTCACCTTGAAAAAAATCCGTTTGCGTTATTCCACTATTCGCTTGAAAATTTTTCTCTTTACATTAACGGTGTTAAAACACCCGCTGAAGGTCTACAATGTAGCTTTACCAGTAAAAACTATTGGGCACGTGCTTATGATACTATATTCTCCGGAGGTGGAATAAAACATTACAATAAAGGTAATCAAATAACCTACGATATGTTTGGCCACGGTTATTTCATGCTCGTATTTGACCTCACACCTGACGATTCCGGTAACGAAGACTACGTTAGTCTTGGAGATAGAGGCGTGGTTAGAATCGAGGCCAAATTCGATAGAGAATTGGATAAAACCGTGACGTGCTTGCTCTTTGCCGAATATGATGCTAGCTTGGAAATAGATAAAAAAAGAAACTTGATCACAAATTTTTAGTATTGACATGGATAGCGTGCAGATTGATGGGCTATTGCGAGCATATGAAGAGTTTTGCGGAGTTTATCCTTCCGACAAATTACCTCACTCTCCGAGAAATGGTATATACGTAATCAATTTGGACCCTTCCCACTTACCTGGGTCTCACTGGGTAGCAGTTTACAAAAATGGTATATTTGTCGAATATTTCGACTCCTACGGTATACAATCTTTCGTTGCAAAAATATTAGAATTTTTAGAACCTTTCAATCTCACTCATAATCGTGTTCAGATACAAAGCTATCATTCTGACATTTGTGGAGAATACGTTTGTCTATACGCGCTATCAAAATCACTTGGCCAAACACTGCACGAATTCCTAGATCAATTCTATCATACGACTCCTCATCTGAACGATTGTCGAGCCCTCCGGCTGTTTCATCACAACTTCAACGCGTTGAGGGAGAAGAGTACCTGTCACCCTTTAGCTCAACGTTGTTGTTCGAGAATAAATAGTAGATACTTTAAGTGAGAGTGAACATTAGAGAAAAAACTCCTGAAAGATGCAGATCATCGCAGCGGTGACATTTTCAAAAGGGGGAGTGATAGAGCTCGCTGCCGTTGACGTGGATTCCAGTCGGATGTTTTGGGGTAGCTTTAAAAAGTATGGGAAGATCGTTGGTGCTGGTAAGAAGCTCAGGTTACATGACCCGCTAAACTGTGATGAAGAGACGAGCTTCGACAACGGTTTCATCTCGCACGTGGAGCTGCTGCCGGCATTGGAATCCATCATTGAAGGTGCCACGGCTTTGTATGCATTTAGCGAAGCTGAATGTGAATTCCTCACAGATCTCACCGGGCGTGCGTTCATCTCTCTGAAAAAAGAGTTGAATTCCCCCTCTCCTGAGAAATGTTCCTTACCCGCCTTCTCCTGTCTCAATCCATGCCATAAATTAAGGAATAGTACATGCGCATTAAGGGATGCGCATTCCTTGGCGCAGTGGCTTCAGTACAATCGTCTCAAGGTCGAAGTCGATCCTTGCCCCTCCATAGATTGCTCCCCTACCCCTCCTCCAAGACCTTCATAGTGACATTATTCAATGTCCAACCATCAGTCGATATGGAACAGTCGCAAGGAGAGGTTGTGACATCTCCTCCGGTTAAGCGGAAGAGACCTGCTAATCGGACACAGCGCATCACCTCTGACAATAAGAATATCCTGTTGCAAACCGTGTATAATTTAAATGTGGGAAGAACAAAGAGTGTTTGTGTGGGTTATGATTCCAGTAGAGACTTTGAACCTGTAGTGCAATTTAATCAGACAACTAAGAAAAGTGTTGTAATTACTATCAGTGAATGGACTTATGTTGTAAATCTCCAGCATATAGTGAATGATTATTTTATCACCGGCACAAAACAGCCACTTTCTTTATCGTTTATCTCCTTTGCAAATTTCTTTGGGAAGAGAAATTTGTCGATTAAACGAGACAATAGTTCGTTTAATTTAAATTTTGATGAGTGGAATTATTTAAATACACTATCCAATTTAATAACAATTATTCTTAAGAATATCTCAGCAGAGTGTAGAGTGGTAAAAGAATTTGTTTCCAGCTTTAAAACTGGAAACTTTGTCAAGCCATTGAAATGCAAATTAGATTAGGAAAGATTGGAATCTGAGATGGTACTCGTAGCGAATGAATGAAAAAGTAATCATAAAGTATAGTTTCGCTATACTCTGATTACGTGTGTGTGTGAAAAGATGTCCAACCAATGACTCATATTTGATCGAGTTGGATATTATTTTTTGATAATTTGTCAAACCCTGGCATCGGTTAAAACCGTGTAATTTGGCAGATTATCGGGACGAGTACTTCATCTATATCTACAAAATACCCTGCAAGCCACCTCAGGGGTGCGTGGCAGGGGGTGAGTAATCACCAACATGCATTACACTATACCCTAGAGTTAGTGTAACTACGACTAATTACTTCTTCGGATTCTGATGATGATTCACTGTAATTGATGTGCAGTGAAGAAATGTGAACAGCAAACAAATGCTGTAACATATGGCATTGATAAATAACCAACGCCACTCGCGAGGTATATACTTAAGAGTATATTTTAGAAATTCTATATGAAAAACGAACTGAAAAATACTTCTCAAGGATATTTACATGGAGATTTGGAGCTTATGTTATCTTTGCAATAAAAATTGTTAGAAACCTGGTATACAAAAAAAAATTTGTTAATAATAATTGATGAAACAAAAATTGTTAGTAATAATAAATTATAATATATATGAAAAACAATAAATTTGTAAAACCCATCCTCTTGTATTTTTATTTTAAATGAAACCTTTCCTAATAAATAGGAATAAGAAAGTATTTTATTCAGAACAGAAACCCTTTCTAATAAATAAGAACAAGAAAGTTTTTTATTCAGAACAATTAAATATCAGATGGTGTAAGAATAAAGGTTTACGATTGAAACCTCTCTAAAAGAACATCGTCAATGGGGGCAATGGAGGTGGTCAGCTCATGGTGGTCGCTGTGGAGAGGGAAGTCAACCTGGGAGGAAGGGGGGGGGGATAGTCTGACGCAAAACTAATGTTTCATAACTAATACACACCTGGGGAGTGTTTCAACGGATACTTGTGTTTCATCATTCATGCTGGGAGTGTGGTCTAGGGGGAGTTTCGATACGTCAACTTGTGGTTTTCATGAGTCACGCAAACACCTGGGGAGCGTTGCAACGGATACTTGTGTTTCATCATTCAAGCTGGGAGTGTGGTCAAGGGGGAAGTTCGATACGTCAACTTGTGGTTTTCTTGAGTCATACACACACCGGGAGTGTGGTCAAGGGGGAAATTCGATGCGTCAACTTGCGGTTTTCATGAGTCACGCACACCTGGGGAGTGTGGTCAAGGGGGAGTTGCGCAACTGCGCCAGAAGGAAGATTTTCCCTCTACTGTTGCCTAATATTTCGTTTTTTAGCGACAGCAGTTGTATGTAATATGAACTATGGGAGGCTGCCATCCAAGGATTTTTAACGGAAATTTTTTTTTCTTCTTATCTTCTCACTCTTAGAGTAGTAACAACAAGAATAATCATTTCGATGTCGGTTTGAGGGAAATAAAAAATTTTTATACATTTTAAAATTTCCCGTGAAAATGGATCACGCTTGAAAATTTTTAAACACCAACGAGAGAGTATGGGGATAATTGTCAATGTTGGTGCACTTCGGCCCTGGTGACGTCACGAGAATGACGTATCTTAGGTTCCTTCTTGGCTAGAGCATTAAATTTCGACGGGTGAGTTGCGTGGATGAACGCGAGAAGATATTTGTGCTGCTTGAGGTTCGGAACGTGGGGAAGACTCTTGTCATTTTAGGAGGTGGGAAATCTTCCGGTCACGGACGAGTGAGGGAGTCGAAATTGAAAATGGAAACAAGAGTTTTCATTCGGAAAAACGAGGAGAATTAGAAAAATTGGAAAATAATCGTAAATGTTTTTCGAAAAATTCGGTCCTATTCACATCTGACTTTGTAGGGACTTGCTGTGGCCGGCGGACATCGACATCTGTTCGGGAGAGAGCGCATTTTGAGACGGAGAGGAAAAAAAGATATTGGGGGAAGATAGGAGAAAGAGAAATTTGGCAAAAATAAATGTTCGTTTTGGAGGAGCGATTGTGAGCGAACGGAGAGACGTAGACGGCCGATATTTAAACTATTCGCTAATTTGCATTAGAAAAAAGTTCTCAGATTTGAGCTACGACCCATAGTATAAAAGATAGGGCACGAAAACTGAAAGTGTACATCGTAAATCGTAAAAAATCCACCATTTCAAACTTTTTGGGGAGGTTGCAGTACAAACTTTCCGGTGTTCGTGATTTATGCTCATGAGAAATGTTTTGGAAAAGGTCCATGCTGAATTTCAATGTCATAGCTCATTGAAAAGTGGTGATTTTGTCGTAATTTTGAGAAATATATCGAGTGGTATGTAGTAGTTGCATAGGCTCTAGGAGCTATAATTAAAAATCAAAGTGTGTAGCCTGCTGTTGTGTGTTCGCTCACAATTTTTAAATGCCCCGACGGCAACCGACGCGTCGCAACGGGGACATCGAAATGTAATTCGAACCATCTAACGTCGATATACATATATAAAAAAAACACCAATTATCGATAATTTACAATTTTCTGGCATCATTCGACATCATACTCAGCAAGAAGAATGAACAGGGACAGACGAGTTTTATCGAATGATCTATTATTGTCTGAATTTCACCAAATTTAGGATATTTAACTTATTTAAAATTCTAAACAATACTAGATATGGACGAGATGGTTGTGATAAAAATGTAAATATGATAAATACGGTAATTATCTTGATTTGGGATGGGTAACATTTACGTAACCATTTAGGCAACCATCACAGACGACAGAAAACGACCAAATTCAAATGGGGAGTGCCCAATACTTTACGCACGATGTAATGCCGACAATAATATCGGCTTTTCCCTCTTTCAGCCGACTAAAATGACTTGTAAAATATCCGTAGCAAAAAAGAAAAGTTTTTACACAGAGGAAAATGACCATCGTAGTAAAACTCGGTCGTAATTGATGATTATATCTTAAAGTAGTGAAGTTCGCACATAGTATACGCACAAGTATACGTCGCAGACAGTTGTACCGCAAATTCAACTTAAGAAGCTGTCAGCAAGATAAATGTAACAGTTCAATCTGTTTTTAATACAGTACGCAGAGTCATATTTTCGCCAATATCTGGACAAAATTCCCAACTCTCTGAAAAGTGGCGCGTAAGTACCTAGTTGAGGGCGTATAGAATTGGGAAAAAAATTGTTTCATGGAATTCGTTTATCACAAATGAAAAAAATTTGCATTTTAACCCCAAAATTCCGTTTTTTTTTAATTTCTCGAAAAGTATGGGCGCTATTCACAATCGGTTCAAACAGGGTGAAAGACAACGTATTTCCACATAAGAAGCATACTTGGAGTTTTTTTCAAAATTTGCCCAATTAAAAAAAATTGAGAAAATATGGCCCATGTAAAAAGTACGGAAGGAGACCAAGGCATTTAACAATTAGAAAGTATGTAAAACTTATTAAGAACATTTTTTAATGAAATTCATCCAGTGAACTCTTGTTTCTTAAACAATATTATTGAGGAAGCAGTTCCCCAGTCTGAATGACTACAGCATCGATGGAAGGGGTTAGGACTTTTGAGAATAAATAAACGGTTGTCATTTAAACATATTTAACCCTTTCCCTACTAACGCCGTATATATTCGGCTTTAAGTTTCTTGACCAGGGAGACGAAGGCCGAATATATTCGTCGGAGATTTTTCTGGCCAAGGGAACGAATGCCGAATATATTCGGCTTCGTGCTCCCCCCCCTTTTATGACGGTCGCGGGTACGCGAAGGCTTAGTTTCGGGACCCAACGAAGCTGGCGTTGGGCCTCACCCACGAAATCCGGGAGCAGGTACCTGTACCCCTCGTCGTATATTACCCCTCTTTGTGGAAAGGGACCGCGGTCATACGATTGTTTTTCCAGTCATTTTGCAACATTTATGTTTTTTTTATTTCAGAAATTATAAACTAAGAATTGAATTCTCTGTCTTTTGAAGAGCGTTTACAATTTTTAAACGAAATTCTACGATAAATATTAACTGAAATCTCAGTTACAGTATGATACCAACACTTGATAATGCATACCCAGAATAGTTTATTTCAATATTTTGTCGTTAAATGAGTTAACATCCATTAAAATTTATTATCGGATTGGAAATGATTGTTGCATTCAATCCGTTAATATTGACCGTAGAGCTTCGTTTAAAATTTGACAATGCACAGAAAAAAACTAGGAATTCAGTCTAAAGTCTGCAATTTAAGAGCAAGCAACAATCATGCATGTAGCTAATACATATAAACATATCATAAGTTGACCGCGAAACAATGCCGCAGGGAGGGTTTTAAACCCGGAAAGAAGGTAGCCCAACTACCCTCAGAGTTCGAGATACTGCGGAGTCCCTGCTGAGACGGGTCGAAAAAGGTTGGGGTCTGGGGGTGTGTAATTACCTGCGAGACCCTTCTTAATGGATGCCCCGCAAAAATGCTCCGTACAGAGAGTACGAAAAAGTCTCTTTGGGCTCAGTGTAGCAGTCATGCTAAAGAGAGAATTCCACCGTCTCGAAAGGGTTAATACTTTTCTATTCTACAAAAATTCATCGTCTTCCTCAAGTTCATTTTGGGTGACTGGAGCATCGGTTTCATCATCGGACTCATCGCTCTCACTGACTATTTCTCTATTGAAATTGATGCACGAATATGTTAAGCATAAGGCACACAATGAAGTGCAGAATAATCCATACTCCTTCATTCGTAGGGCAGTACAATCATGGCTCACGTTCATTGTACAGGTTCAAATAACATGTACTTACTTCGCTGATGAATGTTCTCAATCTCCAACACTGAAAAATCTTCACCAACGCTTCACTTTAACTAGGTAAATTTGAAAACTCCTAAATGCCAATGTGTTAACGCACGTCGAGTAGCAACAATAAACAACCGGCTTCTGTCAGCTCCCACAGCGCAGCAGCACGTTGCCTGAAGAAATTCTCGCCTCGAAGTCGAGAGGGGGACTTTTGTTGGGCTGAGTTCTTTTGTCCTCATAATCCAAGCATATGCTCACTATATGGAACGTATCGGGGAGCTCGTCCTCTTGCATTTCAACGCATAACATATTATCCCGAGTCCTGTAGTTTGATAACATACTAATTTTATCTCGAAAATTAAAGAATTCGTGTCTTTGCGCATTTTTGAAATCTCAACAAATTTGTCGATCCCTAGCGAAATATGAGAAACAGAATTGTCAAGACGAGGTCTCGAGGATCCATTTCCTTATCTTTTTTTTTCGATAACTTTCTTATTGACCCGTTTATTTTACGCCCCATGTTTGAGAAACATGGTGCGTACCTGTGAATTCATAAAATACCAAGAAAGTAAAAGTAACTCGATTTTTGTCCAGTTGAACTGACAAACATTTTAATCATCGAAATCCAAAAGTATGGTACCTGGAAGCTATATGCACAATGATTCATGATATTATTAGGAAATTTGGAAAAAATACAGTATTTTCGTAGCTCAACTAATGTTTTCAGTAAAAATTCCCTGAAAACAAGTGAAACACATACTCAATGTTACCAAATTATGAACTTTTCCAGGATTGTGAAAGCCTAGGGCTTCACAAACAGCACACAATTTGTTTTTTTTTTTTAATCCAATGACTTTTTGCCGAGTTATGACAGATTCCGTGGGCCGGCACGATGAGAATTCATGTATTTTTCAATTGCACGAAACCTAGGAACCCCACGCGTCATGAATATACCCAATGCCATTTCCTGTCGAAATAACGCACTTTGATGAAAAATGCATTCTTATTTTTTTGTCGAGAATTTCACCTTTCTTTCACATGCTGAATCCAATTTTGAAAATTTTTCATACTCTTCAAGAAAAATGGGGAAAACTACATTTTTCTGCTTAAATTTATTAAATATTTTGGGTTTTGATGACTGAATTCAATTTTTTTCTAAATTGTATTTGCCCTAAACTATATACATGCCAATTTTCAGCAAGTTATGTGTTTTATCTGGTTTTAAATCTCCATTGACTGGACTATTTATTGATTCTTCATAATCGGCAAGGATAAGAGGCTGGACATCTTGCAGATAAATTCAAATTAGCTAATCAACCAAAATTGTAGTCTCAAACCGGTAGATAAATCTTCAAAGGATTAAATGAACAGAATCAACTGATAGGGAATACGATTTCTACATCATAAGATAAAAGGCTATGGAGTTTATTTATATATACATATATGTGTGTTTATCCTGGTGTAAATAATAACATTCTATTGACAATATCATCCTGAAAAAAAAATGTTTCAGTACGTGACTTTAAGCGTAAAGGTCCAAAATTCTTTTTTCCTAATTAATCTCATTTGAATCTGGATGAATTTGTCAGCAAAATTCGACACATTGTGAATGTCGAATACTTTCATGAAAGCCGGAGGACATTGGGCGTTTGAAATGTTTGAAATGATTAAAGAACTCAACTAAATACCGCTCAATCATCAATAGTTAGGCAGAAAACTGGCTTATGAAGGGAAAAAACATATAGTGATTCAATCAATTTATGACATTCTATGAATCAATTAGTGGTATTCACATGAAGTTCCTCTCTTACAGATAATGAATATTTTACAGAATATTTCCGTGTGAATATATTTCCAGATAAACTTCCTCAATTAATCCATGTATGTAAAAGGAATTGGGTCATATAATGAAAAGACTCCAAGTTTTCGTGAAAGTAATCTTAATTAAGACCCAGCTTATGCCACTACTCAGTTGCGATGGGCTCAATGAAATGCTGAGTCAGAACGTACATAAATGGTAACATTAGATGTTTACGTGTAATGTCGCTCTCACTAAATTACTCCTAAATGAGTGCATCAAGAGGAAATGTACATTTAGAAATCCTGAATTAAAGGAAATAAGTTTTTGGAGGAAATAGAGAAAGTTATCCGAGCAAGGGATCACAGTAAGGTGACAGAAGATATTTTAGATTCTAAAATGAGGAATCCAAAGAAAACCGTCGAGTGTATCACAGCGAGAAAATCCCTCCTTTCTCTGCCTGCTTCAATCGCTAATAAATGTATCGCGCTATACATGAAATCATAGTCACCTGAGGCAAAATTTGCCAACTCCTCTATGCCCGGCCATTTTTAATGAAATCTAGCACCCGAGTTTGTTTGTGTGAACAACGTCGCTTACGTCACACCCTGAGTGAACAAGTGCGTGAGTCCGCCACTAATATAAACATTGGTGCTGATGTCACTTACCTCTTCCCCCGGGCTTTATTCTCCCCCCTGGTGCCAGTCACCCGATCCATGTCCGCAACCTGCCGAAGCACCCTCCAGTACCCCGGATGGCAGATTCCAAGATGACCCCCTCGTTAGGCCGACTTAAGTTCTCTCCCTAAAAGAAAAGAAAGCATTTCTACAGTGATTTGATGCTTCGACCAATGGCATTTATGTTTTCGCGATGACTTCCTTCTGCTTGGAAAACAGTCTACCCACCTTGCATGCGAACAAAGTCCGTTCTTTTCACGTACCTATGCACTCTTACATGAGAATAGCACAAATCTGCGATCTGTCCCTTTCGAGTAGAATGAATAATGAGAGCACACTATCATAGACCTTCTAATCCACAATAATCATTATTATAATGAAGCTCTTATCAAGAAACGTATATCATGCTAAACTATTAGTATAAGATGCGGAGTCTCTAAAACTTCAACCTTTCATTTAAAAGTGGTAACTACTTATGAATTCGCAAAGACACTCCAATTGAGGAACTCCCCCTCGGCGTTTCATATTTTGTGGATAGTTTTACCCACGGAGTGATACTAGTGTGATATGTGAAACCCTGAAAATAATTTTTTTTCATAAATACAAAAAATTTTTATAAATAAAATTTTTTATAAATAAAATAAATAAATTTTATATATTTTTATAAATAAAAATATACCAATTTTCAAATCTGTTGGGATGAACACATAAATTCT
Source organism: Pyrrhosoma nymphula (assembly GCA_963573305.1). Lineage (NCBI taxonomy): Eukaryota > Metazoa > Arthropoda > Insecta > Odonata > Coenagrionidae > Pyrrhosoma > Pyrrhosoma nymphula. The sequence goes on along the minus strand of OY754340.1, from coordinate 23,978,723 downwards.
TTGGCTTGTAAGTTAAGCTCATCCTGTATTTAATTAGATCCATTAGACCCACTGTTTCTGTCTATGTTCTTCAAGGACTCTACTATGTGAGAATTTTATTCTCACATAGCCTATAGCATCATTTTCTGGGGTTCATCCTCTAAGGCCTTGGTCATTTTCAGGATTCAGAAAAGAGTCATTCGGCTCATGACTTTTTCTAAACACAACGCCCCATGCCGTCCCCTGTTAAAAAAATTGGATATATTACCAGTGCCATGTGTATATATTTTTCATGTACTTGTAAATACAAAAAGAAATCTTTCTCAGCATGTTAAGAACTGTGATATTCACCATTATTCTACGAGACAGATTGATCAGCTGCACGTCTTATATCTTCGCACTCGTAATGCAGGTGCTGGTCCAAATTGTATGGGCCTTCAACTGTACAATAAACTTCCAGCTGAGCTTAAGGCTCAAAAAAGTGTAGCTGCATTTAAGACTAATCTACTAAGGTATCTGAAATCAAAAATGTTTTATTACATTGATGAATTTTTTAACAATGTTCGACATGTGTCCTGTATCCACTGTATGTATTTAGTTTCTTTAACCTGACATGTCCTATATCAGTGTAACCTTTGTAATGACTTGATCTCTGGACAAATAAAACATTATTATTATTATTATAAGTAGAAATCATCGATAATTTCCTTTTTAAAAAGCGGTATGTTTTACATTATGTCATTGTAACTGTGTCGAGGCAAAGGATATTTTATATACATATTGAGGCATGTTTGGCGTTTATTCGATCTTTGGATGCCCCTTAATTTAAAAATACCTTGTAAATTTGACGTGTGTTGTCAAGCTGATGAATGTAAGTGAAATGTTGTGCAACTGACGGCTATTACTCTGTTTTGAATCTTGTTAACAATCCATTGATCAATTAAGTAGCCCATTTTGTAACGGTATTCATTAATTAAATTAAATATTAAATAACTATTCAGTTTAATATCCATGTATCAATAGTGTTACCATAAATGCAAGTCCAACAAAGTTTGCCCAGCTAGTGTGATACTATCACTTTCTTCCGGGATGATTCAATTATATGCACTATCGCTGTGGTTTCAAAAAGGATGAAGTGTAACCGAAAGTACAATTGGTATTAATTATCTGACTGGAGCAATCATTGCAGTTGCGGAGATGAAGACGTATGGCAAATATTCATCTTTAGAATGTTGGTAAACAATGCAGAACAATCACGGTGTTCCCGATTTCCTGAAGACTCAGGTGAAAATCTCTCCCTTGAAACAGGGCTGAAACAAACTTGAATCACACTGCCTTGCTTCTTTGCTGAAACTGCCTTGAAATTGCTACGAAACCAAGGGAGTTTGGAAGTGGGGTGGAAGCAGAGTGCAATAAAAGGCCTTGCAACTGCACTCACCCCTGTGTTAATATATAATGAGCTGGCACTCCCTTGACCTTTCCACTGAGTCTTCCCTGCCCTCTCAAAATAAAAAATGAAAATTTACATTTTAAATACTATGAATGCTACTATTACGCAATGGCATGCTTTAGTTTATTAAATTATCTTCTCCTGTATCTACCTGACTAAATTGTATCCATCTCGCATGATCAACTACCCTATGCCTCTACGCCAATATTCCCGCTCCCGAAACGTATAGACCAACGTCAAGAAAGTTTTATACAGCGGGCCACTTCCGTGGGTTAATGTAACTTTGAGAACTAATTTTTAAATGACAATTTGGTGATAGTTAGAGGAAAGACCATCAAATCACGATAACTGATATTTGGTACAAATCAATTGAAACCTATATTGCCAAATAGTATGAATATAAATGCATTATTACCGAGAGTGAAATTTTTTTTTCCAATTCTCGTACCTTTGTAGACATTTAAATCAAGACATAACTAACTTGCGGAAATGTTGCAAGCATAAAATCGCTGAATGAACCATTAAACACATAGAAATAATGTAATTTATAATGGAAATTAATTTAGCAAACTCTCAGTGAAGAGTTTACTAGCTGAATTTAAGTCTTTTTGATATGTTTGCAAGCTTACAATATTTGCCAAACTTTCCGGCAAAAGATGAACCACGGGCCATTCCGGGTAAAAGCTTCTTAAAAAAACTGCTGGAATTAATAATTGAGCTTGGTTATGAAACACAAATAGAGAATAATTTCAATTATACTAACAAGTGGTAGTCTGGTAGTTGTAAAGGCTGATTTTATTTCCCTGTAAAGTTCAACCACAGCTATACGATAATGGACAGTGATGGGAAGTAATTTATTACAATGAATCCGATTACCGCTAATGATTACAAACAATTGACTAATTTTTGTTACTAATCGCTACTTTCTTTCTCATCGTAATTTTACTTATAATTTAATCCAGGAGTAATCGACACTATTTTGTAATCGTTACTCTCGGGGTATTTTTTTAACGGCTTGTAATTGGTCATTGATATTGTGGATTACTCTAGATTTATATTGTTTTGGACGGCATGAGCAAGTGTTCACAATCGGGTATTCTATTTGTTTCAACCACAATTCTCTTTAGCCTATTCTGAAGCCGGATATCCACCATAAACACTTTCCGCATTATACGATTCACGATATATGAATGCTTTATCACATCCAAACCTCAAAATATCGAGTATCGCTGCCAAAATACCAGCCGGTATACCGGTACATGTTGAGAGCCACTACTGACTAAGCGTATCGCCTGATATGTAAGTTATCAAAACAATATATCGCACTGCCATGAACAGGTCGGACGAACCCAAGTTATTTTAGGTGGGAATGTTTTCTTATTTTCATGTTACTGAATGGGCCATGGAGCACAGCAGCAAGAAAGCCCTCGGCCTTGGTATCGAAGCGTACAGTCTACGAATTCCAATAATTCACCTGTTTTCTGCTCACCATCAACCACCTACATCACATATTTTTGCCATGCTATGCATGCGCAATTATACTAACCTTTCACTACAACTACACCCCCCTCCAATTAACAACCCTATCGGGGGATTTATATCTTTAAATAAATACGCCATAAATTAAACAACTTCACAACTACACCCGTACCAAACACCGACACAAATGGGGGATTTTATTATTTTAAAAAATTATTCTATAACTTTTACGAAACTGCAACTACATTACCATTCAATCAGCAACTTATCCGGGGGATTTATTCAATAAATTTTATGCCAGGGATGCGACCCGAAAAGGCATGTTACGTTTCATGCCTTCATCAATAGATATTAACAATTTTACGTGCATTAATAAACCAAGCCAGTTTAATGTACATTAAATTACTAAAGTGCATAAAATGGTTCATCTCTATCGTATGACTGCGATAAAAAAACATTTTTATCAGCGTGACTAGTGCAACACAAAGAAGAAAACATAGATTTGTGATTTATTTTTAACTTTAAGAAGTTATAAACTATAGTGTGACTGGTCAGTTGGAACTATAAAAAACCCATGGTGAAGGGTTGGGTCTCCTTCAACGCCGAGGCTCGGACTCCGAGTTCGGGTGCCTCCCAGGTATGGCACGAAACGCAAAGTGCCTTTTCAGGTCACACCCCTGTTTTATGAACACTTCCTTTCGTGACAGCAACTAATATGGGCTCACAAATGGATAATGGACATGATTGCTGATGTTTAAGGATAAAATCTCACATCCATAATGTTTTTCGGCCCAAAATTTTCATTTTTGGAAATATTAGATATTGAGTGAATAGTCGCCACGCAATTGTTTGACAATGCGTGTCCATTATTAACGGAGTTCTAAGGTCCCACCTTCACATTTTTTAAAAATTTTCTCGCTCACAAACACACGACTCACTGAATTCATGAGAGGGAATTAAACCAAGGTGAGTAAAGAGACTTTAAGACCCTTTTAAGTACTTTGGAATCAAACGAAGAGATATAAATGAAACTTGTGATAGAAACAATGACAATACGTCACACGAATATTTAAATATTTTATAGTTTTATTAATATTCGTATAAATTCGTTTTCTAACACACGCCAAATCCGTCGTATACGTGGGACTTGCAGCTCACAAGATGTACAGCGGGTCGATTTCGTATAGGGCTGTTGACAAAACTTTGTCTCACTTGCTCAACGGCTTCGTCAGATGTGCTTGGAAGACCTGAGGATTTCTCATGTTTTACTGAGCACCCTGTTTCTACAAAACACCTATGCCACTCGTAAATTGTAGGCCTACTAGGAGGATCTTTAGCGTACTTGGTGCAAAAATTACGCTGAACTGTTGTCGCCGACTTCGATTCTTCAAACAAAAACACACAGCACGCACGCTCGGGTCCAGTGAAGGCAGCCATCTTTAACGTAACTGCCGCTAGCGCCGGTGCGTGTATACAGTTGTATAGATTGTATACAATGTGTACATTCTGTATAAAAATTGTACACAAAATGTATACATTGTATACAGTTTATACAAATTGTGTAAAATTTACACAGTGTAAAGGATATGCATGCAATGTATACAAGGTTTACTCTGTATACAAAAGGCATGCTTATATACATTTTATACAATATGTGCATATTGCATTTATATTCATACTATGTGGCAACATAGGATAACAGTTATCTGGCATTAATTAATGGCAAATAACTTTTTTCAAGATTTTATGGTATTTCCTCAAACTATCATGGAATTATCATTTAATGATTATAGTTCTCAAAGTCACATTTATCCACAGAAGTGACTACACCTATATAAGTCTTTCTTGGCGCCGATATTTCAGTAAAGGGTGTGAGAATAGGTACGTTGAGTCTTAGGATTAGTAACCTTACGATAAGAGTGCCATAACGTTAGGTATACATGTTGGAGTAAAATACGATTTAGTATATCATGCCATTGCGCAATAGCACATTCAAAATGATAAATGGCAAATTTCCTTTTTTTTTAATTTTGAGAGAGCAGCGAAGTCAGTGGTGAGGTATTACGATATTCCGGCTCGTGAACGTTTTCGTCTTACGTTTCATTTTGCTTCGGAGACGGTTTATTTAGCGTTCGTTCACATTCCAAATTCGCTTCGCGTACGGTTAAATCTCCGCTTCGTCGACGATTCGTATCCGCATCCCTCTACAATATTTTTGCCAGACCATGTACAAATTGTATACACTGTATACATTGTGTACAACTGTATACATTTTTTGTACATTGTATACACATTGTGTACAATTTGTACACAGCAAAATTTGTACACATTGTATACAAATTGTGCACAATTTGTATACAAGCTGGCCCTATACATTGTATACAATTTTTATACATTTTGTTCACTGGGGTACAATGTACACAAAATGTATACAGTTGTACACAATGTATACAAGTTGTACACAGTGTATACAATTTGTACACAGTGTATACAATTACAATTTGCGTCTATATGTATCATTGTGTATACAATTACATTGGGGTGCTGGAATTGTGACAAACTGCAACTCACAATCAGTACATTCATTAGCACGGAGTAAAACAGTCAAAACATTTACATTTATCATTACAGTATTACTATCAATTTTGCACATTACACATTATTATTATTTTAATAAATATTGAATATTAATTTAAAAAATATGAAATATTGCTTATACAAAAGAGGCTGGCAACACTACCTACAGCTGAGCTGAGAAAATTTTTTAAGCACTGTTACATCAATTTTAACACTTATATGTGTTGAGAAGTATGGGAGAGGTTTATCGCCATCAGTAGGAAGGTGAAGGAGTGAAATAACACAAAACTAGCATAAATATCAATTTTAGGGATAAATCAATTGGTTTCATGATTATATTTTTAATTGCATGCGAAACATGAAATTCTTCCCCCGTGGCCAACAACTGTACGGTTTCTTTTCCTTAGAAACGAGGTGTAAAGCGATGAGGGAACACAACTTGAGAATACTTACGCAGTTTGTAATGCAGGCAAGCAGTTGATTATGGCTACAGTCTGCCCAGTCGTTTGAGGAGACGGCAAACTTTGGGATCGTCTGCAAAAGTAGATTACAAAATCAATTTTAATCAAACAACGAAAAGCCAATAATTTCTCCAACTATAGCACAATCTTCCATTCAATGGCCAACACACAAAATAAATTATTAATTGATGCATATATTGACCACGTATAAATAACCTCTTCTTTTAACTTATTGAGTTTTACTTCACTGCCAACGTTTCGGCAAATTTGTCGCCATCCTCAGGGATAATTTAAACCATAAAACAAAGTTAACAACATAAGCAGGTATAAACAGGAATATAACAATTGTTAACAAATTCGGTGATAACTAAACTGAACATTATTTTTTTATATCGGGTACACTAATTTGACAAATATCAACAAACCTGTGAGTTTTAATTACACTAATATGTCAACCATTCCAATATAGCAAACAGTGTATTTTAACAGATAGATGGGTAAATATAAACAGTTTCTTGGCAACAAGAGAACACATCAGATTACACCAAACATTAATTAAATACATGTATTCATGACATAAAATATTGTTTAATTCGGCAATGTAACACACAAAACAAACGCTAAATTACACATAATTCATAATCCAAGTTTAAAAACTCACTGCCTTCTATGGGTTCCATTTTCGTTAGATTTACTTTGCCGCTAAATTGAAATAAAAACAAATACGAAACTCGTAGCGGTGCGCTAAACGCAAGACGGAACTCTGCGACCAACTGAGCCAACCGCTCCGACATCAGCTCATAGATTCGTTCAATATGTCGTTCGATTGGGTCTTTTTGCCGTTCATTGAATGCCTCAATGAATGAATGTCGACATGATGAACGACGACATTCCCGGATAAAACAGACTGGTTTAAAGTATTTTTTCCCACGTAAGTTATGACACAAAAAAGGGTGCCAACGAGACCTAAATAAGTTTGTAGATAGCAAGAATAGCTACTTAGTTTCAATAACTATCAAATACGTGTACCGAAATCTGACTTTTTGTCCTAGCAGTAGGCCGTGCATTTTCCCCGTCCATTTGTGTGCAACTAAAAAATCGACGACACCAAAATACCCTTCAAGAAAACTCAAGAGTGTGCGGTAGTTGCAACATACACGACTACAAACAGTCCCCCTACATACCTTCTACGCTACGTCAGCCTACGCTGGTGCCATACATTAGGTGATGTACTTGCTTCCCAGCCAGCACAAGTCAAGGCATATCCCCAAATAAACGAATAGCATCCTTGGAGTCCAAGGATAGGCTATCCCTGTTAAGGATAGGCTATCTCTCGGCATAGCGATGCAATACATATGGCCGACGTGGGCTATCCGTGGATCATCTAGATAGATTTCCTCTATTTTGCGTGGAACCTATCTCTACCGCCAAGGAATCTATATATGTAGTAACAACGCATACCGCCATATTTAGCCGCTCGCAGCGCCACACTCGAGCTTAACGGGAACTACGTGTCATGTGGCGCCACCTAACGGCAATTCTGCTCACTACTAGTAGACGAATGGCGGGACCACGGGCGCCTTTTAAATAAGTAACTCATATTATAACCTTCATACCAAACAGCACGTAGAGAACCGATCTTACCGCAAGTTGATTTGGCTACCAGAGCTCCAGATGCTGCAATTCCTGCAAAATAATTCACCACTCAACAAATAGCAAAAACAATTGATGAAGGAAAAGGCAGGAACAATTGCATCTAAGTCAAGTCAAAAGGTGTTTACTGCCATGACACATATATTTACACATATGCAAGTATTATCATAATTATTCTCACTATATATCAACATATTTACAGCAATAGCCCATCTTCATCAGGGTTCGTCATTTAACATACATACATATTTTAACTTTGTACATAGGCGTGTAGCACATTGAATATTGAGAGTAATATAATGTTGCGGGAACTCTTTTCATCCGGGATGGCTTAATGACGCAATCAACCGAGGCTTGATGGAAACCGGCAAAACCTCACGCAAGTCGCCGTGTGGATGTAGGTATATTTGTTGCTGGCAGGAGTGCTGGACTTCACTGATTTGAGGTGTGTCGTTTTGCGCTGGATGCTTTTTGCTCCTGTAGTCATACGTCGATTGTCTGTTGAGACTGGTGGTTCTGTTGAGCGGAGGCTGATGTTCTCTTGTTCCTGTGGAATAAGGCAGGATTACTATACGTATACATTATACATAATATATTATTATACAATGCCGACCAGGCATTACTGAAATATATTGGTTTGCATAAACTATTTACAGTTCACACCCAAGTCTATATACAAGGAGGTTGATAGCAATGCTAGCTCATCATTGTGACGCACCCACTGGCACCTACTATTTAAAACTGCCGCGGTTGTGACTGCTCACGGAACTTCTAGATCAAAGCGAACTACTCCGGCGTCATTGCCCTCTGTTGCCTTTTCACAAAACCTACGTTAAAATTCAAGATGGCCGACCAGCCGCACATCACCTCAGAAGTTCCACATTTTCTAGAAGCATAACTTCTTTAAGTACACTAAAAATCCTTTCACTGGCTATTTTTGCAATTTTAACACTCTGAGTTTGTTAAATTTCGTGCAGCACTAGCAAAATCTAAGGGATGAAAAAAATATTTCTGTCGGCGAGGCCACTTCGCGAACATTTATTTAACATTATTCAAGATGGCCGACCAGCCGAAGATGCACATTTTCTAGAAGCATAAATTCTTTAAGTAGGTACACTAAAAATCCTTTCACTGGCTATTTTTGCTATTACAACAATTTGAGTTTGTTAAATTTCGTGCAACACTAGCAAAATCTAAGTGTGAAAACAAAATTTTGGCGGCAAGGCCTCTTTGCGAACATTTACCCATCTTTTTCTCTGCTTATTGTGTTGTAGATTATGCTGGTTCGGTAGCAGGTCAGTTAATTTAACATGGAACGAGTGAAATCTCAACAATTTCGCTGATCAATACATGGCAAAGAGGTTGAAAGAGTAACGCATACTGCCAGGGCCGGCTCAAGACAAAATTTTCATGCGGCCGAGAGAGCGGGCTAGTCACCAGTTAAACGTAAACCACAATCACGGCGCCCCGGGAATCGCCCGGGCCTCCAAACAGCAATTTTCAAATATAAAGACTAGCCCTTTTCACTAATGTGAAGTATCAGAAGTTATTTTAGTAATTAATATACCTAATTATCTACTTCTAAAAACAATTTACTTACCTGATCTCAAACGGCAGATATACAGAACCCGTCAAGTCACCATTTACACGTTTCTCTTGCCTTTCCGACGCGTTCCGCAACAACGATGTATACACACGGTACCAAGGCTCTGCAGCAAAGATTATTTGCACACGGTACGTTCTGCAGCAAAAATTATGTACACACGGTACAAAAGATTATATCACGGTACGTTCTGGAGCAAATATTATATGGTAAATTCTTCATAAAAGATAGTACGTCCGGCATCAAAGCTAAACACATCCGCCATGTTCCTCACATGCGCTCACAAAGTTGACAAATGAAAGGCGTGAAGCGCGAGAACCGGCAGAGGCAGTTCACGACGAGGCAATTACTACATTTTAGCTCATGCTTCTTCGTACATCCTTGAATAGCCCTTTAAATTTTAATTAATATTTTTACTATGCAAAATAACTTTGTAGTTCACTTTTTGATAACTATTATTCCGCTTACGGATTTTGTGTTGTTTCCAGATCTAGTCTATCCAGCTGATAGAGGTGGATCATCCTTTTACTACGTTGCGCATAATTTGACTAAGTTAATAACGGTTATCATTGGTTGTTATTTTCCACGTCTCTCTTCAATTAACACCGCGAATAATATATAATATTGGTGTTGATAGGAAATACATGTTAATAATTCTTTTTGAGTATTACAATTTCACATAAAAGACGTTGAGTTGTATTCTTACATCGCTCGCGTTGAGATAGGCTGGCTCTAGGTTGGCTCTAAGATATCCTAGAGCCACTTTAGAGCCACCCTAGATCAGATAGTATAGCCCTTGTGCTGGCTGGGTTACATGTAGATACAATCTGACAGAAATAACATTAAAGAGCGTAATATGCACTAGAGCACTCTTAATGAATAATTTAATTAATGTTTTCTGTCTTAACTTTGCCGACCAAAAAACTCGAACGACACGAGAAGAAAGATTGACAGAAAGTACTTACGCGTCAGAACAAGAAAGGCTCGAATCAAACGACACCGCACGGATCTGAATGAATTCACACACACGCCTTCACGAGAGACAAGCAGTGACCTTCAACCCCTGGGATGGACGCCAGACGAATGAAGTCACCCACCGGAAGAAACTTATCTCGTCTCCACGAGATAAGTTTCTTCTTTTTTCCCATTTTCTTTTTTTGTTTTTTTTTAACCTTGCGTCATGCGAGCGACAGTCGAGGAAAGAGCACGAAATGATGCGGTCGCTCTATCTAATGGATTTCGAGAGAACTACGCCCACTGGCCACTTAGTCTCCGCGGAATACATGAAGGTTGTCTCCAACACGGAGCACCTGTTAATCAGGACGTTGACGACAGTTTGCAGGCAGAATAATGGTAACGATTTACAAATCACCACCCTTTTGAGCCTTTAATTCTAACTATTTAAACAGAAAAAAAAGGATCTGGAATATTTAGCCCGGATAATTTAAATTTCTTTCCACGGGATGCTGCTCTATCGGGACGTTGACGACAGTTTGCCGGCAGGTTAATGGTAATGATTTACAAATCACCATGGTCACCAAGTCACTCAGTCAAATTTTCGAGACAACCATTAGCCTTTGGAGTGAGCTATCGGAAGAATGGCTCGTACCTCATTGCGGTGGTATGCGATCCCTAAAGAGCGTGGGAAGGGAGTGGTTTGGATGAAAAGGGTGGATTCCCTCAAATGTCCACCGCTGGAAAGAAACTGTTCGGGTCATAAAAATATGAAAGGGCTGAGGGAGGGAGATAGACAGAAAGGGTCAAACGTACAAGAACGTTCGACCCGCAGTTCCCGGTACAGACGTACATGTACGTTTCCCGCTACTTTTTAGCACCGCGGTGCTAAAAAGTAGCGGGAAACGTATCGCGGTGTCCTAAACAGTGCGCATAGCAGCCATATGGTAGGACATGCGGGAAAAAGTGCACCGTTTAAATCGCGTACCATATTTCCCTGTTCGTATATTCCTTACCACATCTTGAAATTCAAAGGTTATTAGTTACTTTAGTTATCATAAGTCAATAGTTTTTTCCTAGAATTCTGGAGAAATAGTAATGAAATAAGTCAAATTATTTATGAGAATAATGATAATAACCCCAGTAAACACACATGGCTGCAGCAGCGCTTCACAAGGATGTCAGCGCTGCAAGTGCAGCACATGTCAACTGAAGCGCGTCAGCAGCGTCTCAGCAGCGCTCTCATAGAGCGAATTATCGAGAAACGCATCTAATGCGCATTCGCACCTCGTGTTTGAAGCGCAGCAGACGAAAGTTGCGGACGCACTGCCACAGCGCTGCAGGTAGTCTTTTGAATAAGGGGAGATGTTGAAAGTCTCAATCGAAAGAGGAAGATATGAATACTCATTCTTTAAACATTTACTATGTGTATCCTTTGTTTTTTATTTGATGAAATATATCTTTGATATATAGTAACATGTTTAGCCTGTGGTTCATTCTTAGACCGAAAATTTGGCATAAATGGGAAAGCTTTGACACGAATTGGAGAGACTTGGGTTCTGCCAGTAACAACACTTTATTGATAGCTTTGTGTAATTAATTTCCGTTGTACACTAAATTATTGTTATGCTTTTATTGGTACATTCATCAGTTTTCTCATTTTCACATTCGTAACATTGAGTATGGGTCAATCCATATTAAGTGGTCCAGAAAAAGTTAAATTTGTTGCTTGGTGATTTTTAATATTTTTACCATACAATTGTATGGTATTCATTATAAAGTAAACATTTGGTTTATAGTTATGGAATGACCAATTTTAATACATGGGTAAGTTTCTTTGAATTCCCAAATATTCCTTGTATTCTAACCCTATAAACACAAAAAGCTGCAGCAGCGCTGCACAAGGGTTTCAAGGTTGCACGCGCAACTCGCACTTAAGGAAGCGCTGCCGCAGCGTCTCCGCAGCGGTATTTCGGAGCGCGCTGCCAAAGGGTATAGCTGCAGCGCATCAACAGCGCATAGGTGATGCACGCCAGCAACACGCTGCTGTAGCGCTACCGATGCATGTTCGTGAAGCATTAAGCCACCGCTGAAAGAACATAGGCTCTTTAACTCCTCCCTTAACACGAAGCAATGAGAAGGTTGAATTGTTAGTGTTAGTATTTTTTCAGGCACCTGTTTTATCATATATCGAGATAATTTAAAATAAGTTAAAAAGATAACTATTGATGAAGAGTACGAAATGAAGTTCTCAGAATGGAACACGCAGTTTTATGACCCTTCCGTATTTATCGGTGTCAGTTCCAATTTCTACAATTTGTCGGATAAAAACATTATTCATAGGGCACGCGCTCGCATTAGGAGCTACATCAGATGCAGACAGCCAAGATACATTTCGCGCCTAGTTTGAATGGAATGGGTTGTACAATTGAGTAAGAGATGGCGCTGATTACCGTTGATATCTCAGATGAACTGTAGATTGTTGCTGCGTAAAGTGCATCTTTTAGTGATCAGTTTTTCATCACATAATTATTTTAGAAACTTAAGCTTTATCACAAGGCACAATATATGTCATCGTAGCTTTCATGATAAGCCATTAAAAAGTACATATCTTTGGCTCTCGACATACGCAGCCGTGGGGGACTCAATGAAATCCATGGGATACAGTACTGTGTGTATCTCGTGAAGTTATGCCGGGCCGAGGTCGTATTTTGAGTGGATCTTCTTTAGAAATGAACACTTAAGCGGTTTTCGTAACGAGTTAACGGATAATTCTACGTGCTGTTATGATTGTTATTTCCTTTGGGGCATTTTTAATTTTAGGTTCCTTTTATAATTTGAGGAAGAGGGCGAGCCGGTCGAGTATATTGATTTTGGGGCTGTGGCTCGTCAGGTTAATGGTAGTGGGAGGTTCGACTAGAGTTCATAAATAATAAGGCATTTGGAATATATTAAAAATTATAACGAAAGCGTTGCCGCAGCATGTTGGAAGCGTTACTGAAGCGTTGTTCATGGGCTTCAATAGCGTTGCTGCAGCGCTTCTGTAGCGCTGCTGACACGAGAATATCGGAAATTTGAAGGTATCGGTCACGCTGCAGCAGCGCGTCCGCATCGACTGCAGTGCTGCGACATTGCGCTGCTGCCGCGCTTCAGCAGCATTTTGTGTTTACAGGGAAGGCCTGCATTTACATTTTAGCTTAAGTTTACTATACCAAATGTTTACTTTATAATGAATAACTTGTAAAATGAGGTGAAAAACTGATTAATGAGTTATGATAATGATTTTAAAGGCATCAAGCATTACTAAAGAGCAGGGGCGGATTAAGGTCGTTGTTTGGGGGGCGGTTAACACCACTTCCCGCGGCGCCTGGGGGTATGCAATACATCTCAACAAAATAGAGGTCCGGGTGGACTTCCCTCGGAAAATGAAAAGAAATGTAGCGCTTGGAACGTAGTTTTGGTGTGGCTATATTATATGTAAGAGATGTGATAAATAATTGAGTAAATCTATCTGATCAAATTTGAAAAACGTAAAAAAACGATGTTAAGAATGCCATTCTTGTGAAGAAGTGAAGTGTCTTCCGGGTTTTACACCGTGTTTCCTCGGACGACAGTTTCGGCGGCGTTTCAGTCGGCTTCTTCAGGTCGGTGGAGTGAAGGTGCAGCCATTTGTCGTATTATATATCTCACCCGTTGGAGTCAGGTCTAACTCTTGAGATATATAAGACGAAAAATAGCTGCACCTTCATTTCACCGACCAGAAGAAGCCGACGAAACTGTTGTCCAAGGAAACATAGACCAACGCGGTGCAAAAGGCGGAAAATCTTCATCTTCCTATACATCAACCCGCGGCAGCCTACACAAGGATTTCGAACTCCTTGAAATAAATCTTCTATAATGCCGTACAAAATGAAAATTAGTTTGAATGAAATAAAAATATAAGTACATATTCAGAAAATATAAATTTTCTTTTATATTTTTATAATTTTTTATGATGCCTAGCAACGAAAACGCAGTAATGCTAGGAAGTTACCGTCATTCGTCAAGGGCTCTTCCAATGATAATGCACCGTCGCGTCGTCCCGATGAACTCTGAATGATATGTTCTGACGGCCAACAAAAATCACATTTTTAAGTATCAGCTTCAGATCTTCTCCATTTTCCTTGATTTTCTCCCTTCTGTAGCCGTCCAGTTGGCTTGTGTTTTAATTTTCAGGTTTTTTGTATGTTCCAGAAAATTCAGGGCCAACTGGGCACTGCACCTTTATGATAGACTGTGTGTTGGTGGTTTTCCAGATCATCTAGTTTCCCTAGCAGTTTTGAAAACTTTACGAGGGATACGAGGGATTTTAACTGCAAATTTGTACCGCAAGCTGCCGTTGATTGGGAAAAAAGGGCAATACCTACAAAAAAGTCCATTCATTGAGGGAGAAACCACAAGCCAAGGGTACTTTTCATGATGTTCTATCCTCACGTGACGACGCTCTTCCGCGGTTCCCTTCCTATGAGTTGAAAAGAGATACTTTTACTGGCTTGTGGATGTACAAGGGCTTTTCAAAAGTTCTGCTATTTTCCTATCATCAGGTCTTTCCTTTCCTGGTACAATGAAGAGACGTACGTCACAGTTGAAATTTTCAGCCAAAGGAAGTGAAGAAATTGAAACTTCAGTCGATGTTTCGTGGCTACGTGGAGGGGATTGTAAAAGGACCATGGACTCAGCATGTCAGCTGTGCAGCATGAAGGTGTGGTGTTAACAAATAGTGTATTTCCTCCTGCTTCTTTTGGCGTATTTTGTTTTTAGACGCGAGAGAAAAAGCTGCGAAGGTCCGCAGAGGCACTATTAGTTTTCCGCTTTGTACCAGGCCTACTAGAAGAAGACGCATGTAAACAAAAGTAAACCTTAACTATTCCTTCAGCAACGAGTTGCAAAAATCATTATAAGCATATCTTTTTCTCAACCTATAGTAATACTTGAAATTTATTTGGCTTTACTTAGAGAGTCCTCAATTTTACTGCTATCGGAGAGGGGTCAAAACTACGGTGGGTGGACCTCTTACAGCGTTTCTATGATAACACAATGAAAATGAAAGTCCAGTAAATAGGTCGGTTGTTCAATTCCTTCGTCAAAAATCAGATAAATAGCAATGGAGGCTAATGTGGGCCCGAGCTTGAAGCCGGCTCTCCGACCCTAATGGCGAGCGCGAGAAAGCGCAAATAAGTTAGGTATGTCGTTGTATACAGTGTTCAGTCGCTTAATTATAATTAACCGACTGAACTTACCATCTCCGGCTGAAAGGTTGATCTGCACGTCAGATATATAACAGAATAAAGGAAAAAGGACGCAGGGTCCTAAACATGTGAAGAACTCTTCAACTTGTCACTAACTACCCTTGGAACAATACACACGCTAGAGCCGGGCAACTAACATGTCGCGACGAACACGAGAGCGAGGGTGTCGCATAATAATAGGCAATGCTGTACGAGGAGGACGTGGAGACTATATTCCCCTCTCGCAGACGCACTACGGCTCAACTGCCCACACTCGCGGCACGATTCTATGCATACATATTAAAAAGGTGTATATAGGCCTGCATGCATAGTATAATAGCTTATAACTATTCCGTTACGGCACCAAAGCTTTCACAACACTGTTCATCAAAAGGTCTACTAAAGTACAATTGCGAACAACGAGGATACTGTGTCTGTTCAGACAAGTGGCTTTTAGATATTTTCCAATTATCTTTAAACATTGTGTATTGAGCTGGTGAAATAAAAACTTGCATCGGAGAACCACCTTAATGATTAACATCTTTTCTATTTTCCCGGGAATTACGGGGGGAGTGTAGTCCCGCCCCCCCTTAAGGGAACCGGTGTGTAGCAGTCTTATAAATGAGCACTTTTTACCAGCCATAGGAGCAGACTACAGCACCATTTCCTACGAAGCACTGCATTTTGCCACCAAAAACGGCAGTAATTCTTCAACTATAAAAATAAGGTGATAAGATCCCTATATAATATTTTTATTCAATTTCTCTGGATTATTTCCTTGTTATAAATGGTTTTCCGTGAAAATGGCATTTGTATTTTATGGAGAAATACTATTTTTATTCCCCGTGTTTCTCTCATTCCCCCATTTTGAACACCCATTTGTAATTTCAATTTCAATTATAGAATAAAATAGCGTGGAAAGGTATTATTTTGTTGTTCATATCAGACAGAGGACAAGGTTTTCTACAAGTAGACAGAGTATGAATAAAATGACATTTGAGTCATTTTACAGTGGAACCACCTTAAATGCAACAAATCACATTTCTTGTTCACTGGTGTGCTGATCTAGCATATCATGAGTGAAAAACACTTTCAGATACAAAAAGCATTACTTTATTTTCATAAGAGGCAACAGGAAGTGCATTTTAAACAAATGCCAATTCAACCTTCCACGAGAACCATATTTATCTCGCTAACAAACGTTCAATTGTGCTGTGATCTCACGATGGATGCATTCCATAGGCAGAACTAAGTGTGCCGACAAGGCAGAGACGTTTGAATAATACATGAAAAAGGCCGAAACGTGCATTAAAACAAATAGAGATTTAAGGGAATGGTGGAGAACCATGGCAAAACACTGCGTCTTCAACCTTCAAATGGTCAAGGGTGATAGTTAGGGTTTTGTGGATTCGCCAGTTTTTGTCGAAAGGCCACCAAATTTAAGACATATCACTTATTTCACATTCTAAACAAGAATAGGTGAGGTATAATGCGATGCGACAAATTTAAAATTTGATAAATACGGTACTTATATCTTGATATGGGATTTTGGTTCCTTGTTTGCTTCAACAGCCATAGCAGGCAACAATAGATGATCAAATCAACAATTTATTTTTAATTATGTGTTGTTTTTACAAAAGCCATTCAACATATTTATAAGTTAAAAACAACAAGTTTGCCAATAATATCAAACCTAGTGTACATCCAATGGTGTCATATGAATTAACGGTACATTATACGTATAAAAGGTTCTCTTACATTTCCCAATCAAACCCATTGAAACAGAGATAGAAGATTTTAAAGCTTTAGCCTAAAAAATTAAAAAAAAAAAAATTTCAAATTTTTTCATCGAAATCGAGGTCTCCTGCAATTGAATTCTCAAAAATTAAAAAGTTATTAAGGTATTCCCCTTTAGCTTAAAAAAATTTAAGTTAAAAACAACTATTTCACCATTAATATCAAATATAGCGTATACCTAAAATAATAATCACACTTCATAACAATATACGTGGGGATAAGGACAGAATGAACATTTTAAGAATAAGAGTTATCGATTTATAATAAATTTATTTATAATAGGCATTCGCACAATATATACATATTTTACAATATATGCTAACAAACAACCGGCACCGCCGGTTTTCTCCTTAAACGAGTATCTCTGCTTGAACCTTTTCGAGTCCGTGAAATGGCAGCGAGCGGTGGCGTGGCGGCAGGCGGTGAAGTGATAGCGGGCGGTTGAGCTGTGGCAGGCAGCGAAGCGGCAGCAGGCGGTGGGTGGCGAGGCGATAGCGGGCGGTTGAGATGTAACAGGCAGTGAAGTGGCAGCGAGCGGTGGTGCGGCGGTGGGTGGCGGGGCGATAGCGGGCGGTGGGAAGACAGCGGCTGCTATGGGGATCGGTGGAGGTGGTGAGGAGGATGACGGTCGGATAGGTAACATGTCATCCTTGCTAAGCACCGATAGAGAAAGAAAATCCACCGTCAGCGACGCCTCCAGCTGCCCCGGAGAGCTTAACATTCCTTCCGTCAAATATCTCTGCAGCAACGATGGAGATAGAGTGCTCCGGTCTTCCTCAGCGATGGATGCG
Source organism: Pyrrhosoma nymphula (assembly GCA_963573305.1). Taxonomy (NCBI): domain Eukaryota; kingdom Metazoa; phylum Arthropoda; class Insecta; order Odonata; family Coenagrionidae; genus Pyrrhosoma; species Pyrrhosoma nymphula. The sequence continues at coordinate 23,960,712 of OY754340.1, read as the reverse complement.
CTGAACCTGAGGTCCAGCGGCTGCACAGACTGGTCTTCCTCAGCAATGGATGGGCTGAGGTCCAGCGGCTGAGCAGAGCAAATGCCCCCAGGGTTGGAGCACTCCTGACATTCAACCACCGGCCGAACGCTTACCACCGTTGTCTCCCCGTAAATATCGTAAAATATATCTGAGGGGATGTTCCAGTCCGACCAGGCAATTAAATGCTTCCTCTCAAGCCCCACGATTGGAAGCGTAGGGTTCTGTAGTCGGCAAAACCTGCACATTGGCGCTCCTTTGAGATACACTGAAGTTTGAATCCTCATCGGTGTATAAAACACGATGCTATCGATGCAGAAGAATGCTTCCAGCAAGTTTCGTAGAATTCCCTTAAGTTGAGTAGAACCACCGATCGTCTTTAAGCAAATATTGAGGGGTAAAGTTGATAGGCCAATATAAAAGCAGTCGCAGAGTTGACATAAGAGAACATAAACAATGTTATTCGTAACGCAGGAGGATGAGGAAACAGAGGGGAGAAGAACTTACATGACAAGGGCTCGGTGATGAGCATGGGGCAATTTTTTCATCGTGGGCGATTGCAAGGTGTAGGGTGGGACTTGGTGGGTTTAAAAGATTTTGACAGGGGTGGTTTTGAAAATGGCAGATAGACGGGCAGGGGTCGTCTAAAGGTAAGAGAGGGGGAGTGGGGAAAAATTTTGGAAGCGGTGAGGTTAATGGAGAAGATTGGGTAGAGATATTTAATAATCCAGCCTAATCTATCTCCCTCACAAATCTCGGCCCTCAAAAAACTCACTCTTAACTAGAGACGGGAAAATTACCCTAATTTTCTTACGGGGTAAATTACCACGGTAAATTACGGTATTTCCGAAAATTACCGTAATTTTCCAGTATTTTTTAGTTTTAAGCATTTTAACAGCAAATATATGGTTAATTAAGAAAGCCAATACCAATAGTTTGGGAATAACGATGTTTAAACCATACCTAATACAACATAAATCTATTAGAAATTTTTAAAACTGCAAAAAGAACTACGGCAGCAACAGACAACGTGGCTTTCTTTTGTCAAAGTACGAGAAATTTTCAAGAAGAATTTTCCAAAGCTTTAATCTTATAATGTTATAATTTGAGTAAAATATTCCAAAAATGAGTTGTACGTGCCTCAATTTATAATTAAACACGTTGGAAATGTGAACTTGGCTTAAAAGAACATGTTGGTAATTTATCTGTATGAAAAATTATCTCAAACACAGGTGATTTATCTAGAAAATGATGGTAATTTTCAAGGGGCACGGTAAATTACGAAAAATACTGCGGTAAATTACGAAAAATACTGAGGTAATTTTCATAGTGATTCATCTCTACTCTTAACCCTGATATCACCCCTTGTGATAAAGGCTCCAATCATCTTGAATTCCTGTAACTACCTCAATGAGAGTCACTCCACCAAATCTCCGACACTTCATCTTACCACCCTGTCTCCAACGACCCAAAACCTTATGTACCCAAATGTACCCAAAAATCGCCTTTCTGATCATCAGGATGAAATCATCGTAAATAACACCCCCAGGTGAAGGTATTTCGAAGCTAGATATTTCCCTACTCTGCCCTCCTCACCCCTACTTTCTATATCCTAACGAAAATCCACAAACCCTGCTGTATAAGTGGGAGGAAGATATAAACAATATTATTATCGATGTAGGAGGGTGAGGAGACAATAGGGGAGAGGAACTTGTCCGGCAAGGGCTCGGTGATGGGCATTCGGCATGTTTTACATCGTGGGTGATTCTACGATGGATTTCGTTCGTTTAAAAGATTTTGACAGGGGGCTGGTAGTTTTGAAGATGGCGTATACATTTTTTAAATTCCCACCTCTACTGGGAATTTCATATAGATATGCTTTTAAAAAAGCTTAATTCTGTCACTTTTCTTATTCGGAATATTCACTATACTGTATCCATAGATGTCCTAATTTCTCTGTTTTATGGTTTACTAGGTAACCCGTGCAAAAATTTCGCACTTTTACGCTATCAGGGAATTAGTATGTTAAGGAAATGGTGTAATTGGGTTTTAAATAGAGAAGGTGTATCATAAAGTACTTTCTTTATACTTGTTTTCTTGCAAAAATATACAAAACATATGAATACAATACAGTCAAGAAAGTTTATCGAAACTTTTAAGTCAAATTAATGGGTAAATATTGAAATTTGAGATTGTATTTTTCGTCAGAAGCCGGTGATTCAACGTTTAAAATGATACCTCATTTATCACTGTAGGTGCAGTATTAACGGAGCATATACGAAATGACAGAAAAAGACCTTTCTGTAATAATTATGGTTTATGTTACTCACACGTTGTGCAAACTATACTTTTCTGGGGCTCTTCCCCTCAAACAATTTCTATTTTTAAATTACAAAAGAAAATTGTTCGTTTGATGACCAATTCTAAGTACGACGCCCCAAGTCTTCCTCTTTTTAAGGATCTTAATTTGTTACCCTGTATTTGTATTGGTACTGCTATTGTATTTACAAAAAAGTAATCTTTCTAATTTTGCTACGAATGCAGATATACAGGGTGTTACAAAAAGGAATTTACTTTACAACTTTGAAAATTCATATAAAATTATTCCAAAAAGGTACAGAGCTCGTTTTAGTGTTGTTTTAAAGGGAAACACATCAAGTTTTGACTCGCGTAGTCCGCTAGTGCCTTATCGTGCCGCATAAGCCGCACAAGCGCTAGCGGCAGTTACGTTAAAGATGAGTCTGGGAAGAAATTGACTACCGATGGGATGTCTGCATGATAACCAACGGAAGCCACATACAACAGTTAAAAAAAACTTGAAGTGGTGTTTTCCTTTAAAACAACACCAAAACCAGCTCTGTACCTTGGTTCGTAAAATTTATATGAATTTTCAAAGTTGTAAAGTCCTTTTTGAAACACCCTGTACATCACCACAGCACTCGTAATGAAACAAATCTCCACGTTTCATTTACTTGTACAAAGTCTACATACAATGGGCCTTATCTTGTACAACAAATTGCCTGTCTATTTAAAAAATAATATGTCTGTTCCCAAATTTAAATTCCATTTCAAGCACTTCTTGCTTGGGAAAATGTTTTTCAGCAAATAACTATCATTGCTAACTATTAACTAATAACTAATTTGGAGAAGGAGCAGGGACCCTGACTCAGGGACAGGGAAGGAGGGTTCTTAGGGAGGTGGCAAAGTCGGATTGAAAGAGGCGACAAGAACAAGTCTTGAGTAAAGATGAGGTGAACAGATTTTTAGAAGCCTCAAACGGTATAACGCCTATGTCCACAAATATCCCACACTAAAGAAGCCTAGATAAAAGAGGTTTAATAGATTTTTTAAATTCCTAACCATGCAAAATTGGCTAAAATGTTGACAGGTTGCCAATTTAATAATCCTTTTAAATCCTGGATGGCAGAGTTGCTGAATAAATCCTTTATAAATACAATGAATCGCAGAAAATCACTTGAACTAGTACTCTGAATCAAAATAATTGGGAATAATGTTCCAAAAAGTATTAATGCATACAATTTACCAAACATTTCCGTACAAAGAACAGGAAGAAAGAAGATAAGAAAGGATAAATCGATTGAACTAACTGTTACACTTATTTCTATGTTTTTAACGAATATCTATCATTTTGATAGTTTTTCACACTTTTTGGCTGTTGTGATAATGTGATTTATCTTTGTAAATATGATGTCTTATACTAGTATGCAAAATTTTTTGTATTACCGGTCCTTGGACAAATAAATATATTATTATTACATTTAAATACGCAATTAAAACCAATCACCATTTTCCACCTGGATAACAAAGCAATATTACAACACAATACAACAAAGATTAATTACAAGAGGTACAAAGGTTTCGAAGTAGCTGCTTGGTTCGTTTCTGTATGGTCTCTTTAAAAACCTTGAACTTAAATATTTCACGTGTTCGTTTCCTATAAGTGATAAAAAAGCAATGTTATGACCAGAATGGGTCATGGTTATCTTATCTCCCCATAAACATAGGACTACCACCGACCAAAAATCTTTTTATGTTGCTGGGATAAGGTTATGGAACAGTATTCCCCGTGAAATCAGAGATTCGACTTCATCATTTACTTTAAAAAAATGGTATTTTCGTTACCTCCTAGCCCTGGAAGTTAAATAATCCATGTTTTGTTTCACATGGAGTGCATTATTATTTTTCTTTTGTAAAATATGTATTCGCCCTTCTTATACTTATTCAGCATGTTCTGTTTTGAGCTCTGGTTTCAATGTATTAATTGTTGTGCTCTTTACTGTAAAATGTAACAAGATTATAAAACCGGATCTTACTCTAGTGAAAGTAATTTGAACGAGATTTCTTCCAATGGTGATAGAGGTCATATTCGAATTTTATTTTTTCAAATTGGCTGTTGTAATAAGCACGAAGTTTCCATTGAAGTAATATAAATTACTCAAAAGTTTATTTTATTTAGCATAAATGTTCATTAATTTGCTAAATATGCATGTTTGAGTTAGCCTCTTTGATTGCTTCATTAGTTTTTAATGATGCATGCTAAAGAAACCTAAATAACAAGTTTTTATTTGGCGATTTTAGAAAATGTAACATGATGAGTGATGAATTTATTTTGAAAAAATTGAGGAAACATACGGACTACCAAACGTTAAGCCGGTTTCTCACGGTAAACTTTTTCACTGTTAGTCCAAGAACAATAAATTCTTTTCTTTCTTTCTTTCAAGAGGAGCGAATGATGTGAGAGGAAGGGTTGGACTGCAAAAGTCACGGGTTGTGAACATGATTGGACTCTTACAGGAGAGGAGGAATATTACGAGTCTCTAAGAACAGGTTGCAGGTCAGCGAGCCATCATGCCGTTTCGCCACACTTTTGTTTTTCTATATTAACTTCCACAAAGTCAAAATTTCATTATATCTTTATTTTTTTGATGCAAATAAATATTAATTGAGAATAAATAAAAAAATATGGACAAAACCAATATATTCCTGCCAAATAATAGAGCTTTTTAAAAAAAATAAAGTTTTGGTATTTGCCCTTAGAATTTCTCATACTGTTCTCTGATGTCGCGATAGAGTTATTTAATGTCCACAAAATCGGCGGAACACAGCGCGGCGGTGTTTACAGAATCATAACAGGCATTATTTGTAGGCGGAGAATACCACTGGCGGTACATAGCGCTCCAAGTTACAGAATAGGCCCCTAGGAGTCTCTTAAGAACAGGAGGGTGTGTAGGAAGAAATGAAGGAGTATAACTGAAACAAAAGAGGTACTTAAAGAGGTAGCGTGGAGGAAATCAAAGTGGAGTCAGCTTTACAGGCCAATCACCGAGAATCAAACGTTTTGGACAGCACTTCCTAGAAAGGGGACAGCTCGTTGATTAGGAATGAATGTGTTTTCGACTTGGATGGAACTGAGGTTGCAATGCCCATTGATACTAGTTGGAAAAATGCTTAACTTGGGGCAACGAGATCTTAAGGAGAATACAATTATATTGCAGAAGTGCAATTATATTGATGGCAAAGTATCTTAACCCTTTAGCTGCTCCCATAGTCTATTGGCGATTTGAAGTATGGTTTATGGTTTTAGTAAAAAAAAGTTCAACAATTCGTATTCAACAGTAAAATCAGGATGATAATTACCGTAGAGTGGGGCAAGTTCGAACGCGTGGGGCGAGTTCGAACGAATACGACCGCTGGGGTTTACATTGTAATAACATCTCAATTTCTTATTGTGCTACAATTTAATCTCGCGCCAGGCCTGAAAAATGATACAATGTATTGCATTCGCTATAAATACGATGTGTTCGTGCCTTTTTGCCGGAGTTCTGGTGGTCTGTTTGCGACGCGGCAGTTGTACGAAGGATTTTATCGCCGGAAAGAAACTACTGTGCTATTGGGTAAGTAAATGTGAATAGATTAGGAGTTCATTCCATCAACAGATCTATTTATTATTATTAATTTCGGAAAATATCATTGATGTGTGGCGATTATGTCAGTCAATATAACGCATAATGTAATTTTGTGTAGTTCCGCCGGGCGAGATCGACATGGCGCGAAAATACGTGAGAGTCACCTGAGGCCGGCGCTCGCGCAAGTACGACGCAGATCGTCTGGAAAAAGCTGTTGAGGCAGTCAAGAGTGGAAGGATGACTCTTCGGGCTGCATGTAAGGAGTTTGCCGTGCCATTGACCACTGTCTTTGACAAATTGAAAAACAAACACCCAAGAAAATCTGGGGGGCAATCTGTGCTGTCCGTGAAAGAAGAAGACCAACTGGCGAAAGGGATTCTTAGATGTGCCGAATGGGGGATTCCCTTGCAAGCAGTTGACCTCCAGTTGGTTGTTCAGGAGTTTTTAAATAGAACTGGCCGACGGGAAAAGAGGTTCAAAGACAATTGTCCAGGCATTGAATGGGTGCGTGGTTTTATGTCGAGACGAACGGAGCTTACTGTGCGTTTTGGCGAGAACATTAAAAGAGCTCGGGCGGCAGTGACGAGGAAGGTGCTCAAGGACTATTTTAATAACTTGGAGATTGTTTTGAATGGCATTCCTCCTGATAATATTATTAACTATGATGAGACTAACTTTTGCGACGATCCCGGTAAGTCTAGGGTTATTGTAAAGAGGGGGGTCAAACACCCGTTAGTCGTAAAGGACACAAGTAAAACAAGTGTCTCTGTGATGATTGCTGCATCGGCAAGTGGCGAGCTGCTTTCCACCGTACACTGTGTATAAAGCAGTGCATTTGTACCCTACTTGGGTGGAAGGTGGCATTGAAGGTTCAAGATACAATAGGAATGTAAGTGGATGGTTTGATATGACAGCATTTGAAGACTGGTTCATGACGATTTGTGTGCCTTTTTTTAAAAAAAAGCAAGGGCCAAAACTTATGATTGGAGATAACCTTTCAAGTCACCTCTCCATTGAAGTGATTGAAATTTGCGACAAAATGGGCATTAGCTTTGTAATGTTGCCTCCTAATGAGACTCATTTATGCCAACCTCTTCAGTGTAGTTTGTAGTAAGTAGTGTTGTAGTTAAGTGTTGCGTTTATTGAGTGTGATTACTGGTCCATTATGTTTTGTACAAGCTGCTAAAAATAGAAATCTTTTCTCCATCACCGTGTAGTTCTTTATTATATTCAAAGTAACACCTTCCCAAACATTTAATTCCATCATGATAAAGAAAATTTACTGAATGGTTGTATAGATTTCTTCTTTGGGCATTCAAAATACTTTTCGCGTCAAGGTGATAGTTTTCGTGTTAACAAATACGTAATTGAAATCTCAAACCTCACTACCAGCGAAATAATTAACAAATATGATGGCTATTGTTGACGGTATAACCTAATAAATCGAATTCATGATTCAGAACTCTTCTCCAGAGCGACTTCAGTTGCGGAGTATCAAAAATGAAATGCGTGTTCTAACTCGCCCCGCCGGGCGGGGCGAGTTCGAACGTTAAAAGTTAGTGATTTAAAAAAAAAAACAACTTATTCGACGTGTTTTTCTTTCTACTTACAATATGAAATAGAGTAAGGAGGTTGTTGATTTAGAACAACAGATATATAGATTGAACTACTTTCGAGTATTTGGTGATTATACACCAAAAACTCGTGAGATGCTGGCATTTTTACCAAACATAAATCGGTGTTAGTCATACATCCAGGATTGAGGAAGGCTAAAGGAATGCAGGCAAACATTCTGTCTAAGATTAAATAGCATGGAAGCCTCCACACAACTTTTATTAGATCTTTAAAAAACCACTGTGGAAGCCTTTGCAGCGACAACCAGCAAGTACCTGGAATACGCATTCACAGAGTCGTGTCAATTCAAAGTTACTTCATAAGTCTTTGAGACATTGCTTGTAAAACTAATCAGTTCCGGAATACTGCCTCATCACTGCCATCGTACTGCCCTGCTGTCCGTCTGATATCAGTGCCGGCCGTATACAGCATCAGGCTGTAAAACATACAGTCCACCATTGTTATCACTCCGCCAAAGCTGCATCTTTGCACACCTCTCACCAGTGGCTGACTCTCAAGAAGTACACTTCATTTCTTGGCCTGTAAACTGAAGAGAAATTCATTAATTTAGTACCTTATACAATTTAAATAAATATTGGTGTGCCTAAGACCACAAGAGAGAAGTGTAAACTTCTATTGCGATATTCTGATAAATATAATATATATAAAAATGTACACTTTTCATGTCTCGACACACCCTCGTGAAACTGCATTCTAGCACCACACAGCTTTCCAAAGAACTATAAACCATAAATAGCCACCAGTAACTTCACATCGAACAAAACGCAATTACGCAAAGCAAAACCGAAACACATACTTCAACAATGAAAATATACACATACGGATACCTACTATTACTAGGGATGGGATAATCACTGTAATGTTCATCCGAGGTAAATTACCATTGGTAAGTTACGGTAATTTTCGAAAATTACAGTAATTTTCCTGTATTTTTTAGTTTTAAGCATTTAAAAGCTAATGTATGGTTAAATGAGAAAGCCAATAGCAATGGGAAGGGAATAACAATGTTTAAACCATACCTAATATACAACATTAATGTATTAGAAATTTTAACAATTGTAAAAAGAACTACGGCAGCAACACGCAATCTGGCTTTCTTTTGTCAAAGTATGAGAAATTTTCAAGAAGAATATTCTAATGTATTACTCTTATAATGTTATAATTTAATTAATATTTTAAACATGAGTTGTATGCATGCCTCAATGTATTATTAATCGCATTGGAAATGTGAACTTGGCTTAAAAGAACATGTTGGGAATTTATCTGCATGAAAATATATCTCAAACATCTAGGTGAATTATCTAGAAAATAATGGTAATTTTCAAGGGGCGTGGTACATTACGAAAAATACTGCGGGAATTTACGAAAATTACTGGGGTAATTTTAAGAGTGGCCCATTTCTACTTGTGAGTAAGAACAAATGTTGATATTCTCTATCCATATTAACAAGATGATAGAGATATATCATCTTGTTAATATCTGTGTGTAGATGCTCACCTGCATTTAAATGCTGCAATTAAGTACACCCGTAGTGTGCATAGACGAGGCATAAGACCAGCGCAAGATGGATGGCAGAAATTAAGGAAGATATGAGTGAATTACACATTACAATAGAATATTTGAAAGAAAAGACAGATGCTATCGTGAGACTCAAGGACAAACAGATCAGACAAAAACAACCCAAGATGAACAAACAGAGAATAGGAAGGGTGAAAGGGATGAAGAAAGAAAGCTACGATCCGAACGAATGGAGAAATACTGGGATGAGACAGAAAACAAAAGAAATCCAGAAGAGATGACTAAAGTGGTCCAATGGAAGTCATAAAATTAAAAATAAATATATAATATGCAAAATAGATACATATGGTTTTAAGCTGCTGATACATGGAAATATTGACCCCGAAAAAGGTCACTTAACACTTGACCATAAGTGAAAGGTAGGTTTTACTCTCATAAGGTAAAATATACAGTTTCCGGCGTAATTCGGTGGAAATCTTTCATATTATACATAATGAATAATTTCGACTGACCATGGTTTGGCACTACGTGCCGAAACCATGGTCAGTCGAAATTAAAACTGTGTGGAAATAGACAAGTGAATTCATTGTGTATAATCTCATAAGGTAAGGAAGAGATTTCTCAAATTATACAATATGTTATCATTGATTTACTTGCACAGGCAGTCCCTGAGTTACGTATGCCTTGACTTTCGTAAATCTCTACTTACGTAAGTGGCAACCTTACCCATAATATGACGAGAATTAAGAAAGTTACGGATTTGGAAGGAAGGTTGCCTGCTTTCAAGGAGCGCATGTGCCATAATAGCTGGCCATGTGCCATAGTAAGAGCTGGCCTTCCCCATATTTCTCCGAATCGACCGTAATCATGAGAGTACGAATTCAGTTACGGAGTAATTTTCGACTCCTTTTTTCTTTCGACATCCGCAAATTTTGACTTACGCTGCTAGTGTCAGAACGAATCTATTACGTAACTCAAGGACTGTCTGTATAGAAAATACTGAAAATTTTGTGAGAATGTGGAATATTTTGCAAATTATGCACAATGTAAGTTCATTTGTTGAATAACTGTTCTTACGCAAGAAAATATAGGCAACTTCAACAGAGCTTGTTAGTATGAACAAATGGTGATACTCTCTCTATCCATGAGCCATTCAATGTCAAATCAGCACATTTTAAATGAAAATTTAACCTCACCATTTTAGATTTTACTAGAATTTGGTATACACATAGTGGGTGTGGAGACTAAGCAAAATACCAAATTTAAATTTTTATCTCAAATCGTTTATGAAATAAAGCGATGTATAACTTTCAAAAACTGGCCAAAAAAGCGTGAATGGATTGTTTTTTAATCGCTCTAGGAGCTGTCCTAATTGAGCTGGGAAAGGTGTCATTTTGCAGCATTTGTTATGCTCTTTCCAGTGATATGCAACACAGGATAGGTTCTAATTAAAAATGTTTTTCAAAATACAAATTAAAACTTTGATTTAATTATTTTAAAAAATGTACATAATTTAAAATTTTCAATTTTTTCCCATAAATACTTAGCACTGCTGTAAATCACATGGCAAAATATAAATATGGGATGATGATGAATTCACTGTTAAAATAAATTATTTCCGACTCTTGTTTTTCACTAATGCCAATGCTAATTTTGACCAAATCTACCTTTAACAAATAGGAATTTAATTAAAATATACAGACAGGTAATTTAAAAAAAATAACAGAAATATCGAAATATCATCTCCTTAAAACAAAACCAATCAGCATATTCTATACTTAAGTTAATAGCTTACTTTAAGTTTATACAATTACTTGCACTCACTCATCGAGCCTTGACTCACCCTTCCTATTCTCTGTTTGTTGATCTTGGTTTGTTATAGTCTGATCTGTTTGTCCTTGAGTTTCACGATAGCATCCGTCTTTTCTTTCAAATCTTCTATTATAATGTGTAATTCACTCATATCTTCCTTAATTTCTGCTATCCCTCTTGTGCTGGTCTTATGCCTTGTCTACACTACAGATGTACTTAAGTAGGGTATACCTAATTGCAGTATTTAAATGAAGGTGAGCGTCTACACACAGATATTATGTATATCTACCTCAGTGCTACCCGGTGCAAGAGATGGGAAAATTGCCGTAATTTTCCAGTATTTTTTAGTTTTAAGTATTAAACAGCAAATGTATGGTTAAATAAGAAAGCCTATAGCAATAGGAAGGGAATAACCATGTTTAAACCATACCTAATACAACATTATGTATTAGAAATTTTAACAATTGTAAAAAGAACTACGGCAGCAACACGCAATGTGGCTTTCTTTTGTCAAAGTATGAGAAATTTTCAAGAAGAATATTCTTAAGCTTTACTCTTATAGTGTTATAATTTAAGTAAAATATTCCAAAAAATAAGTTATACATATGCCTCAATTAATAATTAAACACGTTGGAAATGAGACCTTGGCTTAAAAGAACTTGGTGGGAATTTATCTGTATGAAAAATTATCTCAAACATTATAGGTGGATTGCCTATAAAATTACGGTAATTTACATGGGACATGGTAAATTACCAAAAATACCTCGGTAATTTACGACAATTACCGAGGTAATTTTCAGAGTGGCCCATTTCCACTAGTGAGTAAGAACAAATGTTGATACTCTCTATCCATGTTAACAAGATGATAGAGATATATCATGTTGTTGATATCATCTTATCTATATCGTAGGCTTCATTGCACTTACTCATCGAGCCTTGACTTTCTTCGTGCAGCCTTTGAAATGAGTGTCGTTGGTCCTTTGCATCGTGGGCTCAGACTCTCTAGGAACTTCTTCATAGTCGGGATCCTCAGGCTTTTTCCTCTTCGCCTGGGGCAGACCAACCTCTTCAACGCTGGACAATACGTGAACCTTCTCCTCCTTCACGTCCACAAACTCCGCCTTTGTAACGAACAAGAGAGCAAGGTGATGAGCTACAGGGTAATAACCAATTTAGGAATTCAACCAGAGGTGCTCTGGTATTCAGGCATTTGGTTCTGCGATTAAATTATTTAATATTAGGCAACTTTTTCGCCATGCTATGCTGCCGGCTTTGTCGAGCTTTTAAGAACAACAATGGTCTTTTTTCAAAAAGTAAATAAACAATTCCAGACTTAATAAACTCATGACTCAGACTTAATAGACTCAAGTAATTTATTTTTTGAAAAAAGACCATTGTTGTTCTTAAAAACCCAACGAAGCCGGCAGCATAGCATGGCATAACTGTTTCTGAATACTTAATAATTAATCGCAGAACCAAAAGCTCACTTACTTACTTACTCTCAATGGCAACACATGAATCAGTCATTAACTTCACTATTTACTTGGGCTGTACGAACAGGGATGTTTTAAGTCGAGCGAGATCGAGCAAGAATTTGAAAGAAATCTTGAATCTCGAGCGAGATCCGAGTGCACTAAAATTGCAGTACAGACTTTAATCTATGTACTAATTTTGTACTTACACTTATACAAGTTTAAGCTTAGGTGTTATTAACCAAATTCTGTTGAGCGTAACTTTAAGGAGGGTCCGCCTCGACCGTGTGAGTCAAAACAAATACTAAATTCCACATTTTTGATATTTTGTCAAATTAAATCCTGCTTTCATTGATGCAATGCATTACCAATATAGAAACCCAAAAGTAAAGTAGAAAAAATGTGGTTATTCCACGAATGTATTTTAAATGAGCACTTTTTTCCAGCCATAGGAGCCGAATGCAGCGCCATTTCCTACGAATTACTGCCTTTTGACTTCAATTGCAGCATTAATTATTCAATTACTAGAAAAATAAGGTGGTAAGATGCCTGTATTTTATTTTTATTCTATTTCTCTGGATTATTTCCTCCTTATAAATAGTTTTCCACAAAAATGGCATTTACATTTGATGGAAAAATACTATTTTTCCCAGTGTCTCTCGCAATCGCCCATTGAACACCATGTCATTTCAAGTTCAATTATAGAATAGAATAGCGTGGAAAGGTATTACTTTGTTGTTCATATCAGATAGAGGACAAATTTTTCTACAAGTACACAGAATATGAATAAAATGACATTTGAGTCATTTTACGGTGGAAGCACCTTAACATTTAGTTTTGGAGATCAACATCTACGTGGAATCATTAGGATGAAGATATCCTCTATTTTAATTATATATATTAAGACAGGTCTCCACCAAATTATATATACACCCCTACTATTACTACCACTAACATTTAAGAACGTTTTTGATTATAAATACCATCACCCTATAAATACCTAAGCATAATGACCGCACCCCCACGTTTTAACCTGGTATCTTTTTATTTGCTGGGCCTACATTCGCATAAATACTTTTTAAATAAAATAACGTAACTTGAGCTTGGTCTTTATTAAATTATTACAAAAATAAAAACAATGTACAATAACACACAACCTGGATTATCAGGTTTTTATTTAAGAAACATAAGCAAAAACTGTTTCACCCTCAAAGATCAAGACAAAAATGTTCACTACCTGAGGTCATAAATTAGCTATCGACAATATGTAACTAACAAGATTAAAAGAAAAACTTTATCTAGATCTTATGAAATTATAGTACGGCCTAGCCGCCTACTGAAAACAAGCACAACCTGGATTTTCAGGTTCATATTTAGGTAACATAAGATAAGTGTTTCACCCTCAAAGATCAAGCCAAAACGTATGTTTACTACCTGAGATCATGAATTTGCTATCCACGACATGTAACTAACAAGATAAAAAATGTATCCAGATATTATTATTTTATACTAGGGCCTAACCGCCAACTTAGAACCAAAATACAACCCGGATCTTCAGGTTTTTATTTAAGAATAATAGGAAAACTGTTTCACCCTCAAAGACACATCGTGAAGTTTCCTCACCACCTCCCGAAAGCCTAGGCTTTTATAACGCATGGAGTTTAGCGCAGGGAGGGTCCTTTGCCTCGGCTGGCTGTTGTCCCGAGGGGTGATTTCGCCAAGGGATGGGATAAGGCTACGAGCAGGATATATGGAAAGGGGGAAATTCTGGGGAACAAGGATAATCAAAAGTGGAAACCTTGAGTCAACACTCAAGTCACCTGTGCCCTGCTAAGGGAAAGGGAGAGATGGAGTGTTTCAAAAGAGGGCCTCGTAAAGCAAAAAAAGAATATCTCCCTCTTCTTGGAGCGACGCATAAATAATGCACGGAAAAAATTTGTCTTTCTTGACTTTCCATTCCTATACTTCCTTCCCAGATCTTGTCTTCCTGATTCCCCAAAGAGTTCTGAACTCACACTGCATTATTACACTATATCGATTAAGGTCCACAGTTTTTCAAATGCATAGTAAATAATCTATTAAATGAAAGGAAAACTTTGTTCTATTCCACCAATTTATTCTCCGGTACAACTAGTTTCGACGCAGCGGCGTCATCTTCAGGTACCCAGGTTAAATACCCAGTGCGACAGTATCAAATTTACGTGTGAGAAGGAAAAAAATGAAAAATTGAATTTTCTGGATGTGACGGTATCTAAAAGTGTTAAAAATTTTGAATTTGCTATTTTTCGAAAAACCACCACCACCGACCATGTAATCCCCTTCGACTCCCGCCATCACATATCCCAAAAGTTATCGACATTCCACTTCTTACTGAATAGACTGCTGAATATCCCCCTCTTCAAAGAAAATTTTAATGAGGATTTATATAAGATACCTGAAGATGACGCCGCTGCGTCGAAACTAGTTGTACCGGAGAATAAATTGGTGGAATAGAACAAAGTTTTCCTTTCATTTAATATATAATGAACTTCCACAAAGTTGAGCCTGAGACGATGGAGATGATAGTAAGTAATCGTTCAATATCTATGTTGTGTAACGATTTGAAGTAAAAAAATTATACTGGCGTAAATTTCCTTTCAGCTTTTTTATATTAACCACCAATGTCAGCATCCTAGATTGACATATTACCGATAATAACGTTTAATCCACCTTATTATTAAATATTTAAGATAAGTTTTGCCTGATGCAGTCAAATTTCTGGTGTGTAACACCAGAAATTCGGCTTCAAACTTTGAGAGTCAAACTTCTGACCCTTTCATTTCTGAGAATGAAACGAAGAGTTTTTTTTTGTTTATCCACTGTGTAAATTAATATGTGACCAAGGAAACATCCCGTAATGAGGGTCTTGTTACCTCCACATGCATGTAGATGAGAAAGACAGTAATTATGAACAACATTCTCCCCGCAGATGGCGAGGGACAGGGAAGAGTCGTGCGAGGGACGAAAGAAGAATATTTACCTGCTGATAGATATTATATTCGAGGGGAGGTTTAGGGTTCTGGGCTAGGGTTTGCATATGGGTGAGCGACAAAGGGAGAGAGGCTGCGGGCTTTCTTTTTTTGTCGATCGTTACCGGCTGCCCGGTGGGATGAGTCAATCTACGCCACTACGCCTCCTTACGCCACTCTCGGAATTGGTCGACAGTCAGCCATTAACTAACACAGATTACCTACAAACATACTTGTTGATTCAGATAATATAGGCTCGGGAGTGCATTCTACATGCTACACTGTATATTAAATTTTATTCTAGACTCTACGGTAATTATGAACAAAGTTCTTTCATCAAAGATTCACTAATCCATTTGCTTAATAAAGATGTTAGTGTTTCATTGATAGTTGTATGATAAGAGTTGTAAATACTCAGCGGAGGATAAGGAATGCACATCTGACCCTAAATCTTCTGATTATGAACAAATAATGAAACCTCGGTCGTGACAACAAATATTACCAGAGGAATAAACTAAAGTATTTTAATTCTTCCGCAATGGTTAACTCCCACAAAGTAAAGTTTACAACTGTTACCATGAAATAAGTTCGCTGCCCCTCTTTACCTATTTCCATGGTTAAACAAAATGAGTCCCTAAAAAACGTAAAATGTCAACGACATATGTGGTGAATTGTGAGATAGCTTCATAAAAGTCGATCGCGTTCCTTTAAATATAGTTTAAACTGCCGTTTTCGCACCAGGCTTGGATATCATAGATCATTTGTCTCTACTTTCTGTTTTCAAATACATCTGTATGAAAACAAGTAACCAGCAAATAGTCTAGATTTTCTATGACATATGTCCTTTCGAAATCCGTACTGCACTGCGTGCGTGATCGGACGATAAAATAAAAATAAAAGTACAGGTGGTCCTCGACTTTTGTACACTCGACTTTCGTACAATTCGCACTTTTGTACGCTCCTAATTGATACCTTTCACTTGACTTTCGGACACTAAATTCAAACTTTCGGACATTTGTCCCGCAAAATTTGAATTTCCCGCACATTTTTGAATTTCCCACGATGGTGCATCACGGCATTCAATTATTACATCTGGCGTTCTCGCTCGCTATTATACGCGACTGTGGGCAGTGTAGACTTAGAGCAAGGTATAACTTGTTTATTTACATTATTTAATTAATATTGCATGATTAGAATGGGTGGAAAACGTAAATATGATGTGACTG
Organism: Pyrrhosoma nymphula; assembly: GCA_963573305.1. Taxonomy (NCBI): domain Eukaryota; kingdom Metazoa; phylum Arthropoda; class Insecta; order Odonata; family Coenagrionidae; genus Pyrrhosoma; species Pyrrhosoma nymphula. Next base: position 23,944,096 of record OY754340.1, on the reverse strand, counting down.
AGAAGAGAGTTGGGAATTATTAGACGTGCTGAACTGGGCGGATCTTTTGCTGCGATCGGATTATCATTGAACTGAAGCTGTTCTACGGTGTGTTCTGTAGTGAAGGGGAAATATTAAATTATAGACCATGTATGAAATGCTGGGAAGTGGATGCGAAATTCACAATTTTTTTACGGTCTGTATATACGAAACGTCATTCTATTTTCGTTTGTCTTTTGTCCGGTTTAGGAAATTGCGAAATTTTGTTGCTTCCTTAATTGTAATAAACTAAATTACATCGAGTTTAAGGGTCCAAAAATTAAATGTCGTGATGCTTCTTGTTTTGTGTATTTATAGTTACAGTGGACATTATCAGTGAAATGTTAATTTCTGATTGGGAAAAATTAGAAATGCGTATGTTTACTCAGTACACAACGATAATATTTTATCAAACCGTTTATCAAGACTACGTAGTTTTAAAAGTAATTACGTATTGTTTGAATAATAATTAATGTATTTTTAAACTTTTGTATTAAAAATAAAATTTCCTTACAATTGATATGAGGTTTTACTACGTATATTTAACTCTCCAGGAACGTAACCCCCTAATTAGTATGGGGCTCTATTGTTCGACTTTCGTACATTCGACTTTCGTACACGTTTTCAGGAACGCATTGTGTACGAAAGTCGAGGACTGCCTGTATATGCTCGGGAGTGCATTCCACCTGCTACACTGGATATTAAATTTTATTCTAAACTCGACGGTAATTGTGAACAAAGTTCTTTCATCAAAGATTCACTTATCCATTTGTTTAATAAATACGTTAGAGTTCCATTGATAGTTGTAAATACTCAGCGGAAGACAAGGAATGCACATCTGACCCTAAATTTTCTGAGTATGAACAAAATTATTTTATGAATTATTATAAGTATTAGTGAATTAATATATGATCCATATAAGAATAGATAATAAGCATCCCGTAATGAGGGTCTTGTTACCTCTACATCAACGTGGATGAGAAAGACGTAATATTTGTAAATGAAAAGTGAATGATAAGGACTCCTGTGCCTATGGTTGACCGTGGACAAATTCTTTCCGAAATAGATGGAAGGCATGCCTAGGCATCTAAAAACATGTCGTATAAAATTATTTCGTTCAGCTTTCTTACATGCTTCACTTTTGCCGGAAGAAATTTTTGAACTTCCAAAATCATTTATTTTTCCTTGATTTATTTCATTTCGTTTCTTGAACAAGTGTTTGGCAAAACATTTTTGCAAAACTCCAGTAGTTTTTCTCTTTTCCGGTGGGGTCTAACTCCTACAACATTCCATTAAAATTAACAGTATCAAATTTAAAATAAGCATATTTAATCCTGGGCTTGTAAACAAGTCTTAGAATATATTTTTCAAGCCCTGATTTTCTTCGTGGCCAGTTGTACGAAGCGTTTCCAAGAGAGTGATATCGAAAACTAGGCATAGAATACGGGTTGTTGAGGGTTGTATCGCATAATATTTTCTGTAACAATAAGGTTAATGCAACAAATTACGTTCCTGACAATTATTGTACATGCCTGAAAAGAAAAAACTTTGTTCAGTTCCACATTAAATAATTTTAATGACGACCTAGGTTTCGTCGCTGAGCGACATCATCAGGTGGTTTACAGAACATTTTTTCACACAACATATGGGTTCACTGTGGGGAAGGGGGTGGAAAGGTTTGCAAGATGAGGAAGAGGGTTTGGCTGGGGGAGGGTATGGCTGGGGGAGAGTGGGGGGAGGTTGGATGAGTAAGGACAGAGAGAGAAGATAAGGAAGAAGAGCATTGTGGGGGGGAGGCTGTAGGTCACTGTTGTTTGAGAGGGTTACGCAGAGCAAGGTGGGGGAAGGTTGATGATTAACAAAGGGAGGAGAAAATATAAGTAAGTGCAGCTGTGGGGGGGGGGGGGAGTCCGTAGGCTTCTGTTGTCTGGAGGGAGTGGGGGAAAGGGTGTTTGTGCGACCGTAAGTCATGATCTTGTGGCATGGTGGGGGGAAGGGGGAGGTTTTGGAGGGTGGACGGGGACTTCAGGTAGTGGAAGGTTAAGCAGATGGGAATGGGATTGAAAAAGAACTTCAATGATAGTATTACATTCGTCATGTTTTACACATTTCTGAATGTCCACTTGTTCATGTGCGTCCAACTTGCCACCCTTCGTCAACAGAACATCTTTTATAATAATACAATCGTCACTCTTTAATGTTTTAGGTGGTTTACAAAAATGTTTTGTAAACCACCTGATGATGTCGCTCAGCAACAAAACCTAGGTCGTATAAAAATTATTTTATGTGGAACTAAACAAAGTTTTTTCTTTTCAATCATGAAGGAGTTCCATAAAGTTACGCCTCAAACCATTAACTTCATTGTACATGCCGGTATTGTGCTAATTTACCGCTGTAGCAAGAGACATGTATAATTTCATGCATCACATAAATCATGACACTAAATCAATTTTGGGTTATTTTACAAGTCACTTTCATTCGGTTTTTCTACTTGTATCAATTCACTTCTCCATCATTTCATTAACGCTTTTACCCTAATGAAATATTCACCTGTGCGATTAGCTGGTACTTCATAAACTTACATACTTGACAAATAAATGCATTCTACTGACTAATATATGCTAATTAGGTTCTGTGAGCTAATTAAGTGCAGTTAAACTTTTCGCTCTCCCCGATATAAACATTGAAACGTGTGAAGCAGTTACTGGAAACTGTTCAGATTTTATTTATTCACCTTGTAGATTTGATTTTCCGCAAGTTGTTTGTAATGGTTGTCATAGCAACGGCTTTACTACCGCTACTGCAGCCCGAAAGCAGCAGTAAAATTTACAGTAGGAAACATCATCAATTGACTGACATCATTGGTCACTGAGCAGTACTGCCAGTTGATTATGGAACACTTTGGCAGCACTGGCAGTGAATTCCTGAAATTTGTTTTAGACCAAATGTAATGCAGCATGGGAAACACATTGTCTCACGTAAAATTTTCCTCTTAATTTTCCCGCGGGAAACCGGCTTAAGGTAGTTTGAGCGAAAAATCACTTCACCTAGAATTTGATAAATTAGGCCTCATTTTAAAGAAACAACTCTCATCTTTCCAATGATATCAAAATATCAACCCCTTGCCGAACTACTTTTCGAGCAATTTGTCTGTAAATATAAGCTGTTTTACATGGGATAGATTACGGCTGTGGGCTCCAGAGGGAGAATAATTAAAAAATTAGGAATTTATAATACCTAGATTTTAGTCAATAAAATAACGGTTTGTAGATTGCATGTTTTCTCAACTATTTATAAAAAATAATCTATTACACACCACAGAAATATTTACAGAATCGCAAAAAAAACCTGCTGTTTTGAAGGGTTTTCAGCCGTACAGCGGGAAAAAATGAGTCAAGTTAGGGACTTATATAGCTTTATTTATTTAATTAGGTACTGAGATTTTTGGGAATATATAACTATTAATTATTATTTTACAATATTTATTTCATACTTCTTACAGATGCTGAAATCAAAGAATAGAATTTAAATATGGTCTCCACTATGACTAGGGATCTATCTCGCTCAAACCGTCTTAGCATTAAATTTGGAAATATCTCCAGACTCAATGAGATTGAATCAAAACGAGTCCACCAAAGATGTAACAAGGTTGCCAGTCACAATTTACCTGATTCTGTGGAAGCTCCTCCAAATCCTCTGGATCGATTCCTATTGCCTCTGTTTCTGAACTGCCATACGTCAACCTGACGTCAATCTGGAAGTGAAAGAATGCGTAAGTGAAAATTTACAAATGGAATGGGGGACAATTATATGGGGTCATGCATGTAGGTTTGTAGGGGGGGGAGGGTCCCAGTGTTTCTTACACCCTGAAGCTTCTAGAATTCATTGTGACAAAAAAACAGTACAAATTACAGTATTTTTTTATTGCTGTCGACCGGTTTCGAGGTCTTAAGCGTCATAGACGTCGAAACCGGTTGACAGCAATATAAAAATAGTGGAATTTGTACTGTTTTTTTGTCACAATGAATTTTATATTTAATTTCCACAAAGTATCACCACAATCGATTAATCTGATCCCTAACTTCTACTTTAACTCAATGTTACTGAACCATTTCCTCTACAACGTTGCAAGTCTTCAGCCCATCAAATAATGATCGCAGTACATCAAATCGAATATTGGCAGCAGCTTCCTCCTTAATAGTGACCATCACATCACGAGATGCAAACTCGATATACACGACACAAATATATAAGAACAAACCTCAACAAATTTGGCCCCAGGGAAATGGGGATGTGACTGTACAACAAACTTCATGCTAAAATAAAAAATATTAAAAATTATAATACAGTAGATTCTGGTTAATTGGGACACCCGGTTATTTGGGACAGCCACTTATTCGGGACAAATCATCAAGAACAGAACCCAATTGAAGAAAGTCCCTGAGTTTTCTCCGGTTAACTGGGACAGGAAGCCGCTTAATCGGGCCATGCATTGCCTGTATTTTCCTCCTACTCCCTTGAAGAAATACAAATTTTTAAGCTCTTGTAAATCATTTGGTACATTTTCCATATGTATTTATATGAATCTATTGCAACCTTTACTGTCTTATTTACCGTCGCAAAACAAAGTAAGTCATGAATGCGCTTTTAATTAATGCTTCACTGTTTGCACACTCGCCTTCATTCTCAGGTAGTCCAGCTAGAAGTGGATTTAGATTTTGTGGTCACGGAGGTGCATATTGTGTAGGCACACAACTTGGCTTCATTAGCGTATTATACCATTATGGTGAAGGTTTTTGAGTGTTTAAAGTGTTTTGAGGAAAGAATGGTGGAGGTGATTCCTCCTAATTTCCCGAAATTTCTCCCGAAAAAGTTCCTAATTCAGGTTAACATGCAGCGTAAGGATTTTTCGCTGGCTGCAAAAATTACAATACTGGACCGAATTAAGGACCATCTACCTCAAACCAGTCTTCGTTGTTTGGCGGATATAACAAGAGTGCCAAAATCAACGATAACCCGATTAATACAGCAGCAGGATAAACTTTGAGAAGATTGGAGCAGTAAAGGGATACAAGGTGCTACCCAAAAACGCCAACGCCAAGGTAAGGACCCTGATGTCGAGGATGCTTCTAATCAATGGTTTTCCATTGTTAGTGGACGAGGAGTTAGTGTCAGTGGACCTATGTAAAAAATAAGTCGGAGGAGTTAGCTTTGAAGCTTGGCCATACTGATTTCAAGTCAAGAGATGGTTGGCTATCTAGACGGAAGAGTAGAAACGAAATAAAGTTGAAAAATGCCCACGGAGAAAAACATTGTGCTGACTTCGTAAGTGCAGAGGAATGGAGATGTAAGAGGCGACCCACCCTACTTCATAAATTCTGTGCAGATGATGTGTACAATGCCGATGAAACCGACCCGTATTACTGAGCCACCTAATGGCTTTCTTTACTACAGTTATGTGGAACTAAGTGGGGTAAAGGTGAGCTTTCGTCTCGCCAGCAGTAACGTGATTTTCACCCACTTTCAACAGACATATCGGAACCAAAAGCTCACCTTTACCCTAAGTGGGTCTAAAAAGGCAATGGAACGGATTACTGTTTTCTGCTGCTCAAACATGTCGGGGAGTGATAAAAGGAAACTTTTGGTGATTGGAAAAAGTGCTAACCCTCACTGCTTTAAGAAATTTTGAATGAACAGCTTACCGGTGGAATATTACGCCAATAAAGATGCGTGGATGACTGCAGGCCTCTTCAGTAATTAGTTAAGCAGTTGGGATAAGGAAATAGCACGGAAATCCAGGAAAGTGATTCTTATTCTGGATATTTGTACGGCACACCCTAATTGCTCCAACGTCTTAAAAAACATTCAGTTGGAATTTTTACCAGCCAACACAACATCTATTATCCAGCCAATAGACATGAGATCATCAAAAATTTGAAAACAATATACCGCGCAAAATTGATTGATCAATCAATTCTAGCATCAATAGAAGATAATCTTCTGACATCGTCTTCAACTACCAAGGAAGTGAGCTCAAAGGTGAACATCCTGCAAGCAGTAACGCTTTTGGTAGATAGCAGGCGAGAAGCCACCAGTAAAACGATTAGAAATTGTTTAATTCATTGTGGTTTTAAGCACTCAAGTGCAGAAATATTGGAAGAACTTGAATGTGAAAGTAAAAATGAATGTTTTCGAGCTGCGTCAAGTAAAGAACATTAAGGATTTTTAAAGGATCGACTCCAATATGGACTGTTATGACAACAGCAGCGAAGATGATATAGAGGAAACTATACTAGCGAGATAACAAGGTTTGGTTGAGGACGAGGAGACTGATGGAGATGAAGACGTATCACAGTGTAGCCAAGTGACTTCTGCAGATGCCAGGAAATTTATTGATGGGTTGTGACGCTACTTCATGCAAGAGGGCTACGAAGGAAGTCCGATATCGTCATTAGATGCCTGTGCCGACCTTGTATGCGCGACGAGAGTGAGTAGAATGAAGCAGAACACCCTGGACTAATTCCTTCAACTAGGATTTACACATTAAATAAATACTCCCTGGTTTCTATGCAAATGAAGCTTTGGATCACCAATTATTCTTATCTAATATCCCATCGTTAATTATATATCTAATCACGAATCGTTGTTTTGCAGGATTTCGTAAAGGGAATTTATCCGAAGTAAATCGATGCTAAGAGATTTTTTTATGACACTAGGTTTCCAAAAATGTTTATAATGTAGGTTTTCATATTAGTTTATTGTTTAAATGCTAGCAATTAAACATCTTGCGTTTCAATTGTCATTTAGCTTTCTGACTTTCATTTCAACGCTTATTTAAACATATTTACGGGATACTTCGGATAAATGGGACAGCCGCTTAATTGGGACAAAGTACACCGGTCCCCATGTGTCTCAATTAACCGGAATCTACTGTACCTTTAAAATACAATTAAAAAGGTTACTTCTACAAGGGTCCTATTATTCTTTGGAGGAATACTTATGTGCGTAAAGGAAGGACTTGATGAAGTATTCTCAATATGTTTTATTGTGTATACAGTGAAACCCCGTATTTGCGTTATCGGAAATTACGTTTTCCCGCAATGTACACCACTTTTACGAAGTCCCATTCCATTTCCTATGTTTCCAATGCATGCAGAACCCCGAATTTAGACTGTAAATTTTTCAGTTTTCCCGCAATTTGCACCACAACGCGCTCCATCAAAATAAAATTTAACTTTCAAAGTCCATTACTCATGCATATAATCCTTTTTTAAACACTTTTTGACTTTGCCTGGCACATATTTGCGGAAAAAATACGAAAGAGAGCAGTAATAGGACCTGTTTGAAGAAAAAATTTGAATTTGGCGGGGATAGTTTACAGCGCCACTCGTAGCAGAAATTGGAACTACGTCAACTCGTCAATCTGCCAAGAAATGATTCAAGCTATGAAATGAATACGTTGTAAGGCTAGGAGCTAACTACGTAATTTATACAATGTAATTAAACCTGCGGAGGAGTATTCATTTTTTACCTAAGTAGAAACTTTGGAGAATGAAAATGGATTCTTATCCAGACATGATGAAAAATGAAAGAACTCGTACTAGTGGACAACAGATCATTTGCACTGCCTCAATTCCCTAGTTAAAACTATGATAGGCTACAAATGAATTAAACTTATCGAAACTTGCGTTATCGTACCTTAATTAGACTGAATCATAAAGTTTATTTTTTTGCTGAACAATTGTTTGGACTAGTCAAACATCACGGCTGATCAGATTCTCATGTGTTTTTAAGTCATCCTCAACTAAACTGGGACGTACGTAATTTTATCCTGCTTGGAAATGGAAAAGCGAGGAGGAAAAAGGACTTTTTCAATCAACATTTTAGAACATGTCGATTCTCATGGTGGAACTCGCGTCGATCTAGCGAAACTGCTACGATTGCCTATCTCTACACTAAATACTATAATTGTGAGAAATCGCGATGGGATTCTGAAACAAGCCAACCACTGCGTCTAAAAAGAGAAAATATGTTAATAAGAAAGTATGAAGAAATGGAAGGGTTACTTAAAGAGTGGTTTTTGAGTGCTAGGTCTTCAAATATCCCTATATATGGTGTCATCATACAAGAAAAAGCTCTGCACATCGCCACAAGATTGGGAATTGAAAATTTCACAGCATCCAATGGTTGGTTGGATAGATTCAAAAATATTATTTTCTGAAGTTAATATATGTATTATTATTATTTATGGGTAGGGTGCACAGTTATGAGTGAAGTGAATTTTTAAGAAGCTGTTTCTGTAACTTTTATTTATTCATTTGATCTTGATTTGGTGCGATATGTAGTAATCCCTTATTTTCTGTATTAATAATGAAGGAGAAAAATAATTTTAACATTTCTATTCATCTAAGGTGTTCAATGTCTTTTTTTTTCATCGTATATAAATTAATGAGAAGAGCTAGTTCAATGAATAAATTATGACACTGCTCTTTTTCAGTTTATCAGTCTATTTCTTATTTTTACCCTTACTCCAGTGAAGGAACATGGCTGTAGAAGTGAAAATTCTACTTTTCCCGCAATTTGCACTTTCCCGCAATTTGAACCTTTTGTTTTGGGGTCCCTACAAAAGTGCAATTTAGGGGTTTTACTGTAATTTACTTCTTGTACCTTGAATTTCAGGGAATGTTGTTTGTAGAACTCAATTAAAGGTAAACTTTCCACAGAGGATCGCATACTTTTATCCTTACTGCTCCCTTGCCTCATAAAAAACCGTGGAATAACAACGAGCAGGTATTTCAGCAAGTCCTGCTAATTATATCATTTACTTGCGATTTCAAGAAGGCCGATTTATAGTTGGCACGAACGTCAAACTTTAACCATGAATTGTTTTCGCGTTGGCGCCATCCTGTTACGATCGACAACAAGTAGAATGTGCGTCGGTAACCATTGGTCGCCTTCATTCATCTTTGCTTGGATACAGATGTTTACATGCAGCCCAGTGCCAACATGTGTTGATTTCTTTACTATCTACAAAAGAGCGAGAACATGGACGAGTACGAGTATTATCAGCTCGTAATTGCTGTGATAATTGTAGTAGTGGGTTGGAACCTGTGTATTCAGCTCGAGCGTTAAGTACAGGATGACGTCAATCGTATTTGTGTTTTGGATGTAAACTATTTGTGATATATATTGATTTTGTCGTATGTTATTTTTTCTGGAAGGGCATTTCTAGATTTTTTTGTTTTCTTGATTTACATATGTCTTTTGTTTTTTTTCCCGCTTCTTGAGCTCGTGCTGGAGCGGAACAGTCTTCCTGTTAGAGAGTACGGTGGAGGTCGTCATGTTTTTGTAAAGTACTGTTTTTTTCGAATAAAAGTGGAGTCAACCAATAAAAGTGGAGTTAAATCGTTAACCATTAACCCGATCCTTTCAATAGATTATGGGCCCAGACATTCGCGAACGTAAAGTGATTGTATATTATTCGTGAGTGTTTTTTCGATTTTTTGTGAGTACGGTTTTTTGAGACCTCATGGCGGATGGAATGGAGAGACTAACCACTAAAAACTGGGTGCAATGGAGTACCAGGATGAAGGCGTTTCTCACTAAAAGAAAATTGTGGGAATGCATTGAACCAGGTTACGACAATTTCGATTGGGAACAGCTTTCGATAAAACAGAGGAATAGAAACAACAATGTGCTGGCATATTTAATCCAATTTGTTAGTGACTGTTATCTTAACGATGTCAGTAAATGTACGAGTGCGAAGGCTGCTTGGGAGAAACTTAGGAATATCCATTGCAAGAAGAGTCCAGTTCAGTTCATCAATTCCTTAGAACAACTGTGCACTCTGTCTAAACCACCGACTGAGTCAATGATGGATTACATTGCCAAGGTGGAGAATTTGTGTGACATGATCAGTCAACAAGGTACTCGGCTGGATGATAGCTTTGTGGCTGGCTTTTTGCTGAGAGGCTTAAGGGAGGAACGGAACAATTCCATCATTCATGTCATGGAGCTAAATCAAGAGAATATGAACACTGAGAACGTCAAGAATAAATTGCTGATTGAGGAGCAGAGACATCAGAGAGAAAACGTCGAGAGAACAAGACGTGAGAAGGATTTGAGGGGGTTACTTTCAAGGAATACGGTGAGGAAAGTTGGAAACCAAACCGGTGTTTCTTGTCTTTTGTGCAATCGACTTGGTCATAAAGTCCGGGACTGTCCTAAGACATTGGAGGCGAAAGCAAGAGGGACAGTAATATGCTACTCTTGTGGAGAGGAAGGCCATACTAGCATTGTGTGTCCGAAGAGGAAGAGGTCCAGTTTCCAAAGAGGACGGAGCGGGACCAAGCTCAAAGGGCAAGTGCAGAGACATTTCAGGAGCAAGGAAGCGAAAGTGGAGAGCGAAGACAATGTTGAGCAAGATCTAGAAGCAGTAGAGGCTGTGAAAAATCTTGGTTGCGGAATGGTGAGAGTTAAATATAGAGCCTGTGTGGGGAAATCTAAGGAGGGGGTTTTGAACAATATTGAGAAATATGAATGTAGCAATCCTAATCGTTGGTTTTTGGACAGCGGGTGTAATGCTCATATGACCCCTCATCGTGATCTGCTGGACAATTTTTGTAATTACGTAGGGGGGAGTGTGAAGGTAGCTAAGAAGGAGGAACCATGTGCAGTAAAAGGCTATGGGACCGTTACAATGAAAGTTTCTGACGAGTGTGGTGGATGGACGCTTGGATTGAAACATGTTTTGTGGGTACCTGACGTGAGTGATAACCTCCTGTCAGTGAGACAACTTGAGAAATCAGGCTTTAGTTTTAACATTGATAATGGGCTATTTAACCCCTTCCCTGACAAGGACGAGTTAACTCGTCCTAACCAGGTGTGTCAAATCGCGTCAGGGACGAGTTAACTCGTCCAAGGCCGCTCTTTCGACTTCCTAGCTTCCGAAGACGAATAATCTCGTCCCCTCGTAGAAATTCTATATCTAGGCAGCAGATGGCGTTTGCGGACACACTGGCTCATTTTTAGCCAGTTATTGAGACTTATTTCGTTGCATTAGCGTATGGAATTGCGTCATAATTTTCGTAATTTTTACCTTGGTATTGGGACCATTACACGTGAGATTTAGCGCATTATCTGCTCTTGTTTTAGATAAATTTATCTGGTATCGAATTCATACATATAGGCGTAATATCAATGCATGTATACCGCATTCAAATGTTATTACATTTACAAAAATATTGCATTTGTTTTTATTTTTGGGTTCAAAACGCTAAATATAATTGATTCCGACATTCATGGAGATTGGCCGGATGCAAAAATAACAGTCGCGCGATATACACTCGTAACGGTGATACTATGTATTAGAAAAATAAAAATAACCCCTTACAATCGCTTCTAAACAATACATTACGTACCTACCTACCCGTAAACTGCACCACAGGCGTGTGGCAGGGGGTGTGATGCAACCAGCCATATAAAAAGCGAATACAGGATAAAGGAATATTCGGATAAAGCTATGACTAGTGTAGTGTGTTTTCGCATGGTTAGTCTAGATATATTCATGCTCTAGTAATACATTGTGTGGGAGTAGAAAGAATCGTTGAACTTATGCATAACTATTACAGCAAATTTCTCAAATACTTAGCCTTCCTTTCCTGTCCTTCGAATGCGGTGTTGCAGTAAAATAAAATCTGCCGTGTTGACGTGAAACTCGTGATTTCTCAGACCTTTCAGTCTCTTGTGGCTTCCACTTATGCAACAAACGGCTTTTAGAGGTTGAGATTTAGACGATGATAGTCATCTTATATTCAACCCCCGTAAATGTAATTTTTCGGGAAAAATCGGAAGAAATCTCTCGACAGCATGTAGTTCAAAAAATGTTCAGAAAAGTGGCAGTGGCTTGTTCTCCCGTTCATTACATTGCGTACAGGTTTCCTCTCGCACTCACGTACTTTGCTGCAACTCTCTTTCTTCCAAGGTCACCCGGGAAAAAAGGGACAATAGATAAGGGGCGCCCCGCCAAGAGTGCATTGTCTGTCTGAGAAGCCCCAGGAAAATGGTTGGGCGTGCGGTCGCTTTCCGACCCTGCTTGGTGCCTGTCATAATAGAGCCATAATTTCTTTACTCAAGTGGGACAGCTGACCCTTATGAATGGGAAAGATCTTCTGTGGAAAAGAATGCCTTCATCCTCATTGCTTTACGACCTCATGTGCTTGTTTTGCGGTACTCTTTGAAAGCGAAGAATACGCACATAAGGAAAAGGCATATTTTCCCTCAGACGTGCATTTAGCAAGACTTTGAGCAGGAAGACTCCGCCTTTGTTATTATTCCCCCTGATTTCTATCTTTCTCGATACCCCTCCCTTCTCTCTAAATCTCACCGATTTGTCTTATCCTCTTCGGGAAGGTATGGTATACAAGCTTATGTCAATATCTCCGTGGATATTCCTAATGTACCCCTGAAATTCTTTTACCTTTATCAAAGGATGTCGACATAAAATCATTTCAATTTATCCTAAATTTTCAACGGAGACATACGTTAGTACTTCACTCTCCTCCTGAGCATTCATGTCAAGTGTCCCTTCTCCATCAACGTTTCACAGAAATCCGTTTTTATGCGATTAGAGGTCGAGAGCAATTTTCGGTTACCTCAAGTGTTTTTTTACTGTTTTGCTTTATTCATTCTGCAACAGAAAGTGAGAGTGAAAGGGTGTTGCGGTGGAAAAAGAAAATTTAGAAACTTCGGGATCTGAATCGAGCTTCTCCGAGCACACCATATTAGATGCCGAGTGCGAAGGTGAGCCTATTGAAGACGACCAATGGAGAGAAATGAAAAGTAGCGAAGCTCCCCCTCCTGCACCCGCAAGGTTCAATTTTGAAAGTGCTTCATGAAGAGTTTATTCATGATCTCAAGATCTCAGAGCTTCATGATCATTCAAGTTCAAGAAGATGGTGGTGTACTCCTCTTTTTTCAACTATTCTTCGGCTATGAATTTATATAACTAATTACTGATGAGAAAAATTGGTATGCTGATCACTGTCTTCGTGAAAAACGCTCTGGTTCCAGAGAACAATGGCGTGGAGTGCTCCCGAAATACGAGTTTTCTTGGCGCTAATAATGCTGCAGAGCATTGTATAAAAGCCTGAAAAAGAGTATTTTGGACCACACGGTGGATTCTGTGTACGCCGTTTTTTGGGAAACGATGCCATTCACCGATTTGCAAAAAAATCTGGAAAAATTTACACTTCACAAAAATGAGGAATATGTCGCAGAAATACGTACTAATCCAAAACTGAATAAGATTTGAAAAATCAACCAAATTTTGAACAGGTGGAAGGAAATCATATTTGAATAATAGACTTGACCTCATCGAAAAAAATTATTGAGGAGTACATCCCCAATTTTTGGCTCATGAAGTGGGTAGGCCACCCGCAACACATCACCCTCTCCGCCCCTTAGAAATACACTTTCGTGAGCTGATCCTAGCCACTAATAAGAAGGCAAGCCCAACACGCAAGTGCTTTTTACGTAATAGAAATCGAGATGTGCACGGGAAAATTATTCGAAGGGAAAGCAGATATTTTTGCCTAGATTTCGATGTAACTCTGTGGTTGTAACGCTCTCTCTCACCATGTTTTAGGACTTACCACACAAAAAAATCTGAAAATAATTAAAAAATGAACTAATCGTTTTGGATATATGTTAGGGTTGTAGAATTTTCAATAAAAATATAGATATTTTGGCTTAAATACTTGTTCTAGCTGAGGTAGAAGTGAATCTCTCTCACTTTAGACAATTTATAACAATAAGGGTTTAAATTGAAATTATTAATAAATAAAAGCTCAATGCTCAAAATAAACTTGTTTACCCATCTTTATAACATATAAATAATTAAAAAATGCAATAAAAAAATATGATCCTTTTTGGAACCATTTCCTCAAAAAAATTCGTCAGGGAAGGGGTTAAGGGATATGATAAACTGGATGGCAATAAGGAAGTGTTGTGTGCCCGAATTGTGGAGGATGACATGTATGCCTTGGACTGTGACTGGTATGAGATGAGCAAAGCTGAATGCAGTGATCATAGTTCTTCATCTCACCAACCATCAACGATCAACCCATGGACAGAAGAGGTGACAGTCCTCAAGGCGGTGACCCGAGACACCTGGCATCAACGCTTTGGGCATGCAAGCAACATCCCTGGCTGTGAGTTCATCCCTAGAGGAGATGTTGTGGACTGTGATGTATGCCATCAGGGTAAGGCAAAAAGACTTCCATACCCAGACAGAGGAGAGAATCATCAGGGTTACTTGAATTAGTTTATTCTGATGTGTGTTATGTGAAGCCTGAGAGTAAAGGTGGTGGGAATTATTTTACTACTTTTACTGATGATTGTTCAAGATATAGTGAGGTTTGTATTTTGAAAAGGAAATGTGATGTGTATAACAGTTTTCTGGAGTATAAAAATAGAGTTGAAAAGTTGTTGGGTCAAAAGATTAAGTCCTTTCAGTCAGATAATGGGACAGAGTACAAAAATGAGAAATTTAAATCTTTGATCAAGCAGGAAGGGATACTTCACAGATTTTCTATGGCAGGTGCACATCAGCAGATGGGAGTAGCAGAAAGACTCAATCAACAGTTATTAACTCTTGCTAGATGTATGCTTATTCAAGCTGGCATGTCTGCCAATTTTTGGGGGGAAGCCATAGACACTGCTTGTTTCATTAAAAACAGGTGTGTATCTTCAGCTTTAAACGGCAAGACACCATATGAGCTGTGGTTTAAGAAGGGATTGAGTGAAAAGGAGATACAGAGGATGAGAGTGTTTGGCTGTGAAGCATGGGTGTTCAAGGAAACCGAGTAAGGTAGAAAGATGGAGCCTAGGGCTGATAGATGTGTCATGCTTGGTTATCCCAGAGATAGGAGGGGCTATCGGTTGTGGAACACGACTGATAACTGCGTGGTGTACTCCAGAGATGTAAAATTTGAGAAGAAAGTTTTTCCAATGAAGGATAAGATGAAAGTTAATTCAGATGTTAGTGTCTTAGAGTCACCTTTTGCAATAAATGTGTCAGATGTTGAGAGTAGTGACAATTATTATTCTGAGACAACTAGTAATGATTCTGATAACGAATATAATGACATTAATGGTGGGAATGTGCATAATGACAGTAGTATTAATGTGGTGCCTTTAGATGAAAGTTGTGAGGTTCAGAGTCAAGGGGGAGCAGGTAGCTTATATGATGTTTCTGATGATGAAGTAATTGCGTCACCCGTATTGCGCAGATCTGAAAGGATCAGAAAAATTAAAGAAGTCTGTCCTTGTTGTCACGCAGCTGTTTATAGTAGTAGTTGTGAGACATGTGAACCAAAGACTGTAGAGGAGGCGTTAAAGGGTATGCACAGAAACGATTGGATTAAAGCAATGGAAGAGGAAATGTCTTCCTTAAAGGGAAATAAAACATGGGAACTAGTTAAGAAACCTGAAAAATGTAAATTAATTGGCACCAAATGGGTTTTTAAAGTTAAAAGGGATCAAGATGGAGATATTGTCAAACTTAAAGCCCGCCTTGTGGCTCAGGGTTTTAATCAAGTTAAAGGAATGGATTACAGTGAATCATTTAGTCCAGTTGTGAAGCGAAAGGTCATTCGTCTCATGATGGCTCTTGCCATTAATAATGATTGGAGCTGTCATCACTTAGATGTCAAATCAGCCTACCTTAACAGTGAAATTAAAGAAGACTTGTATATCAAGCAACCTGAAGGGTTTGTTAGTAAAAAGTATCCTAAGCATGTATGTAAACTTAACAAAAGCATGTATGGGTTAAAGCAAGCGGGGAGAGATTGGAATGATCACTTAACCCCTTCCCTGACGGGTTTTTTTTACAAAAATGGTCAAAAAAAGTCATATTTTTTTATTTCAGTTTCAGAAGCATTGAAGGGAGGCAAATCCGAAAATGTTTTCATTAATTTTTTATTCCAAATAACTAATGATTTATTCAATAATTTCGGATTGTTGCCCCTTAACTTAAGAGAATTAGGCCACCCGAATTACGTCATAACTTTCCTTCCCGTAATCCCTTGTTAGACATCTAAGGAGGAATGCATTTAGTTTATATGACAAATGTATATACTTTTCCGACAACGTAAATGTAAGCTATTAATTTTAGCCCGTAGTACATCAAGAAACAACGTACAAACATTCATGGGAGTTAGGCAACCCGCATGATGACGACTTTCGCTCTGAAAATGTTATAACAAAATTCATTTTATGGCAAAAATCAAGAAACTTTAATTATTTTACTTGATTCTCATTGAAGAGAGCTGGAATCCCTTTCCTCAGTGTTCCCTGCGAGTCAGAGGAGTGTGAAGCGAGCAAGTCGGCTAGATCTGGAGATGTATAAAAATTATCCGTCGTCAGACAATATCATAGGCCAAATCATCACACTTCATCATCACTTTTGAGGACATGGGTAAATGGGTAAAGTCTTTATCCTACACAGTCCCCATTCCCGTGTAAATCGTCGTTGACCACACGTATCCAGTTCTCGATTCACTAAGGACAAATATTTGCCAAATGAAGCTCTTTTCATAGGGATGAACTGCCGCCACCCCAATCTTCCCTTGTACAAGAGCAGGCTCTCGTCGATGGTAACGTCCATCTCTGGTGTATGGAGTGCCTTGAAATTTTTCTCCAGCTTCTGGCAAATCGACCATATTTTATTTAGTTCGGCGTTGGGGTGTTTGGGGATCAAAATCGTTATTATTGGCAAAATGTAAATATTGCCTTATTTTTACGAATCATCGGTAAGACATTGTTTGTCTAAAAAAGGGAGATGAGAGTTTAGGTCTCATCGACCAATAAAACTCAGTATCTGGCTTCTTCACCATGCTTTGTAGCATTACAAGGGCAAAAAACACGAATTTCTAAGCTTGTCACAGCTCGCCACTGATTTACGCTAGCACTTCTTGGCCCCGCTTTTTCACACAAAGTGTTCCTGACGCAGCGATTAGTTTCCCAAATTATAAAGTCAACAATTTGATCGTTGAAAAAATTATTTTAGGGAACCTCATTCGGGAAACAGGTCAAAGTTCATCGAATAATTACCTTCAAAAAGAAACCTAGGTGGCGCCGGAGGAGGAATCGTTGAAAGCATTTCCTCCCACTCCGCTTCCTGCGAATGTTCCGCTTTGCCTTCCGATTCGGAGCTTGTTTCTCCGGAGAGAGTCGACTAGGAGCCGGAAACTTCAATGTCCATAACATCGGAATCACTGCTGGTCTAACACTGATTCCTTTCCGGAATCCATTGCTGATTGCCTAATGTTACCAAGCGAAAACAAAGAATTTGCCGTGGAATTCACTCATACTACACCGCTTGTATTAGAACCTAAATGTTCGAACTAAAAAAAGAATATTAGCATCGGTGGAATTTCAGCGAAAAAGTGCCTGCGCATGAAACCGGTCGCCAGGTTGCTTAGTGGGCCATCGGTCCTCGAGCGGGTGTTTGTTTTCTGACCTCAGGAAAGCGTCAAACATGACAATACAAGGCAATACACGTTTGGGATTTATCTCTATCTCTCCTTTTTTCTTGTACTCATGTGGGCTAGGGTAGAACATATACAGGGCACTTGTGTTGGTTTGCATTGAGAACATACGCCTTTTAGATGCCTTCATCGTATAGCTGTTTTTGTAAATATGTATCACTACTTCCACCAGTATTCGAAATAGAAAAATGAAAGGGGCTGATGAAATAACATTCGCAACATATCTAAACATTTCGCTGTCGTCGCGTTGCATCACATTTTCATCCTCACTAACATCCGAATCAATGTTCTTATGCTCAGAGAGGCTTCACTTAGAGCCAGAGAGTTCAACATCCTTCAATTCCTCATCAGAAACATCAACGGTCGAAACACTTTCGGATCCACTCTACATAACGGTAAGATTCGTATACCAAAGAGAAACAAACTTCTGAAGCAACGAAATGATATCACCAGTTCAAGGGAAACTTCGAGATGTGCAAACTACAGCGTACATACGATGAATAACTAACGCATCCTAAAATTTTGCGACAGCTAGAAAGAGGCCGATGGCAGGAGAAACAAAACATATTCGCCGAAAGCGAAGTATCAGTAAATGAAAGAAAAATCTTCACCCCTTTTCCCTACTGTAATCCGTTTTCCTAGAGGTAGCGTCATAAAATCCCATTTTCACAAGTGAAGAGAATAGTATGGGGGAAAAGGGCATGAGGGGTCTGAAAGGAGAATAACCCGGGGAAAGAGGAAAAATAGACTTGAGTAACAGAAGATTAGCAGAAAATTGTAGAGGTTGTTCATTGAGAGACCTGCAGACGGTCGGAAAATCCAAAAGACTTCCGACCGCCTGTTTATTGCCCTTGCGCGTGATCTTTCTCGTCCGTGCCCGACCGTGTCTTGCTGGCTGACCACCGAGTACGGTGACACACGCCAGACGTCAGGGTTGGGGAGGGGAATTTTGGGAAATACCAAAGGACCCCTCGGAGAACCAAAGACAAGGAGCATCAGAAAGGGTACGTGAATGAAGCCGCGGCGAACGTCCGGCAGGGGTCGGTCGGTGAAGCATATACGGATACCAAAACTACAGCGTAAATACGTAAATAATACACAACTAATAGGTAAATATGTATTACAAAATAAACAATAAAAAAATCGGGAATGCATTGTTTTTCATATTATAACAGATAAGGATTTACTGAGTAACAATTGTTATTTGAGTCTTCTTGATCGAATGCAATTTAGCGATAATGCAGAAAAGAAATTATGATCCCATATGAAGATTTCGCTTCCAGGGAGCGTAGTTCCACTAGTATTCCGGTAGGATAGACAAATAAAATAGATGAGTTTTGTGAGAACTGATAAAATATAATTCTCATAAGTAGATAGGGAATAGTAAGTAATCGTGAATAATAATAATTCAAATCTAAAATCAATCCTTCAATCATTATATAAATTATGTTAACAATTGCATAAGCAAGATTCCAACTGTTGTACTTCGGGATATCAAGTAGCTAAACTTACAATAATCCTAGTAGTAGGCAGAGCACTTGATAAAATTGAATTTTCATGACCATAAAACGTTTCCTAACATTTATATTGGATGAAAAAATAGTGCGTAAATTTTGATATACGGAGAGTAATTTTGGTGCGTGAAGTTTTTTTTTGAAACCATAATACAAGTAAAAAGCCTTCAAAAAAGCGAGAATACAGAGATAGGCGTCCATACATGACATCTAGCGGCGAAGCATCGAATTACTACGAAGGGGGCGAAATATCTCGTCCAAAACAGCTAAAGAAGGGAAAAAGTAGAGTTGGACGAGATATCTCGTTCACGTCAGAATTTGCTAGACCATTCAGGACGAGATATCTCGCCCGCGTCAGGGAAGGGGTTAAGCAAAATATTGACTGGTTTGAGAATGTGTAGATCTATAAGTGATCAGTGTCTTTATGTTAACCCAAATAAGAAGTTGTTTGTTACTATATATGTAGATGATTTGGGAATCTGGGGTCAACCAGATTTAGTGGAATCATTTATCAAGAACCTGTCGACAAAATTGAATATAAGGGACTTAGGTTTTCCATCTAATTTTTTGTCTGTAAAATTTATTAAAGACTGTCAAGGAAGTGTCAAAATGAATCAAACAGGTTATATTGAATTCGTGTTGTCAGAATATGGCATGTCTGATTGCAAGGGATTGAGAACCCCTTTGTCTGTCCCAACCAAAGACTCAATTGAACCAAAGGTATGTGATACTCAAACTTGTGATGTTACGTGCTATAGAAGTGCTGTAGGTAGCTTACGCTATATTGCTAACATTACTCGTCCTGATATTATGTTTTCTGTATGTAAACTCAGTCAGAAAAATGAGAGACCTACCCTAGCTGACTGGAAAGAGGTGAAGCATCTCTTGAGATATTTAAAACAGACCAAGGACTTGTCTTTGTGCTATTCAAATGGTGATAAATCAGTTGAAGTGTATGTGGATGCTAGTTGGGCTAAGAATAAGAGTGACGGAAAGTCAGTTACCCGTTATGTTATTACCATGGCAGGAGCTGCTGTCATATGGAAAAGTGTAACTCAAAAGAGACTTTCTTTGCACAATAATGAGTCTGAAGTTTTAGCGATGGTAGATGTATTGAGTGAAATCAAATGGTTGAATGTTTTTCTTTTAGATATTAACCAAACCAAGTGTATTTCTAAACCCTGTGTGATATTTGCTGACAATCAAGGTGCTATCGAAATCTCAAAGGGAGAAAGTGTGTCTGATAGGACTAGACATTGTGCTGTTGAATCCTATGTCCTTCAGGAATCTGTGAGAAACCAACTTGTCGAATTCAGGTATATCACCTCAAACAATAATGTTGCTGACTTATTAACAAAGTCTCTGTCAGCCGATAGCACGAAAAGGTTTTGTGACATGTTAGGGTTATCATAAATGTATCAATTTAATTAATTATTTTTTTTTTGAATGCCTAGTTATGGTTGATTTACTGAGTTATGGTTGATTTACTGGTTAAGATTTTGTTGATAACACAAAAGTTTTTTGTAATGTGTTGACTCAAGTACCAAGGGAGTATGATTTAGTATGTTTTTTGTAAAAAATCTTGAAATGAGGGGGAGTGTCGTATGTTATTTTTTCTGGAAGGGCATTTCTAGATTTTTTTGTTTTCTTGATTTACATATGTCTTTTGTTTTTTTTTCTCGCTTCTTGAGCTCGTGCTGGAGCGGAACAGTCTTCCTGTTAGAGAGTACGGTGGAGGTCGTCATGTTTTTGTAAAGTACTGTTTTTTTCGAATAAAAGTGGAGTCAACCAATAAAAGTGGAGTTAAATCGTTAACCATTAACCCGATCCTTTTAATAGATTTATTTATCAAAAACTCAAAAAAACAGCAACTAAGGCCTTTACATTGGGTTTAATAAACTGTATAAATTAAAAAAACAACAATAGTAGTAGAAACAAAACAGAAATATTCAAAACATAAACAAGGCAAGAATGAGGCGAAGATGACATGAATGTTACGCATTACGTTTCAGTTGGGAGAAAGAGATGTTGCGTGAGGAGAAAGGGCTATTAGTTAGGGCATTGAAAGATGGAAGGTAGGCGGTAGAATAGTGATCGTTGGGAAATGGAGAGACGGAATTTGGGTGTGTGTAACAGACTCATATTGCGAGTGATGCGGGCTGGGATGCGGAAAGTGAAAAATAGGAAAGAAGAAGATCAGAGCGGAAGGACCCATTCATGATGGAGTGCAGGAATTTAAGGTCCGAAGTCAGCCGGCGAAGGGAGAGGTGTGATAGGCCAAGAGATGATATGATTTCTTCACATGAGCTATGTCTAAGGGAGGGCACGCGATGACGGACTATGGCTAAAAAGAAGTTAAGGGGCGGTTGAGTAATTTAAGAGATATATGTTTTGACTGAAATTGACTGATTTAATATGTATCGTCAATGTAACTTCTGTTTATGATTGACGTGCCTCATATCATCGGACAAATGTACCTTGGTCTTTGGGCAAATAAAAACCATTACTATTATTATTGCTGTATAATTGAGTAAATACAGCAATCACTCTGATGGATGAGTCTAAATGTTACCTGAGCGCGTGGTCAAACTGAAACCAAACAATAGCCGATAGCTGCAAAATCACTATTGTTTAACCCATTTATGCCGAAGGTTTGAAAAATGCGAATTTTACCCTGATTTTTACATATTATAGATAAAAATACGTATGAATACAATATCCGAAAGAAAAAACAATGTATCTCTTGCCAATTATTAATAACGAGGTGTTCCAAAAATGGAACACTAGGCAAATCCACTACCATGACGTACTCAGTGATAACAAGCAAATCATTTTATTCAGGCATTTGTTAACTCACTATTAAGACATATCGGGGTGAACACTTAACATGCAAGGATACGTTGCATTTTTTACATTGAAAAGTGGTAATTTTGTGACATTGGACACAGCGAGTTTGCTTTACAATCGTATGATTCATGCCGTCATGACGTGAGTCAAGGTTACGCTTCATAGATGGACTCCCTTTTCTACCAGGCTCAGCAGTATTACCATATGTCTCTATATAGTGACAGGCCACACGGCGACGAAATTCAAGATGATCTATTGGCTTCACACCGTTTATTTTATGCAATTGCCAAGCATTTTGTAAAGCCAGCTCAAAGCAGAATAACAAGGGGCTCGAGTACCATTTCTTTCCACGGATTGATGCTCGATACTCGTCAATATTTTCATCAGCTCGGTCCACTCCTCCCATATACTGATTATAGACCTTGATTAAATTTGGCTGAGTAACTTGTATCTTTTTTTTCTGCTTTTGAGAATAACGGCTGACCTATTGCAAAGGATTGACACCGACACCAGATGATGCAACAGTCACAACACTGTTATCATTCCAACTACAAACAATATTGCCTTTTCCATCAAGTGGGTAATCAAATGTGCCCCTATCTTTTTTCTTTAGGGTAGCATCAGATAGTAAAGGTTTGTCTTCGCGATCTTTTCTCGCTGTGCCTGTTGCTTGATGGCCCATTGAATGAAGTTTATCAAGGAGTGCAATGCTTGTGAAAAAGTTGTCGAACACAAAATGGTATTTACCAGGATGCTGCGTTGTGAGTGCCTCAGTAAATTGCAAAACAACTGAAGCACCTACACCATATTCTTGGTATTGAGTGTTCGGGTTTTTTCCTTGATAAGGCTGAAACCAGCAAATGTAGCCTAGACACGTTGCACCATACCAGAATGTATACCCAAACCAAATATGCTTACAACGAATGAACTGTTTGCACCCGTGACGACCGAAATAGAGAATCATGGCCTCATCCAAGCTGAAGTATATTTCATTTGGTACAAATTTCATACATCTGTCATTCAGTTGCTCTATGAGAGGTCGCAGCTAGGAAAACTTGTCCATGTGGTTCAAGTTAGAATTGTCAGCAACATGCAAATTTGAAAATATTGTTTCAAATCGGTCACGTCTCATTGCACCACTAACTAGAGAATTATGCGAATCTGGTCTTTGCTCCCAAAACATACGCCGTCTCGGAACAGAGACGTAACCACTCAGAAAAATTATTCTCAAAAAACACCAACAGTCAGTTCAAGGTTTACGCCCTTACTTGCAGCATATAAATTGCAATATTTGACAACCATATCAATCACTTCAATATCCAGAAAGAGTTTTAAACATTCATCAGGGGTTTTCGTTTTTGTGATTTTTTTCTTCTGAAACTCTACCTCCTACTGGCTGGGCAGTCAGATCGGCTTTCTTCCAATTGCGTACAACTTTGGTTACCTTTTTTCTTTGAGCAAGAAGAGGTTGAGGCGAAGCAGAAGCCGATGCACCGTCATTTTCAGGAGTATCACCATTCGGTATCAGCAAAAGGTCAGCATGGTCAAAGTTCTCGTCAGAAGAACCATGAATGAGATGAGCAGGAGCGCGCAGCAATGAACCGGGAAGATTGTTAATTGTTCAAACATCGTCATCCCCGGAGTCCTCGTCAGACACAGGTTTTGTTGCGTTATCAGGGGGTTCAATGATGATATCACGTACATCTACGTAATCTTCTGTCTCTAATAGATCATTTATTTCATGCACTGTCAAATATCTCGACATCCTGGTACTTTTAGCTAAAGGCGCGGTCACCCTCCACTTTCTAACGGACGGGACGCAAGACACATCCACTTCACGAGATCGTACTCAACATACAACTACTGTAAAAATTGATCACAATTCATCAGTTGGTTATCGATGTATTTATTCTTTCACTGAAATGGAAACTGATTATAGCCAAGACATAGCATCGTTTCCCTCAGTCACATAACATCTAATTGCTTACTTGATTTAAAATTAAAGTGAATATTTCAGTGCGCCTGAATGCACGCATAATAGTAGTGGATTTGCCTAGTGTTCCAAAAATGGAACACTGTTAAATAAAAGCTTATAACTATAACAAAATAGATTGTTTAAAAATTTTCTTCTTAAAGTACTATAGGTTAACTATTACTGAACATGCAGGGAAAAATTAACAACATTTGGGCATAATGGCAAATAGTTATTAATATAACATTTGAGATGGTCTCAGAAAAACTGCCTTGAAAAAAAAGACCGATATTTCTCAACACACTGGCTGCGATGGGCTGGCAAAACTGACTAATTCTTTGCACCACGTAATACAATATATCTTTATAAAGAGGTACAGAAAGAAAAACCGTGGCATATTGGTGTATTATGAGTCGTAGTCATTAAATTAGAAAGTCGCATCAGGTGTTCCAAAAATGGAACACTAGGCATAAATGGGTTAAAGTTATGAACACCTTCACATGAAGGGAAACGAGGGGAAATTTCTTTGAGAAAATTCAAAGAGGAGGAGGGAGAAAATGAATATATTTACAGGCGAGTTACTCTAAACGACGCTGTCGGTTTAAACAATCAACCAAGATAAAGGTCGAATCCACGTCACTCGCTGCGGTGAAATTACATCATAGAGACCATAGAAAACTGAAGAAGTATTTATAAAGTAGTGGTTTCCGGTACGAGGGAAGTATTAGCCGTACTGTAAAAAGGAAGTAAGCCGAGGTCAGCTGAAAACTACCAGAGACATAACCAGGGAGCAGTCCACCTTGTGGTCAAATACGAGTAGCGAGACAGCGGTGGACATTAGCTGCATGATTTCCTTAGCCAGTCGAGGGATCAGCGCAAAGCATGTGTGCCATGACGACAACCATGAAAGAAGTCACTATATATGTCACAAAGGGAGGATCGAAAGGAAGAGAGGGGAAGGCATTAGTCATGGTGCGAAAGCCCCGAAAAAAAGCTATGGGACCGAGTGGCCGAGATGTGTGCATATGTACTCGAGGGATATTTGGGTAAACAGCTGCTGGCGCACGGCGCATCATAAGCATAAGCAAATGCTCAAAATAGCTTGATAACACTTAAAAGTTACTTATTCTCAAGAAAGTGATACCAAAATTACAATGACTTTGAAATAAGAGCCACTATAGGTGCTGCAAAAAAGATAGAACGCTGAACTTTAAGTATTTGTATGAAATTCCACCGGAGCTCCATAGAGTCGAGTACTATATCATTTTGCTCCATGTTTATTTGACTACAAAATGTATTAATTGAAAAGTGTTTTAATGTAAACGTTCAGCATCTACGGACAAAAGAGTGAAGAAAAACATTCGAAAAACTACGAGAAAGGCAGAGCGGTTGTCCTCTTTATATCGTCACGGCCAAAATATTTGATTGGTACACTTCATTATTTTTTTATGAAGAGAATGACATCTCCACATTACAAATATTATTTCAAAATTAAGTTTTACCCATTATTTAATTTTTAAATTGGCCGAAAGCTAATTTCAATTTCCGAGATGCAGAAAGGTATATTAGTATCGAATTTTCATATGCTTTATGGAAAACATATTGCAAAACTTTTCATGAAAGGAAATGCTAATATTCTTTCTCTTACTTAGAAAAATCAACCACTTATTACATTAGGAGAGTGGCGAAAAAATAATTTTTTTACTCCTTAGTTTTCACTTGAATATAAAAAAGGTTTTTTGAAAAAGTTTTTCTTTACATATAATTACAGTGAAACCCTGCTTTTACATTCCCGGAATTAACGTTTTCTGGTGATTTACAACATTTTCTCCCGGTCCCAAAAATGTTTGCATCATTATAATGTATTTTCATCCCGCTATTTACACTTTCAAATCCCGCCATTTACGACATTTGAAGGCAAGAAAGATGGCGGCAGGCACACTTCAACTGGCGACCCTTTGAGCGTGATTAATGTTAAATATGGATAAAATAAATGCTTAACCCTTTAACTGCTCCCATTGTCTATTGGCGATTTGAAGTATGGTTTATGGTTTTAGTAAAAAAAAGTTCAACAATTCGTATTCAACAGTAAAATCAGACGATAATTACTCATTGTAAATTTTAAAACTAATTTTTCTAAAAATAAAAAGTGACAAATTTAAAAATTACACAAAAATTTAGAAAAAAGTTTGCGTTTGGGGAGAGCTATATTTCAGATTATTTGCAGTAAAAAGGGTTAAACATGATGTATGAATGCTGATTAATTTGGTTTCCTCTAAAAACACAATTATTCGTTTGATGTTAGCACATTACGTCTACAGCATTGCTGAAAAGTATTTATGCTGGATATTGTAATGCTTGCGATCGGGATTCACGATTTGGTACTAAGGAGCCATAGTTAGATTGTTAGATTGTTGTTGGGGGGGCCTTCGTCAGGAGCCCGGGCACTTAGACCTTTCTTGGTCCATTGTGCCAACCCCATGCCTGTCTGCCACTTGCAGACAGGGGACAAGAGCACCTCGGTAGAGGTATGGAGGATTGGCCTCCCCCTGCCTCACCCCAGTACCAGGTATAGAGGATGTCCTCCCTCCAACCGGCCCGGTTTGGCCTGGCCTGGCCTCTCAGGCCTGCCGGTATAGGTATGGAGGGAGTATCATCTCTCCATCCATGCCTGGTTGAGGTATGGAGGAGGGTCACCCATCCAACCACCGTCCGGGCCCAACGTTGCTTAACTTCGGTGTTCTGATGGGAACCGGTGTTTCAACGTGGCTAGGCCCTTGCCCCCACTAAGGAGCCATACCGGGAATAGAATTTTCTTCCCTGGCCATAAAAGATGTTTAAACAGTACATTTAAATTTGTAGTGGAAGCCATAAATATAATTAATTAGATGAATTATTTGGCCAACTACCGTTGTCATTGTGGCGAAAAGTTAAAAGGTATGTAAACTCTTGTTCTCACACTTCGCAGCGATCTTTTTCTTATTTCTCGTAACTCCCGCACTAATGCATTTCATCTTGTGTTTTTAGGTTTTTAGTTACTTCACCTTTAGTTTTATTTAATGAGCAATTACTTACGGCAATCGTGAGGAAACGTATTTTAAAATGGCAAACAAGGGTGCGAGATAATCGTTATCATTTGAAGAAAAATTCAACATTTTGCAAAGAGAATTGACTCTAATACGGGCACTCGCGTGTCCCTGACCAAAGAACTTCAGGTTAATCGTGGAACACAACTGTAAAAATCCGTAGCTGTATAGAGAAAAGTGGTAAGGACTGCGGCCCTATTGGGAAAAGGCAAAAATACATTAAATACTTCAAGTATGATGAACTTGAAGAAATATTGAAAACATTGTTTCAGTCTTCCCCCAAAATAAGGCCGCAAAACCGCTGCGAGAGGCAGTAGGCGCATTGATGACATCAAAGCATCAAATGGATGTTTACACCGTTTCAAAATTCGATACAGGCAGTCCTCGACTTTCGTACACAATGCGTTCCTGAAGACGTGTACGAAAGTTGAACAATAGAGTCCCATACTAATTAGGGGTTACGTTGCCCGAAGGGTTAAATATACATGGTAAAACCTCATATAAATTGTAAGGAAATTTTATTTTTAATACTAAAGTTTTAAAAATACATTAATTATATTTGAAATATTACGTAATTTCTTGAAAAACTATGCAGTCTTGACAAACGATTCTAAAAGAATACAGTTGTGTTTTGAGTAAACATACACATTTCTAATTTTCCCCAAGCAGAAATTTACATTTCACTGATAATGTCCACTGTCACTATAAAGACACAAAACAAGAAGCATCACGACATTTAATTTTTGGAACCTTAAACTGAATGTAATTTAATTTATTACAATTAAAGAAGCAACAAAACTTGACAAGTTCCTAAACTGGACAAACAACAAACGAAAATAGAATGATGTTTCCTAGGTACTTACATGCCATACACAACTTCGTGAATTTCGCATTGCACTTCCCAGAATTTCGTACAAGGTCTTTAATTTTATCTTTCCCCTTTACTATTGAACACACAGTTGAACGACTTAAGTTCAATGATTGTCCGACTGCAGCAAAAGATCCTCCCAGGTCAGCACGTCTAATAATTCTCAATTTTTGCTCGACAGTATTAAGTTTATGCGACCTACGTGTATTTTCATTGGTCTCAGTCACATCATATTTACCTTTTCTACTCATTCTTATCGTACGACATTAATTAAATTCAGTAAATAAACAAGTTATACCTTGCTCTAAGTTAACACTGCCCACAGTCGTGTATACTAGTGAGTGAGAACGTCAGATGAAACAGTTGAATGCCGGGATGCGCCATGCACCATTGTGGGAAATTCAAAAAATATTGTTCGAGAAATGTCTGAAAGTCCTAATTTGGTGTCCGAAAGTCAAGTTAAAGGTATCATTTTGGAGCGAACGAAAGTGCGAATTGTATGAAAGTCGAGTGTACGAAAGTCAAGGACCGCCTGTATAAATATTATCTATAAAACCATTTTTGGTGAATCTGATAGTGCACACTACATTGATCCTGAAACAGATTCTCACTGGAAGTGCAGAACTTTGCATAATTATGTTGATGGCTATGCCTAAGCGCTTAACCACTTCCCTGACAAGCCCGCATATATTCGGGCACCAAGGTGGTGCAAAATCCGACAAGCCCGCATATATTCGGGCAGGTCCGCGATGTCCGTATATTTTTCTTTACACCCGCATATAGTCGGCCGATGCTAGTAGTTTGCGTTCCTGTCGCCTCCCATGCTGTTGAAGGTCCAGAGCCACCGATGCAGCAAGCGGCGCTCTTTTCAAATAGTGATTTCTAATGTTAAAACAATGGTCATTTTTGGTAATATTTCTAGCAATTCAAGGGTTATAATTTTTTACGCACTGAAAAGTTATCCCCATACGAAATTTCAATCACATACATTGTCATTCGTTACTATCCGTCTATTTACTTCATGCATGGAGTTTCTTTTGCGAACTTTTTACGAAATTTACAACTTCAATTTTTGTTATTTATAGATAATTATTGCAAATTTATTATGTAAAACTTCCGTTTCACATGACAAAAAACTTTCTAAATAAGTAAATAATTTTTAAATTAGTTATTTTCATCTATTTCGTCATTCACTTCATGAGCATTCAATTACTTTTTTCTTCAACATTTTAGCGGTCATTATAAAAATTGCAATTTCAATGTTGTGCTAATTTTCACTGCTACGATGAGTTCCACAGTAATTGGAATACAATATTTCTCTAGCAACAGAACATGAATCTTTGCTTGCCTTATTTTTTACTATAGATATATATTTGTTACCATATATGTTTGTTACTATATATATTTGTTACAATATATATTTGTTACAATATATATTTGTTACTATATATATTATGTAATTCTATATTATTCGTCCGCAAATTTTTCTTCCGGGAATTTTTATATATGTTGGAAATATCTATTGAACCGTTCTCTTTAGATAAAATGGCGTGAGCGTAAATGTTTAGATATGTTGCGAATGTTATTTCATCAGCCCCTTTCATTTTTCTACTTTGAATACTGGCGGAAGTGGTGAAACATATTTACGGAAACAGCTTTACGATGAAGACGTCTGAAGGTCGTACGTTCTCAATAGAAACCAACACAAGTGCCCTGTGTATGTGCTACCCTAGCTCATATGAGTACGAGAAAAAAGGAGGGATAGAGATAAATCCCAAACATGTGTAATGCCTTCTATTGTCATGTTTGACACTTTCCTGAGGTCAGAAAACACCCGCTCGAGAGCCGATGGCCCGCTAAGCAACCTGGGGCCCAGTATCATGTCGTGCTAATATGCGACCCTTTGCTCCCTGGGCTACTTTTCCACCAGCCAACCCTTTACTAATGGGCTTTTCTCGATATCAATTTACCGTTAGTTGAAAAATTCATACTGTTGCGGTACGCACACGTGTGTTTATTTTCCAAGAAATGGTAGGAACGGAAAAGAAAAATTTTATGATGATCATGGGATGGGCTTTTCACACTTAGGGGCGAGGTCCTATGCATATCGTGATTGTTTCCACGAGTACTTTGTCGGAAGGACGATAGTGACAGTCTTTCGTTGAGTTTCAGAGAATACGTATCCTTGATTTTCAGAGCGCATGCACTTTTTCCCTGAAATTCAACCGATACTAAGTTTCCATTTTTAGTTCTAACATTTTCGTTCTAATACGAGCGGTGTAGTAGGAGTGAACTCTACGGAAAATTATTTGTTTTCGCGCGATAACATTTAGTAATCAGAAATGGATTCCGGAGAGGAATCAGTGTTGACCAGCAGTGATTCGGAGGTTATGGACATTGAAGTTCCTGGCTCCTAGTCGACTCTCTCCGGAGAAACAAGCTCCGAATCAGAAGGCGCAGCGGAACATTCGTGGGAAGCGGAGTGGGAGGAAATGCTTTCAACGAATCCTCCTCCGGCACAATCTAGGTTTCTTTTTGAAGGTAATTCTTTGATGAACTTCGACCTGGTTCCCGAATGAGATTCCCTAAAAAACTTTTTTCAACGATGAAAATGTTGACTTTATAACTTGGGAAACTAATCACTGTGCCAGTAACACTTTGCGTGAAAAAGTGGGGCCAAGCAGTGGTAGCGTAAATCAGTGGCGAGCTGTGACAAGCTCAGAAATTCGTGTTTTTTGCCCTTGTAATGCTACAGAGCAGAGTGCGAAAGCCAGATACTGAGTTTTATTGGTCAACGAGACCTATACTCTCCTCTCTTTTTTTTGGACACACAATGTCTTACCGATGATTCGTAAAAATAAGCCAATATTTACTTTTTGCCTACAGTAACGATTTTGATCCCCAAACACACCCCAACGCCAAACTAAATAAAATATGGCCGATTTGCCAGAGGCTGGAGGAAAAGTTCAAGGCACTCCATACACCAGAGACAGATGTTACCATCGAAAAGAGCCTACGGCAGTTCTTGCCTAGGCCGCCACGGCAGTTCATGCCTATGAAAAGAGCTTCATTTGGCAAGTATTCTTTCTTTGTGAATCGAGAACTGGATACGTGTGGTCAACGACAATTTACACGGGAAAGGGGACTGTGTTGGATAAAGACTTGGCCCATTTACCCATGACCTCAAAAGTGATGATGACTCTAATGAAGCCATTATTTGGCCTATGATATTTCCTGACGATGGATAACTTTTATACGTCTCCAGACCTAGCCGACTTGCTCGTTTCACACTCCACTGACTCGTATGGAACACTGAGGAAAGGGATTCCAGCACACTTCAAAGATAATGAAGTAAAAGAAATGAATTTTCTTGTTTTCGTCAAAGAATGAATTCTGTTATAACATTTTCAGAGCGAAAGTCGTCGTCATGCGGGTTGCCTAACTTCCACGAATGTTTGTGCGTTGTTTCTTGATGTACTATGGACTAAAATTAATAGTTAACATAAAAGTTGTCGGCAAAGATATGCTTTTGCAATATAAACTAAATGTATTCGTCATTAGATGACTAACTAAGGTTTACGGGAAGGAAAGTTATACTGATGTGCAGGTTGCCTAATTCTCTTAAGTTAAGGGGCAACATTCAGAAATTATTGAATAAATCATTAGTTATTTGGAATAAAAAATAAAGGAAAACATTTTCAGATTTGCCTCCCTTTAATGCTTCTAAAATCTGAAATAAAAAAATATGACTTTTTTTGACCGGTTTTGTAAAAAAAATCCGTCAGGGAAGTGGTTAAAGACATTTTTAATGTGGACGAGACAGGTCTTTTTTTTAAATAATGCCACACAATACCCTATATACTTCAAAGGGGACCCTTATCATGGGGGCAAGCTCAGCAAAGGTCGCCTAACTGTTTTATTAGGAGCTAATTCAGATAGCAGTGTGAGACGGAAGCTCTTTGTTTTTGACAAGTCCAAGAATCCATGTTGCTTTGAAAACATTAAGACCTTGGCTACAACCTATGCAGCCAACACAAAGGCATGATGATGGATGACATGGACTATTGTTGAAGAAAAAATTTATGCCCTTGATGCAAAGATAAATATATGCAGGTATACACCACCTCAAATCAAGTTAAGTTAAAATATGAGAATATATTTATTTATTGTTAACTTTTGTTTATTCATTTATTTATGTCTATTTGGTGACCCATCAAATATTAAACATCACCTGCTAAATAAAATAAAATAATTTAACATTAGGCTATGATTTTACTTCTATTTCCTTCAAATTCAAATTTCCTAATATAATATCCAATCCAAATTCAACTTTTTTCCTTCGTCCCCGTCAAAAGTGTAAAAGAGAGGTTTTACTGTATTTTCATTTTCTTCTTTCAATTAATGTTACATTATAATTTATCGATATGATTAATGCTAATATTTTCCAAGCCAATACAATTATTTGAGTTCTGAAGTGAATATGCTATATGGTGCTATTGACATGTGAACAAAATTCAATTTAACTCATCAAAATAAATTGAACCCTCATGAATCCATCACATACTGTTGCAGAAGGACACCTTTGAAAGTCGTTGTAGCACTGTATATGGTGCCCACTTATAAAATGAAGTCAAATTCATGGTTATTTATGTTTGTTACAGTAAAATAGTCAGTTTTACACAAGGCACTTTACTGACTATATTTGAAAACTGCATCATGTAAAGCGGTGAATTGCAAGAATTCATGCGCAAATGCATGTACGACAGATGGGAATATAGCCCCTGCTCTAATTCCATGCTCACCTTCTTGCAATTTCTGTACATTAAATTGCGCATCAAAATGCCTCATGTAAAATGGCCTGAATTGCTGTCGGGTTTCGTTTGAGTTCAATGCTGAATCGTTCCAAATCATGCTCTTTGTCAAGTCTGATAATTCATGAATCATTAGGTAGATCAATCACTCGTATCATTTTATCAGCCTCTTCAGACTGCAAAACTGAGCAACAAGAATTCTAGGCGATGTTCCTAGATAAAGCAGACGTAGAACTCATTTAAAAAACTTTAAAATTCTTACCCTTCACTGTCTTTACATTTTCCAAACTGTGTTTCTATGTACATATCAACAGAAAGTTATGTTCAACCCAAAAACCAGAGCCGAGGTGCATCGAACAACACAAGAGGTTGTAATAATTTAAGAATTGCAACTCACAATTCTCCCCTATATTTTCCAAGAACCCTGGGCATTCCGGGGCGAGATTAATGAATGTATTACCTAGATATTTAAGACAAATATATATTTTTCTCTTGTGCTTTGTTATATTTAGAAAGAAGAGATTTTTATCTATGAGACGAGGCTGAATTACTTGACTCTAATGCATTCTGGGCACATCTAGTTAGGATATAAGTGTTTCGATTCTGAAGCACAGATAACATCCAAGTTGATTTCAACCAAAAAGGAAGAATTCTACTTTTAGCATAACAAGAAAAGTTACAATGACATGGGCAAGGGAAGGGATTTTGATCTGATACTCAACTATTAACGGCAGGCACTCGTTTGGTCCCACCTCAAGACCTGGGGGTTATTTTTGTGCAATTAGAGCGTCTTTATATGTCGTCAAAGACAGCTACTCACATATTACATATTGTTATGAGAGAAGAGATCTTTTTCTATATTAACGAGGCCAAATTCACTGAATTTTGAGCCATCATTTCTCACTCAAGGGGCTTTAAATGTCCTTCACGGCACATTTCGAGGAACTTACATTGTCAGGATGGCTCGGGGACGACTCCACAAACGGCACCACAAACGTGCCTTCATCGACTTTCTCTTGCTTCACAGTCAACTGACTCGAGATCATGTCTGGCATCTCTCCCGGTTCATCTTTGACCTCCACCTTAAAAAGTAAAGCCAAAAACTGAGATGACTAAGGAAATAAACAAAGTATGGTGAATTATATAATAATTAACAGAAACTTTGAAAAAAAAAACATTTTGAGTTTTGTTGGACACATAAGCAGGAAAAATGACAACAGAATGGACAACAAGGCAGAGTTTTGGGAATAGAAGTCAAGGGTGAACTACTTCTCCGCTGTCTAAGGCGGTAGTGGTTTGTACTGGAGAGTTCAGGGAGAGGGAGGTCTAGGAGTACATAGTTTAGTGAAATCAGATTCACTCTTATTCGTGGTGTTTCAGGATCAAAAATTACCATTTTCACCATTCTGTATGAGTTAAATGATGTGTCGTTTAAAATAGTTTTCAATTGTAATTATAATCCATAATTTAATGGGCAGATAAATCATTTACGTCCAAACAAGGCACTGTTACTTCAATAATATATTAGAATTTATATCAAGTTTTAAAAAAATATCTCCAATGGCCGTCATAAGTTTGTTGACTCACAACCTTGCGTTGCAAGTGCCTATTCCTATAAGTTTGCTGAACAGGGTCACCTTGTGGCCGAAATACACGTACAAGGTGTGCCCAAAAAAGTTTTGGTAATTTTGTTTTATCAAAAGCTCCGGTAATTAAAAAAAAACATAAATTTTATTTATTTATTTTATTTTTTATTTTAATGAAGTGGTACACATACAGCAAGACTGCCAATTAATAGTGCACTTATAATAACTAAAAATTAATATATAAATTAATAGTTACAATTTTAAATAGAACAAAAAACGAAACAACAAACATTTATCCAGATATATAATCATTCATGCGTTAAATATGTTGATGCCAGGTGAGTAAAATTTTTAACTGTCAAAGAAAACGGATCAATGTCACCCGGGAGAGAATTTATTAGAAAAGAAAGTCTATGGAATAGAGAGCGCTTAATTACTGATAGTCTGGGTGCAGGCATGTGGAGTAAGGAGGTAGAACGGGTGTGGCGGGAAGGCACTCTGATGTTGAGGAAGGAAACAATATCAGGACTGTCGAAGTGGGAGTTAAGGGCATTGTAAATGAATTTTAGATCTGATTGAAGCCGGGAGTTTTATGTCGGAGATTGTAAGTTTATAGAATATAAACTTACAATCTCTTTAGAATTTTTCACAGGACCACCCTCCCAAATTGAAGCAATTTTCCATCGCTTCACCCACGCCTAGGGTATGGGAAAATTAACATAATTTTCATCTGAGGTAATTTACCACGTGGTAAATTATGGTTATTTTCGAAAATTACCATAAAATTCCAGTATTTTTTAGTTTTAAGCATTTTACAGCAAATGTATATGGTTAAATAAGAAAGCCAATAGCAATAGGAAGGGAATAACAATGTTAAAACAATACCTAATACAACATTAATCTATTAGACATTTTTAAAATTGTAAAAAGAACTACGGCAGCAACACGCAATCTGGCTTTCTTTTGTCAAAGTATGAGAAATTTTCAAGAAGAATATTCAAATAAATTATTCTATAATGTAATAATTTAAGTAAAATATTCCAAAAATGAGTTGTATGCATGCCTCAATTTAATATTAAACACGTAGGAAATGTGAACTTGGCTTAAAAGAACATGTTGGGAATTTATCTGTATCATAAATTATCTGAAACAAGTTGAATAATCTGGAAAATTACTGTTATTTTCAAATGGCGTGGTAAATTATGAAAAATACCGAGGTAATTTATATAAATTACCACGGTAATGTAACCGAGGTAATGAAAAGCAAATGTAACATTCTTTTTTCTTATTACTTCCGAATCAGATACTCAGGTGTACGTTTTCCTCCATAACAAAGCTCCTAAGCCGACATTCGATAGATTGTTTGTAGGGGGGGCCTTCGACAGGAGTCCGGGCACTTAGACCTTCTTGGTCTATTGTGCCAACCCCATGCAGACAGGGGACAAGAGCAAGGTGAAGGTATAATAATAATAATAATTTTCAGAGTCTCTAGCAGACCATTGAAATGTATAACCATTGGAGCAATGTGAGTGTCAGATCCTTGAGAGGGGGTATAATCGTAAACGACTACAGTGCAACACTGACTGTATTCGCCCGATTTGGCCCCCAGCCTTGCTCTTCCCAAGCCTGAAGAAATGGGTCGCTGGATGACGATTCACTTCAAACGATGAGGTCAAAGCTGAGACCACAGCTTTGTGTTGGACAAATTGCATTACACTGAGGGTATTACCTGTGTTAAAATGGGTATATTATGGCCTGTACTTTTCCGTAATTTCATATGGATAGAGATGAGGGCCACTCTGAAAATTACCTCGGTAATTTTCGTAATTTACCGTGGTATTTTTTGCAATTTACGGCATACCTTGTAATTTACCGTAATTTTCTAGAACCTATGTTTGAGATAATTTTTCATACAGATAAATCCCCAACATGTTCTTTTAATCCAAGTTCACATTTCCTACGTGTTTAATCATAAATTGAGGCATGTCAGACAACTCATTTTTGGAATATTTTACTTGAATTATAAGATTATAAGAGTAATGTATTAGTAGGATATTCTTCTTGAAAATTTCTCATACTTTGACAAAAGAAAGCACGATTGCGTGTTGCTGCCGTAGTTCTTTTTACAATTTAAAAAATTTCTATTGGATTAATGTTGTATTAGGTATGGTTTAAACATCATTATTCCCTTCCTATTGCTATTGGCTTTATTATTTAACCATACATTTTCTGTTTAATGCTTGAAACTGAAAAATACTGGAAAATGATGGTAATTTTCAATAATTACCGTAATTTACCGTGGTAATTTACCTCAGTACTCCGCTATACCGGTGGCAAGCCCAGGGCCTTTCTCAAAGAGACAGGAAGGAGGAGTCGGAGGAGTAACAACCTCGTCAAAAAACCAGGGTTCATCTCGCTCGGATGGTAGCACCCCGCAAGCGTCCCTAGCCAGGGTCACGGTGAAGCCCTCAACGGCAGCGAAGGCGGAGAAGATGGACTTGGTACGGCTGAACTGGCGGAAGAGGCAACCCGACTGACCGGGGTATATCAGGACAGAAACCACTGCCCTGTGGTTAGAAGAGGGATCTTTGAAGGCTAAGGGAGACAACCCTGACAGAAAACAGCCAGCCGGTAGGCTTAGGAGGCAGCCCCTCCAACCGGCTAGCTCAGTAGGGCCAATAACCCACCTGAGTGTAGTTAATTATTCAGAGTGTAACATAGAGAGCCGGATGGATTAATAGGAATCGACAGAGCGGACGAACGGACACGAAGCGTGTCGCTCAAAACAGGAAAGAATTTGGAAAGTGGCTGAGAGACCCCGACGCCGAACTACAGAAGGGGATTTGAGAAAGACGAAGAAGAATTTACCTCAGAGAAAAATTACGGGAATTTTCCCATCTCTAAATATGGAATTATAATATGGGGATCATCATCCTCATTAGACCAGGTATTTTTAATTTAAAAAAAAATAATAAGAATCATAAAATAAAGAATAATAAGGAGCACTGTCGTGCACACTGCCGACCTCTTTTTAAATAACTAGGAGTACTAACTGTAAACTGTACATACATTTACCATGCAGCTGTAATTGTTATGAAAAACAAAAATGACTTTAATCTAAATGATAGTTGTAATTGTTACATTACAAGAAGATGTAATGACATACATGTGACTTGTCACAACAAACTTGTCTACGGTTTGCCAAAGGGACAATATCAATGTGCACAAAATTGTTTAATAACCTACCCAATTGTTTAAAACATCAAAGATTTCCACTGTTCAAGGAAATGTTATTTGATTATCTGGTCGATAAGTGCTATAATAGCGTAAATGAATATTTATCTAAGTGTACACCTACAATTTGATGTGTATCTTAATTTTGTCTGACTTGTTAATATAATTGCCTTTACTTTTGATGTGTCCTGTACACCTGCCACATGTATTTGTTATACTGTGCATTGTGTCTTCTGGACATATAAACTTATTTTTGGTAAGTTTCTTTTGGTTTACTTCGATTAAACTAAACTTTTTTAGCAGCAGTTTTGCCCTGCTATTCTGCCAACTTCGTCAGGCATTCTAAATCAACAATGAAAAATAAATAAACAAACTTAACATTAAGTATTACATTTAAGTATTGACATCATAAACGAAAGTTTTATGTAAAGAAATGAGCTACTATCCACGGATCATCAGGGAAGCCATTGAAATAGAAAAAAGACCAAACAGAGAAGATGGCTACAAACTTCCTTATAGGTGGAAAAGACTTTTGAAAAACTTAAGTATGTGTTAATTAATCATCCAGTACATAATAACCGCTTAAGTTAATTTATTTATTTTTCATTGTTGATTTAGAATGCCTGACGAAGCCAGCAGAATAGCACGGCGAAACTGTTGCTAAATAGTTTAGTTAAATTGCAGAAATCCAAAAGAAACTTACCAAAATTAAAATGAACTGTGAAAATCTACGAAAAAAATAAACTTATTACTTTTATTAAAAAGTTGGAGAGTCGTTGGTGTACATGTATTGACTTGCAAGGTGACTTTGTTGAAAGAAAAAAAAAAAAAAAGAAAAAATTCTCAAAAATCTCCAGTTTACTTTGTCAGGCTGAGAACTTTTCAAACGACCAATTGTAGTGCAATGATATCAAGAATTGCACCACAGGAAACAGCTAAGAATATGGCAGAGGCCAGAGTCAACCTTGAAATAAAATAGCTTAAAAAGCACTTGGGCCACTTCTATATTCTCTGTAGCAGGGAATAATGCAATTGTACTTCATTATGGGGGAGAGACCGTCATAAACTTACTCTGTCTGGAAGTATAGTGCACGGCTGCACGCTTGGAATGGCCGTATGACTGTCCAGCTCATCATCCACATCCTCTTCCTTGACCCTTGGAACACCATCAAATATCTCCAGGGTTCCACAGCTCACTCCTTCCAACTGTAATAGAAACAAACATTTAGACTCAGCCATCAAGAGTGATTGCTGTATTTACTCAATTATACAGCTGTAATAATAACAATAATGTTTTTTATTTGCCCAAAGACCAAGGTACATTTGTCCGATGATATAAGGCACGTCAATCATAAACAGAAGTTACATTAACAATACATATTAAATCAGTCAATTTCAGTGAAAACATATATTACAAATAGTTTACATCCAATACACAAAAAACACATTGAAAGTACTTCATCAAGTCCCTCCATTACTCACATAAGTATTCCTCCAAAGAATAATCGGACCCTCGAAGAAGTAACCATTTTAATTGTATTTTAAAGGTATTATAATGTTTAATATTTTTTATTTTATCAGGAAGTACAGTCGCATCCCCATTTCCCTGGGGCCAGATTTGTTGAGGTTTGCTCTTATTTATTTGTGCAGTGTATATCGTGTTTGCATCTTGTGTGGTGGGAGTGATGGTCACTATAATTAAGGTGGAAGCTGCCAATATTCGATTTGATGTACTGCGATCATTATGTAAAGGCAAGGAAATGCTAGAAGGCTCAGCTCCTTGAATAAGGGTCTGCATGAATGCCTGTAGGGTTTTAGGACTATGATTCCGACAGCCTTTTTTTGATGTCTGAAAATGCGCAATGAGTTAAGATGAGAGGTTATTCTATGAAGTGACGAGGAGAACGAGAAGATGAGATAACTTCTATGAAATGACAAGGAGAATGGACTCGTGGGTGAATGCATCAAAGACCAAAGCATTTAGTAATTTTTGAAAGGGAGCGTGGGAAGAACAATTGTGTAATATCCCCAGAAATGTCACCCAGCATTGTTTTGAATGAGTCACAAGAAAGAATGTCTGTTGGATGCCCCAGTAATAATAATATATTTATTCACCTTCAATATTACAAGGTATGTCCATATAAAATTAAATACAACAATAAATACATATACAAGAAAATCAAACAATTTCCCAGCCAATATAATTCATAATTCTAATAATAATTTTTTTATCACACGTCAAATATGCATAGAATGAGGTGTGCCAATTTGCTTAACCCTTTCTCCAATATGAGAACTGTATGAGATATTCAAAATAGGTTATCCCTTTCGACAATTTATTTATTTAATCATGTGCCAGCAAAACATCTTTGATATAAAAATTTCTAGTGAGGTGTTATAATAGTGTCTCTGAATATTTAGAAGAGCCACCGACTGTTCTAATCTGATACTAATATTGTGTTATAATTATGTGTTTATTTATTTTTTCTTCAGAATTACTTTTCATTTTTATGTACTATGTATTGTATATGACGTAACCTATGTGTATTTGCCAATGATGACCATAAATAAACTTGCAATAGAACAAGTTGGGGTCATTCCATGTCATATCGACCAATATTTTAACCAAATGAAACCCACCAACTTGGATGTCCATGAAATTTCATTGATTGTCCTGAATTGCTTTCCTCCATAAACTTCAGCGTCCCTTGTCGATCCACACGTAGGATAGCATTCCTTACTGAATATATGCCTATCCCCAGACTACCCCTTGTCAAGCGCTCACTTCACTACTGCCTCTCCTCCCTATACTGAAATCTTTGCCTAATAATATAGATCCGTTTTTTCTCTCTTCAGACTCATTTATCAATCTCGCCATGTCCCATTTTCCCATGAATAAATAACACCTCTCCCATTCACCTCCCTTCCTACCTACTTTTTATTTGTATTTTTTATTATTTTCACCACATACCAATTGTTTTTAATGATTGTTATTGTTTTTATTTAAAGTCTGTTACTGTCTCACTTTAAATTGGCAGAAATGCTGTATGTGAGCAATTAAATAAATAAATAAATAAATAGATAAATAATATTATAACATACCAAATTGGGAGGATGGCAATAAGCCTATACTTCTTTACATCTTAAGAATCACCCTTTTTATAATTAGGTGCTATTTTACTCATTTTTAATTTATTAGGGAATATCCCTTCTTCAAGACATCTAGAAAAAATGTGTGTCAGAGGTTTAGAAATGTGTCGTGCAACAACCTTAACAATGGCCAAGTTTAAGTCATAGATATCAGTACTGGGGGAATTTTTAAAAGTTTTTGATGATGTGAAAGATTTCTTTTCCAGTTATTTCTTCATAATAAAGGGAATTGGGAGATGATGCTGTTTAGGATATGGGAATAAAATTCCCCATATTACAGACTAAGGAGTGTGTCCTTTCTTATGAAACCAACTTCAACTCGTCTGGGTGCTGGGACACAAATGTAATTCAAACATACGTGCTGATAAAGTGGAAAGAAAAACTTCAGTACTTCCCTGCCCAGAGGACACCTTTTTTATCCAAGTTTATTTCTTAATTTCAGTCTGTAAGAAGTATGGATTAAATAGTGCAATATTAATGGCGCAAAAATATAGCCAAATATATCAAAATTGCGAGGGCTGTCCAGAAAGTAACAGACGTTTTGAAATAAAAAATAAACCAAGTGAAAATAACAATTTTTATTACATACATTTTGAAGGTAAACTCTTATGCCTGTTGCTCAGGGTAAAAGTTTTGGTAAAACATTTTATATAATCGACTAATTTTATAAAAATGAGCTTGCTAATGACAAAACCGTTATATAAAACCTTGTTTTATAAAACGTTTTATGGAATAGGACAGGTTCGTTTTATGCAACAACCAATGAGACGTTCCTCATTTTCGCTCATCGCGTTGATAATAATCTCGTATACATGGGAAGCCAAATAAGGAAAACGTAAACAAACATGGCTGGAAGTTCATGGAACGTTGAGGCAGTATCCTTCTTGTTAGAAGAATGTGTTACAGCCTTAGCACCGTTGAGTGTGATCAGAAAGTAAGTAAATAAACAATACATATAGTTATCAATCTAACAGTCATCCAAAAGAGAGTGCATTTATCACTTCTTGTGTTCGCAAAGCATCTCATAGATGGCAGGACATTGCGATTTTATGAATAGTATTGCCGTGAGCAAGCAAGTTAGTTTTATGTACGATTCATAAAACTTGCAATAAAAATTTTTATAAAACTTATTCGTGGAAAATTTTACCGTGAGCAACAGGCATTAGGCTATTTTTAAGGCTTATTATTTTTATAATTTCCTTTTTTTTAGATTATTTTTTATTCTTTTTTAAAGGCTATTTTCTTTTTTTTACTGCCTCACTATGGGCTCTTATGGAGATTCAATTCCCATGTAAATCTCCATAAGGCTGGAGGTGCAACATTGCCAATGACAGCAGGAAAATAAATGTGATGCTATGCAATATAAAAAGACATGTTCTGAAGCAGAAAAATATGCTATATTTTGTGGTGGCAATAATAAATCGATTTAGTTCGAAATAAATGTTATAAAAAATATTTCCTTGAATTTCCGTTAATAACGGAGCGCATCTGATTTCATCTTCCTCACCCAGTTGCAAACAAATGGTTCACAGTATGACGTTAAAACTTGTACAAAATGTTTTTCATACATTTCCCTCCATAACTGTCAGCTTTGATTTGTTTTAAACTGAGTTTCATCGTTTGTTGTATTAATTTTAAATATCTTATAGACAATATATTTTTAATTTTGCAAGGTAAACATTGGTCGCCTACTAACTTTCTTATCTCACGATATAGATCCATACATTCTGCGAATGATATTTAGAAATAACTTTATATTTGTTTTTGGTGAAGGAATTACAACTTTCTCAATTGCAAAGGGAGTTATGAATTTTTGATGTCGCAAAATATATTCGATGCGCCATAATTCCGCCACTTGTTCTGTCCTGCCAGCTAACCTATCGCGTGGAAGGGAGATTCTCGGTTGGAGAATGAACTTGATACTTTGATTACTCTTGCTTCTTTGCTATTAAAGATATCGTTTTTTGTATGACATTTAGTTAAGTCAGTAGTAATATATTTAATTAGAACATACTAGTTTAAAAAACTTGACTGATGAAAATACATTAGCACTGAAGTATCCAGCAAAAATATTTTACAGCCAAGGTAGAAGTGGTGAACGTCTCACGTGCCTTTCGGCAGAAAATGCGAATGAATTTGTACGAGGGATATTCATATCCAGTGCATGGCCTTTGACTGAGTGTATATTGGGTATTTCTAGAAGTTGCGTGCCATAGGTGCCATAAAACATCTGCATGAGAAGCCACCTGTAGGTATATGGGATCGGGGAATTAATGGGCGAAGGCGTTAAGTTTATCATCAGATTTCTATGCGTTGTGTGTGGTGTGCAGAATAGTTCAACAGCACTGTGGAGTATCTTCCAGATCAATTTATTTCCAATGGTGTGATATCGCCATGTCCGAAACGAAAAGGAGGAGGAAAGGGGAGGAGTTGAGAAGCCGTGAAGAGAAATAGTGTTTCATGTGTTCAAATATTTCAACAAATGGCTTAAAAGTTGCTGAAGCCTGCAAAGATACTTCGAAAGACACTGGGTGCTCACAGTCTACTATCTACAGGGTAAGAAAGGAAGCATCCTGCGGTGCATTGGTTATTCCTTCGAAAACAAAAAGAAATAAACAACCGAATAAGAATGCCAGATCAGCGATGTATGATGATTTTGTAAGATCGGGAGTTCGCAGGAAAACTCATGAATCATTCAGGAAAAATATTCCTCCAACTCTAAAAACCAAGCTAAACTCCGTAGATTTTCAAAAGGATCTTCCTTATCTCAAGAGGACCAGGTAATACTGTCTTCTTGTTGACATAGGCTTCGTATACATACGCAGGGGCAGACAAATCATGCTTATTGAAAGAGACAATATTATTCATTGGCTTCATAATTATTTATGACTGTTGAAAAGATATCGCCGTGAGTGAAGGGAGATAGTGTACACAGACGAGATGTGGATCAATGTTGGACAGACGATAAACGGCTTGGCGCGATACAGAAATAAAAACACCTAATAAATATGTTTGTTGCTTAATCACTTAATCAAAATAATAAATAAGTTTGTTGGTAAATCCCTGAATTGAAAGAAAATTACAATGGGGAATAGGTAATTGAGCAAACCCGAAAATGTTTCATGCTGGAATCATTTTCAAGAATGGAATTTCGGAGGTGGGTAGTGGGATATTTTGGCACTTCCTTGTTCGTTTGGATCGCTTGGAGTCTTAGCCTACTTCCCAGAATTATGGCACCCTCGAATGTTTGGGAGGTTGGGTCTGGGGTAGACTACGGGGATTTGCTGCTCCAGGTCACCCGCAGCGTCTACATGTGATGACATACCTGATGACGACACCCTCAGCGTTGAAACACACATTGTGTATTATTGTACATTAAATATTAATGGCTTGTACAACTACTGCAGTTTAATTTAATTACTGAAATGCTGTTCCACCACTTAACACCAGATATGGTAGAATCCATTACTCCCATTACCATCTCACAAGGGGAGTGTCCGATAACCGGGTCGCAGATCTTGATGAAAATTCGTATGCATATAGAACTCCGAATGCTTTTCACGAATCACCCCACATATGGGCATATATATCCAATAGTTTAAACAAAAAAGGCGTTTAAAGATTTATAGATGTTATAAAAACCCAATTTATCACCGAACGGTATCGAGGTGGTGTGGTCCAGTGGTTAGCGTACGGGGCTTTGGAGCGGAGGGACCGTGTTCGAATCCCATCGGTGACAATTTTTTAAATGCTATTTTTCTTTGTTTTTCTGTCGTGGAATTCTATGTTAAAATCTAATTTTTACTTTTCTATTCGAAGTTTATTTTTTAACGAGTGGAAATATTTTTTTCGCGAATACCATATTTTTTCTTCTTTCGCGCGAAGTCAATGTAATTTCTTTGTTTCCCCATTCTTTCACCACGCAAACTTGATTTGTTCCTTCATTTGCAAGACCTCCTGTTGATATCATAATAATACAATAGACTCTTCCTCCAAAAACTCTCGCCAGGGTTAGAAAGAGAGTGCATTTCGTTGCATGTTTAGTTCACCGTCAACATTTGAACCGCAAGGAGCTGTGATTCTCAAGCAGTAGTGCGTCTGTGATTCGGACATAGTGGTCGTGGCAATGAAACGGGAAGTTTACAGGGTGTGGTATATTTTATCATCACATTAAAATTTGTGATAATAT
Source organism: Pyrrhosoma nymphula (assembly GCA_963573305.1). Lineage (NCBI taxonomy): Eukaryota > Metazoa > Arthropoda > Insecta > Odonata > Coenagrionidae > Pyrrhosoma > Pyrrhosoma nymphula. The sequence goes on along the minus strand of OY754340.1, from coordinate 23,899,272 downwards.
GAAAACAGGAAAATAGATTTGCTCAAATGAGAAGTTAGAAATAACTCTACAAAATATGATGAACAAGCGGCAATAAGAGATAATTATTTTTTATTTCCCTTACTCAAGGGCCACAGAGGCGCTGACCCTTGAAGGCCCCCACAGTGACCCCTTCCCACCATTTAGTACCTCAAAAAAAAAGGGGAGAGTCGACACCACTGGCGACCTTTGACAAAAGTTTTTCTCACCCACAAATCTCTTGTGGTATTATGGGAAAGTTTTTCCTTATTCAGGCATGGCAATGCCCCACATTTCTTTGGCATTCTTGAAAAAAATCGTAATTTACGTAAACGTCTGTACCAACAAAACCCATAGCATCTAATAATGCTGTAAATTATCGACACACGAGGTGAATGAAACTTATAATAAAGCGTTAAGAATTGAAAGATTTCCATTTCATTATTCAGCTTAAATACATAACTTACTTTTAAAATATATGGGATTTGAAAACAAAATGTTTACTTTAAAGTCCAGTAATTCATGTAACCTTTAATTTGCAAAATGCCACCCCCATAAGTCTTATTATGTACCAAAATAAACACTTCTTTCAAAATAAATAATTTTGGTGTGGAGTTAAAAGTGGTTGCCTATGTTGTCAGGATGCCGCCCATGGAGAGGAAGCTTGGCAACAACGTTCTCCATAGGCCCCATACCATCAACTAAATGTGGAACACGCTATACCATCCCAGTAGGCAACCACAGGCGGCAACCGTTAACTTGAGTTGGCTTGGAAGTATAGACCCACCTTAAGTGTTCGTCGGCTAGATCGCAGCACCATACTGTCGAACACTTTAATAACTTTCGAACACAAAGCATACCTTTTCCTGAGGCTACCTGACAGTACCAACTTAGAAAATATGCACTTACAGTTGAACCTCTTTAGTCCGGCACCCTTGGGACCGGACCATTTCCGGATCATAGAAAATGCCCGTTCATAGAATGCATCTCCGACGAATACGACCTGTAAGGACACGCTTACTTCCTAGACTTAGCAGGTCTCACCGAACACTCTTTTAAGTGCTATTATATTAAAATTACATTGTAACCAAATAGAATCTTAACATAAATAAAATCCGAAATTAAAATCACAATTCAAATTAATAGCCACAAATCATAATAAAACAGCACATAACAATAGATAACTAGGGACGCCAAGCATAAATCAATATTTACATCGGGGAGTTAAGGACGACGCAAAAATAATGAACAGATAACAATAGGTAACGGGGGACGCTTAAGAAGGTGAGGAGTTAACAGTGTAGAATCAAGAGCGATAAGCGGAGGAGTAAAGATCTAAAGGACGCGAAGTGGGGAAAAAGTTCGAAAGTCTGAGAATAAAAACGGCAGGGAGCAGATACGAAGCGGTATAGAGGTGACGAAAGAGAAACCAGGGATTTATAAAGAGGCCAGGAAGGAATCGGGAAAGAAACCCAGGATAGAAAGCGGACAGCCCAGAATTCTGGAAACGAGGAAGACTGTGAAAGCATATCCGCAGCCACATAAGAGAGACGAGAAGCCCCAGCGTCTGATAAGTCTAACTTTAAGAATAATAATGCCAAGAAAAACAATAACCTCAATTTTTAGAAATATTGCTGTATGAAATAACGTTAATGTATAAGTTTGGAGCATAAAAGAGTAATTTTGAAAATTGGATCCAATACATTTGAAAAGGCTCTAAATATTGGTGTTGTTATAACCAAGTCAAAATTTTTCATTAAAAGAAAGTACATATTATACCATTAAATTAATTGAGCAAAGTGTTATTATTCATGTGTTGTCTAATGTTAACTATTTAATCCCTTCTGCAAGTAGGTAAGATTTTAAGTGTTTGGGTAATTGCGAAGGTTTATCAAAGTTCTTTTAATAGGAAACTAAAGCGTGACCGGGTGAGGTTTTCAACATACAGTGCACAGTTGCAATATCGCAAAGAACATTTGAAGAATTGGACTTCTAACGACATATTCATCAGAGGTTTGTTGGAAAATTCGGAGCTGTTAGGAGACTTCCGCACGTCATGTGATAATCCCTGCACTTTGCAATAGAAAGCCCAACGACAAATTTAGTTATAAATAAGATTTCACCAACATAAAAATTATAAAGCATAGCAATTAACTTATCTATTGTATATTCTGCAATTATAACAAGTAATACGAAAGAGCTAACATCACGCTAACAGTGATTTGACAAGGAATAGTATCTGTGTAACAGGATAATGAAATACGACTGCTCCAATATGTAAAAGACAGAAAACAAATTAATTCATCAAGGAAACTCCACTGATTAAAAAACTGGAACACATAAACGTTAAAATAAAGAAAAAAATATGACTCTTATTTCAACTTATTTCAATTGCCTTATGAAAGGGATGGATATGTTGCACATTTGCTTAACATACATGGTTAAATTGAAGCTACTGCCATCAAATTAGCTTAAATAAATAATTACCTACTGGTTTTTTAACCAATTCATTCATTTGATCGCAGAAATTGAACTCAACAATCAAATAATATTGCTTTTTCCAATAACATGCAAGTACTTCAGTGCCAATGTTATTGCGATGCATACCGCCTATCATTTGTTTTCTGGCCACCGCTTAGACCATGGATACTATTATATATTAGCTATCATTTAAATGGTCTAAGGCATGGTATTACTAAACATGTATTGGTCTAAGTCCGTTAGACCATAGTCTAAGGGCCGCAGAGCTGTGAAGGGGTACATGTTCTGTTGACGGTGATCAGCATCGTCACTGGCTACGATGCAGTTTCCCGTCGCACTGATAGCAGCACCACAACACAGATAAGTATGGGAAGTAGGTTTTGTTGTTTTGAAGTGAAAGGAGAAGAAAATATGGATACAGAGAAGTTGGTTGAGTTAGTGAGGAACAACCCTCACCTATACAATAAAGCGAAAGAAGATTTTAAAGATGTAATTTAAAAAAATAATACGTGGAGTTCCATTTCAGAGGAGTTGGGAACCTTTAGGTGTGTATACAAATATTTTAAAATCAATGTTTATATTTACGTCCATATAAATGAAAAGTCATTTGTTAGTAAATTGTAAATCATTGCCCCCATGCTGAAATAAACCCTGCACTGTATTTTCTTCACAGAAAGTGATGTCAAATTGAGGTGGAAAAGTCTGAGGGAAAAGTATGTGAAGGAAAAGAAGAATTACAATTACAATTAGCCCTTAGGTTACTTACCCTGCCCGGACGTACAGGGGAATGTTGCTCGTTGGGAACGTCCGTCCGACTGTCTAGCTGTTCTTCCACGTCCGCTTCCTTGACACTCCGACTACAGCCAAACATCTCCGCCGTTCCACTACTCTTGGAATCTTCCTCAGACTGCAATGGAAACATGATTAAAACTCTGCCGAAAGTGAAGCATCCATTAAATTAATTGAAACTAATTACAAAGACAAAAAGGAGTAGTGAAGGTCCTCTCTCCATAAGGGTACAAAACTCTACAACCTTTTACCACGCGACGAAGACTGCATCGTGCGGCATATTGCTAATACATATGACCAAGATCTTAACCACCAAATTGTCACGCACTATATATCAACTGCGCTATTTATGATCAAGTGTTTCTTTGAGTGTTTTAAAATATGTGTACTATGCTAACTTTCAATCCTTAACAAATTCAATGCGGGCCCAATTTTCATGAAAGTCGTCAAAATCGGTTCGAAAAAAGTGAATGCGCTTCAGAAACAAACGACCACATCAATTGACGTGCTCCGCCAGTCGGAGTAGCCAGGAGCACGTCTATTGACGTGATCTGCATTGAATGTGTTAATCTCTTACGGTATTATTTTCTAGGGTGACAGTTGCAATAGCACTGGGGTATTTATTATACAAAAGAAAGTTTTAAGAATTATGCTGAACTTAAAATATAGAGAATCTTGTCGACCTCACTTTGAGGCACACAATATCTTGACCGTAACATCCCTCTATATTCTGAATTTAATGCTATTCATAAAGAAACGTATGAAGTCTCTCCCAAAAAATGCCGACTACCATTCGCACATGACAAGAACCAAGGACTACTTGCACGTTCTTCCTAGAAAGGCAAAAAGGAGTAGTGATGAAGGTCCTCTCTCCATAAAGGGTACAAAACTCTTACAACCTTTTAACAGAGAACAATTGAGAAACTTGTCCTCAATAGAACTTTTCAAAGCGAATCTCAAAAGATATCTGGTTAATAAAACCTTGCATAGTGTTGATGAATATATCAATTATTGTAAAGAAAATAGTTACGTATGTTAACTTATTCAATGTGCATTGTTTGTACATGAAATATTGTGCTGTGACTAATTCATTTTGAATATGTGTATACCTTTTATGTGAATGTTACCTGATATACCAATCTGTATCACTCATTATCATTGTATTGACGAAGCCTATACTATTTACAGAGTGGAAAGTAAGATAACGGACGCAGTTTCCTGCCACAAGAAGAAGAAATAGTGGGGGAAAATATGCTGTGAGTGTATATCAACATCCTTGTGGAATGAGTCAAGCGTCACATCAGATATTTAGCAATTAAGAGCAAATCTCACAGTTGTTTTATTAACACCAAATCTCTATACCTTTCAAATGTCTATGCCTTTTATGCGAATGTTACCTGATATACCAATCTGTATCACTCATTATCACTGTATTGACAAAGCCTATACCATTTACTTGCCTGTATTGGTTCTTTTGGCTAATAAAATTATTATTATTATTATAAATAAGTCTCTAAGATATCAAATATCTAGAAATACTCTTCATGAAAAGTGAAATTAAAGTCAATATTACAGCATGATTCACATAATATTCCATGACAAAATGCAAAAATATTTGGCAGATGCTGAATAATGTCAATATTTATCTTCATTTTTATTTAATTGTCAAGTACAGGCGGTCCTTGACTTTCATACAATTTGCACTTTCGTATGCTCCAAATTGATGCCATTTACTTGAATTTCGGACGCTAAGTTCGAATTTTCGGACATTTGTCCAACAATATTTGAAATTCCCGCGGTGGTGCACGGCGCATCCCAGCATTCAACTGTTTCATATGGTGTTCACACTTGCTAGTTATACGCGAATATGGGCAGTGTTGACCTAGAGCAGGGTATAACTTGTTTATTTACTGAATTTAATTAATGTCACACGAGTAGAATGAGCGGAAAACATAAAAATGATGTGACTGAGACCAACGAAAATACGCGTAGGTCGCAAAAAATTACCACTGTCAAGCAAAAGTTGAGAATTATTAAACATGCTGAATCTTTTGCTGCAATCGGACGATCATTGAACTTAAGCCGTTCAACTGTGTGTTCAATAGTAAAGGGGAAAGATAAAATTAAAGACCATGTACAAAAGGCTGGGAAGTGCAATGCGAAATTCACGAAGTTGAATATGAACTGTACCTGCGAAACATCATTCTATTTTCGTTTGTCTTTCGTCTCGTATAGGAAATTTTCGAAATTTTGTTGCTTCTTTAATTGTAATAAAGTAAATGATATTCAGTTTAAGGGTCCAAAAATTAAAAGTCGTTATGCTTCTTGTTTTCTATCTTTATTTTTATGGTGGACATAATCAGTGACATGTTAATTTTTGCTTGGGAAAAATTAGAAATGCATATGTATAATATATTGTGTCAACGTGTCACTCAGTACACAACGGTATTCTTTTAAAATCGTTTATCAAGACTGCATAATTTTAAAATTATTTATTATTTCAAATATAATTAATGTATTTTTAAAACTTTTGTATTAAAAATAAAACTTCCTTACAATTGATATGAGGTTTTACTATTTATATTTAAACCTTCCGGGAACGTAACCCCTAATAAGTATGGGACTCTATTGTTCGACTTTCGTACACGTCTTCAGGAATTCATTGTGTACGAAAGTCAAGGACTGCCTGTCATGGAAATTGTTATTGCTTGGTGATATCGAACGTGATACTTGAGTAATTAAAATCCAACCTCCAAATACAAGGTGTATTTCAATTCTATCCTCAGCCCTGAGGATGAATCTTGACTCGAGTTCCGAAACCAGGGCAGCGATGAGAGGAGCGACCCAGTGGCAAACCCAAATAGTATACGAGGTTTAAATAATTTAACATCTTTTTTGAAAAGAGTAAAAAGATGGTTACTTAATGTAGAAAATCCAGATGTATTTTTTTCTTAATATGTAGTACGGTTAATACTCACTGTATACTATATGCACGATTGAGGTTGAGATTTAACAACAAATTGTCATCTTTTCATGCATTTATTTATGTTTCGTTCCTGGTCTCAGTTTACTTATTTTTTCAATTATTCGTATTGTAATTTGTCTTGAGGTATCCCAATGCAGGGAACGCCTAAAAGGGATTCCAAATTTATCCTTATTTATTTGAAATGTAAAATATGATTGTAATGTTGATTCCACGGATAAATAAATACGTTAAAATATATTATTATTATTTATTAGAGACAAAGAGTGTGGCGAGACTTTAGTGCTAAAAGTGTCATTGGATGGACATTTTAGTGTGGAGCCTCTCCGTTTGCTGTCACTCCCTTTGTTACATACTCGGCTATGAGGCGAGCACGAGTCTGCCTTTGAAGGGAGGTTGGCCAATGCAACTCCATTCTCCAAATCAAGGAGTATACCATGTTTTTTTTCCAAGAGGACACGGCCAAGATTTCTCAACCAATTTTGAGGAAACCGGGACTAGCCACGGTAGTTACCTTTACGGAGTCACCCGCAAGTGCACATAAGTGCGATATTCCACAGGAGACAAATCATTCGCCTTGACTCATTTTCACTCAAAAGAAGTCTCTAACTTGACTCATTTTTTCCCACAGTACGGCTGAAACCCCTTCAAAACAGCTGGTTTATTTGTGATTCAATAAAAAATAGTGGTGAGTAATACCGTAAGTGGGCAAGGGCCTAGCCACGTTGAAACAACGGTTCCCATCAGAACACCGAAGTTAAGCAACGTTGGGCCCGGACGGTAGTTGCATGGGTGACCCTCCTCCATGCCTCAACCAGGCATGGATGGAGAGATGATACTCCCTCCATACCTATACCGGCAGGCCTGAGAGGCCATGCCAAACCAGGCCGGTTGGAGGGAGGACATCCTCTATACCTGGTACTGGGGTGAGGCAGGGGCAGGCCAATCCTCCATACCTCTACCGAGGTGCTCTTGTCCCCTGTCTGCAAGTGGCAGACAGGCATGGGGTTGGCACAATGGACCAAGAAAGGTCTAAGTGCCCGGGCTCCTGACGAAGGCCCCCCCAACAACAATCTAATCTAAAATACCGTAAGTACTCATGTAAACCGCACCCTCGTGTATCCCGCGCACCCCGTGGTATCGTGTATGGTATGGTGCCCACATATTGTTTGAGTTTTAACTTCTAATAAATCGTTTTCCACGAAAATGGCATTTTTATTAGATGCCTCATTTTCATTTTTTTCTACTTTAGGGGGCATGGTCGCTACAGAAACTTCCCACAATAAACCACCTACTTCTGGCAAGTTTTGTTATCGAATGATTAACGCAGTTCATGGTTAAAGAGACGACTCACAGTGCTAACTATGCCCTTTGTCGACAATACCACTTCGTACGGAAATCACAAGATTTTACAATTATCAAGAAAAAAGTAATACTAATTTTGAGGAAACCGGGACTAGCCACGGTAGTTACCTTTACGGAGTCACCCGCAAGTGCACACAAGTGCGATATTCCACGGAGGAAAAATCATTCGCCTTGACCGGGATTCGAACCCGGATCCCTCGATTTCGCACCGAGTGCTTTAACCAGTTAAGCTACCGAGGTGTCCTTGATAGGCAAACATAGATATACCAATGATATGTCATTTTCAGTGAGGGTATTCCCGTTGTGTGATGGAGAATTTTATTTGATACTTGAGTCCTGGCGTCTACATAATGGCTTTCGATAACGAGAGAGATCAGGTTACTAAGGCTGACTGACCGACAGTTCATCTACAAATTCTCGCTAACGCAAAAACGCTACATCCCACAAGCCAAGCATCCAATCCATCTCCTCAGAAACCCATATTCTCAGTGTCTCTCATATATTATAAGTGAATTTTATTATTATATTTTTTTTATTGTTTTATGGTTTCCATGTCACTAAATATTGTATTATCACATTGCTAATAAATTTTATTGGTGAAAGGAAATCATTCTATCTTCACTGATACGTCAAATTATTCAGACATTCGACAACCATTAGGAACATTAGTAACTCGATATGACATTTATATTCATTGTTGAACAATCAATAGCGATAATCACAGTTGTTGGCTCACCACGGCCCATCTCCCACAACGTCCAAAGGGCTAAGTGTAACAGCTTTGATCACCGTCTTTAATGAATAATTATGCCTGTTGCTTACAGTAAAGTTTTCCATAAAAGAGTTTTATAAAACATTTTATTGAAAGTTTTATGAATCATACGTAAAGCGCTTGCTCGAGGTAAAACTATTCATAAAACCGCAATGTCCTGCCATCTATGAGACGCTTTGCGAACACGTGCTGTGATAAATGTACTCTCTTTTCGATGACTGTTAAGTTAATAACTATTATACGTATTGTTTATTTACTTATACTTTCTGATCACATACTCAAACGGTGCTAAGGCTCCTGCACATTCTTCTAACGAGAAGGATACTGCCTCAATGTTCCATGAACTTCTCACAGCCATGTTTGTTTACGTTTTCCTTGTTTGGCTTCCCATGGATACGAGATTATTATCAACCTGATGAGCCTAAAACCGTTGGTCTCATTGTTGCCTAAAACGGTTTTCTGGAAATAGAACCTGTCTTATTCCGTAAAACTAGGTTTTATAAAATGGTTTTATCGTTAGCAAGCTCATTTTTATAAAATTAGTTGATTTTGTAAAACGATTTACCGAAAATTTTACCGTGAGCAACAGGCATTAGCAAGTAAAATATTGCAAAAAGAAAGTTTGCAGGTAATTCGACGATGAAAACAAATTTTCTAAAGGTTACGGCTATGAAAAAAAGAATTATGGTAATTTACGAAAATTACCATAATTTTCCAGTATTTTTTAGTTTTAAGCATTTAACAGCAAATGTATGGTTAAATAAGTAAGCCAATAGCATTAGGAAGGAAATAATGATGTTTCAACCATACCTAATATACAACATTAATCTATTAGAAATTTTATTAAATTGTAACAAGAACTACGGCAGCAACACGCAATCTGGTTTTCTTTTGTCAAAGTATGAGAAATTTACAAGAAGAATAATCTAATGCTTTAATCTTATAATGTTATTTTTTAAGTAAAATATTCCAAAAATGAGTTGTACTAAATGCCTCAATTTATAATTAAACACGTAGGAAATGTGAACTTGGCTTAAAAGAACATGTTGGGAATTTATCTGTATGAAAAACTATCTCAAACATAAATAGGTGAATTAGCTAGAAAATTACGGTTATTTTTTAAAGGGTGCGGTAAATTACGAAAAATACCACGGTAACTTACGAAAATTACCATAGTAATTCTCAAAGTGGCCCATTTCTAATCCCTTCCTCCGACATGCACCATTCAAGTTACCACAAGATTCACCCTTTGTGGGTGTCAAAAGCACCCTTAGTGGATTTAAGTATTTGTCTTTCTATGAGGAAAAAACTTTAATGGAGTGTTTGCATAAATGGGGGATTGCTATGAAATCCATTCTATATCGTAAATTGTGTTTCCATAATAATATATTTAAATTACCAGCTCTAAATCTTGCCTAGTTTCTTTAATAATCACATGATTTATTGAGCATTGTTTTCGCAACTATATATTTACGCCCAGCCATTGGCTCCTTGCTTTATAGTGACGTAATCCCCCTTGCAGCAGACGGGTGAGACTGTGTTATAGCGTGTTGAGGATGTATGAAGCGGAAATATACGAATTATTCCGACTTTACTGATTCAAAATAGGGAATCATTACGTTTGTAAAGTTAACAGGTATAATCGAGGATTGATCCAACTATAAACTATGGTTGTTGCATCAACTATCTAGTAATGACTTGGCGGAATGCGGATAATTTTGGGTGAATAGTAAAGAGGGGAATTGTCATTCAGTAATTCATTAGAATTTTCTACCAATATAGTAAAAGTTAGAAAAAATTACCAAAGTTTTAACATAACTGTAAAAGTATATTGTTTCTTATGTTATTCTTAATTTGATCGACGGCATGTGTACATGGAAAAAACTTGAATTGGGATTTATAAACACTGTTAGATGCAATGCATTTCAGTTCATGAGGCAATTTGTTTTATATTATAATTCTCATTCCTCTAGGGCCTAATTGTTTGGTACTCGTTCTGACGTTAGTTAAACGAAGATGGTGAGAGTTTCTGGTGTTGTGTTGGTGAACATCGGAATTAAGATCTAATTCTTGAAGATCTTTCCTGATGACTATTGCACTTGAAAGTATATAAATGCATGGGAGGGGAAGAGTATTAAGGTATTTAAATACTGTCTTAGAAGGGACACAAGATGACTTCCTAGCAATTACCCTAACAACAAGCTATTGAATTTGAAAGATTTTTAAAAATATATGTGGGGGTGTTTTACGACACGTGGGAGTGAAGTAAGCCATAATAAATAGACAATAGAACCTCTAAACTGACTGAGTCACATAAATAACTAAGTAATATTTGCGACAGAGCTCTGAGGAAGCTAGGATTCGTCAAGCGTATTGTGGGAAGATTTTCGGATGAGAAAGTAAAAGAGAGGTGCTATTTTGCACTCGTCCGGCCACACCTTGAATATGCAGCGAGCATATGGGATCCGGTGCAGAAAGACTTAATCCGGGAACTTAATAAAATACAAAGGAAAGCTGCGTGATTCGTCAAAAACTGCTAAGGGCGTACAGACAGCGTTACACAGATGTTTAAACGAAATAGGCTGTGAGCCGCTAGAGACTCTGAGGCTGCGCGTTAGGCTTAGATCGCTTGAGCAATTGAGAATAGATATCTTTTAAGAGCGACACGGAGAACATCATATTATAACCCCACTATATTTCCAGGTCCGACAGAAATGATAAATTGAGAGAGATATTCTGCCGAAGGGATAGGTATGGGAATTCATTTTTCCCCTGAATAATTAGGGAATTTAATAAATGCAAGGCGTAATTTCATTAGAGCGTTTCCTTTTTATATGTAAACGGCTGGTGTCCTAACACCCCACGCCACACGCCTATTGAGGCGGCTTGCGGGGTAGTATGTAGATGAAAGAACGGAGGTGACATGAGAAGCTAAATTTCTTCATAAGAAAATCGGTAAAGATTTCCCACGGCAGATTAGCACAGAGCATGAGACCAAGAAATGTTTAATCGCTAACCCGTTCCATGGATTTTTAATTTAAGTTGTTAAGGACTGAAGAAGTTTACATTTCTCCAGGCGAAAACAACGATTATATGGTAAGCGGGTACTCTAAATAAGGGACAGGAACAGGGGGACCACATAATGACTCTTTTCTACAGGAGAATTAAGTCCCCGTGACATATCCTAGTATTCCAGGACTATGGTTACATACGCCGTCTGGATGTACCGAGGAGTTTTGCTCATTGGGTAAGTCTGTCTCACTGTCTAGTTGTTCATCCACACCCATTTCCTTGAGACTTGGACTATATTCAAACGTCTCTGCAAGTCCGCTGTTCTTGGAATCTCCCTCCGACTGCAATGGAAACAGAAATTTAAACTCTGCCATCACAGTGATAACCATATTAGCTAAGCACATAGCTAGAGAGAGCAGTTAGAACTCTTCTGGGTAACAGGATGTAAAGGTATTACTGGAAATAAAAAGGCAAATGAGGAAGTAAAGATTTTGGGTCAAAGGTCAGACCTGCTCTTTGTTTGAAAAGGACAATTACACAATTGATGATAAAAGGAAAGCTTTTGAGATTAGCTCGTAGGCTTCCACGGATGTAGTGTTGACTTTTTCTTTTTTCGGGATTCATTCTGCGATGTTTAAAATTTCAAAAAACACTTTCTTTTCCTCATGAGAACGCTGTATCACCAAGCTTTTACGATCTCTGACACTGATTCCATCACCGGCAAAAAGAAGCACTTAGTAAGGGCATTTGAGAAAAATGGTTTCCCCCGTGACTACATCTTGAAAACTGCACGGAAAGAAGAAAGAAATTCTCTCGTGGTCCAAAATAAAAATCCCACTGACCCGACAGAAAATAGAGAGAAGCCAAAGGCGGCATATGCCACTCTGGAACTACGGAGAAAATCTCCAGAATTCTATCGAAGTACAACGTAGTTAGCAGATTCACATGCACGACGAAGACAGGGGGCGTACACCTTACTGTTCTCGGCGATATTCCAAGGGCAGCAGCGTGTTTCCGCGCAGAGCGCGATGGAGACTGTTCAACGGACGCTCTCACTGCCACCATGTTTCCAGGTGTCCTCGCACTTCTAGGTCGCCCAGCTGGTTTTCTAGGAAGTGAAGATCCTGTCGCCCGTACACTAGTAATCCATTTCCTAGTGGTTTTAGCATCAGGAACCTTGTCATGACGAGCCAAACCAAACTGCCTACGAAAAGCCCTCTGCGTCGCCACCAAACTATCATTGTTTTTAAAGAACGTTTCTATGACAAAGCCTCGATGCTCACCAGACCACTTCATGGCGACTACTGAAAATGGCGTCGCTTCCCGCACCAAACACCACTACTCCCACCCCACTAACCCACCTGCGCGCTCTACATGGGGTACGGTCCAGATGGCGCTCCACACGCTCTGGAGCGCTCTCGCTCCAAACTCTACCGATATACGGTCCACTTTCGCTACAACTGCTACGGAAGCTCCCAAGTGGACCGGTTTTGGAGCGTTTGTGGCAAAGTGTCATGGCCACCATTTGTTATTGTTGTTCTTAAAGTCGGAATCGTCTGCTATATACATTGGAATGTATTAGTTTTGAGACAAATTTTGATTTACCAACACTATTAGTTATTATATTAAAGATCAGGTTGTATTCCTGCCGATCACGGACACCATAGCAAATATTTTTATGATAACAACGAGATGTCAATGGAGGCAGGCGATACTTTGTGGAATTTAGTTGCACTGAACATGTTAAATGAAAGACTTTGTACTATTCCACAATATATTTTTACCCAAATATAATACAAAATAGACATATTGTGGAATAGTACAAAGTCTTTCATTTAACATGTTGTCATAACAACGAGAGAAAATCGGGGAGGCACTGTAGGTATTCATTCTGGCCATCAATATGCAAGTTTTTGAAATGGAAGTCATACATTATCTTGTATCTACAACTGGTGTCTACATTTGAATGTCATTCAACGAATTCGTTTAAAGTAACCATAAATTACGTCAAAACAATGCACTCTAATCGAACTTAATGAAGTTTGCATGGCAATGTGAACATTTTCTGAAGAATATTTCGATAACTGTACCCCATGGTAGGGATCTACCAGAAATATTGACTCATAATAATTGATAAAATTCCCAGATTTATATTCAAATCAAAAGATCCTCGGAATATTATTGGTCTGCAATAATCAGACTTTCACTTAGCCTGTTCATAAATTACGATATTAAGTAACGAAAAAACCTTTGCTCGTACAGTGCTGGCTCTAAAACAGACCGAGCGACTAACTTTATGATTAAACTGATTTATCAACACTTAAAAAAACAAATAAACTATTTCAATTCCGATTTCACACTGATCATTTATTCGTTTCATTATGCACAAGTGACATTTGAAAACACGAGAAACATTTTACTCCAGGTTACGTGCAAAGAAAAATAAATTATTATAATAATTTAACTTACGTTAATAAACTATATTCACATGAGATATATCGTGCATAAAAAAATATTAAAATAAAGAAATAGTAATTTACGTTAACACCTAAATAAATAACTTGAGAAATATTGAACTCCAATGGTCGTGTACAGTTAACGGGCAATGGATAAGAGTATTGCCCGTGTTCTTGCATTTAAGGACATAGATCACGTCAACTTCATATTAATGTGAAACTTAGCACAATAAATAGGATTACCCTATGAATTCAGAAATTTTTAACATTCTTGTAGGCAGATCACAATTTAAAATAGTCAAAACACTATTTACATTTATTGAACCTAACCCTTGTATTACATCCATCAAGAAAGTTCCGAACTGTCCATTTTGAAATTCCGCCATAACCAGCCTAGCGCTCCGGCTTGCTCCAGCAGACCCTAGTGTTTGTGGGAGCGTCTTGGAGCTTGGCAGTAGCGAAAGCGATGACGTTGTCAGTGACGTCTTCACTGCTACGGGAGCGCTCCGGAGCCCCAAGTGGACCTCTCGGGAGCTCGCAACAAGCACTCTGGAGCGTTTGGAGCGCCAACTGGACCGTACCCATGATTGTCTGAAACTAGGTAATCCATTCTGCCCTACCCTGTACTCTACTGAAATCCAAAGACCCGCTTCCACGGAACCTATACGGAGGAATATATGAAGTTTTGTGCAGCTGTGGACATCCATATGTAGGCCAGACATGCAGAGCCCTAAAAATACGCCTCCAAGAGCATCAAGGGGCAATTAAAAATAATAATTACTGCATTTCTGCAATAGCCGAACACCATCTCAGCGGCCCCACTCAAAATTTCAACTTTGAGGGGAGAAAATTGATATCAAAGGAGGTACGCGATTTCCCAAGATTAATCAGGGAGGCTATAGAAATTGCGAAGAGACCGGAGAACTTCAACTGAGAAGACGGTTACATATTGAGTAGAAAGCTTAACCCTTTCACTGCCAGCCCATATCGGGTGGGATGTGCGAAGACTGCCAAGGCTTTTTTCAGGTTTTTAAAGTTGGGCCATTGAATTCAGGTATTTAAAGTTTGGCCGATAAATCGGCACGTGGCAGTTTTCGCACATCCAACGTGGGCCGAAATATCGGCCCACTGGCAGTAAAAGGGTTAAACGAATTTTTCAAATTTAAAATTCCGGCAACAATGGGAGTCCTCACTAATATATATATATATATATATATAATATCTTCTGAGAAACCGCACTCGGCGAATAAAAACACAAATATAAATATACTTTTAAAACACAGGCACACGAAAATTAAAAGGACACTCACAGAATAATTTGCGGACGTTTCGACGGGCAAGCCGCCATCGTCAACGACAAGAGACTAACTAGTGGTCTGTTACCTCGGGTGGGGGGGGGGAAGCGGAACAGGAGAAGGGAAGGGGACTGGTGGGGAGCGGGAGCAAGGGGTTGCTATTGGTCAGTGGGCCAAGTTAAGCCCGGGCGATTCAAATGCTCTTAAGCACCAGATGAAAGCCATCTCGCGAGTCCTCAGTTCAATATTAGTTGCTGATTCGGGGAGGGCTTCTAATATAGAGAGAGAGAAACATTTATTGAAGGTCTTACGATGGGAAGCGGTATGTTTAGGAATGGGATCAATGAAGGGAGGACATGTGGTGGAGTGGCGGTGCCCATTCATTCGTATTGAAAGCGGGGTAGTACATTCGCCAACATAAAATGCCGGGCAGAAATTGCACGAGAGACGGTAAACGATATTAGTGGAAGTACAGTTGGCTGCTGAGGAAGATTTATTGGAAGAGGGGATTTTAATTTTCGTGTGCCTGTGTTTTAAAAGTATATTTATATTTGTGTTTATATATATATATATATATATATATATATATATATATATATATATATATATATATATATATATATATATATATATAAAGACGAGCAAGACTAAGGAATCAGTTCAGTTAACCTAATGAAGCTGGCTGGAGGACAGGAATATTGTTTATTTTTACAATTTTAAACCGCGGAATGAATCCCAAAAAAGAAACAGTCGAAAGCTTTTGAGGTTTGCAATGCTATGCTGGTGTGCATCCTTGAACCTCATTGATTCTGTAGGCTCATAGGAAAATAATAGGTAGGAAAATAATCAATGGGTGTGCACAGAGAGGAATTTAATTCTATTTTTGTAAGTTTAGAACTTCTATAATTTCGTAAGGTCATAATGTTCTGTACCTAAATAAACATGAGTTTAAAATTTCTAATTATTATCAGCTGGGCAACCAGTTTATACAAATCACGTCTACCAAATAATATAGTACAATGACCACACAGCTTGAATTACATGATCATGTTATACAAGTGTTCAGAGAATATATTCTTCATAATCTTCAGCGCTCTCCCCGAATTAGTTAGGTACTTACCGAATTCTCCGACACACTGGAGTTAAATGATACGTTCACACCATTTTACCGTGATGATTTCAAGGAAAGTAAAATTGCAAGGAGAGAGACAATTATGACGATACTCCAAAATCATATACATTGAAAATAATTTGAATATGCAAACAATAGACCTAAAATTTGCTATATAGGTAATGGAATTTGTTCCATTTAAGTTATTCCACAAATCCCGTAATACATAGCAAATGTAAGGTCCACGTCTGAATATCCTAATTATTTTATACCTCAAGCCCTGATGATGCTAATTTAATTTTTCGAAAAATTGGCAAGAGATTTGCGGTCTTGTTTCATTTCAACACTTCAAACTTAGTTCTCATCATAGTTATTCCAAACTCAGGAATATAGTATTGGAGTTCCTAAAACAATATTAATTATTGCGCGTTTACAGGGTTAGAGAAGTGAAGGATAACTCCAAAGAAATAAATAGTTAATTAGGCATACGATCATACCCGCGGTATCCACTCTGAACACACTTTCTGCATTTTCAGATCTTTTAGAAGAATGTTATACACGGTTCCGGACGAAATTCCCGTTTCGCTGGCAATATTTTTCACAGTTAAGCGGCTGTCCTTCGTAATTAATTGCTTCACCCGAGCAATCGCGTCGGCAGTCCGGCTGGTACGTTGCACCGGAACATTCCGTAGCGTTTCACACGACGTTCGACCATCTTTGAACTTTCGCACCCACTTACGGACATTTTTCTCAAGCATAACATCTTCACTGATAGTATCGCGCAATTGTCGATGTATTTCGATGGGCTTTCCACCACGTAAGAACAGAAATCGGATGATTACTCGTTGTTCTTCGAAAGTGAAAGTCGCCATATTGAATACTGAACGTAAACACGCAAGCGATTTAATCCCCACCGCACTCTAGCGTCAGCCTCAGGAACCATCTGCCCGGGACAAGACAAACGCTGCCCGCGTATTTTAAGCAGGAACGCGCATGTATTTCTCAAAATGCCGGTAAAATTTTACCTAATATTCCAGGGAATTCGCCCTTCTCGAGCAATCCCGGAATCTTAATCTATAAATAAATATCTACGTTTCTTAAGATTTGTTTCTTTAACCCGCCGTGACTCGCGCGGGGTGTCCCAGACACCCCAGCGTCTTATTTTGGATGGGATATTTTTCCGGTCAATGTTTATGGCCCCTTCTTTTCAGTAGCTGGAGATTAAGATGTTGTTGACCTATCCTGTGAAAATGGTTAGTTTTCTTTCGATCTTTATTGAGATCGAACGCTTTTATAAAGACAGTGCGCATCTTTTCATTGTGAATTTTGCGAGTGTTATTTTAATGCTTGCAAACGTATCCTAAATAGGTGAAGGTTTTCTTCTCATTGTGTTTTGTGCATTATCCACATACTACTGTCGCAAGTTATAGTTCCTCCTAATATTTGGTAAGCCGATTTACTCTAAATTATTGCATTACTCTAATTTCTACAATCAATACGTCTTTATTATTCAGCTTACTGAGACATCATTACGTTTTATAAATTTTCCATTTTTTTCATCGTAATATTTACCTTTTATTTTTTTTAAACTTAGATACGCCTGCTATCGCATTATTTTAGGAAGTTTTTGTTATTTATTTCTGAGAACACTTTCTATCGGAAGCTGTTGTTTGTGGAAAGGTTACCGATTTTGCGAAAAACTCAAGGTCAGTGTATATGATATTTCTACTCCGTGATAAATATAAATTAAAATTTTAGGCATCGTAAAAAGTATTTCCGTAATTTACATACCTAACTCTTTTTCTCTTGGATGGCATACTTAAGTTCTGAGCGTGACATAAAAAATGCTGTTCTGCTTTCGAGTGATATCTGATGAAGAATTTGACTCAGGCAGCGAATATTCGGTTGCTTCAGCACAAAAATCGGAGCACGACATAGCCAGCCTCGTCAGGACATCAGTGATTTAGATTTTGAGTATGCTGCTGTGACAACTGAATTATTTTATGGGTAAAGTTATGACGAAATGGAGTACTGTTGAGCCACGACGAAATGTTCGAACACCAGTCCATAACGTTGTATCTCAGGCAGTTGGGTTCAAGGGAAAAAAAATGATATAATTTTCCATTAGATTGTTTCAGCATCATTTTTGATGAAAAAATCCTTCAGATCATAGTAAATAGTAAAAATATCAAACTTGGAGAAAAATTGCAAAATTATTCTTGAAAAAGAAATTCTAAGCCTACGGACGATTCTGAAATCAGATGTCTCATTTGGATACTATTTTA
This sequence comes from Pyrrhosoma nymphula, assembly GCA_963573305.1. Classification (NCBI taxonomy): domain Eukaryota; kingdom Metazoa; phylum Arthropoda; class Insecta; order Odonata; family Coenagrionidae; genus Pyrrhosoma; species Pyrrhosoma nymphula. The sequence continues at coordinate 23,880,726 of OY754340.1, read as the reverse complement.
TTTAGGTGCTAACGGATCAGGTCGCCAGAACATAAAAAATACTCGGGATCAAGATGGTTTGAGTATGGAGGTATTTGGGAATCAAATGAGTGATCAGGGACTTGAAATTTTACTGCAATGTTTACGATTTTATGATGTCACAGACAGAGAAAATAAGAGAAAAACAGCTAAGTTGGCTCCTATACGAGAGGTCTTCGATATGTTTGTATGTAAATGTCAACAGCTTTACAGCATAGGCGAGTTGGCTTCTATAGATGTGCAATTGATACTTTTTAAGGGTAGATGTTGTTTCCGCCAACATGTACCGAATGAACCAGCCAAGTACGGGATAAAAATGTTTGTTCTCATGGATACTACTGTCTATTACACACAAAATTTGGAGGTTTATCTCGGGATACAGCCAGATGGTCCTCTTTGAATAAACGACAGACCAAGAGAAGAAAGGTGGTGTAAACACGGTAGATCAGATGTTTGCTACATATAGTGTTCCCAAGATAACGAAGAGATTGCCAGTGGTGATATTTTACGATTTGTTGAACACATCAGGCATCAATATCTTCATTATTTTAAGCAGCATATATCCTGTAATGATGGCTAATAAGAGAACTTCCTTCCGAGAAATTGCCAATGCCTTAACTAATTCTTTTATTGCCAAGAGAGGTTCACAAAAAATTTGCCAAGGGAATTTAGGAGAAAATTAGAAGCAGAGGAGAGGAAGTGGGAGGTATGTGATTTTTCTCAGAGGCAAAGTCATAAAAACTAAATTATTCTTTGCAACTTGTGGAAGGAATATTTGCGCATCGCATTTCACAAAGATACCATTTCATAGGTATCATTTCACAAATATTATCATCTAAAATTGATCTAAAAAGACTTACTCTACAGTATAGACAAAATAATTTGTGCCAAATAATTACAATAAACCATAAAAAATCATAAATAAAAAGATACCGTTCAGAAAAACAACAACAAAAATTCATATTTGAAATGCCAAAAGGGAGGAAACTGTCCTTCTTTACATGGATTCAGTGACCGCCAGAACAAAAGTATTTATTATTTATTGCAAGCAAAGTGTTGGGCTCACCGAAGAGAGCAGGGGGGGGGGGGGCGAAGCAATGAAACCTGGGTTGTGAGAAATAAATAAAATTTATGTGGAAAACAAAGTAATTTATAATTCGTAAAATCTTCTCGTGTTTGCCAACGGGTAAGGCTTTTAAAGGCCAACGTTTCTACGAGTGACTCCCTAGTCGTCATCAGGGCTAAGACTGATTGCCGAGTTGGTCCATGCCGGGGTTATTGTAGCTGGCCAACGGCGGTTGAAAACCCATTGTTGACCGGCTCGTTCAAGGCGGTTTGAATTTGAATTGTAACCGCGATCTTTTAATTTTATTGAGTAGCTGTCTCCATATTTGGCTGATGTACTGCCCAGAGTCACGATTTAACTTCTTCTTCTCCTCCAAATGTATGTCGATAGCCACTTTCATCAAACGATCCCAGTATCCATTTGAACGGCAAAGGATTTTGGTGCCGTTAAAATTGATGGAGTGCGCATTATCTAGACTATGCTTAGCCAGGGAGCTCAAAACTCTGAATTTTGAGATGCTCTATCATCTTAACGAGGAAACAAACTTTAATGCAGTAATATGCCTGTGAATGCTTGTTTATTTCTATGTTTACTAGTGTTCATTTAATAGTGAAATCATGTCCTACAGAAATAAAAATTAAACAACAGTATAAGTTTGAAATAGCAGTCAGGATATTGAAAATTTTCTAATACAAAGGTTAACTGTGTTTTGGAAAGAGATGATTCAGTGACTACAGTGTGCCCTCGTTTAACGCTGTCCCGTTTAATGTTATCTCGTGATAATGTTGTCCAACAATTAAAACCCTTAATCGTTCAACGTCATCAGTGCTTCATGATAACGTTGTTCAAATTTTGCACAATCAAAAAAAATGAATAACGAATAGGACTTGGGCGCATTCGATGCATAATTTCCATTCGGCGGAAAAGTTTGGTGTTAACTCCCCATAGCGTGTGTAAAAGGTTCACCTGAGCGAATAATTATTGCATTATTTGTTTCATAACTGTTATATTTGCTTATTATTTACTATGCTGTTATTGGGGGGCAATGCATCGGGTGATTTAAAACTCAAACTAATGTTAGTGTACCATCTTGAATGGCATGGTATTAATAATACCATTTCTGAATGGTAGATCCAGGGGGAGATATCTACGGGAAAAAATACCTGAAAATCCAATGCTGACATAAGGTAGAATTGGTGGTAGAAAAAGTTGATTCAATGCTGTTTGAGGTGAATAAAAAATGTGTTTTTCGTATTGAATTAGTGTGTAAGAGGAAGTTTTCTAAACCCTCCATGATGCAGTAAATCGTCGAGGGTGATACTGTTCCTAAAAAATTGTTACGAACTAACAGAAATTTTGTACACAGCACCGAGCTTCCCTACTTCATTCACTATTTTCATTGATTTCCTACGTCTTCGCAATCGCAGAGAGTGAAATGTTTGCCCTTCAATGAATTTGCATGCGCACGCTCCCGCAGTGAAGGACAAAAATTTCTATTTACTCAGAGGGAAACCGGTGCTAACAGCACTAAATATCAGAAATATACGAGGGAAACCTGGTGCTTATTGTTTAGAAAATGCCTTTTTAGTTTGTTTCATCTAAGATATGAAGCTCTCTGACTAGTGGTGCCATCTGTTTGACTACTTGGGCAATTAAAATATGCCGTAAATCGGCGGAGGATGACACAAAGTAGTCCATAAAAACACATACATTTTTAAGGAAATTGGCAAATTTTTGTGCATTAATCCATTGATAACCCCTTTCAACCAGGTCCCCTGTATTTTTAAATGTCAACATTAAGTTCCTATCACCTGTAGTTTTCGTGCCGCCAGGATAGAGAATAATTCCAAAATTTCTTTTGTGAGTGAAACTATCAAAGCTCCGACATTAAAATGTTTTAGAAAATTAGTTTGAATGCTTCATTCAATAATGCCATGTATCCAACCTTTTATTGCCGTGCTCTGCGGAAATTGCTATTGTGCTGAAATGAAGATTTGATAAGTTTGGAATCAATTTTAATTTTTTTACATAGTTTCTTATGGAAAATACTGCATCGTTTAATGTTGTTTAGCTTAACGTCTACTTTTTCAGGAACGAGTTAACAACATTAAACGAGGACACACTGTACTCCAAAATTAAAGACATGATAATGAAGGTGCAACCACACGAAGAAATATTGACCATTGCCGCCGAGACTATAGGGGTGATGGTAAACTCATAAGAAAGAAATACAGGTAAATGTTTGCAAGGAAGGATGCACTGAAAATAATGTTTCAACCAATGAAAACTGCAGTATTTCCATAAAAAATTGGAACATATGAACTGCAGATAGTGTGAAAGATTTACATGAAAGAAATGTTCCAAGACCCAGGAAAATCATGCTAGAACATCTACATATATAAAAAATAATGTTTGTTTATGGTATTCTGGCTTTTGGTTCTGCGTTATTAATTATTTAGTATTAAGCAACAGTAATGCAATCATTTATCGCACTTTAGGTGCAAAAATGCACATTTTTTTCTGATATAACACTACCTCCAGAGTATGAGATCATCTACAAGGGACTACAGATCCATTACCACCCACAATGTATACGAGGGTGTGTATGAACTTCTCTGCAGTTGCGGAAGATCATATATGTAAGGGAAGACCAAGACAGCAATTGGATGCCGATTAAAAGAACATGAACGTGCAATACGGAAGAAAGACTGGTATCACTCTGCCGTGGCTGAGCACACTACGTTAGAGGAGGGTCACACCATTGAAATCGAGACGGCTAGAGAACTACACAAAGAAAGCAGTTACTTTCCACGGCTCATAAGGGAGGCGATTGGAATAGAAAAAAGACCAAATAATATCAATAGAGAGGATAGTTATAAACTCCCTTATACCTGGAAGAGGCTTCTATTAGGTTTTAGAGAAATTAGGTTTATACTTCTCAAAATCATCAACTGCTGGAATTGTTTATTTATTTTCTTAAAACAGATCATTGTTGTTCTTAAAAGCCTGACGAAGCCGGCAGCATAGCACGGCAAAACTGTTGCTTAAAACTAAATAATTAATAACACAGAACCAAAAGGCCGAATACCATAAACAATGAGCTGCAAAAATCGACAAATAAATAATGTTTGTTTGTCTGTTTGGTTTTTATACAAATCGTGCTGACAGGAGGTAAGACAGGAGGAAAATTGTAGGCTTATTTTAAAAAGATCTCAGGGTTAAAAAAATGGGCCCTTTGGTGGTCTACGCCAAACGGTGGTGGTATGTATAGGAATTTGTGCAGTGGTTTCATTTTTTGCTCTTATAAAATAACTTCTGCTCAAGATATTGGGTTGGGATTTTTAAAAATCAAATGGCTGTAAGAATGAAGTTAATAATTCTTTCAAACAATTGTCTTTTCCAACTTGCATTTGTCTGAAAATCGCATTTTTAAGTGCAAAAACGCACATTTTTCTCTGAAATCAACGGTAACATATTTTCTATACAACCAGATTTTGGTCTTTAACACATTTAAGGACGTTATTTGGTGGTTTCACTCTTAACTTAAGGGAATTCGACGAAACTTGCTGGAAGCATTAATTATGTTTTCCTAAAGCTTCCTGAATTTTTTCAAAATTATTCACTGCAGATTTCTTAGGATATTTGATGTGGCAGTGGGCATGAAATTAAATGGGTTCTTATGGGAACGCGAGGTGCGACTAGCCTTCTTCATCGAAAAGAATGTTTTCTAGTTAAGAAAAAGAAAAACAAATATAATTTAAATCATCAATGGAATAATGTATGAAAATCATCGATATACATATTTAATTTTTCTAATTTTTGTTTTTCTTATTATTCTTAACTAGAAAAAGGTTCTTTTTGATGAATTAAGCCACTCATAACTTGTGTTCCCATTAAGAATCCATGTCATTTTTTGTCCACTTCTCGATCAAATATCTTAAGTAATCTGCGGTAAATAATTCTAAAAAAATCAGGTAGATTTAAGACAACATAAATAATGCTTCCAGCAAGTCTTGTCGAATTCTCTTTAATCTGTGCGAATCCACTAAACCTCATTTTGCTCAATGTAGCTGATTAGGAATTCAGTGGTTTATTTTTTTTGTTTTTAAAAAATTACTTTCACTCAAGATAGAGAGTTAAAATTTATTTTGTCAGATGCCCTAAAGAATTATTTTTTTTATTTTTCATCTGAATTTTAATTTTTTTATTTTTGCTTTTTTATGCAAGATAATGACGGGAGTATGATCCCAAGCAACGCAGGGCAGTGCTGGAAGTGATGCTATGAGACGAGCCCATATCCATATCTGAGGTATTTCATGTAAAGGCAACAGTTGGTGCTAGGGAGGACTAATTTCACATCTGAGCGAAAGTACAGGCGGTAGCTCGACTTTCGTACACTCGACTTTCGTACAATTCGCACTTTCGTACGCTCCTAATTGTATCAATTTACTTGACTTTCGGACATTTGTAGAACAGTATTTTTGAATTTCCCACGAATCTTTGAATTTCCCGCGATGGTGCATGGCGCATCATGGCATTCAATTGTTTCATCTGCCGTTCTCGCTCGCTAGTATACGCGACTGTGGGCAGTGTTAATTTGGATCAAGGCATAGCTTATTTATTTCTGAATTTAATTAATATCGTATGATAAGAATGGGTGGAAAATGTAAATATGATGTGCCTGAGAAGAGAGTTGGGAATTATTAGACGTGCTGAACTGGGAGAATCTTTTGCTGCAATCGGACAATCATTGAACTTAAGCTGTTCAACTTTGTGTTCAATAGTAAAGGGGAAAGATAAAATTATAGACCATGTACGAAATGCTGGGAAGTGCAATGCGAAATTAACAAAGTTGTGTATGGTATGACATACGAAACGTCATTCTATTTTCGTTTGTCTTTTGTCCGATTTAGGAAATTTGTGAAATTTTGTTGCTTCTTTAATTGTAATAAATTAAATTAAATTGAGTTTAAGGTTCCAAAAATTAAATGTCGTGATGCTTCTTGTTTTGTATCTTTATAGCTATAGTGGACGTTATCAGTGAAATGTTAATTTTTGCTTGGGAAAAATTAGAAATGCGTATGTATAATATATTGTGTCAAGGTATTACCCTATAAACCAGAAAAGGATTAAATCTCGATTTTTTAAGGATTTGGAAATACATTGAATCTGTATTTCTAAATCCTTCTTTAATACATGGTAAATCTATATTTTTAAATATAGATTTCCAAATCCTTCTTTAATACATTGTAAATCTAGATTTCCAAATCCCAATGAAAATATTTTAAATCCAGTTTTTCTGATCCCCTCTTTCTTTATTTATCGCATATGATGGTGGTATTCATTAAAAATCTCCATTGAGAATCCCAATACCTAGAGACAACAACTCCATTAAAAATTCCTGTAGTGAATGTCAAGACTTAGAATTCCGTATAGGGACGTGAAATTCCGCATAGGAATTTTGTACCCAATGGGGGGCTACATATTTCTATGGGTCTTCAATGGAGACTCCTATAGAGAATGTGAACCTATTGAAATGTTCGTATGGGGATATGACTTCCCAGCCACTGCATGACGTCCAATGGACGTCCATTTTACATCCAGAAATCTCTTATGGACATCCTTTGGATGTCTATTGGATGTCATTCAAATGACATACTATGAAGGTCCCTATAGGGACATCCATACGGAGGCCACAGCATGATATCCAATGGACATGATGTAAAATAAATCGTAAATAATATAAATTCCTATGAGAAATAAAAGAAACGACAGTTACTGGTTGATACCAAATAAATCGAGGTAATATTAGCTGTGGGTCTGCAACGTGCGCCCCCTGAGGGTTGCGCAGGAGGGGTTGTGTTTGAATCGCTCGTAATTATTCCGAGCACGTAACTAAGGAGTCACGTGGCACAATAACAAATGGTTCGACATTTTGGCGTGTTTAAACCACTTTGATGGATATCTTAAGCGAGTGATATGTTGTTTATCGTGTCTATAATCAGGTTATTATATTCCATCAACAGAATTTCGGTGAAAAAATACGATTGGGAAGACTGCATGAGATTTACGAAATACAAACCAGAAAAGGATTAAATCTAGATTTTTTAAGATTTTGGAAATACATGGCCAGCCCCTAGCTACGACGCTGAACCTAACGTGCGGGAATTGGAAAATCTTGTTTATTCGCAGTAATATTGCATTTATATTCATACTATGTGGCAACATAGGATAACAGTTATCTGGCATTAATTAATGGCAAATAACTTGTATCAAGATTTTATGGCATTTCCTTCAAACTATCACGGAATTATCATTTAATGATTATAGTTCTCGAAGTCACATTTATCCACGTAAGTGACTACATATATACGCCTCTCTCTACGCTGAATTTTAAAGAACTGGTGCAAAAATAGGTGCGACGAGTTGTAGGTTAGGTATACATTCGATACATATTCCACGTCGATCGGTAGCTATGAGTTACTATATATATCATACGTACTGCAACATGCCATGGCACAATAGAACATTCAAATTGTTAAAATGAAAAAACTTTTTTTTTTTTATTTTGAAAAGATTTCAAAATCTATATTAAATCCGTGAACAATCCCAGATTAAATCTCGAAAAAATCTATATAAAATCTAGATTTAATACGTCATGTAGCGGACATAGCAACAAGTTCAATCTGGATTGAATCTAGATTTTTAAAAGATACAATGAATGCAAAAATCCATATTTAATCTATATTAAATCTTTTTCTGGTTTGTAGGGTAGTTACTCAGTACATAACGTTATTCTTTTTAGAACCGTTTATCAAGACTGCATAATTTTAAAAGGAATTACGTAACATTCGAAATATAATTAATGTATTTTTTCAACTTTTGCATTAAAAATAAAATTTCCTTACAATTGATATAAGGTTTTGCTATGTATACATTTAACTCTCCGGGAACGTAACCCCTAATTAGTATGGGACTCTATTGTTCGACTTTCACACACGTCTTCAGGAAAGCATTGCGTACGGAAGTCGAGGACTGCCTGTATACCATGCCTTGACTGTGCGGCAATCTTTAAATTTTGCCCGGAAGATTGTCTGGAGATGGAAAGGGTATATGTCGTAACTGGGACACTGTAAAACTTGTACTTTTTTAAGAATAAAATCTTCGAGAAATCATGAAATTCAAAGGTTAATAGTTACTTTAGTTATCATAAGCCAATAGTTTCTTTCCTAGAATTCTGTAGAAATATAGTGATGAAATAAGTCTAATTATTCCTGAGAATAATTAAAATAACATGCAAGAAAATTATGAAAATGATAAAATTGTGATTGAAGATGTAACCAATGATGATGAGAATTGTTAATTAGAATAATTAGAATAGAAATATAAATTACATAAGAGATATAAATGAGAGTTATATTATTCTGACGCATGTACAATACCTATTTTTCAGATAAATACCTATTTTGTCAACAAAAAATAAAATTTACATAAATGGAATAGTCATTTTTAAGAATTATTGTACCTTATTCTCCTTTTTTATTCAGATTTATTTGGGAATATAAATTGGTCAAAGAAGTTTTCACTTCCAGCGTCCTAAGCACACCCCATTTTTAAAGAATAAAATCTTCAAGAAAGATGACTGTGAGGTTAAATTTTGAAATAATATTGAATGGTTGGAAAAAGTCACTAAAAATGACGTTCCACTCGAGCATTCTATAGCTAGCCTATTGGCTCTGGCGGTACTGTTTAGCGGTGGAATAAAGTGTTGTCGGTGCGAAACGACTGCAACCGCTAGTGTTTTGGTGACAAAACTGTTTAAAAAAAAGCCGCAAACAACAGGTTAGGGGTCGTGCATACACTACGTTACCAACTAACCTGCTGTCTGGGAACGGGGTGTGGGGGGGTCGCCTAAAAACCAACCGCGAGTAACGAGGGGGAGAGGGGGGGTTCACTCAAAGTAACGTAGCTGTTACAATGCACCTGTTTCATACTTGTCAACATTGCGTAGACAATATTACAGAGTTTAAGATTAGGAAGGGCATGCAGGGTGTTTCTCATACCCCAAGCTTTTACTTAAACTCAATGTAACTGAACCATTGCCTCGAAAACATTGCAAGTCTTCAAACCATCAAATTGCTTACATTTTAAATTTCTCACTGGTTAAATAGTGACCTCATGACAACACTTTTCAAAGCAGCAGAAGAGAAATGTGGGGAGAGGGGAGAGAAGTTAAAGTTGATGAGCACAGCACCTTGTGCCGTGATTCATGGTCGACTTTTAGAATTTTTAAAATTAATATTACTTGATTCCAATTGAGCTTAGATAGTTCTATCATATATCTAGTTCCCCTACTTTATTGTCTTATTTCAACCTATCCCTAAAAATAAAATCACGCAATAATGGAGAATATATTTTTGAATTGTAAGTTTCATTTGTAATTCCTGAATCCTTATCTGTTACCTAGTACTAGCAGCACGCTGTGCATGTTTTCTACATAGGTCTTGAGTCCCTGTCCATCTGTGTAGTTGTAGAATGCATGTATATTAACGGTCCCTCTCCATTGTGATAATATCTGTACTGTAGTAGTGCATGCTTGTGAGGCTTCGTCTCGAGACAAGCATTAGCGATTTATGCTAATGCATAATTAGTCGTAGTTACACTAACTTGAGCGTATAGTGTAATGCATGTTGGTAAATACTCACCCCCTGCCACACACTCCTGTGGTGGCTTGCAGGGTATTTTGCAGATGTAGATGTTCACTGTCACCTCTTCATGGCTTTTAGGATTCACATCATTTGTTGTAATCTTATTTCCTCGTATTGCCCTAATATTTTATTGTACTTAAACTTCCTGTGTGAAATCCAAATCTACATTAATGTACCCTGTTCCTAGCCACCTCTATGACTGTCTAGTTAAAACTTGCGTAGAAATGCTGACGAAAAAAACTCTGGCAAAGACGCTTATGTCACCCAGGATTGAGTTGGTGTTGAAAGAGCTGCACATTGCACTTGTATGTGTCGGCAGAAGGGAAAACGATTCCCGCTGTGTATCCCAGTTAGATACTTGCGATACGTCCGTCTATGTCAATATTTGATTACCTAGAAACGAGTTTGTACATACTTCCCTTCTCTCTTACTTTGTATAGTGTAATCCATGCTGGTGAATACTCACCCCCTGCCACACACCCCTGTGGTGACTTGCAGGGTATTTTGTAGATGTAAAGACATTTGTTTACATGTCGGGGGAGGGGGGGGGGATGGGTTGGGCAGACTACTACGGTTGCCAATGAAGGGAAGGGAGGGGGTAAACATATCTCCGAAAATGGTAACTTAGTTTATGCGCATATGTGGCATGCAACTTACATCATCATCCTGCCAGGACAAAGCCCTATCAGCCACTCTTCCCACGGGAATTTCTTTCGGTTTGTGAATGGCTGCCCCCTGCAGCACCTGACGACTCTCCGACAAGCGGCGTCGTTCCTCATCCAGTATTATCTCCAACTGAAAAGACAAATCACACATAATGCTTTCCCAAGGTACACTCATAGTGAACTCGTCTCTTTGCCAAAGAAAACTCTCCCCTTATCACCAGTAACACTTCATGTACCAACAAGTAGAGATTGGAAAATTACCATAATTTTCATCTGACATAAATTACCATGGTAATTTACCTCAGATGATTTAATTTTTGTGTGCAATCTGTTGTGTTTTCTTGTTGCCTAGAGACTGTTTACATCTATACTGTATGTATATTGGAATGGTTGACGTCTTTTTTACCCATTTTGTCAATATAGTTTAAATTTTACAACTTTGTTGTTATTTGTAAACATTATGTGCCCAATAGAGAAAAAAATACTCACTGTAACTATCTCCTGAGCTGTTATAACAATAATTATTTCCATCAACACCTGTTTACGTTGTTAATTTTGTTTCACGGTTTGTGTCAATAAGCAGATGAGGATGGATATTAAGATGCAGAAACGCTGGCGGTGAAATGGTGACCATTAAATTGAACATAGCTCAAAAAAAGAAGAAGAAATAAGATTTTTTTAACTATTGCCCATATTTCGATAGACAACACTTCCATTGTCTTCAGAGCATTTGATGGCGAAGACGATGGGCGACGTTGTCTATCAAAGCATCAGTGGCAGTCAATTTAGCTGACCCAGTGGGAATCCCGAGAACAACTAACATTTGTCATTTGCCGTGAAAACTAGAGATGGGAAGATTACCGTAATATTCATCCAAAGTAAATTACCACGTGGTAAATTGCGGTAATATTCGAAAATTACCGTAATTTTCCAGTATTTTTTTAGTTTTAAGCATTTGACAGCAAATGTATGGTTAAATAAGAAAGCCAACAGCAATACGAAGGGAATAACCATGTTTAAACCATACCTAATGCAACATATTAATCTATTAGAAAAATTTATAATATAGTAAAAAGAACTACGAAAATTATCAAGAAGAATATTCTAAAGCTTTAATGTTATAATTTAAGTAAAATATTCCAAAAATGAGTTGTACTACATGCATCAATTTATTATTAAACACGTAGGAAATGTGAACTTGGCTTAAAAGAACATGTTGGGGATTTATCTGTATGAAAAATTATCTCAAACATTGGTGAATAATCTGGTAAATTATGGTAATTTACAAGGGGCGTGTTAAATTACGAAAAATACAGCTGTAATTTATAAATTCCCGAGGTAATTTTCAGAGTGGCCTGTCTCTACTCGCGGGACAGGGGATGTGAATGACAGGTGAATGTGATGAGTTTCCACTCCACTTCCCTTCTAGGGCCAAAATAGGGCTTCTAGGTGTCACCCAAAAAGGCTGGAAATGGTCGAATGACTGACACACATGTCTATCAGGAAATCCCACCCTGGTATTTTTTGCTTTGGAGGGAAGACCAGCGTCGATCGCATTCTGCTGTTCTTGGAATATTAGGGGCCTGGTTCATCCCAATGTAAATACGAAGGTGTTCCGCTCTCATTCCTTTGCTTGTTTGCGATGGGAAGGATGAACCACCCAAGAGTTGGGAGTTATTCCGTTATGACGGCTAGCACTCAGTGCCTGAGACTGGGGACCCCAATAAAAGGGAAAGGCTACTTCTGAAAAGGTCCTTACAAACATTGTTCTCACCGCTTTTTCTTATCCTCAGACAGGCAAATTCCTAAAAATACCATAAATAATATTTTTTAACAAAATAAAATGAAAAATCCAATCTAAATTGACAAGACTCTAATAAAACATGGAATAAATAGCATGGGACCAATGTATGATCCCTGTGGTAATAATAGGTAGATGGTAATATACATTAAAAACTAGGGCTGCTATGATTTTTTGATTTACACATTATGTTCTCCTGCTAAAAATAAATTAAAGCCAAGAAATATACAGGAGCTGGGGCAAACCAATCAGAAATAATGGATTGTGAAAATTATCAAGGGGTTAAAATGAATCCTTGAGGTACTTCTAGTGTTAAAGAAACTGAAAGTCTGCTGTTATTTCTAGAAGTAAGCTAATATAGTCTCATCTACATACAACTAAGACTAGGTGCATACATTCAAGAGCCAACGGACTTATTATCGGAATCAAGACTTGATTCGAAAGCCAACAACACACTCAATCAAACAACAAAACCATTGTTTAACTATAGTTACCAAAATTTAACACGATAATGCTGAAGGTAGCATAGTGAAAACAACACATTCATTTATTAGAGCCATTTTCATCACAGGTCAAGCACAATAAAGCGACTGGTAACTATTACAACTTCGCAAGAAAACATCGTAAATCCAACTCAAAATCGACAGATGACACAACACTACTATGATTATAAATATAATAATAATAATTTATTTACTCCCAAAAATTTTTGTTGCACAAACTGGCAACAAACAAAAGAGCGGGAGCTTTAGGTGGTCTCCAAGGTCATAAGACGAGAATTGAGCCACCAGCAAATTACAAAAATGTATGCCATAAAAATAAAAGCAGTAATTGTTACTTAAGTATTGTTACAACGAAAATACCATCAAAATAAATGTTCAATATTTTCTTGAGAATAAATAGCAGTAAATTAAATATCTTTGGCCCCATATATAGAGAAAGCAGCGTTTATATAAAGTTAATCTTGGTCTGTTTGTTACAATGTTTGACTCCTTCCTTAAATTATATTTACATTTATCAGATATTTTTTTTTTATTTATTTTCTATTGTGGTCGCATGGTCGCTTATCATTTGCTATTTTTCTATATATATATACATATTTTCTTCCGTGGTCATGAGCAGACGCATGCAAAACATTCGCTAGTTACCAAGAGTTACCAAGTTACTTTATTTTTTCGTGAGAAACAGTCATTCATGGCTAAAAAAAGGCTTGCTGAAATTGACATTTCAGAGATGCCTACTCTTAACGAATGGTGCCAAGGGGACCACGGTTTAACGTCCCATCCGACGGACGGTGTGCTGAACCATCGGTGTAATCCATGTTACACCCAAGGATGGGATTTCTTGGGGAACAAAGGTCTTCAGAGCATTCCGATATCCCATCCTTGGGTGTAACGTGGATTACACCGATGGTTTAATACACCGTCCATCGGATGGGATGACCGCCTTATCCACTAGGCCACCGTCGCTATATTAGAATTTGTATTCATCAGAGCTTATATACAGCAACATGCTTTTTTACCATTTTTAACGGCACTTTTTTCTCAAAAAGTTTGCTGAAACAGTGAAAGGCATTGACTTTACAGGTTTTACAGGACCTTACAAATTAGTACTCACTCTCTCTCAAGATTTGCTTTCGCAAGAGTATACAATAGGAATAAATAATTACTTAAGTAGCCCTGAACTTTTTGATTTTTTGATAAAATTTGAGGCTGACGCAATTGGAACAGTACGAAAGAACAGGAAAAACGTCCCTAAAGATGTTATGCAAAAGGTGCTGAGAAAAGGTGAAGTGATTGCAGCCTATCGAGGGAAATTGATGGCAATGAAGTGGCGGGACAAAAGGGACGTGTGCATCTTGAGTACTTTGCATGATACCTCTATGGTAGATGTCCTAAGTAGAAGAGAATGAAAGAAACGAAAACCCCAGGCTTGCGTTGATCACAACGATGTGATGGTAGGAGTCGTTGTCTGATCAGAGCATAGTGACGTACAGTGCGGCCCGAAAGAGACTAAAAAAATATTATCAAAAGATATTTAGGCACTTCAATTCATTTGTTATATACAAAAAAACAAGGGGGTGATTTATCACAACTCGAATTCAGGATGAAACTTATTGAGGACCTGTTCCAAGAGATGGGCCACTTTCAAAATTACCTCGGTAATTTTCGTAAATTACCATCATATTTTTCGTAATTTAACGTGCTCCTTGAAAATTACCACATTTTTTGGTAATTTTCTAGATAATTCACCTATGCTTGAGATAATTTTTCAAACAGATAAATTACCAACGTAGTCTTTTAAGCCAAGTTCACATTTCCTACGTGTTTAATTATAAATTGAGGCATGTCAGACAACTCATTTTTGGATTATTTTACTTAAATTATAACATTATAAGAGTAATGCATTAGAATATATTCTTCTTGAAAATTTCTCATACTTTGACATACAATCCGAACAATACTCCAGCTCTCTCTGTTTAAAGGGTCCGAGACACTCTGCCTCCGTGATATTCAACAAAATACCTAAAGAAATAAGGGATAGCACCTCAATTTATGTATTTAAAAGTAAGGTGAAACATCTTCTGTCAAAAAAGTGCTATTACAGCATTGCTGAATATATGGAAGATACTTTGTAAATCTGATAACATCCATGATGCTACTTGTGTCATTTTCTAATTTAGCATTGTCCATACTATTGTATTTTCCCATCTAATTCTTTTATGTATTTATTATTATTGTTGTTATTAGCTGTTTCTCTGCTGATGTAATTTCGATGTAATTGTGATGACACTTCATCATGGTATTTTTTCTTATATACATCGTTTATTTATCTATGACGTAGCCATGCAGTTGTACTCTTGCTAATCGGTGAAATAAAATATTATTATTATTATTGACAAAAGAAAGCCAGATTGCGTGTTACTGCCGTAGTTTTTTTTACAATTTAAAAAATTTCTGATAGATTAATGTTGTATTAGGTATGGTTTAAACATCATATCCTCTCCCTTTTGCTATTGGCATTCTTATTTAACCATATGTGTGCTGTTAAATGCTGAAAACTAAAAAAATACTGGAAAATTACCGAGAATTACCGTAATTTACCGAGGTAATTTACTTAGGATGGATATTACGGTAATTTTCCCATCTCTACCTGTTCCTGAAATATGGCAAAGCCGCAGAAGAAAAAGAGTCAACGATTAGAGAAAAAAGATCCAAAATACAAACACCTGGAAGACTCGCAGACCGACACTTTCCAAATCTCAACCCACCATCAGGCGTGAGAAAACACAGGCGTGAAGAGATGTGTCGTTTGCAAGGCTAAGGGGCAAAGGAAAGAGAGAATATTTTATTACAACGAGTGTGATGCCCCACTATGTGCGGCAACATATTTTCGATTGTATCATACATTACCAAATTATTAATTTTAGAAACCATACGAACATTTTTGTGAAAATATTGAGTATGGTGAAAATTTCATTGAGTTTAGATCAAATAAATTTTTTATTTTTAAACTTTTGCCGACGTTTCAGGTGTTTATTCATCCATATTCTGGGCTATAAACAATGATACACGATGTTAAATGATTGACAGTTCTGTTTTGGTTACATAATTGTAAATTTACTGACATTAAATATACAAATACATAGACATTCAAGATTTTTACCTTCAAAGTTTGGTGCTGTTTTTATTTGTTTACAATTTTAATTTGGTTGCTTGGATATATTTCTTTGTTGAAAAGTTATGTTTATTAAATTATGATAAATTTTGCTTAGATAAGTGATGTCTGTTCTTTTATTGCAACTTATAACTCTGTCTTATAACTTATAACTGTCTGTTCTCTATAATGTTATAATTTACGTAAAATATTCCAAAAATGAGTTGAACATGCCTCAATTAATAATTAAACATGTAGGAAATGTGAACTTGGCTTAAGAGAACATGTTGGGAATTTATCTGTGTGAAAAATTATCTCAAACATAGGTGAAATATCTAAAAAAATGCCAAAAATTAAGGTTATTTACAAGGGGCACGGTAAATTACCATAAATACCACGGTAATTTATGAAAATTACTGCGGTAATTTTCAGAGTAGCTCATTTCTAAGTATCGGTATTGAGTTTTATTTTACCAAAACTTCATTTGATTCAGAAAAACGTTTGGAGAATGAGCCATAAATACCTTGATTATTATATAAAATATACGGTAGCAAATTACACAGCAAAAAAACATGGTTAAAAAATGTTAAAATGCATGAAAACCCTTAGAAGAACAATATTCACCCATTTTTGTATCCCAAGATGTCGAAAAATTACAAAAATAAAATGTATCGAAAAAAAACTTTTAACTTTTAAACATTAAAAGCTTAAACAATTACATATTTTACATAACATTTTAAAATTATATTACACCTATGTAACTCATTTTATTTGAATACAATACATGTATTTCTAATTTGAAATACCCGAGGTAATAAAATTATCAAATCTATAATTTGTTGCGCTAATTACTGTGAAATTAAACAAAACAATCTATGTAAATTTGTGATGGAAAACTTTCTCAAAGTGACTAAGCAAAATTAATGTTAAATAAATGAAATCCAATGTAACTATGATTACATGTATTTTTATTAATATTTTATGAATATAGTTTTGTGATGCAAAAATTAGAAAAAACTCATTATTTATTGCAAAATTTTATTTTTTTAAGAAAATTAACAATAAAAATTCTGAATATTTTTCTATTCTCCATTACAAAAAGAAAAAATATCACTTTTTCCCAAACAAATTGGTGGATTCCTTCCCCACCGAGTGAAGGATAAGAAAAAATTGCTCCACAACGAAGGGGTTTAAGGGAAGAAATTCGCACTACGTTTTAACAATATAACATCCGATTTATTTGAAAACTTTATATGACAGACCAACGAAATAAAAACTGGTTACAGTGACGTAATGCTATTATTTAGAGTTTGAGGTACGGTGGTGGGGGAGAAGCATCCAGCGCTCTGCGGAATCGAAAATGAATCTTCAGATCGGAGTGCGCAGTAAAATTTTACAATATCTCGGCTTCTAGACATCGAAGAACCTTCTTCATTTTTTTAAATCTGGGATACCTCGAATAGAAAAAAACTAGCGCATTTGTATGTTTATAGAACAAAGTCAAATACCAGAAAAATTACGAAATGTAAATTTAATTATTATTTTTAATAGTTTTTAGATGCACCTTATATTTTATTCATAATAATTTGGGTAGGATTAGGTTTAAAGAATGTGTAGTTCCAAATTTACATGTTTATATCAAAATAGATATGATGCAATTATAAATATGTAAATAAATATTGTAAGCCGATGTCATCTTCACCAGTTGTAAAATTACACCTTGTGTGTCGATGGTTTTCACGAGGTAGATAAAAATTATAAGTAGGTAGAGTCATAAGCACCCTATTGCACTACCACTATACAAAGGCACTACCGATAACAGAAATCAACCTTAAAAGAATTCCTAACTCAGAAACTCTTGTATGCTGCTGTAACTCGGATTTGTTTGGGAAAAAATTTCGATCACCATGGCAACCGGGCGTGGTGAAGTCAGACTTTAACTGCCATGTATCGTATAGGTATCGCTAGAGATGGGAGAATTACAGTAATTTTCACCTGAGGTCAATTAACGCACTAAATTACGATCATTTTAAAAAAATTACTGTAATTTTCCAATATTTTTCAGTTCTAAGCATTTTACAGCAAATGTATGGTTAAATAATAAAGCCAATGGCAATGGGAAGGCAATAACGATGTTTAAACCATACCTCATACAACATTAATCAATTATAAATTTAAAAAAAATTGTAATAAAAACTACGGCAGCAACACGCAATCTGGCTTTCTTTTGTCAAAGTATGAGAAATTTTCAAGAAGAATATATTCTAATGCATTACTCTAATAATGTTATAATTTAAGTAAAATATTCCACAAATTAGTTATACATATGCCTCAATTTATTATTAAACACGTAGGATATGTGAACTTGGCTTAAAAGAACACGTTGGGAATTCATCTGCATGAAAAATTATCTCAAACATAGGTGAATTATCTGTAATGTGCCAAAAATTAAGGTAATTTTCAAGGGGCACGGTAAATTACCATAAATACCATGGTAATTATGAAAATTACTGCGGTAATTTTCAGAGTCGCTCATTTCTAAGTATCGGTATCGGCGATTGATTCTCGATGCCCATAGCAATCCACAAGAATCAGTGGAATCGAGAATCGAGTTTAAGTATTGAGTATTTGAGTATTTTAAGTTTTCTCAACTTAAAAAATTAAAGTCTATGCTTTCTCACGTAAGGACTCGAATATTCGGCAATCTGCCTCAGTATCACCACGGTACTATATCCGGTCACAACTTCAGCGTAGCCTTGATATGCCATGACCATACTTACTCTTCGTGAACCATTTATTAATCGCTGTTGATACCGCTTTATTGGAAGCCTGCGAATAGGACCAGCGAATGTTCTCCGTCTATCTTCCTGGCAGCGAAAAATACGTGAAACTTTTTAATTTTTCTCGTTCCCTCTGACTATTTAGTATCTTAAATAATTTTCCATATCCTCCTCCAGCTGAGGATAGAAAAAAACAATACGGTAATTCCCTTTGAGCGACCAGTTTAATCTGCCCAAGGCTCATATTTCTCTCGACGGAAGAAAAAGAAAATTTGTCCACATTTAACAATTAAAAGAAAATTACGTGTCAATCCCCTTCAATTGGTCCAAATTAGAAAAAAAGTGTTTTTTTTTTCATTTTTTAGAGGTTGTAACTTTGTTATTAGTACAATACACAACATAGTTTTGTATTTGTCAAGTACGTAACAAAAAGACAGTTAAGTTCTGCTAATTTGAGATTTTTGTCTAGTAACCTCACCCGGTCACGTTTCTTTTCCTATTAAAAGAACTTCCATAAACCTCCGCAATTACCGAAACACTTAAAACTTACCTCCTTGATGAAGGGATTAATGGTTTACATTAGACAACATATTAATAAAAACACTTTGCTCATTTACTTAAATAGTATAATACTTTCTTTTAGTAAAAATATTTGACTTGGTTATGACAGCATCAGTATTTAGAGCCTTTTAAAAATATTGGATCCAATTCACAATGTTACTCTTATATGCTCCAATTCTTTTTTTTTCACATTCACGTCATTTAGATAGCAGTACTTTTATAAACGGAGGTAATTGTTCTTTTTATGACTTTGTTATTCTTATAGTTAGACTTATCGGACGCTGGGGCTTCTCGTCTCTCTTATGTGGCGGCGGATATGCTTTCACGGTCTTCCTCATTTCCAGAATTCTGGGCTCTCCGGTTTCTATCTTGGGTTTCTTTCCCGATTCCTTGCTGGCCTCTTTATAAATCTCTGGTTTCTCTTTCGTCACCTCTACGCCGCTTCGTATCCGCTCCCTGCCGTTTTTATTCTCCGACTTTCGAACTTTTCCCCCACTTCGCGTCCTTAAGATCTTTACTCCCCCAATTATCTCTGCTGACTCCCCAACTGTTAACTCCTCACCCTCTCGAGCATCCCCCGTTACTTATTGTTGTACTTTTATTATTTTTGCGTCGTCTTGAATCCCCCGATGTAAATATTGATTTATGTTTGGCGTCCCTAGTTATCTATTGTTATGTGCTGTTTTATTATGATTTATGGTAGGATTCTATTTGGTTACAGTCTCCAACCATATCCGAGTTATTCAAAGCCAAACTTAGAAAAGTTAGAAAAAAGTGACTTTTTTATAATTTATAATGACTTTAGGGTTAGTATATCACAATTGATATTTTTAATGATACACCTATTAGTTTATATGGTTATTTTGAAGAACACATTTTTTGAGAGAAACCTGAGCAGATTTTAAAGTATCCGCCGAAGGTTTGTGAAAAATTGTCACAGACTGGATTGCGACAGATACGCTTTGTAAATATATCCACACCAATATTTATTCTGCCGACCTAGGTTCTGGCAAACATTGCCATTATCAAGGTGAAGTAATAAATAAGCGAGCGATATAAATATAGGTATGGGATGGAGGAGGGGGTGGGAGAGGAGAGGCGACTGAAGTGGGGAAGGAGGGGGAAAGTGGTGACTCAATGGAAGTAAGAGGGGGGGGGGTTTGTTTACACGGAGGTTAATGGTTAGGATTTTAGTGGTAGTGACACATTCGTCAGGAAGGTGACGGATTCAAATTTCGTCCAAGGAGAATGGAGAGTAATGGGGAGGAGTGGCATGGGTACAATTTGTCATTTACAACAGAGGCATTATTGTTTTTACATGACAAGCATATTTGAAATTGTCCAAAAAGTCAAGTTTTTTCCCTTTAACATTGGGTATGGAGAACCAGAGGTTTTAAATACCATCATAGTGATCAAACCTGAGGATCTGACGGAAAAGAGAGAGATGCAAAATGAAAGTGTAACGAATGCGCATTATGGAAATGTGGGAAACATACCCGTGAGATGCATAGTTTTTGAGAAAATAATGTTAGAAAATGCAGAAAATAGCTCATTTTTCCTGAGATTTTGACACAATTTCGTGAGGTTTTCGGAAGTTCCGGTAGAGGGATACGGACTAATTTCATGTCTAAAATATGGCCTTAGCCAACCCCCAACAAGGTTGCAGGCCTATGGAGTGAAACAGGGGTGCTAGGGTGGGATGGTGCGCGGCCTCAAAATGGTGATTTTCATACATGAAAAAGGCATTTTTCATTGTAGAGCAAAGGCAAATTCCAGTTTTTAGAAGTCATGAAGATGGAAAATGACATTTTTCAGTGGCGAGAAAGGGGGAAAAGTGAGGAAATGCGCTAAAGGTGGTTAATAGAATTGGCGATATAGAAATCCCACGAGTGGGATGGTGATAAGAGGGTGTTGTAGATGTAGTGTGGTGAATGCAGTATGGTTTTTTAAAGAAAAAAAATTCCCCGGGTGGATGGTTGATTGTATGGGGGTGTATATGAAGTGTCGTCAAAGTTGTAGGGTATTACTTTACATGAAACAAATCCCCTGAGTGGGTTGGTGAATAGAGGGTGGTGTAGTTGTAGTGTGGTGAATGTTATACTGTATATTTTTAGAAAATAATCCCCCGAGCACATTGGTGATTGGAGGGTGGTGTAGTTGTAGTGTGCTGAATGCTGTAGCGAATTTCTTTCAAAGAGAATAATCCCCCGAGTGGTAAACTCTTGATTTTGTCACCTCCATGGATGTCACCTCCGTGGAAATTTGTGCCACCTCCGCGTTTTGAGATAGTGTAAATTTCAGTTTATTTAGTTTTTTTCGTGTTCTTGACCTCTGTTTAAACGTTAGATAACTGAAATACATTTAGTACAACACCATTACAAATAAAATTACATCACATCTAATAATAATAAAAAATAAAAAAATTTCCTTCGCAAATTTCCACATAATTTCAGAATGACCCACTTGTACTGCAGGAAAAAATTGTAGCGTATTTTTTTGATGAAAGAAATCCCATGAGTGAGTTGGTGATTAAAGGATGGTGTAGTTGTAGCGTGGTGAATGTTAGTTGCGATGAAAGCGTGTAAGGGAAATGGGAAGGGAAAAGTGGTGAAAAATGTGCGTAGAACAGTGCGAAATAGTATGGGAAGAGTTTGTGTGAATGGCATGGGTAAGTGGGAATTTTAAAATGGAAAAGTGATAGGAGATGAGTGGGAAGCGAAGACGAGTAACTGGTTGACCGCTGTGCCATCTCCGGGAATTAGGAGGAAAACGTGAGATTTCACAAGATAGCGTGGATAAAAAAATGCACTTCAGAGGTTTTAGTGAATGATATTGAAAAGGGTTAATGAAGATAGTAAACAGTTGGTATCAAAGTGCATATGTAGCATATGAAAATATGTGAAAGAGGTGTAAATAATGCCGTGAAAAGCAGGTGAAATGGAGGAATCCGCAGACTGTGTTCTTCAAAACATTTACTGTTTAAATCAACACACAAAAAAATAATCCAAACAGTATATTCCTCCCCAACTATTAGAAAAAAAATTCAAACAGTGAAATTTCACTCACAACTTTTTTAAAACTTTGCTAGCAGTTTTACTGTAGAAAGGTTCAAGATAGGTAAACAAACTGCTGGCCTTATTTTTTACCAGGAGAAATTACGAAAAAAATGATTTTTGTTTTATCCTTCTAGGATAAACACTTTTATAGTTATAGACTTTTACGTAAACCTTCACAAATGAAAAAATGGGCTTGCGTAACATTATAAAAATGTAATTAAGGTAAACAGCTTGAGATTAAAATTTGAAAAAAAAGGTTTAATGCCTTAACACACGAGGGAAACAATTAGGTAAATTGCAATTTTTTTAAAAATGGTCAAGCAACCACCCTTCGACCATTTCAAATGGATTGACCATAATTTAATTTTAGCTGTTAAAGTTCATTTAAAAAATCTTTTGATCCAGTTGACTATGATTTCAGAGCACCATAGGCTTTTGATAGGTTATATTTAGTGATAGTAGTTTGACTTTAGCCATCACGCAATCGAGAACGAATATTTTATGGCTATCGCTAATATTTTTTTCACATCTCAAAAATAATTTATTGTACGTTATTGACTGATATTTAAACACCTTGAAATGGTCTTCGCAGCAGTAGGGATTACAGGCAGTAGATTTTACAGACACATTTACATCCCGTCTTACAGCATTAAACCATTTCATCCGCTGTTTCTCCACTTTTGGTGCTGTGAAAAACTCTATGCTGGGGTTTTTCGAGCTTGTATTGGCACATATTGGCACAAAACACCATTTGTAGGTCGACTTCATAGACAATCTATTGCGAGGCTTACATTAACTAACGTCTACATTACTGAGAGTAATGGAATATAAATAAAATAATTCACAAGTGCCCCCTAGTCCAGCATATAAGGCGAGAATGGGCAAATGACTTCACAGGCATACATGGAAACTTGATGTTTTTGCGGAGATTCAAAACGAGTAATTTTTGTACGACCGTAACTAACGCGGATTGAAAAAAAACATGAATTTAACATTACTTGATCAGAATGACATGAAGTTTCTGCTTAAGCCCACGAAAAACAATGCGCAAACACCCATTCGCCACTTTTTACATTCTAAGCAAATTCGCGTTGTTTACATCACCCTGGCACTTTCCATTGTTTTCCGCGAAAGAAAGTGAATGCATTCTGCTACATGCTACGATCACGGATATTCAATAGTTTCCCATTAAAATGTCTGATAATTTCGCTCCCTGGCTGCAATCGACGTTGCCACAAACTTAACAGTGAGTCCGCGGGTGTCAGTTTAAATTATTAATAATTAAATTTCTGCTTTATAAAAAGAAATCTGAACCATCTTTACTCCTTTCTTATTGCAACAATCAACTTTTATTTCTTTCTTACGTAATTAGATAACAAACGTTACAACTTAAAGATCGCGCCAAAAACAAATGAGCGATTATATTGCCGAGTGCGCATCACGTTCGCGTATGCTAAGTAGCTCACTTTCAACATCAACATCTTTCATCAAAAAAGGAGCTGGCAGCCACTCACGCTCTTTCATAATGCTCCTGGGTAAAGACACTAAAACAAGTTAACTGTGAGTAAACTTCTCGGGCTCTCCACTGGTTTAGACTATTCATAATTACCAACGTTTCGAGTTAACAGCATTTGGGAAAGAGCCAATTCTAAACACACTCCAAAATTAAGGTTTCTGACAATTGTGCACTTCAAACAAGGCAAAACACTGACCGTCGCCGAGGTTATAGGTACGATGGCCCACTCGTAGGAAACAAAAAGTTTACACTGACATAAGTAATAGAATCACCTGTGCATCTCGGAATTCGCCGTTCGGCATCCATTTTAAATTGTCACTGTACATTTTCAGGTCATCATGCACAATGGTATGCACAGTTGAAACGGAAGTTCCCAATTCTTCAGCAATGTGTCTCAGTCGTATTTTCCGGTTAGCCAGAACCAATTCCTCCACCAGGGCAATCATTCTGGGGGTCCTCATAGTTCGGGGCGGTGGAGGCCTCCGCTGCTTCGACTTGCTACACGGTACTTGGCCTTCGATACACCGTTGCACCCACGAATTCACACTTTCCAAATCCAAAACACCATCACCGCAAGTCTCTTTCAATTGCTTATGAATTTGGGTGGGCGTATCGCCACGAAAGTGGAGAAAGCGGATAAGTATACGCTGTTCTTCGACACTAAACGTCGCCATGTTTAGAATTTCAAAAATCTCCTCACAAATGAATGCGGCGTAGCGGAACGGCAGCCACAAGCAGAGTCCTCTGGATGGTCGTTCTTAACATAGAGCTTACTGGAGGGGGCGCCCCCTATGCTCCGTACTGGCGGGGAGTGAAGCCAAGGGGGCGTGGCATAATTGCGCATTTAGCCATCTTGTACAGCCCAGCTATAACACAGATTCTTACGGGGCAACGATCAATTTTTGCTCTTTACTCTTAAAGTAACGCCTTTGGGGATTTTTTACGGCAGGTGCGCTGAAAGTAACTAGTAATACATGCCCAAATTAATTAATTGCTAGTGGATTAGAGACGTTGTGTCCCGCAGGAACGGGATTATTAACGGAGAAAGCGATGTTTTGTCAAACATAATTGACTCAATATTACTCGTAAAATAACAGCTGTCAATTCGAAAATTGCATTAATTTCAACTTTCTGAATCCTATTCCTGAAATTAAAGATGGATTGGAGATTGGATATGCAACCATCGTTTCTTCTGCGAACGTAATTTATCACCATTAAACTCGCAAAGAACTGCTACTGTACGATATAAATATTGACCAAATCCCAAGATAAAATAATTTTATTAGTGGCACAATACCGAATCACCCTAAGACTATATTTTCTATTTATATTACTCCATTTTCACTGTCAAACCTTGGAAAAGAGCCGTACTACCTCTCGTAATGCAAGTTTGTACTCAACTCGACAAAATGCGTATGACATATTACCGAATTACCTTTAAACTATATTTCCTATTTATATTATTACATTTTCACTATCAAAGCCCCTGGAAAAGAGCCGTGCTACCTCACGTAATGCACGTCTGTACTCGAGTGAACTCGAGTAAATACGTGCTTCTAAATTTAACTTCGCAAGAAGGGCGAAACATTTAGTTGGTCATTGAAAAAAAAATTTCAAGCATAAACATTTAATAAAAGTGGCAAGTTACAAAAACATTAATTTACGATACAATTCAATTTTAAGATTGTTCAAGTACAAGATTCTCCTTTGGCCGGTCAACATCAAATGTAAACATATTTACAACGCATGAGTGAGGTCAAAAATGCAAAACCGAAGCAATGCGATTGCAATTCACAACTGTTCCAGTCAGTAACTGCAACACCTTATGCTTTATGTCAGGAAAGTAAATGTCAAATGGTTTCCGGAAATTGCTTAATTAAAGGCCCAGCAAACTTGTAAGGATATCCTGAAAAAGGAAAAAAAGAAAGGTTGCGTGACAAATAACAGGTACTTGTACAGAAAAAACAACATATTTCCTAACAGATAAATATTATTTTTTGAAATATACCAATACAAAATAAATGTTGCAATTGCTTAGGGAAACACATCAAGATATGACAATTTCTTACCACAATGAACCACTTTCTTTCCCTTCAAGTAGATATTCTAGGAACATCAATGAAATAATGACCCGAGGTGTCTATCAAAAACATATCATTAACTCCAAATTTGATTCCAATACCACCGGATTAAAGGTCATCTATAACCTGAAAAAATAACATGCATTACCAAGTAGAAGAAAAATAGAAGAACTTCACATAATTCTACTTCTCCAATTTTAAAAATTACTAGAATCCGAAATTCTGACCATAGATATATTGCTTAGAACGAGACTGGCTTGATTTATATTTAATTCATCAGATCCTCGTTATATGCTCTAACAATAAATAAGAAAACACACCCATCAAGTTCAAAATGGATTCACGAATAAGCATTTAAGGCATTCATACATAGGCAATTCATAAAAACTTGCCATAATGGATTACTTCTTTGATTTAATACATAAAACTTCTAAAGTCTAAAGAAAATCTAATGTCAGCATCTTATGGAAGAAGATCGTTTCGAATTAAAAATGACTAATTCACTTCACTGATAACTTACTACACGGGATATTAATAAACGTAAAGCGAGAAGTGATGAGCATTCACTCTCGCTATTCTCGCCTAATTCATAACAAAATACAAGGGTTGGTAACGGTTAATTGACCAGCTAAAGTTGATATTATATATTACAAAATGAACACACTTCCCTGCAAATATTTCTATACCAAGAACGTGATTCACAAACTTAGAATAACAAATCCCTCGTTGTCAAACTTTCTTTATCTCCGTTTTAAGCATAGAGTACCGATGATACCAATGGCACGTGAAGGCCACACTTTCCTAAGTTCTTTCCCTCTAATTGAAATAAATACTATTCCACACTTCGAACTCATTTTAACGTCTATATTTTCTTTAGGATTATTACTGTGAAATAGTGTAACATCATGCTTGGTTCTGCATAACATCTGCGTAATACCCTGCAAGCCATCATAAAGGTTTGTGGTAGGGCAAACATTTCAGTCGCATTATTTCCTACCGGTAATATTATACTCACATAACAAATTAGCTGAACATGCTACTAACTATGATAAAATAACATAATTACTGCGGTTTACTGGCAAAATATTATCAACTACTCACTTAATAATGCACCCGAAACACATGCAACATCGTAGGCAACAAATTCAATATTTATCTGTTGTAGCGTCCATTTCATACAATATTGCATTGGTATGACTATTTTATGAAGTTTTTTAACTTACCGGTGGAAGGTAAGACCAGTTATTCTTCTATCTGTGCGATTACTGCACCAGTAAGCAGAGCTGCAAACCATCTACGAATGCAAAGTTAACATAGCATATATCTGCCTGACGGCATGTTTTCGGATATAGATAATAATTTTCAGAAAAATACACACACTATTAAGCATTTACGTACCTTTATATGACCTCTGTAGCCACTGGTTTCAGAAAAACTTAATATTTTCTTCGCACGTAGGCTTATGGCAAATCCACGAAGCTGGGCTGGACACTATGGCTAAATGCGCAAGAATACCGTTACGCCTGGCTTCACCCCTGAGAGCTTATGCCCCCTCCAGTAAGCTCTATGGTTCTTAACACTACTATGTACCTCGCGGGAAAAGAAAAATTGACAAATGGGTGATGTATATATGACACATATGAGAAGCCCTTATAAGTACAATCAAAATAAAATATTCAGAAAGGAACTTTTTCTTATTTACAAATGTTAATAAAATCTCTGCTGCTAAGGAGCCATTCAAGTATTACGAAAGACATTTTTGGGGGTGGGGTGGAGGGTTGGGAATATCTTGCATTTTGGGGAAGCAGGGGTTCTGGGGCCTAATTCTGTAACTCGTAGCTCCGGAGCTAACTGCCTAAAAGAGCTAAAATAAGCTCCTAGCTCCAATTCGTATTCTGTATTGCATCTCAAGGCGCCGGAAGAAGCTAGAGAAGGCTCCGAAGCTTATTTAGCTCCTCATGGTATTCTGCAAGGGTCCCGAAGCTCTTTTCGGAGTCCCAGCATGCCTCAGATCGGAGCTCCGGCTAGCGCCAGCCTCGAGACCGCGCTAGGAGTATTCTTCAGTGAAATCCATGCGCATTCCCGCAGTGTTTTGTTGATTTTTCGTGATGTGTGCATGTTGTTGTGAATCCGATGATATTATTTTCTCTTTCTTGGTAGTTTTTCTTGAGGTGATACTCTTATCTACCGCGGCGGAAGAATCAAGATACCCAAAGGATTTATTTTTTAACCTATTTTAACCAATAAATCCCATCCCTGTTTACACCATGGAAAATTATTTCGATGTCAATATTGCTGCCTTACTTGTCTTTCGGAGATCAATTCGTGAACATTCGTCGATAAATACGTGTTTTGCATGGTTACTACGTTATTCCATTGAATTTATTTGTCATTCATACTGTTGACAATCGTTTTTAAATTAATAAAACTGTAGGCATTGAGCTAAGTCGATAGGAGCACTTCCTTTGTCATATAACATATGTTGTAATGCTTTCACGTATGTTCTTATTTTGATGTTGTTAACCCGCAAGGATATGATCGTAAATTCCATTCTTATCAACTAATGATCAACTTTTTTATTATTGTTAAACAAGTTCATAATATTTGGCCGAGTACGATCAATGCGCTTACGTATTAATACCATTATTTCAACAGCAGTTCGAGGTGTTACTCTTAATATTGACATTGCTGCGTGAAGAGAAGGAAAATGCACGATAGAATGTTTAGGTAAGGTACGATTATGGAAGTTCAATCGATGAAAAAAGCTATATGTTTAAATGCATGTCTATGTTAAAGTGATCATACGCATGCACTCGCAGAATATGATTGCTCATATGCATAAACCAATATAATTAAATGATGTAAATCAATTGCTAATTAGTTCGTTTCCGTAAGTGAAAAGTGAGCGTATCATGCTATACAGATTCTTCAAGTACTAGCTGCCTAACGTAGAACGTTCTTAAGGTACCTTATTAATAATTTAAGTTGCATAAGTATTCATCGGTAGTTCCGTAGAACTTTGAAAATAAAAGTTCTACGGAGAACTTCAAGTAAACGTCGCCAATCTTCCTATATGAGCATAACATGTGGGTATAAATTATGGCTGCACACTTCAGTGGGAATTCCTAAATAATGGTAATTTTCGAAGTGTTGAGTGCATTTTGTAGATTTAATAGTAGTTTTTCGCAGAAAATATAACAGAATAACAAATATATATCATCAGTTAATGGCCGATCTATTGCATTTATCATCATATGTATGTACTTACATCACCGACGTTCGTATACACGACGGAATGGTAAAACAATGAACTAACCTATAGATTAACGCCTGCTACAAATAAAGCATTTTACCTTAGATTTACTTAAATTAACCATCAAGAATATGAAAATTTTGAAAAACATTGAGGAAATCATATTATTTTCAACTCGCCGTTCACAGAAACAGCTGTTGAGGATGACAAGTGTTATGCTAGATTACTATAATAATTTGTTCTCTTAGGTAAAACATCAACTGATTCAGGTAATAATGTTCGTTATCAAGGTGTTTAATTTTTGCTTTGTTCTTCTTCTCGCTGCGAACAAACTCATAAAATCATATAATTGCGCATGCATTAAGCTGACGTTTTCACAGCCTTCCATATGTAAACACGTTAAACTCGGCAGGGTATTCCTGGATAGTCGTAATTGAGAATTCTATAGCTTGTAAAATAGTCTGCATATTGCTAAAAAGGTACTTTTTTATATGTTAAAGTCGTACAATCAATAATGCTTCAATATTATTTACTTTTGGTATTCTCAACTGCTGTCTGCTATTTTCCGGAAACACAAGCCGGAAAAACGTCACGAAAAATGAACCGACTATTGTGATTGGCAGATCATTCGCTCGCAGGAATTTAAATTTACCACTTCGTATGCTGACTTTTCTCCACCCCGATTCGGAGCTAGAGTTAGCTCCAGTGAATTACAGAATACTAGTAGGAGCTAATTCTTGGAGCGAGCCGAAGCTCTTAGCTCCGGAGCTACGAGTTACAGAATTAGGCCCCTGGAACCAATAGATGTAAGATTTTTGTTCGTCTTGAAACGTTGCATCGTTTCTGAATAAAACTTAGCATTGATATGGAGCATCCGCTTGTTCATTGTTTATTTTCCGTGATCTCACCACCACAATCCTCCTATTCTGTTGCCTGACCGGCTAGCTAAATTACCTCGCATGCTCAATCAATATAATAATAATAATATTTATTATACGGACAAATGTCCTTTTACAAAACATTACAATAGACAGAATAATTACCTTAGAAAAAATAAAAAGATTAGACATTCTGATGCACAAATTTTCTGGATACATTTTGAGATAAATGAAAAATATCTGTTGATGTACAATGTCTGTTAAAATCCCTCATTGTTCGAAAAATTGGTAGGTGATACATCCCAGCCAGCACACCATATCATGTTTACGTAAAATGCGTGAAAACCTAAGGTATGCATGCATATGTAAACAAAATCTCTCTGTAGCATTTAATATTTACGTAAACCCTACGTAAGATTTTCGTAAGGGGAACATGTAAACGCACATACTTGACACTTACATAAACAACTCGTAAGCTGGCTTTCACTTTGCACATGTAAACGAATTTACGTGGGTCTTACTTCGCGCTTACGAGCGAGGACCAATGAGAAGCAAGTTCACAACATAAAAAGTTGAAACTGTCCTTTTGTATTGAAAATATGTCACTTAAAATGTACAAGTGAGAAATGGAAAATATGTAATAATATTAATCAAGGAGGCCTTGATCTGTAAATGTCAATTTTTTTTATCCTTACACGCAAATTCTTTTGAGTATATTTTTCATTGCGTTGTCTGCTATGTTCTGACGTGACATGACCAATTTCTTTGATATATCTTCAATCAAGCTACTTTCAAAGCCTCATGCAAAGTTTACTAAGGTCATAGGACGTCACAAGCTCTTCTATCATTTAAAAGAACCAAGCCGATCACAAGTATTCTTCCAATATTTTTCCTTGACACGCCAAATATTTTTGTTACTCATTTGTTCCCTTCTACATCTGCGTCAAAGTACACAAATACCGTAGCGGCCATAATCGACTGAAGACGTTTGTTTTGGTGTTTTATTTGAATGATATTCATTGAGGAATCGCAGTACGATATATTTTGCCAACAGCAAATCATTTACAACTTACTATTATTGGATTTCAATTGTGAACAGTGGTATAGAACGGTGTGCAACGTTATATTGGAAGATAGTTTCGATCGCACGTCTTGTTATGCATTTTAGCTGCGATTTAAAGAAAATTATCCCAGTGGAGCATTTAATTTCAAGTTTTAAATAAAGTTAGTATCATTAGGTTTCAATGTGCAAGAAACAACAGTGTCATTTTTGGTGATAATATATAAACGAAGGTTTTGCTTCTGTTTTGGCTGTGTATGTTACATTATGACATGCCAGTGATTACAAGCGTTATTTGTGTGCTACGATGGATTGCGTGTCAAAGTGGTGATATTTTTACGTAAATTAGTTGGACTTGATATCTGTAAGTTTTGGGTTATGACATGAATGGTATTAAAATTGTAGCGAATACGTAGTAAGTGTTGAAGAAGACGTAGCAGCAATCAATTCATTGTTTCTACTAATGGCTAAATTAAAATAAGGTACCTATTTTAATTGAAGTGAAGTTGGTGACTAGGTGGATTGCTCTTGTCTTGTAAGTGTGGCTGTTTACGTGAAGGGATAAACAGTGTAATGTTTTACTATTTTTCATTCAGTGAATTTTATCACCCCAGTGTCATCTTTTTATTCCATTGCATTGTTGTTTCAAATGTGATTTTGTTGAAATAATTAATCCGTCTGCGTTCAAGGCAGGTAATGACTAATTAGCAATAGGCAATTGGATTTGTCCTTAACAGAGGTTATTGTAATATTTTAGAGTATCTTAAATTGAAAATGTCGTTGTTTACGTCCAAGTGAAAGGGTGATGAATTTTTCATCTACTTATGCAATGTATGTTGTTTCATTATGATTCATTCAGTAAATTTTACCATCTCACAAGTTATATTTTCATTTACTCGACTTGAAGGGGAAAATGTGGGAAATTATATTTAAAAATTACAAATAATATTATTGGCAAAAAATATATACTATGTAAGCATGATGGCTGATGTTTACGTAAA
Source organism: Pyrrhosoma nymphula (assembly GCA_963573305.1). NCBI lineage: Eukaryota > Metazoa > Arthropoda > Insecta > Odonata > Coenagrionidae > Pyrrhosoma > Pyrrhosoma nymphula. Next base: position 23,848,625 of record OY754340.1, on the reverse strand, counting down.
ATGCTTCCGTGTTGTTTACTTAATAATGGGGACATGTGGCCATGATTTTTACCAGCTGTTTACTTGAAGTTTACGTAAATAAATCGTAATCAAGTAAACAGTTAACGACGCATTTACGTACATTTCAAGTAAATTTTAGGTAAACTGTTTTAGTGTGCTGGCTGGGATGTAATGTACGTGGTACTCCACAGTGCTGAGATTTACGATGGCTTCTATGGAAAGATGAAACTGCAGAAAGCGGGAATTTAACGAAGAGTAGATAAAATATCTAACGCCTTACGTAAGACTGAAAGGGAGGGTGTTGGTGTTTTTGCCTTACATAGGGGGAGTGATCGTCTTATGTAATGCGTACTTGATCGGCCCCTTACGAAAGGATAGGGGTTGAAGAAGAAAATGAAAGACTAGTATAAAGGCACATATATGTAGCATAGCAATATATGGGAAGTAGGTGGTTGAAGGTGAGCGGAAAGCAGGTGAATTTGATGATTTCGCAGACTGGACGTTTCGATACAAACACCGCCATATTTATTGAGTAGCTATCAATTACTAGGTTGAATAGTACCCACCTCCTTGATAAGCGCAGGAGCAATTTCACCAAATCCTGAATAATTATCATTTTGCATTCCATTACTATTGGTTGCTATTATACGTACCACAAGTAAAGATTCGGCCAAGGACGTTGAAGTTCCAGGCACGCAGGAAGAATCAATAGCAACCACCGTATCAACACGATCAACAATTGACCTCTTAAGAAGTCTCCTCCGTGGAGTAATCGTTTTAGGGCAATTTGGTAAATTGAATAATGTCGGAATTGCATTTGGTTTCAATTTCTTCCAGCCATCCATGCGATTACTTTCAAATGGGGAACATGCACAATTTTTTATAACCACTTATATCCGAAGGACACTATCTAAAATGGATGTAGCGAAAATTTCACAGATGGCAAGCGGTTTTTTACTGAGATATCAGTCTTTAAAAATAATTCTTTCTCGCCAGCTTGAAAACACTACGTCATCGGGGAATGGACGCGTGACGTCACGGAACGGTATCGCTAGAGATTGTTTACCTTCTGACGAGAAAGTAGGCGGATGTTATTGATATGGAGCAAGCATTTGGCGTAAATGATTGCATTTATTTCATATTTACTGATATTCACTAATCTTACTTGATCATTTCATTTGAGCAGAATGTATCTAAAAGAGAAAAAACCGGGAAAGTTATATAAACCCTGCATCGTGCCTTGTTGCTCAAATACCTCAACTTCCACGCCGGAAAAGGTTTTTATTTACGTCCCGAAAGACTCGAAGAAGAGGAGAAAATGGTTGATAGCCTGCAGAAGAGACGGAATTTCTCTCTCTAAATTTTCGACGGCTTATTGCTGCGAAGATCATTTCAACGTAAGTGCCGGTCCCACGTATTGCAAACCTTATTTTTGTGGGGTAAAAAATGTTATAATTGAGCCAAATTATGTTATTGCCACGTAATATAAATTAGAAAGTGAAAAACTATCACATAAAAGGCACAATATTATTTATGAACGGAAAGTTATGACGTAATTTCAACAAAAGTATTATTATTTAAGTATTCTACCGCCTAAGGTACGTTTACATGGACCTTGCATACTTCCCTTTTTCAATTCATTCATATATATCCATAAGTAGAATGAAAGGTAATAAACCTTATATGAATTGAAAAGGGAAGTATATAAGCTGAATGTAAGCCTACCTTAATATATTTAATACAACTTACGTCTCTAAAGTCACAGGGAAAGTAAATTTCCAAGCTTTGAACGTTATTTATATGCGAGCAGTAACATTTATGGCTTTGAAAATCGTTAGATAACTCATGAAATACCTGTTATATCTCACTATTAGTTCATGATTTGTCTGTTACACGTTTTTACCATTAGTTTGCGAACTATAATTGATAGAGAGTAAGGGTATACGTAAGGTTGTAGGCCTCGATGAGATCTATAAAACGCCGTCAACAGATTGGAGGTGAGAATTTTAGTTTAGAAGGTTTCGCCGAGAAACAGGGTCTTCGGAGTTGGGCATTCATGGACAGTTGGTCATTAATGAAAATTTAGGGAGAAAAATAAAGCAAAAAAAGTTTTAAAAGGTATTGCGATGGAGAACCTAAAATTTCCAAAGATGTTAGCGAAACTTGCTTTGAAAAAAAGAAGAAAAAATAATTCCCAATATTGGATTCGAACTTCGGGCCTTCAACTCCACAACCAACAACCAACAACCTACAACCTTACCCCTACGCCACCGGCTACTTGGGAGATTTCATGGAAAATCTGCGTTATATTATGCATTTCTTGTATCTGCCTATCATAATTTTCTATTTCAGATGATTGTTTAATGGTTATCGTGAGGTCTATGAAGAAGCGAAAGGTATACATCTATAGGAAATATTAATGGCTACACAATGAAGTAGTCGAAAAAGGACAGATACTAACCGTTTAGGAGTAATTGACGACTAACCGCAGGCTTGCGCGTCCCAGCGGACGAAAAATCCGAACTTGGGGGATTGCGAGGTAACTCTTCGGGGTAGCAAAACGAAAAAGACATCAAAATTTACGCCATTTCAATAGCTACTAGAGGAATTCGTAACATTGGAAATACATTTCATACTTTAATAACTACATACTGAAAGCCGAAATCTACAATACAGCAAATATACTGCTTTGCCATGGACTTCCCTAATATAGTCTTCAATAAAAATGTAGGTAATATGAATAAAGATTTATATCTATTCAATAGAGGGGGAAACATTACGACTGCATGGGTTAAGTTTCGGTAATAAGGAAATTTGAAAATCAATAGATTCAGAATATGAGACACATTGAGTTTGCTACATATTAATGCAAAACTTAACATGCCGACTCGTATTTTTGGCGACTGAAGCCGTTGCGATAATTTAGAATTATTTAGACATTAATCATTCTTGAAAGCTGTTTGTACATCAGTTTATTTTTCCATAGTTGTATTTTATCAACAAAGCAGCTGATATAAGAGAACCGCATAATGTGTCGCATGAAAAGTTAGGTATTAATAAAATTATGGGCAGATGATAATTTACCGCAGTCACGCATCTCGGCAGCGACGAAACAATCGCTGTTTTTCAGGAAGGCGGCCACCATAAGTGAGTCAATCATCGGTAAATTATCCGACTGTGCCTTCTTGAATCCCACTTCAGTCATTTCTTCTATCGAGAAATTACCAGAATAATTTTAATAGCGAATTTGCTCCGATAACTTCAACAATGCGCCTATCTCTGCAGCTGCGAGGACTTCAGTCCCGTTCGGTGACGTCAAGCCAATGAGAAAGCGTTTCGAGTCACGTGACTTTCGTCGATTTTTGCTAACTTTTAATTAGCTTTTTACAGCATTTGTAATTGACGGAGACAGCTTTGGCTTACATATTCGGATTCGTGAGAAAATTCTCAACATAGTGGGCTACAGTAACGGGAGAAACAAATTCCATGCATGTTCCCCATTGTGACTCTTCAAAATGTGCCTGAAACAAGGAATTAAAAAAAACACACCAATTAAATTAAAATTTCGCTAACCAAACACTCATTATCATTGGTAATTGTAAATATAGACGAAGTTTCGGAGTTGGACAATTTAGTCGGCAATAAAAACCAAATTACATTTAATCCTATTGATACAAAACAGGGATGAAAAAATATTGAACGAATTGAATTATTAGAATTCCTCCATTGGACTACTCACATTTAAGCAGAGATTCCATTATTAATATGCATCAGGAGATGCTGATGTAGATTTTATAGAATAGTTAAAAATGTAATTGACTTTATTTGTTCCAAACGACAACATTTCGGCATAAAACGATTGCATCTTTCGAAGCGTCAAGTCTGCGCATTCCTCGATTTCCCCGGCACAAATTACACCTATTTAACATATTTTGCTATGCTACATATCAAAAATTATCCACCAACTCGGGGGATTTTTTTCTTTAAAACATACGCTATAGCATTGACGATACTACAACTACACCACCCTCAAGTCAACAACCTACTCGGGGGATTTTTTTAAAATAAAACACATTAACATTTACCACGCTACAACTACACCCCCTCCAATCATCAACTCACTCGGGGGTATATTTTCTTAAAAATAATACGCTACAACATTGACGAAAATACAACTACACCACCCTCTAATCATCAATCCACTCGATAGATTATTAAAAAAAACAACAACATTAGCGACACTATTTCTACACCACCCTACAATCAACAACCCACTCGGGGGATTTCTTTCTTGACTAAATATGCTACAACATTGATGACACAACAACGACATTATACCCTCTAATCAGCAACCCACTCGGGGGATTTATTTCATAAAAAAATTACGCTAACAAATTCACGACACTGCAACAAAAAAAACGTCCAATCACAGTCCACTCGGGGTATTTTTTTTCTTAAAAATATACGCAACAACATTAACCACACTACAAGTACACCACCCTTCTATCCACAACCAACTTGGAGCATTTTTCATTTCATAAAAATACGCTACAACATTTGCGACAACATAACTGCAACCACCCCTCCAACACCACGTATCTATCTACCGCACCATTTCCATTGACCTCGTTATGACATTTTCACTTCTCCATGGTTTTTCACCACATAAAAACGTAATTTTATGTATTTAAGTTCTCTCGAAACTGCATCTTCCCCATTTTTCAACACCCAAATATGCCTTTTTCGCTTTTGAAAATGGTCACTTCGAGGGAAGGTATGCCAGAAAGGTTATCCCTCCCTCCATTCAGTAAAACTCGCCCGCAACCTTCTTGGGGCGGTGCAGCCTGGGTATATTTTAGACGTGAAATTAGTCCGTATCCCTCTACCGGAACTTCCGAAAACATCACAATATGGCTTCCAAAAGACACGAAAATCTCATTTTTTGTAATTTTAAATCTTTAATTACTCCTAAACCAAGTCTCCAACGCCGTTCTTTCTTACATTTTTAACATGCTCATTCCTTTCACTTTTCAATTCTATTTCTCTCTTTTCCTTCAGTTTCCTAAGTTTCTCCCAAAGTGGACCCTTCGACAGGTTAAAACAGAAGTAGCGGCTTTAACACAACCAAATATGTACATAGTATTACAAGATGATGCTTTCTGGCGTGTGGATCACAACTACGTCAATTATCACAGCGATGAAGACTGAATCCGGGGATTTAAGTGTTATGTATATATTAGCAAAATAACTACTTTTGAAGAATTCAAACCAAATAATGAAAAGACATGCATAAATACAATTAAAAATGGAAGCGAATTGAATCTTTGATATAAAAAAAAACTTACCTCGCATAGACGGGAAGACGATGTTGGTTGCCACTTGTCCCTTCGGCACATTTGAAGCCATTTTGCTCTTCTCTCGGGATTTCGAGGGAAACTAAAATTTCTAAACCCTTTCTCAGTGCTGTTAGAGCAATTAGGAGCAGAGCAACCAACCATTTTGCTTGATAACTTCTGCAGAAAAAGGAAAATCCTGCCGAGCGACTGCCTAACAACTTCACTACATAGAGTAAACAAGATGTGCTCTGAACAAAGATGGCGGAATGCAACGACTCCACTCTGTAGTGTATTGTCAGCAATCCAGAGGACTCTGGCCACAAGAACTCAGCGCTGACTTATCTTCTACGCATATGAAGACACTGCCCGCGTATTATAAGCTCAATAAGGAAATGGAAAAAATCATATTTTAAGTTAATTTCTACTGTAAATTAGCTATTCCTTTTTTTAACAAAATGGACTTGCCCCCCTTTCAAAGTTAACAGCTCATTTGTTTACATCTTATAAAAAAGTTCCGTGATATGCAAATTATGTCGTAAATACACAATATATTTTTTTAATTTTGCAATTTTCTTTGGAAAAATAACCTTTCAAACTTGAAAGCAATAATAAGTTTTCATTTCATTTTACTGATTATTTTCCAAGACCATTTAGCATCCACATCTTACCATTTTAACTGTGGTGCCCGAATTCCATTCCGCTGTTCCTAGAGGACACAAAGGAACAGCGGACTAACGGACGGACATTCTTATGGCCATTAAAACGGATATAACGTACTTCGTGAAGTCTGGAAGACGAGAACACATCTTGGGTCGTCTTGCGAAGCCCCCTGAAACTCCCTATCCAATCCCATTGGAGCACATGTTCTTTTAAAGAAGTTGACGTATGGTCTAAACGATAAAGAAAATCCTCAATACATTTTAGTCTCCAAGTTGCCATGGAGAAAACAGAAAAGATTTGTTGTTATGGATTTTGACTGTGGAATTGAAAAGGAAGTTCTCGATTTTTTATGTAAAGCTTCTGAAGAAAATAAAGAAAAGAAGCTTCTAAAAAAAATTACTTCCTTTAATGGGAATTATCACTCAAAGGCAACGGAATGATTGAAGCAATTTTTTCAAATTCAGCCCAATCTTGTACTCCGTGATACTGAGAGAGAAAAATTGTGGCATTGTAATTGCAAATTTGACTTTTTTAATTTTTTATAAGTTTTTATAGCCACAGACGAAAAGTCAAAGGGTCATGTCAATTCTTCTGGCCCATTACTCCCATTGGCTCAGATCACCATTAAACTTTCATTACTATCTGCTGCAAGTAAATTATTATTTCTTGCAACGTTTTTTCATTCCTAAGCCCCATAGTTTCCAAGTTGGTGAGGTCAAATGTTATGGAAATTTCTCATAAATATCACCTTAAAGTTCTGCTTTCTGAGTTCCTTGAATACTGTGGCAATTTATAGTTCATTGACTGATTAGTCAGACAGTGAAATGTTTGTCATAGGACAATCAAAGGATGAAAATTACATGAAAAAATAAATGTCATCTTTACCTAACCATTTGAATACATTTTACTGCATTATGATCCCAAGTAGCAAAAGAATGTTGAAAAATGATTTTAAAATCATTTGAAATCATTTTAAAATCGAAATATCATAAGATGGCTGAAATCATGAGTTTTTCAAGATTTTAAAATAATTTTAAAATAATGTATGATATTAAAGTTTTGTATCCTGTCATCTCATTTTGTTGACAACATATATATGCATATGTAGGAAGTACTGAGACATTTATTTGCGTGAAAAGTCTTTTTTAAACATTTCACGTTAAAATAATGAGAATGTTATTTCAAAATCATTTTAAAATTATTTTAAAATATTTTGAAAATGATTTGAAAATATTTTGAAAATGATTTTAAAATATTTTCAAAATTATTTTAAACAAATTTAAAATTATTTTGAAATAATTTGAAAAACCTCTTATAATTATATGAATATATATATTATATGAATATATTTCATGAAATATATTCTTGTAACATATTAATATGTTTAGCCTGTGGTTCATTCTTCGACCGAAAATTAGGCATAAATGGGAAGCTTTGAAACGAATCGGAGAGACTTGGGTTCTGCCAGTAAATACTTATCATTGATAGCTTTTTGTAATTAATTTCCGCTGTACACTAAATTACTGTTATGCTTTTATTGGTACATTAATCAGTTTTCTCATTTCCACATTTGTAACATTGATTACACATGCATATTCACGTTCGTAACATTTCCGCAAGTAAGTTATGTCTTCATTGAAATGTAAAAAACGTGTGGCAATTGGAAAAAATATTGTTTATTCTCATTAATATTGATTTTATATTCATTGTATGTGACAACATAGGTTTCAATTAATTAATACCTGAAAACTGTTATCGTGATTGAATGGTACGTTTCCTCAAACTATCACTGCATTGACATTTTAAAATTAGTTCTCGCGAACACATTTACGCACGGGAATGGCCGTATATATACAGCTTTCTTGGATTGCGTTTTTCGGTTGAGTAGGTTTTGACGTAGGTAGTTATGTAGACAATCCGTAGGTAGGTAAGAGCAGGAGCGATCTTGATTGCTAGATTGAAATTGATTCTATATGGTCCGGAGATAGGTAGGAAAAGTCACCTTTTTTTTGCAGTTTGAAGCAATCGTGACAAGCTTGCGTAGCGCTCCTGACACCGGTTTCAGTGCATCCGACATTCAAAAAAGGGAAGTTTAGGAGTGCTAGATGTGCTGCGCAGTAGAATGTTCGCAGTGGCTGCAGCGCTACTGCGCAGCACATCAAATGCGCATTTGCAGCATTTTGTGTTTACTAGGTAGCCTCTTAAAGAGTTAAACTTATTTAAAACTTATGTTAAAATCATTTTAAAATGATGAAAAAAAGATTTTAAAAGCATAAAAAAAGAGAGCTAATATGTTTTCAAAATAATTTTAAAATGATTTTAAAATATTTTTGCAATGTTTTTAAAATAATTTTTTCATAAGATATTGCTACTTGGGATTTAACTCCAAAATACATGATATGCTTCATAACGTGAGTCCTGTCTTTCTGATGCTGACGTATGTCTAAATGATAAACAAAACCCTCAATACTTTTTAGTCTCGAAGTTTCCATGGAGAAAACAAAAGAGAGTGGTTGTTGTTGATTTGGACTGTTGAATTAAAAAGGAATGAGAAGTTTTCGATCTATTTTATGTAAAGCTTCTGAAGAAAATAAAGTTAAGAAATACAAAAAATTGTCAGTAGGAATCTGAAAATTAATTCAACCGCTGCTGTACGACAAATTGGCGACCGTGACAGGACTTTGCGCAAGGAGTACGCGCTCGAAGGACGATGAAGATCGCGGACATGAAGATCGCCCAGCTGAGGACGGCGCTAACACAGCGGGGACTTCGGTCGACAGGAACCAAAGGAGATGTGGAAATGCGGCTTCGGCAGGATCTTATTGAATGCGGAGAAGATCCTGAGTACTTCGAAACCAACGAAGTTGAGGCAGGACAAGAAGTAAGTGCTCTGTTTACCAAATTTGCGGTGCAAATCTAGGCCCAATCAAAAAAAATAAATTGCAACTCGAAGAAATGAAATATGAATTAAAAGAAGATATTAAATCTCAAGCTGAATTACCATCTGGAAAAATTAAATCCAAGGTTGATGAACTAATTAATAAATTCAACGCGAGATTTGAAGGGTTGGATGCAAGAATTGCCGATATTAATGGAAAAATAGCCAAGTTAGAAATTAATGAACTTAACCTTAACACCGACATCGATGAAAAAACATCGCAATCGGATGGGCTACAGCAAGATGTCTCTAAATGATTGTCACAATTAGGGAATTAATTGCTAAACATGACGATTTCCAATGCGAATATTCAACAACCAGCTACTTCGATAGGGCTGCCTGTTTACCCTAAAATAATTAGGGAAAGCCTACCAGAGTATCACGGTAGGTTCCCAGTAAACACACGTGGCTGCAGCAGCGCTTCACAAGGATGTCAGCGCTACAAGTGCAGTACATGTCAACTGAAGCGTGTCAGCAGTGTCTCAGCAACGCTCTCAAAGAGCGAATTATCGAGAAACGCATCAAATGCACATTCGCTGCTCGTGTTTGAAGCGCAGCAGACGCAAGTTGCGGACGTGCAGCCACAGCGCTGCAGGTAGTCTTTTGAATTAGGGGAGATGTTGAAAGTCTCAATTGAAAGAGGAAGATATGAATACTCATTCTTTAAACATTTACTATGCGTATCCTTTGTTTTTTTTATTTAATGAAATATATTCTTGATATATAGTAACATGTTTAGCCTGTGGTTCATTCATAGACCGAAAATTTGGCATAAATGGGAAAGCTTTGACACGAATCGGAGAGACTTGGGTTCTGCCAGTAACAACACTTCATTGATAGCTTTGTGTAATTAATTTCCGTTGTACACTAACTTATTGTTATGCTTTTATTGGTACATTCATCAGTTTTCTCATTTCCACATTCGTAATATTGAGTATGGGTCAATCCATATTAAGTGGTCCAGAAAAAGTTAAATTTGTTGCTTGGTGATTTATAATATTTTTACCATACAATTGTAGGGTATTCATTATATAGTAAACATTTGGTATATAGTAATGGAATGACCAATTTTAATATATGGGTAAGTTTCTTTGAATTCCCAAATATTCTTTGTCTTCTAAGGTCTGCATTTACATTTTAGCTTAAGTGTTCTATACCAAATGTTTACTTTATAATGAATAACTTGTAAAATGAGGTGAAAAACTGATTAAGGAGTTAGGATAATGATTTTAAAGGCATCAGACATTACTTAAGAGGGTGCTAAATGGTGCCGTGTTGATGGTAACACACAACAAACTTTTACACAAATTACAGTCATGTGGGCTGAACGAAACAGTAGTTAACTGGATACGCGACTTTCTGAGTGATCGTAAGCATAAACTAGATCTTGACTGAATTAGCTCTGGTGTAGTGAAAGTGACATCAGGTGTCCCACAAGGAAGCGTAATCGGGCCCCTTTTGTTCATCATACTAATATATAAAAATTGAATGGTGTCTGTCTGTTGCTCAATCACGCAAACACTACTGAACCGATTGAGCTGAAATTTTGTATGTTGTTAGAAAATGTACCGGGATGAAACATAGGCTATATTAAAAATCTGTCAGGGCCCCCCAAAGACCCCCCCTGGGGGTCCCTTGTGGTCTATGCTAAGCATTGGGTTTGGTGCAGTGGTTTTATTTTTTGCTTTTATAAATTACTTTCACTCAAGATAGAGGGCTGGGATTTTTTAAAATCGGATGGCTGAATAAATTTAGTTTCTAATTCTTTCATACGATTTTCTTTTACGCTTCGTAGTTATATGAATATCATATTTTTTGCTGAAAAATCTGACATTTTTCTCTTTAATCAACAATAGCATATTTCCTTGACAACCAGAGATTTGAATTTCAAAGGATATTCACACATCTGACATTTAAGTTTTCCTGCCGGCCCATGATAGCACGTAGAAAGAAAATTTGTATAACAAGGGCCCAGAGTCCCAAGGGCCCCTTGATAGATTGCTTCGGGGGGTAATCGATAAATTCAATTTTACCGATCAATCAACCGAATTTATGAATTATCAACCGAAGACCATCTCAGACCTGATCTGAAGATGTGGCCAGCATAGGCCACGAAACGTCATCTGAATAAAACTTGACGCAGCTAACCCGAAAATAATGGAGAGAACTGCAATTCAGCGCTGCGAAAGCCTCAAACAGAAATTCAACCTAGGTGCTATTTATTAAGTAGTAATGAGTCTTCGTGGCCCATTATTGGTTTTCCAGTGCATGAAAGAGGACAAACAATCACTCAACTCTCCATGCACGAAATGGAAAACGAACGAATTACAACGATCACAACAAACAAGATAGGATAAGAACTCCTCAAATGATCATGCTAACAGTGTTCTTCAGGCTTTGTGGTTTTCTTATAAAATAAGTTCAATGTTTTTCATACCCGTTGAATTTCAACGGGTGCCTTCAGCTAGTCTCTGATAAAAGTCTTTGCAATTTCGATGAATGTTTCTATTCAACATTTGACTGAATCTTCCTTTTTATTTTTTTATCAAATTTTATTTACAAATTTTACAAATAACTTTACTCTCATTTTTTTACAGATTAAAATAAAAGTACAGTAACAAATGTGGAATACAATTTTTTCCTATGAATATTTTACAGAAAAAGTCCGGCTAAGACTATGGCTTGTCAGCAGATGCACGTTTTTTGTCTACCGGATTTTACTAATGAAATATTTATTTATAAATAAATCAATCAAATATTTATACAAAAGTCTATGTATAAAATTTTTAAAAACATATGCATATATACCCGTACCCGTCTAATTGCCAGAAACCAGGACTTTTAATTAAAATGTAAAAGAAAAACTATTTAAATTCTTAAATGTAACAAAAACACTTAAAATACACACGATCTCTTCTCTCGCAGTTAATCAGTCCAAGTCTTCACTCATGAACAAAAACTCACTTCCAGCTTCAGTCTTCTCACTACGACGTACGCTAGGTAAGCATCATGAACTAATTCCAGAGCTAATTCCTATCAATGTTTATCCTAGTTAACCCATCACACTATAGAGGAAAGATACAATTTCTTTGATACGGGAATCTTTTAGATCTTTACACAATTTCTCCTGTGCTAAATCTAACGGGGTCTTTCCATCATTATTTGGGATTCAAATGGTATTTGTTCTCAACCTTTTTTTATTATTATTATTTGGGATACTGGGATCTGCTTTCTCACCTCCTGATTCTGCGTTGATTACAGACTTCAAAAACTCAAAATCAACCTCCAGGACAGGTTAATCAGTATTTCCATCGGGATCTGTAGCATTCATGTCTATACCTTCTCCTGTGACAATCACTGCATCTGTGGGACGTTTTAACTCTGGATTTTTCCTCTGCTCTACTAAGACTATAATGCTATCAAGTTGATCCCGCAAGAATTTAGGACTCATGGCCAATCGCACAATTACATTCGGAGAACTGCTCAGGTCCCCCTTGAGTAGTTCATTAGCGGAGCTGTTAAATAATTCCCAGATATATCCTGGCGTTATTTTTATCCTAGATACTACGAAACAAACTACCGAAAACAGAATTTTAAAAACTCCACGCATGCTAAAAGCTGCCAATGCATCACTTCCTTGGACATTGTTAAGTGCATCTTTAACGTTGTTGAGCTTGACGCAAGCATTTACATCGGCGCCGTGTCGAACTAGACACTCTACGGCTTCTGAACTGCTAAAAAATGCAGCTACGTGCAAAGGAGTTAGACTGTCGTCTTTTCCAATGTCCTTGTCCACCCCTCTTTTAATTAAATTTTCGATAATTTCTGTGTTATTATACGCAGCAGCAATATGTAGTACTGAAAGGTTAAGCCTGCCAATAAGTGTGCCATCATCAGTAGTGTTATTCAATGTGGCACCTCTGTTCAGCAGGAATTCAAAGACCTTGAAGTTATTATTCATTGCAGCATGAAATGAAGGTCTCGCTCCAAATGAGTTGGCAGCGTCAATGCTTGCTCCTCTATCTAAAAGAAATTCGACGACTTCTTGTTTCCCATGAAAGGCCGCCGTATGGAGAGGAGTATCGCCTTTTTTATCAGTAACGTGTATATTGAGTTTAAGGTCATCTATAAAATACTTGACGACCTCCATTTCACCTTGTTGGGCAGCGCTATGCAACGATGTCCAGCCATCTTCGTTGACATCTTCAGTTGGATGCGCTCCTTCTGATAGGAGACGTTTAACTACATCAAGATGGCCGTTGTTGGAAGCAGCGTGCAATGGCGTGAAGCTGTCTTCACTTTCCCTGATTCTGGCCCCGTTCCTCAGAAGGATATCTACAATATCCGTCCAATTACTGAAGGTAGCCAAATGTAAAGGAGTCCATTCTCCGATTTTTGAATTTACTTCGTCCTTTAGTTGATTCTTCTCTTCAAGATCCTTCAACATATTATTCAAATCCTTCAAGTCTCCGCCTTTTTGGGCTGCACGAAACTCGGAATGCAATAGATATTTGTTATTCCCAGGCTTTAGAAATTTAACAACAACCGTCTGGCCATTGGAAGCGGCCAAATCTGCTGGTGACCTATCAGTGCTATCTTTAATATCGACCAGTGATTCATCCTTATCAACTAGAATTTTAACGATCTGTAGGTAGCCATTAAAAGCAGCAACGTGCATTGGTGACCATCCTGATGCCTTTTTTGTACATAAGGTATTGTAAGCAATTCTACACTTTGTGGCAACTTTGGCTCCATTATCAACAAGAAGTTTAACAACACATACATGGCCGTTTTCAGCAGAAATGTACAAAGGAGTCCTGTTATACTTGTCATAGGCATCAATGATCTCACTGAATTTTGTTGAAAATTCTTCGCTCACATGCTGTAGCATAGCCTCGACTGCTTTACCTTTGCCATTTTCAGCAAGTAAGTGCAAAGGTGTGGCATCACTATAGCCGTAGACAGGTAATCTTTGACATTTTAAATAAAGTTCACGAATTAAGTTAGCATATTTACTTGCATAGGTCCAAACAGATGTAACGTGGCTTATACTTTTTTCTGATACTCTGCCATTATTTAGTAGTACCAGAGTACTTTCCAAAACTCCCTCCTCTTCTTTTTTCTCTTCCAATCGTAACCTTATTACTGTTTGCAATAGCCTGTGAATATCCATCACTCCACGTTCTAAATTAATCATTGAATATTGGTCTAGCAGCTCAATGGCACACCATAGATTGTTTTCGTCTTCACTGATTTCCTTTGAAAAGATTTCCCTCACATGAACCTTGTCAGGAGCAAGATAAGCCATGATATTCAAAATATCAATAGCGTGCTCTCCATATTCTAATTCCTTTATCCTTTCCAACGTGACCAACCAAGTCGTGAAAACTGTTTGAGTGTAACGGTCGCAATTTTCGTAACAACCTTTTTGGAGCAATTCTCTTTCATGCTTTTCAAATTTGTCCAAATAATCTCTTATCCCAAATCCCTTGCATCCTCTTTTTCTTAAAAGCTTATCTTCTTGCTTAATGTACACAACAGCTTGTCGCAAGGCTAATGGAAAACACTGTGATTTTGTCAACAATTCTTCTAGGCCTTCCGGACTATCCTTTATTTTGAGAAACTCTTTGACAAAAGTTTCAGCCTCCTCTTGCGTGAACTCCCGGAGTGCAGTCAGACCTATATCACCCTCGCCTCCCATTTCCCACTTCCGGTTACGAGAAGTAATTAAAATATGAGGTTTGCTATCGTTAGGATGTGAATAGCGTGGTAGAAACTCTTTAATGTCTTTATAGTCTTCAGCGTTGTCAAAAATGAAAAGACATTTTACTTGACCAAAGTACTCGTACACGTCTTTAACTATAGACTCAACATCTCTTTCTTGCGTGATATCACCTATTTCTTTTGTGGTGGGAATATTCAATTCTTCAGCTAAATGTCTGAACCAAAACTTCAAAGTCTCACTCGTTTCTGCAATTACCCATATAGCATTGTCATCATAATCCCTTAAGTGGTCCTTAGCATACTTCCTTGCCAATTCGGTCTTGCCTATTCCTCCCAAGCCAGTAATTACAGCCACTCGTGGCATGCATCCTATTCCACTTTCGTTTTGTAACATCTGGTGCAAGTCCCTCAGTTCATTTGCTCTCCCAGTAAAGAAGACCACCGGGTCTCGCATGTTGAACCAAATTTCCTTCCTTGCCTGTTTATTTTCTTGTCTTGAAAGAATGGCATCCATCTTTTGATTGGCCGTCGCAACACCTTCTTCTACCCTGACTAGCAGCCTATTCTGATCCTTTTTCTTCATTTCACTTATGACATCTCCAAATATTTTATCCATCTCCTCTGATTTTAAAACATATTCATACTCTTTCCTGGGAGTTTTTCTCACTTCATATGCATCATTCAATTTCCTGGCCAACTTCAACTTATCCTTCATCTCCCATAGAAATAAAAGGCGATAACCATATAGATTACTGGCATCATTACCGTCCATTTTTTTCCGGAAGTACTTATCAGCAGTGCCGTCAATTTTGATAGTCACGAGCCCAACATTCTCGTAGACTTCAGAGGTGTTCCATTCTTCACCATCATTGAATAAGGTATGCCCAGGTTTGGGAAGAACTTTTCTCGCAATACCTCCAATCCCCTTGGAAGAGCCTAAGATGGCACTCTGAGTTATCAAATCACTGTCAACCTTCTCTATTCTGTTTTTGGGGTCACCGATATATTGAAGTGATCTGTCCACTGCATCCATGGCAAACTTCTGCATCGCTCTGTCCCCATACCCATCTTTATCTGTAGCTTCGGCTAATTGACACTCGAAGCACTGAAATATTTCACCACCGGCGGTTGCCAGTATGGCGAGTAATTCATCCTTGTCAATGCTACCGAACACTGAAGTTTCTTTTTTCGCTTTTTTTTTGTGTGACTTTCCACTGATTAAATTCCATACGTAATTGCAGCCATGCCCTCCAATGCTTGAAAGAGTCCCTGATTGGCCCACAAGAGATCCAACTAATCCTCCTGCTACCGACCCTACTAAACTTGGTGCTGTCGTTCCAATTTTGCCTGTTTTCGCCTCTCCACCCACACCTGCTTCATTTCTAAAATCATCAAGCTTTTTTATATAGAGACTGGCGAAGTATTCAATGAACTGTTTCAGTCGATTCCATAAGTATTCTCTTCTTTTCTTCTTTGCTTCTTCTTCTTCTTCTTGTCCTGAAGACATCTCTGCCACCTGATCACAAGACTGTCAACGAATTATTTCCCTAATAATATTAGTAGCAAAAAACTGGTCAATAATTCTGATCGAAACACTTAACTGGTGAAAACATTAATCAGCCGAGGGTAAAGTTCTCCAGCTGGTGACGAAGTTACTGAACAGTTGCTGTTGTAAAAGTTTGTCAATTTTCTTTAAATATCCATCGCTAACTACACAAATATAAGAAGTATGCGTAAACTTTTGGACGTAAGAAACAACGATGACCCATCATGCGCTGGTTCAATTTACAGAAAAACTCGAGATACGAACGGAACCCTTCCGTAAAGCGAAGTTCTCCACTTTACACTCGATGTACACACTGTCACTCCCAGCGTGCGCGTTATAACGTCATGTCAAGCGGTTATCATTAGCCATACACTTCCTCGTGCGTTGATATTCGGGCTCATTACCGGCGTGCAACTATACCGTTGAGTTTGATTGTGTCTGGACAGGAAGTGCGGAGGTATAATGAAGAAATCTCAAACCCGCTCCCAAGTTCTTGTTAACTCGACGAATCCGCTCCAAACAGGACCTCAGAAGATGTTTGGTGTTTTGCCACTCTTTCCAACCAAGGTCTTTGCTATTCTCCACAGTTTATCTCGGGTTGCTCTGCATTTAATTCATCTCCATTACATCTCCGAAAAAATGGCTGAAAAAAATTAAAAATCACAATCAGAGAGAGAACCCAGGCAACAGTTCCTATGGATATGTTAATACAACCTTTGTAAAAACAGTATAAACAGTAGTGGTTGTATGCTGGTTTTAAGCAGTTTGTACACAAAAGTGGTTGTATGCAACCTGTATTGTAATTGAAACTCTATTAGAGTTGCAAACCAGTTGTATACAATTTGCACACAATTTTTATCGTCGTTGCATACCATTAAACAGATAAAATATTTCTCTAATGGCCGTAAAATATATGCACTACTCGTCAAAAAAAATTAAATACTTACTGTGTTGGTTTGCGGGAATGAGGTTCCACAACAGGAACCAACCACAGCCTCTCCACCAGAATACCCTCCTGTGGTAGTTTACGGGAAAATAATTTCCTCGCCAGGGACTACCACAGACACACACACACACAACCCAATTGGAATCCTTTGTAGGCTAATGAGACCTAGCTAAGGATTCCTGGGTTATAACCTGGGATCCTTCGGAGAGCTGTAGTGACTCTACTAAGGCTGCCAAGTTATTAACACAACCACACACACAATCGCACAAAACACTCACTCACACACACAGCAGGGCCCCAGATTTCTGGGAGAACAGCTCAAAAAGAGCGTTGTCAAATAGAAAAACAACAAACAGGGAACGAGGGTGAAATTCGTATACGAAATGTTTATAGCTCCATTTTTTCAACGCCTAGCTTTAGTGAAATGGTATGAAATTAAGCCCTATACTCTATGCTTTTAATAACGCGGCTTAGTTATTTTCGTTTTTCTGATTCATCCATGTAAAGGACCCTGGAATGCATTGAATGATATGGCTCATGGTTTAGGTTTTGGAAGGGCGTTGGAACTTCACGTTCTTACGGCGAATATTTTCGTGAGAATGCGGGGCTCAGAAAATCGGAAGGACGTGCGGATGCAGGTTTCATACTGATACTATCGTTTTTGTGACATTGAACGTGGTATTAAATATTGAACTTCAATCAAGAGCGAGCATAATCCGTGAACCAATGATATCATATTATATAATTTGAAGATCATTAAGCAGGCTGATATCTCGATTTTCACAACCTTCAATTCTGGAATCCTATGAGTGCGGCCTTTTTTACTCCTTTCCTTAGTTTACAATTCATTGAGGGGACAGTTCTTAAACAAAAAATGTCTGAAGTGAAGATAGAAGGATGTTCGGCTATAGCAATATTTTTTTCCACGCAAGGGAGCTGAACAATACCTAATTAGTTGACGAATCCAAAATAAAGATTACTTCTCTCAATAACATCGATATCTCATTAGGCTCGCTTTGTCCCCGATACTCATATTTTAGGCTTCTTTTATGATATCTTCCAATAAATTAGCTCATGCGAAGCAAAAAAACTTTTATGCCGTCAAAATGCTTTCCGCTGCATTATAATTTTTATATTTATAAATCTGTCTAAAGCGTCACAGATGTGGCAAATAACATTTAAAAGAATGCTGAAACAAGCAGAAATACCAAGAAAGTCATGACGTTTTCAAGTAATAGAATTATTTGAATAAATCGTAATGAGATAATTCATAGATTCTCTTCGACACGATTCGATCTCTTCGAGCAACGATTCGTGGTAATAGCCTTTTCTAGAGAAAAAATAATGGAAGATATGCCATTTGCTGCGGGATTATTACCCGTACTCAATTGGAGACTTTCAATGGATATTTGAGTCCTGACTTCTACATGGTAGCTTTCTATTTTGAGAGATATCTGGTGACTTTGGCCGACAGACCGATCGTTCATCTACTCATTCTCACTCACGCCTAACCAAACGGGAGTCCAAAATCCAACCCATATCCTCTGAAATCCCTAAGCAGGTCAAAATCGTCCTTCGGGTGGACGTTCCTTCTCGACAAGTGAGTTCGGAAGGAGGGCCGTTGTTCCGCTCGGAGGGTTTATTGCTCCCCCGCCCCTCGATCAACCTTTTCTTCTTACTCAAACATCACAAGAAAAGAAACCCTACCCCTCCCCTCAGACATAATCCTTTTTGCAGGTCAAAAATGTCCTACCGTTGGTGGTTCAACTCCCCCAGCTACTGGGAGTGAGGGCTCTCGTTCCGCTTGGAAAGGTTATTGCTCCTTCTCTCAGGGGGGCGTGGTTCTGCCATGCTGCCACATTGTCGAAAACTCGGGACTTAGAAATTTTCGGCGGTACGATTGTTTTTAACAGAACTGTACATTCGGAAACTATTTATTGTAATTGAGTGGCATAATTTTCAATGTTGAGCATAAGGAATATATCAACCCTTGGTTGTCTAACAAAGAAAATTGACAAAAAAAGACGTCATGTCGTACTTCCGAAAGATTCTACGAAACTCTGGAATCCGTAAATGCTTGGTGCCTTGTTGAACATTAACGACAGTTTCGATAAAAACTATCTCTTGTCTTAAAATGAAGGGGAAGAATGATAGTTGAGATTAAAGTTTCATAATGTGAAAGATAAAACGAAGAGAGGAAAGCCAAAATGAAACCATGTTATAAATAAATAAATAAATATATATATATATATATATATATATATATATATATATATATATATATATATTTATATATACACGAATATAGTTACGTAAAGGAGGATGAAAATCTCAAACCAAACCTCGACTCTACATAGTTATTACAGTGATAGTCTTACATTTACTCCTAAATAAGTAGGTACACACCTCTATCCAATGGCTGCATTGAATTATTCATTGTTTGATTGGTTTAATGTTTTCATTTGAAATGCGTATAAGGGAAACTACCTGCAACCATATATTAAGCTACATGGGTTATGCAGACGAAAAGTCCTCCAAAAAAGCTATCGGTATATCCAATCTTCAGTATTATACTGTGAATTGGCTAGCATAAAGCGCTGAAAAATTTCACGTAGGTGCTGTCGATTTTTGAAGTTCACCAGAATATGTTCGAAATATTTAATAGAGAAAAAAACGCATTGAGGTACAAATTTTTACTATCTAGTAAATATTTGAGCCTCAATACTCCACCTAAAACATTTTCGTTTGAACCCGGAGCGCCTCATAGAATATTCGGTGACTTAATTACTAGATGTGATCTGCCGGTGATCTGGTTAATTCCTGAGAGTTTTATTTCATTCGCCAAAATATTTGTGGTAAAACCTATAAAAAGACGCTTGACCTTCCCTATTCCGGAATTTAAGAGGGTGAACCATTAAATCTAACTGGAGGACTAATCAGAAATGTCGAACTTTTTATAAGAGTTAAATGATGCCAGCACTTGAAAGAAGTTGGTCTTCTTGTACGTTCTTGATAGGTTGGGTACTCAGTTGAGGTGGGAAAAAATGTTTTCGTTGAATTTAAATTCCATGTCATATTTTATTTGTTAAATGACTAACTAACATGTGCTTTCCTTTTTATTGATTTACAATGTGCTATCATAAACTTACCCCTTCCATTTGCAACCTGCAAGCGACAATTTACTAGTCGTTGATCCCGTTCAGGGATTATCTGAACAACTAATACATACTTTGAATTATCACTTCTTCCTCGGCACTACAGCCCGGTATGGGCTTTGGCCTCCCTCAAGACGCCTGTCCATTCTCTTCTGTTCTGCACTTTCTCCCACCATCTGACAATCCTCATAGCCTTTATGTCTTCTTCCAAATCCTGCATCCATCTTTTCCTTGGTCTTCCTCTTTTTCTCTTTCCATCCATATTTCCATGTAGAAGCTTCTTAGGCATCCTTTCTTCACTCATTCTTTCCACATAACCTAGCCAAGCTAACAGTTGGGTCTTCACAAATCTCACTATGTCTTCGCCTCTGATAAGATTTTCTATTTCCCTGTTTGTTCTTACCCTCCATGTTACCCCATCTGTCACGGGGCCATATATCCTTCGCAAAACCTTCCATTCAAATATCCGCAGAGCTTGCTCATTTCCAGCAGATATGGTCCACGTTTCTGCTCCGTATGTCACGAACAGTATGAGAAGTGTCTTATAGATCTTGACTTTCATCTCCTTAGATAGCAGAGTTGATTTCAGGAGCTTAATGTTAGCAAAGTAAGCCCTATTTCCAGCCATTATCCTCTTGTTGATCTCTTCTGTCATTGAGTTCTTGCAATTTAAATTAGTACCGAGGTAACTGAAATATTTTATATTTTCAATGTTGTACTCCCCAAATGTAACGTTTTGAGTCCATCTTCTGTCTTCCGTGGCCAACATTTTCATGTATTTCGTTTTTCTCTCATTGATTCTGAGCCCTATATTCTTACTCTTCTGTTCTAAAATTGTGAATATTTCTTTCAGAGAATCCATACTCCGTGCCATTAGAACTATGTCGTCGGCATAGGCCTGAGTAGATTTAGGCACAATTGTTCCCTCTACCCTCAGTTCTTTCATGGCTTCATGTAGATACAGATGTAATAGTACTGCAGATAGAGAATCTCCTTTTCCTACTCCAGTTGTTATCTTAAAGGCTTCACTAGTCTTGGCCCCGATGTAAGCCTTAGCTTGAGATCCTTCCATAGTCATATTTACTAACTTAATTAGTTTTTTGGTATTCCAAGCCCCTACAATGCACTCAAATTTTTCTTCTATTGACACTATCAAAAGCTTGCTGTAAATCAATGAAAAGCATATGTAGGTCAATGTTGTACTCATAACATTTCTCCATGCATTGTCTCATTACAAAGATTTGGTCGGTTGTTCCTCTTCCAGGCCTGAAGCCACATTGGTATTCACCAAGAATTTCTTCAGCATACGTGTTAGGTCTCCTCTGCAGTATACAAGAAAGTATCTTATAAGTGACATTTAGTAATGTGATTCCCTTATAGTTGCTGCATTGCAACTTATCTCCCTTCTTGAAGAGAGGGCAAATAAAAAAAAACAATCTTCCATTCCTCAGGCGTCTCTTCTTTCTCCCAGATTTCAAATATCAGTCTGTGTAGGTTCTTTATTAAATCTTTTCCTCCATACTTGATCAACTCGGGTACAATTTGAATTATCTCATAAAAGAAATTTACATCACATAGAGAAGAAAAACCAAAACCTGTCAAAATAATGAGGTCTGCAATGGATACATAGGTAATCGTCAGCATCGACCATGCCTTGCTATACAGTAACGTGAAGAACACAAGAGAGTTGGCACACACAAGAGAACACATTAGCATTACTTAAGCTTCTGTTCTTCACACCTAAAATTTTGTTCTTCCTCATGGTTGCGGAATACACTGTGGAGCATCTGGGAGGAACAAATAAAGACCTCTTACTCATTTTCAGTCGAGCAATCAATCTTTTCCTACACCAAAAATTTCTTTGAATAGTTATTGACCACTTCAATAATACATTGGTTAATGTATGGAGGTGGTTTGGTCATGTCTTCTTTAAGAAACTCAACTTCCTTTTTCCGCCAAGACGTTTCGCATTTTAATTAAATTAATGCATGAAAATCAAAGATTTTTAAATTTGACCAGCTGCCATCCCTTTAAACAGAAAATTAACAGCGCCATAGCCATGAAATATAGGGCCATACAACTCAATGATCCCAAATATCAGAATAAAAATTTGAAAATCACATAAGATAACCTTATTAAGAACAATTTCCCAAGCAAACTTATTAAATACATTTTATATAGTAGTAACAATCGACCCACACATAATATGACAACTCAAAATCCACTGTCATTAAACCAACATCTATCAAGCATGACAGCAACCCAACCAATATCGGCCCATGAGAACACATTAAACACAGAACCATGAACAACTATAAGAGCATTGCCTATGTTCAGGGATTATATGACAACTATCCAAAATTTAAAAAAAATGTTAATTTCAAAATAACATTTAAAGCGCAAAAACACAAAACAGGACAGTTTATTCAAAATTAAAGAACCAAACCCCCGATGATTTAAAAAGCAACATTATTTATTCCATATCTTGCCATGAATGCGACAAAATATACATAGGACAAACTTCACAGTATCTTAAAAATAGAATTAGCTATCGTAAATCTTCAATTAAAACAATTTCCGGGACCAGTTCTTTGGCTAGCCATGCTCTAGAAAATAATCACAATTTCAACTTTAACCCTTTTGAGTGCTAATGCATTTAGATTGCAAGCAATTTTCACACTTTACACTTTACTGAGATACAGGGCCGTATTTTTAAACCATACTCTTCCTCTTACTCTTCGCCGGAGGAGGAAGAGTGCGAGTTGTGACTCTACCCACTATTCGTATTCTAGAACGTTCCTACAGCGAAACCAAACTCTTCCTCTTCGATGGAGGGGCTTGGAGGGACTGTTGAGTAGATCGCTGAAATTCTCATAACTACGTAATGCTTCGATGACGCTTCGTGTGACGTTTGCTGCCCACAGTTCATTGCGGCTTTAACGAAACAGCAAGAAGAAGAAAAATAATTAAAGATGGAAAAAGATATTTTGATCGCTCGTCGGCCTCGGTGGCGGCGGGGTAACGTCCTCGCCTGCCAACCCAAAGGTCGCGGGTTCGAGTCCCGCCACTGGAGGATTTTTCTCCTCCCTGGACATGGTTGTGCGTGTTGTCCTTTGTTATTGTTACAACGCCTGATGTAAAATGGCCCTCGAGGCTGTATTCAGGTTGATGAAATAAATAAAATAAAATATTGCGTGATGTGTCTGGAAAAAAATGCCTAAATCCGGAGGTAATCGACGCATTCCGCCATATTAGGCCTTGGAACTGTTCCTTCTATTTTGGAGGATGGTCTGAGCCATGCTACTAATAGGATCAAGAGATACGTTTGTTTGTAGAGAGCGTTGAGCCTACAACCGAAGTGGTACGTTTAAAAAACGCTTGGAGGTTGAATTGTCACCACAAACGCGTCATAGAGGAAGAGTCGTTCCTCTAGGAACGTCTTAGAATACGGCCCTAAGAGTCACACATCACCAAAAACTAATTCCCCAACGATGATGACGCTTATTGAGATACGTACTGCAATAACCTGCTGTGGGATTTGGTCCAGCTAAACTTTTATCTTTATACAGTTACTGTAGAGGGATGTAGTAGGTACTGCCTAAATATTTTATTGGCATGGTCCACAATGGGCTGGAACGTAGATCATGGGTCACACTACGGGGAACTTTCGAATTTACAACAGGATGGAAAACATTTGCACAACATTTGAAATCGGTTACAGGAAAACATGTTTCTGAACATGATGTCTCCAAGCAACTGTTGGACTAGTAACTAGAAATGCTGGGCTTAGTTACTATCTCCGTATTCAAAATGCAAGAAAGAAATCCTTTCATTTCTTGTCACAGTCACCGGATTCCAAAGTCTTGCTCTTGAATTCGGGGAGAGGATCTTGTGTGAGTGGAGATGCTGCTCTGGATATCTATTTATTTCAGTGACCATTATCCTCAGGAGAGTATTGGTGAAAAAAGACGAAAGCACACTATTGGTGCATAATCATAGAGTGGAGCGTGCTTCGAACCTTGAACTTCGGCATACTGCTGAAGCGGTGCAGTCTTCCTATCTGTTTCTCTTTCACTCCAGTAGTCTTCACTCTCGTTGGTTTCCGATGATGAAGTTTATCTATCGAAGATGAAGTCATCACTAGTGTCTTCTTCCTCCACTGATTCCCTACAATCAGATGAACTTATTAGGAAACCACTGTCACTTGATATTTTACTAATCAAATCGTCGATATTTTTCTTTCTTTTCCGTACTTTCCTCATCATAGAGAAAAAAAACTTTCGTCGTAAATAAAAAAAACTTTCGTTCATATTACAAGGAAATAAGAAACAGTAAAGATAAGCTTTCGTCTTGACAGTGAATTTTTGATGAAAAAACTACGTATATGGAGAAATTGACTATGGCACCTAATGGAAGAGGAAAGAATGTACGTATGTAAAATGTAAGAGGTTTGCATTATAAGTGAGGTGCTTTTGGTGTCGATACGTCTGTTGAAAGTGGGTGAAAATTGCGTTTTCACTGGCGAGACGAAAGCTCACCTTTACCAATATTTGTCGACATTTTTCTTTCTTCACCGCACTTCACTCATCATAGAGAGAAAAAACTATCGTCGTAAATAAAAAACATCCATTCATATCACATGCAAATGGAGGTAGGAAATAAGAAATCTAGTTAGCTTGCGTCTCTTGCTCCTTCCGAAATGCAACTGCTTTCTACGGCATCCTCCACTTTTCCCGTCACCGAAAGAGCTTTCATTGTAATTGTTAACCCATACGCATGGCTCAGACCAGATGGCCGTGCTCAGACACTCCAATTCATAAATAAATCTCCCTCTACTTTGCCCGCCACCAAAATCTCTACCTGTGTGATTGTCGACCAAAAGGCATGACTATGACCCTCATAAAAAAAGTAGCCGCTGGGTCAAACCAGCGGCAACTTTGTTTACGCCTGCAGTGACTCTCATTGTCAGAATCTTTTACGCTGCAAAAGGTTCAAGAGTGGCATCATCTCAGTCATACGAAGGCGGGGAATGCACGCCCGGGATGAAAGCATTCATTTCAAAAACACTACGTATCCAGGAATGATTACCTATCTATTTTTTCCCTGTACCCGTTAAATAATGTTGTGGAGAACCTTGTAGAAGATAATAAAAAGAGAAAAAGAAATTGACACTCAATATGCGTGAATTATGAGTATTCCATGAAAAAATCCAAATAAAAACACCAAGCAAATAAAGAGGGCAGTGGAAGTGCAACTTAACTTGAGACTACATTATTTAAAAGAGATTTAAATATCCTTTTGAGTTATAAAAGTGAATTTGAGTAGTATTAGGTTTTGTAGAACATTACGAAGCTAAAATATGAAAAAATACGGCGAGGAATTGTGTTCACGATGAATAACAAAAACTCTAAACTTAGCGTCGCTATAGGCCACGCTGGCATATTTGGGAGAGTTTTCGAGCGTCGCCTATAGCGACGCTGGCACTTTAAGGGTTAAGGAAGCTAAACCTATAGATTTTGAATCGAACCTTCAGAAGAGGCTATTCAAAGAAATGGCCCACATCATAAAAACTCCTTAAGTCTGTAATCATAGATCGGATATACAAAATTTAAGCAAAATCTATCATAATTTGATCTCCTCAAACTCAAGTTTTTTTCTATGTAAGTAATATACAATGTTCTCCAAATTTTCAATACGAATACGTTTTTCATATATTCGTAAAATATGTAATATTTATTCGAAATTTTAAGTTACGATATCAGAAATTTGTTAACTTCATGCTTTATACTATCCATTTTAAATATTTATATTTTTCACTCGTAATCATTAAAAACAAAATTTAACTTAGTTTTCCATTTTGTATTTGTTTTTGGATGTTGATGTTGTTACTAAGAAGAAGAGTTTGTTATTGTTACCATTGTCGCATTAGGAAATTGGTCCTTTGTGGCACTAAATGTATGAGTGAACATTTTTTTTTGTCTTTGTAGCATTATAATTTTTATTAACTGCATTCCTTCAATTGTACTGTAGCCCAGAAGAAGCCTCATTTATAAAAAGGCAATATGTCGGCATAAAAAGGAAGTTGAGTTTTTTAAGGAAGAGACAAAACCTCCATTAATTAACCAATGCATACCAACAATTGTTGGACGACCTCCACATTTCTTGCGGAGGTCGTCCAACTATCCCCATGTATATGCTGTGGATGGTGATAACATAAAGGCGACAGATGAAGTTATCTCCATATCCAATTAAAGTTAAATCCAGTATCTGGGAGTTAGGATAACTTCAAACCTATCATGGGGAACACTTAGGTATAAGAAATATTTGTGGCAGAGCTCTGAAGAAGCTAGGATTCGTCAAGCGTATTGTGGGAAGATTTTCGGATGAAAAAGTAAAAGACAGAGTTGCTATTTCGCACTCGTCCGGCCACACCTTGAATATGCAGCGAGCATAAGTGATCCGGTGCAGAAAGACAGTCCGGGAACTTAATAAAATACGTAAGGAAAGCTGCGCGATTCATCAAAAACTGCTACGGGCGTACAGACAGCGTTACAAAGATGTAAAACGAATTAGGTTGGGAGCCGCTAGAGACTCGGGGACTGCGGGCTAGGCTTAGATTACTAGAGCAATTAAGAATAGATAATTTTAAGAGCGACACGGAGAACATCATATTAGAACCCCACTATATTTCTAGGACCGACAGAAACGATAAATTAAGAGAGATATTCTGCCGAACGGATAGGTATGGGGGAATTCGTTTTTCCTCCGAACAATAAGGGACTATAATAAATGCTAGGCGTAATTTCATTAGAGCGTATCCTTAATATCTGTAAACGGCTGGTGTCCTAACACCCCCCGCCACACGCCTATTGAGGCATCTTGCGGGGTAGTATGTAGATGTAGAATGGGAGATCCCAACAAGCCGCCAATCGTAAACACAGCGATTCGTAAACAATATGCCTCTAAGAGGCCTATTCTGAATGAAAATAAGGCCGAGCTATTCGTCAGAATAGCGCGAAAAGTGGCTATTTTCACGATTATGGAGACCCAGTGGCTATTCGGTATTCTCAATGATGAAATAGCCACCGGAAGTGGCTATTCTAAAGATGACAACAGCGCGGTGGCTATTCGGTATTCTGAACGGCGGATAGCACCGGTGAGGGTCGAATTATTATTGCCCGATCTTTGATACCGGGCTATTCTCAATAGCTCGACCCTATCTCACGTACGGCGGAGAGGGAAAATGACACTTCTCCGGCTTGACACATTACTATTTCAAAATAAATGGGTTAATTCGCAGAGTGAAAAGTTTTTATAAATGCGCAAACTTGGCATGATGACTGACATGGATTTCATGGCAATACGTTAGTTTGAACTGAGTGAAAAAGACGTTCAGGCTGGTGTGACGAAAGCGGACATTAACCACGATAGTTTTAGAGTGTGACTCCGCTAAAATCAAAGATATTTCCAAGCATATACGTACCCACAAGTATACGAGGGTTTAATTTAAAACAGCACGCTATATTTATCCAAACTTCATTCGCTTTGACGAATCGTAATTGTAAACTTAAGTAAAAATCAACTCAAACAAGTGCAATTTCACCCCATGAAAATGGTAAAAATTCACTTAAAATGGGTTCTTCAAAATAATGCATTAAGTTGTCATTACCCACTAAAACCTTAGTTGTTTACGTAATAGCTAACTTTCAACCATTATAAAGGCAGTAAAATTGTTTCTGCATCATTTCAATGGAGACCGATATATTTACGATGAGAGAACTATCGTCTATCTGCCGTTGCGGATTATTTCCCATTATGAATTGAACGTATTTTAATTGCTACTGGTCACACGATAACATTATAATATACAATACAATAATTTCATACTCCGTAATGCAATTTGCCAGCACAAAGGCATGTTTCCAATCGCTTATTCCTGCCTATAGGGAAGACGAACACCACAAAAATCTGGGTTATAATTTTGGAATTTCCCAAGCATATGTATGAACATATATACTAGGGTTAAATTAAAAAGAGCACACCACTTTCGTGTATCGTAATGGCAAACTGATGTAAACATCAACAACAAGTCCAATAACATCACGTACCTACATGGGGCCTTCTTCAGGGAAATTAATTCATAAACTTTTCATTACCGACAAAAACCGCAGGTGTTTACTAAGTAGCCAATCCTCAACAATTATAAAGACACTAAAATTATTTCTGTATCATTTCAACTGAGACCGATATTAAAATTTTTCTATGCCCATCTCTCGCTTACATTTACCTTCGCGTCAATGCCACTACTAACTTTACGCAGCTCCCAGGCCATTACTACCAGTTGAATAAGAAATATAGACTATAATAACATGTATTACAATAATGATAGTTCTCGACCGAAGGACTACTGGCGATACTTGCATGTCAAAACAGCCAGTCACAAAAATACAAATGTCAACATGAGATATACGACTCGCTGATAGCATAATAAGGTTCACTACTATCACGAAATTGGCAAAGGGAAAGAGGAAACTCCAAACATCATTTAATACTTTGGATCGCAGGCATTATGTACATAAATAACTTTAAAATTGTTATGTTAAAATCTTATTACAGCAGAAGACTCACAATAGCATTCACCGCTCCTCCATAATATCATCGTAAGTCATGCGGAATACATTTCTTCAAGCTTGTTAGTTAAATGTTATAGCTAATAATACATAAAAAGTATTATATTTATAATTTTATCTATTTAAGACGTAAAATAATTCATAGATTATAAGAGGGAATGATCGCGATCGAGGTGGCCATGTTGAAAGCAGTTCCAGCTGTATATGTAAACAATGCTTGCCATTGGTTGCCGGAATTTCTGCTTACTGTTCCTCTCGCCTCTCATACCGGAAGGGGCGGTACCTATTATAGCCACTCGGAAGAGTTTTAGAGAATGTAGAGAGGGATAACATTTCTGGCATACCTACGTCACGCAAGATGGCGACGAAGCGTAAAGCGAAATATTTATTTCAGCGCCACCACATGTCAAGATACGGAACTTTAATCACCAACTCGCCGTAGTTTTACGCAAAACAATCACCATTGGGGTGGGTTGGGTAATGACCAACGGGGTGGCCACCGGAGGGGGCCACCCCGTTGGTTCAAAAGGGTATTCGTGAAAAAATAAACGTAACTATCCGCCAAATAACATCCTCCCCAGGTAGCCTTGAAGGTTACCCGTGCCTCCAGTCTCAAGGAGTTCGTGCGTTTCCCCGCTTGGTGGCGCTGTCATCAGGTATGCCAGTAATGTTACCTCTCTCTACTTTCGGAACGACTCCACTCGGAACCGGGCAATTTATTGCTCGGCTCGATTCAGAATACGGTCGTGAGCTATAATGAGGTGTGGAATAGCTCGATCGTGGAATAGCGCGCTCAGATCCAGAATAGGGCTCTAAGTCCTCACAAGTGCCACCTATCAAATGGATTCAGAAAATTAAACCAAAAAATAATGGAAGAGCACTGAACTTGGCTAGTGTCATCAAACAATTAATTTAGAAGGAATTCTCTCTGCGTTAACTTGAAAACCATTTGCATACATACATAACACAAACTTATGTTAATGTATGCATTTGCATATATCAACATAACTTTGTGCCCAAATTGAAAACCATTTTCAATCGATGTACAATGCGCCCGATAATTTTGATTGTAGCCCAGTGTTGTTGTATTTGGTTTTCTTATGATCACAACATTGCGGAATCAACCGTTCTCTTGTCTGCGACAGGCTCAAGTTGGCGCCTATTATGTTTTCGATGTTCTTTTGTTTGAAGTTGCTGTAACGGTTGTATCAGTCTGAGTGAAAGAAATAAAGTACCTATGCACATGCCCTGTGTAACCGCGTGGTCGTTAGTTACGCTAAACCAAAAGTAAGTGGTTACCCTGCACAAGAAAGTGAAAAACAATAGGTTACGGGCCCAGGGACACTAGCGAACACTAAGGATTACTAGGAAAGTGAAATTAAGTTACGTGTGAAGCACATTACCGTAATAAGTAAGTAAATTACGGCCCAAGCAAGATGGCGGACCACGACGAAAGAATGGAATTCAGACGCGCTATATTAAAGGCAGACGGTTCAAACTACTATGCATGGAGCAAGAGGATAGAGGCACAAATGATAGACAAAAACTGTTGGACGGCGATAGACCCGGGTTTCGGAGACGCTGTGCACAATAATGTAAATCAGGAAGAAGCGTTGGGGATGCTAAACCAGGAACAATCCAGAATTAATCGCCGGGCCAGAGCCGTGCTTTATAATTCCGTGCATGATTCGATGTTACATGATGTCGGGGAATCAGTTTTTGCCAAGGAGATATGGTCCACACTCGAAGAAATGTGCGGTACGTATAGTATGTTGCACACAGTCGTGCATTTGCGTGAGTTAACCACTACGATGAAAGAACCCGGCATGCCGATGCAAGAGTATGTCAGTAAAATGCAAGAGACTATGCAAAAGGTACGTAAAGGCGGTGTCATATTTAGCGACCAATCTTTCGCGTACTTCCTGCTACTCGGACTCCCTATACCGCAATATGAAGGCCTCATACGATCCCTGGAGGACAGCGAAGATAAGATTACGTCATCCATGGTGAAAGCAAAATTAATGCTTGAAGAAAGGAGGATGTAGAGGAACAGCAGAATGAAGAACGACGATTCGGTTGCCCTGAATGCTTCAAAGGAATCTAAGGAACCGCCGCCGGCACACTGGCACAAGAAAGGAAATAAGTTTAAGGCCAGGGGAAGGGACATGACAAGGGGCACCCCACCCAACTTCAAGTGCTTCTCGTGTGATAAACCAGGTCATGTTGCCCGCGACTGCCCTGTATGGACTGAGTTCAAGGAGACCAGGCTGAAGCAACGCCGTGAGTGTGAGTCAAAGACGTATGTTGCATGTAGCGAGGATTCAGACGAAGAGAATGCCACCCTACTGTTATCCGACTCGACACGACACCAGACGCAAGAAGACAAGTGGTACCTGGACTCGGGAGCGACTGACCATATGTGCCATGATGCCAATGCATTCAAACACTTATTGGGGGTGAGGGGAAGAGTGAAAATAGGAAATGGCGTGAAACTACCCATTAAAGGGAAGGGGGCTGTAAACCTGTATGCGAGGATGAAAGATGGAGAAGGCAAGAAATTGTGTTTTCAGAATGTCAAGTATGTACCCGGACTGTATTGCCATCTGATTTCTGTCCCCCAGTTAACTGAAAAAGGAGTTGTTGTCACGTTTGGAGATCAAGTTGCTGTAGGCTCACTGAATGGTGAAGTGATCTTCGAAGCCAAGAAAGCTGGAAAGATGTATGAACTCTGTAGCGGTGATCATCCTATGCAAAGGCTAACTAACTCATCTTTGGCTTTGAGTGTAGAGACAACCAAGGAAGTGTGGCATCGACGCCTTGGCCATGTCCATACCCAAGCATTGGAGAAAATTCCACCACTTGCTGAACTCAAACGAAAAGAAATGGAAGCGTGCGACATATGCGTTCAAGGAAAATTACAAAGGAAGCCATTTATTGCAACGAGTGCCCGTGCATCCAAACCCCTTGAACTTGTTCACACCGATGTCATGGGGAAATTCGACCCACCATCCAAGGGTGGATCACTATATGCAATCGTATTCACTGATGATTTCTCCCGGTATACTGTTGTGAAAACCATGAAAAGCAAGAGCGAGGCTCTCATAATGTTTAAGGAATATAAGACCATGATGGAACAAATGACCGGTGAGAAGATAATGAAACTAAGGTCGGATAGAGGGGGCGAATACTGTTCTGATGAATTTGAAAGGTACCTGACAGAGAATGGAATAATTCACCAGAAGACTGTACCTCATTCACCACAGCAAAATGGCAGGAGTGAGCGGCAGAACCGGACCCTCATGGAAATGGCAAGATGTATGATCATCGAATCTGGAGCTACCAAAGATATGTGGGCAGAAGCGCTAAATACGGCTGCATACATAAGAAATAGATGCCCATGCCGTACTATTGGGAATGAAATACCCATTGTTCTGATGCGAGGATGCGAGATTGTCATGAAAGACCTGATCAAAATCAAACCATTTGGCTGCAGAGCACAGGCCATTGTGGAAAATCGGAGAAAGCTCGATAGCAAGACTGAGGAATGTATCATGCTCGGCTATGAAGAGGGCACAAAGGGAGGCTACAGACTCTGGAGCATATCAAGGAAGCGTGCCATCGTGAGGCGAGATGTTGTGTTCCATGAAAGCACATTCCCACTCAAGGAGATGCAGTCAACCGATCAAGGAAGGCACGAGAATCCATCAAATAACATATTCATGTTCGAAGAAAGTGGCGAAGATTTTGCGGATGGACCGGTGGAGAGTGACGGATTGGAAGTTCAGGACCCAACATCTGAACTACCTGACCCTCAACGATTAGACTATGCCCAAAACATCCACCTGCCGGATGATGATGCTGTACCCATTGCAGTTGAAGAGATAGCTGTCATCCCAAGGCGTTCCGGTAGGTTGCACAAGCCTACCACATGTGGCTGCTCTGAGTGCCACTCAGCCATGGTGACGCTGTCAGAAGTAGATGACCCGTACGAGCCCACGTCCGTGGAGGAAGCGATGCTGAGTCACCACCGTGACAGCTGGGTAGCTGCCATGGAGGAGGAGCTCACCAAGTTGGAGGAGATGGGAACCTGGGACATCGTACCAAGACCCATCGACAAGAAGGTGATCGGCTCAACGTGGAAATTCCGTGTAAAAACCGGAAATGATGGTAATCCACACAGGTTTAAGGCTAGACTTGTTGCCCAAGGTTTCTCACAGGTACGTGGACTTGACTACTTTGAAACATACAGCCCAGTAGTAAAACGTAAAACCATCAGACTAATGCTTGCTGTATCTGTTGAACAAAATCTTTTGGGGGAACATGTTGATGTGGTATCAGCCTATGTAAACAGCAATTTACCAGAGACTATTTATTTGGAACGACCCAAGGGTCTAAAAGTGAGTGACAGAGGTGACTTTGTGTGTAAATTAAACAAGTGTCTTTATGGCTTGAAACAGTCAGGCAGGGAATGGTATTCCAAAATGAAGGGAATATTCTTGTCAATGGGATTCAACCCCACTTATGGTGATCCTTGCTTATTCCTCAGCTCTAAACGCAAGCTATATGCTGCTTTGTATGTTGATGACATAGCTATATGGAGTGCTGATCAAGCAAATATCAACTGGTTCAAGGAAAATCTGTCTAAGCATGTAGAGATCAGATGCCTTGGGAGCATAAGTAATTTATTGTCCTTAAGAGTCAGAAAAATGAGTTGTAATTCTGTATCCATTGATCAATCGAAATATATAGAGCAAATGTTATGTGAATTTGGAATGTCTGATGCAAAATGTGTATCGTGTCCTCTCAGTGCTAGTGTCACGAAAGGGCTTGATGAGCCTGATGCTGTTGTCAATGAGAGTGATTACAGGAAGGCCATAGGCATGCTCTTGTACATTGCCAATGGCACTCGCCCTGATATATCATTTGCTGTATCATATCTGAGTCAGTTTTGTTCTCATCCAATGAAAACCCACTGGTCAGCTGTAAAACACCTGTTTAGATATGTTAAAGGGACTATTGATTATGCCATTGTTTATCAGAAAAATGACATGCAGGCCCAAATTTTCAGTGATGCTGATTTTGCGGGAAATAAGATTGACCGCAAATCTTTCTCTGGGACTGTTGTAATGCTAGCTAGTGGCCCTATTCACTGGCAATGTAAGAAACAAACTGTAGTTGCAAATTCCACCCAAGAATCTGAATATATTGCCCTTGCTCTGACCACTAGGGAGGCTTTATGGCTGGGTAACATCCTTGAGGAGATGAATCTTAAATTTATGTGTGAGATCCCCTGTGTCAAGGCTGACAATATACCTGCTATTACCCTGGCCAAAGATGATTTAATTGATCATAGATCTAAGGCTATTGACATAAGATACCATTATATTAAGGACGTTGTGTTAAAGGGTTTAATTCAGCTTGAGTATGTTCCCTCTCACCTTAATATTGCAGACTTGTTAACTAAAGGACTTAGTGCAAGGAAGACTCAGGAACTGTGTACAATGGTAGGACTAATGTCTATATGATTGTGTCTTGAAAGTATTAAATTATTCTATTGGGCAATTGGACTATGGACTGTGGTTGATGAATGCCCTAAAATCTTTATTGTGACAAGTGAAGTGAAATGTATTGTTAAGTGAACTAAGAAAGTTTTTTTTGGACTGTTGAGGTATTCCCCAATGTGTGGAATCAAGGGGAAGTGTTGTTGTATTTGGTTTTCTTATGATCCCAACATTGCGGAATCAACCGTTCTCTTGTCTGCGACAGGCTCAAGTTGGCGCCTATTATGTTTTCGATGTTCTTTTGTTTGAAGTTGCTGTAACGGTTGTATCAGTCTGAGTGAAAGAAATAAAGTACCTATGCACATGTCCTGTGTAATCGCGTGTTCGTTAGTTACGCTAAACCAAAAGTAAGTGGTTACCCTGCACAAGAAAGTGAAAAACAATACCCAGAAGAATGAATGATTAGATACGCAATACGTCGGCAAAGAGAATGAATAATTTAGAAATTAATAGGCCTATATCTCATGAAAGAAGAATCAAAATATTTACATAATAAAAAATAGGTCAAGAAGAGGAATCACATACATAAATATATTTACATAAGTTACTAACTTGACTGATTTTTCCCAATGTACGGAATGAGAGCTTTCGCAACAGATTTTTTTGCGCTTCAGTCAAACTTAATGCGGTGAGTAATTGATTATATATTTTATAAACATTTGAGAAAACATACTCATTACTCATAATTAGTTTTTGATGTAAATTCCTGATTTATTCATATAAGACACTGTCTCCGGCGTTACTTTGTGGAACTCCTTCATCTTTTTTAATAATAACAACCAAGTGTTTATTATTATTAAAAAAGCTGATTTATTCAATATATTCCAATGGAAAATATGAAGTTTTAATCATTCCTTTCCAGCATTCCTTTGTGAAAGTCCATTTTCAAATAATGATAAGGCCAACAATGATTAATCTAGAGTTTTTTTTAATAGTCACAACGTTTTTCAACGTTACGGCATCATCATCACGTACCTGATTATGGTGCCGTAGGGTTCAAACTAGTTGTACCAATATAAAAATTTGGGATTTTTGTCGGAAAAATTAGTTCATATTCCAGGTGAAGTGATATTTCGTTGAAACCACTTCACAAGAAGTGGTTGAGAACTCGTACGACATAAGTATTTCTCAAGTCCATGCGAATAACGTCAACATTTTTCTTCATAAAGTAAGTTGCTCACTTTTGTCCCGGTCAAATAAACTATACGGTTCAATTCTACCAATAGATGAAGAGTAACATTTCTACTAAAGCAATGCTTCAATATACAGAATATGAATAGGACGCAAAACTTTCGAAAATATTATCCATTATTGCGATACGTGAATATCTATGGAAAATAAAATTACAACACTGTATACTCCACAATATTTCATGCAGAAGATAACATTTCCCAAATTATCAAGATCAGAGCTTATTCACAATGCAAGAAGACACCAAACATGTACACTCTTATATCTATTTAATTAAATGAGTCAATTCAACTCAAAGGCACAAGTGGGAGTCATATACGACACAAAAAACCTTAATTCTACCTTCCCATGATACTTTCATTGCATAGAACTGTATAAAATCTAGGGACTGTATGATATCTGAACGATCTCCAAAGTCTCTGAGAAAAATATATGTTAAAGGATGATATTTGACTTATAGAAATATATCTATTAAGAAAACAAATGTTTACCTGAGGCTATTGCAACAATAGGCTGCTCGCGGTGATTTTGTCCAATGAGTTATGGATATCCTCAAGACCATGACTTGCAGAAAATGCAGAAGATACTGAAACTAGATCCGTAATTTAAGATCCATAAGATATCCAATACAAAACTCCAGTCTCCAAAATGCACCAGACTGTTGGATAAATAACATTTAACAAACATTTAAAAACCAACCTACACTTTTTTCTACGTTCAAGGTCACCACTTATATCTACGAACTCAAGTTGTTTTTTGCCCATTAGACGTGGGTGCAATCGCAATGGCGATTCTGTTTTGTTCGAAGTAATTTCTAGTTCGAAACGGATAAAAATATTGTAAATTTAGCCCACGTCCCAATTCGAGGTACGGTAATTGTTCGCGAAGCAGGATCTACCTCATGAATATTACATTATATAGACTCCTTGATCTACCTCTACGTACTACGCTAATACAAATCTGTCGACGCACTCCGATGCGCTTTTATCGATGTCTTTGTCATTTGTCTCTTCATCGACGCCATATTGGAAAAACTGCCCTTTTCCTCCTATTTCCTCCAGACGGCGCAGCGGTCGAGCAGTTTCTTCATTTTCTATTCAATCGCCCATGAGCATTCCCGCCCGAACTTAAACTATAGCCGCGCTTTACGACGCGTTACAACTTTAAAGAGACTACAACTACAACCCCCTCCAATCATCTACCCTCTCGGGGGATATTTTTCTTTAGAAAAATACGCTATAACTTTGAAGACACTACAAATACACCCCTCTCCAATCATCAACTATCTCGGGGGATATTTTTCTTTAAAAAAATACGCTACGACTTTGAAGAGACTACAAATACACCCCTCTCCAATCATCAACCATCACGGGGTATATTTTTCTTTAGAAAAATACGCTACAACTTTGAAGACACTACAAATACACCCCTCTCCAATCATCAACTATCTCGGGGGATATTTTTCTTTAAAAAAATACGCTACGACTTTGAAGAGACTACAAATACACCCCTCTCCAACCATCAACCTTCTCGGGGGATTTTTGTCGTAAATGGCTATTTCTCTTGACTTCCTTTACCTAATTTTCCCACTTTCCCTATTTTCCACCACTGAAAACTCCGTATTTCCGTTTGCTTAAACTTGAACTTTTAACCTTTTTTCATCTATACATGCCTTTTTACCGTCCGAAAATCGCCATTTCCAGGCCACGTACCGTCCCACCCTAGCACCTTCACTCCACAACCTTCTTGGGGGGGTTGGGTGAGGTCATATTGTAGACGTGAAATACCACCGTGTCCCTCTAGCGGCAATTCCAAAAATCTCGCAATATGGCGTCAAAATTTCACGAAAAATACGCCAAATTGGTCATTTTCAACATTTATTTTCTCAAAAACTAAGAGTCTCACGACTTTATTTATTACATTTATTAAATGCGCATTCCTTTCACTTTCATTTCACATATATTTTATACCCCTCACCTTTCTATGTTTTTCACAACAAATTTTCTCCCAGACTGGACCCTATCGTTCATTTACCTTATAATTGTTATTAACTGTATTGTTTACATTGTGCTGTAGCCCTGATGAAGCCTTAATAAAAATGCGAAACTTCGGCATAAAAAGGAAGTTAAGTTTCTTAAAAAAGAGATGACCAAACATATTATTAAAATGGTCAATAACTATTCAAAGAATTTAACTGAAAGAAATATAACTATTAAGAAAACGAATGCTTACCTGAGGCTATTGCAACAATAGGCTGGGTGTTGTTTATGTCCAAGGAGTTGTGGATTTCCTCAAGACCATGACTTGCAGAAAATGCAGATGATGCCGAATATAGATAGGATATTTCCGAACCATTAAATATCGAAAACAAAACTAAATTCAGTTAAAGAATTTGTGAACTCCGTGAAATCCTCAGACGCCAGCAAAAGGCGTTTATCTCTCACGTGAAGTTAACACGGCTACTGCGTTTTAGCAATCACAAACGATTAAGCCCCCGTGATGCGAAGTCCCCGTGAAGATTTATGCCGGAGGAGTCGTTCACGCCTTGCGAGCCGTTCGTGAACTAGAAGAACCGAAAAACGCAGACATCTTCAGCAGCTCGATTCTGTAAATGTCATAGGCGCCAAAAGTGTCTTAGTTAAGGCGGGGAAGTTATGACGGGTACGTCGTGTCATCAATCAAAAGCGATTCTGTAAGCCCCCGTCATAAGCTTTTAGTCAGAGGACTCGTTCACGCCGTGCGAGCCGTTCGTGAACGAGAAGAACCAATGAAAAACGCTCACCCAATTCAAAAAATTGACTTGCGGAAATAATACGAGCGTGTGTTTCAAGCATGAAAACGAAGTTCGTAGAGTTTATTTAATCTTATGTGATAACATATGCAAAATAATATGCTATCTTATCAGTAATTATGATAAAGTGCCCATATTTTGAGCAATATCACTAATAAGGGCAAATTTGTCCAACATTCATGATCTATATGCGCTGAAGAATCCCGGAGAGGTCTCGTGATGAATAGTAGGTCAATATTTGCGGTACTATTTTGAACAAAAGTAGAGGAGTAAACTGTGTTTGTGCATGAAGTTGTTTATTTGAAAATTGTGCCTTAATTGAAAGTGTTAAGGTGGTTCAACGAGTATTTGAATACCCGATTTAACGGTCTCTCATCTCAGCACGATCTCACTGCTCTAGTAGTTCTTGGGAGTTGCCATCAGCGTCGCCACCGTAGGAAGTGGAATGGGGAGCAGATGGGAGGGACCCTTTATCTATCAGCTCGGATTTTCCGGGGGGGGGGGGGGGGAGGGCGACGGCGGCTGAAGAGCTTGCGTAATCATCGGAGATCAGGTTACACAGAACATAAATAAAGTCGAGAAGCTTATCTTTCGATGCCGAGTGTGAAATGTTTTCCTCGTCCTCATTTGGGTTTTAAGTAAGAAAGGTCAGAAATTACCTAAAACTGAAAACACCTAAAGGGTTTTGGGATTGTCGGCGTTGCCTTGGGAGTATTGTTGAGTTTTTAGTGGTTGTTAAATTTTATGGACTGAAGTTATTGAATTTGTCCTCCAAGATTTCTAATAATATCGTCCATTTGATTACTTATTTTAGCGAAATTCACTTGGGGCTTCGTTAAGTAATTGGTGAGCATTTTTAAAGAGGCTATTTAAAATATTGTCTCTCTCTCTCTCTTTCACATGTGTCTACTTTCGACCATTGTATTTCATTGACGTAAAAGTTTAATGTTACATCTCTAAAGTTTCCTACCATTTCCAGGGCCAAAGCGCTCTCGGATTTTCCTCTAATTCTTACAAGAGTACTTCTTTCTTGAAGATCCGTGGTCTAGGCAACAAAAAATTTCGTTTATGAACGTTGTGCATTTACGTTTTTCGTTTAGCTATGATTTAACAGTTAAATTGAATGTTTTCTATAACAAGAGAGAAAACGGCATTAATGCTCCAAATATATCAACACGTCATTTTATATTTTCATTATTTGTTCAAAAACTTTTTTCTTCGCAGGTAATTCATCATATTTAAAAACATTCGCGCACTGATGAACCCAGTGACTGGTTGGACAGAGTTGCGCTCTGCCGTACTAAGGCGAAAGGCGAGTGAAATTCACACATTCAGGGTACAGAGGCCTGTTTTCCAACTTTCAACAAAACTCTGACACCGAAAATCGTACCGCGAGATCATGCCAAGATGCTTCGCCCAGGATTCAATCCATTATCCTTTGGTGTGTTACTGAACGCTCTACCTACTGGGCTACCATTCACTTGTTAATTACAATTAGTAATTATAATTATTAGGAGACAAGTCCAGTATGATCCCCCTGAAAATTATCTTATCTATTCGTAAATTATCTATTTCTTCCGTTCTGTGCATTTTTACACAAAATTAAAAGTTGAGCAGTATGTCCTAGAAACTTAAATAAAGAAAATAACAGCCTGCAGTAAAAATTCGGATAGAAATAACTAACTACCATTAGCACAGGAAAGCAAAATGGTTATATAAAGCTGTAATAAAATAAAACATTTATTGAGCACATAAAATCGTATATATTAACATAACTCTAAGAAATAGTGCAACAGCAAATTGTAAAGGCCACTGAATATCTGTACCATTAATACATAGATTTTTAACGGATCTTCATGCCTTTTGGATAACGAGGATCCACGATTTCGGGAAGTAGGTGATCCATATAAAATTCTTTTAAATTTACCTCCATCTTCTCGTTCCAAAATTCGTCATCTCTTTCAATCCTCTGAACTATCATTCCAAACGGGCTTCAAACAAAAAATTCGCAGTATTCTTTTTCTTTAATGTGCAGCTGACCCTGCACCTGGTAGTAGTAATCACTATTTTTCTTTAACCTTACTTCTCCTTCTTTAATCTCACAGTAAGAGATCATTTTCCTATTTATACCCTCTATAGGAGAAATATCCCTGCATTTATAGGGGCATTTCACCTGTAGTAACCCCTTTCCATTGGCAAATATTCCATCTGGCGAGGCGGCCAGAAAAGGCAGTTTTTTGTCCACAAAGAGACCAGCTGGAAAAACTTTGTCCCCGCTGTGCCTTTCGTACTCAGAAATTGCCTTGGGTTCGCTTACTTCCCCTTATTGCGTGGATTTACTTCCTGCAAACGAATGGTAAAGCAAACCCTTGACTATATTTGCGCGGGGAGTTGTGCGTCGTAATTTACAAATGCGCCCGAAAGAGGAAGCAGTTAGCCTCTTCAATCTTTCCGATATCCACATCTCGCAGCGGCCCTGATCCCTTGTGTTTTCTTCCAGTCTCTTTCTGCCACGGTCGCTGAGTCTTAGAGACATGAGGAACTCTTCTCTCCGTTCGTTGTCGATCTCTAGAGTCTCTTTAGTGACTGCTTCACTTTGACCCACAAGGCCATAGTGTTGGTCCGGACCAGCGACCCGCAATCTTTTTCGCTTCGATGAAGAAGGCATCTCTAGGCGTCGTTTACACCTTAAGTCTGCCTTCCTTTGCGTGGAGGTAGTATACTTTTTTATGTAGAACCCTGGGCTCTTTTCCGTGATTTGCTTGTGTATCAAGCCATGCAATTGGGGTCCAACGTTGCATGCAGTTGCCGTAATCTCACACCGCATTTGATACGCGCCCCTCGGAGCAAAGTTCACTCTCTTTCC
The DNA here is from genome assembly GCA_963573305.1 of Pyrrhosoma nymphula. Classification (NCBI taxonomy): domain Eukaryota; kingdom Metazoa; phylum Arthropoda; class Insecta; order Odonata; family Coenagrionidae; genus Pyrrhosoma; species Pyrrhosoma nymphula. Next base: position 23,807,281 of record OY754340.1, on the reverse strand, counting down.
TCCAATATACTTTGCCACGTATGCATTATATAGCTCGGCATGATTGTTTGTGACATTCAATATCGAGCTGGGGGAGTGACGAACGAGGAGAGCATTTGAAGTCAAAATGTCTTCCCAAATGCCGCTTTTCTTCAGCTGTGGAACCAGATTCACTTCCCCTTCCTTTGGCCCCTTACAGAAGTAGTCTGCACAACTGGCATGATCACCAAAAACATGGCTTGGGCCATTCTTCAAGTCCTTCTCAAGGTCTCTAATTGAATCTGGTGATTCTGTATTTTTTCTGTAGCCTATAGCCGAAATTACAGCAGTTCTTTAACGCATTAAATTGTCTCCTATTTTCTTGCGTAATGTAATCGGAATCCGACCGTGGATATTTTTAGTTCTATTTACCTTTCCTTTTCAGTATTTTCCTCCCCGGAGAATATTATAGTTTCAGATGGTTTAGTTTCCATCTCACATTGTTCTGTAAAGAAGGCATGAATACAATATCAGTTATGACTTCGAGAAAATAGTTTAACCTGCGTACGAAGAGGCCATTTAATTATCTCGTAAATATAATATTGCGAAATAAATACCTTTATCTGTTTTTTTTCCAGCGATTCAAACTCTGAACATTGTAAGCTCTTCTCTTCTTTTTGTAGTATGCTTTACGATACCGCGCTTTTCTATAAGGCTTCGTGGACTCTTCCATAACGCCTTCCCTTCTGCACGCTGGAGAACACAGGCACACGCACCCTTCCTCAAGAGCTCGTTTCTCAAGACTAACAAAAATCCACCCATCGCGAAGTAGCGAATTTTCGAGAATTTCTTGCGAAAACCATAAAATGGAAAGTTCGTTTGAAGGGTCCCGGAGGTTTACAACCGTTAGCTGAATGATCTGAGCATCTACAGGGCTTAGATGGTTTGTGGAAAGTCGTTTCCTTCCATACCCTTACCGAACTCATTGGCCTTGCAGCTGCTTGCAGCCTTAACTTTTTATATTGATGTAGGCTATATTTTCATTTTGAGTGAAAATATATTCGCGATAAATATGAAATCAGTCACCAAATAAGCCATGATAATCTTGGAAAAGTTTTTGACACATCTATTTTTCGACGGGGTACCATTGTCAACCATAAACAAAATGTATTGGACCTAATATCCTGACAAAGAGTGAAAAATCATTCGAGAAAGCATGTCAAGGTTCAAGAAACTAATATTATATTTCAGTATCTCTGACAATCAATCGCAACGTAAGTGAGAGAAAGAAAGGAACTTACTATTGCCAAAACGATGAAAATAATTAAACCCTCGAAGTGAATTGGCATGATAATTCAGTGTTGGCCGTTATAACACACTTGGGCACTAAGAATTGAAATCCCGGAGAGATTTTTCAATCCCGAGATTACGGGATTGTGATTTCCTCAATCCAGAGATCCCAGGATTTATCTATAGTATCACGTGCATATATGGAATTAAAATAAAAAAAGAACTAAAATATCACATGCACATATGGAACCCATATTAAAATGACGCAAATTGTAAGCAACATCGATTATTAATAAAGTTAATATTATTATAAAACAACACCACACAAAGTTTAGAAACAGAGGAGTATCTTCAGTGATGATGACGTTGCTGAAGTATTGAAATCCGGGTCTTGCGTTTGTTTTACTTTGTTTTTTAATTGTTTTATCTTTGGTACTAAAATTGGAAAAACCCCACAAAGTTACTAAAGAATCTGTTTTACTAAAACGTAAAATAATACAGTTTTTCTTGCGGGATAAAAAATAATGCACAATAGCAGTATCAATTGCTCATAAATTGAAAGAAATTGTAGTCTTTTAAAAAATTCGAACAAACTCGAGAGTTTGGTTATCCTGACTGAAAAGTTACTCACAATTTTTTCAAATATGCACTTAAAAAACACAGTGTGTAATGTCTCGTCGCTCATTCTTGACCTATATTTATTGCAAAGCAAACCCGCTGATAAAAAAGCCCTTTCTGATTCAACACTAATGGGAGGAATAGCTAGTAAGTGCTCGTAAATAATTTGCATATTTTATCATATCCGTCCACTTTCACGGAAATTCTCTAGCTTTTGAACTATTGATCCTCGGTCCTTTGAACTGCAGGTAGGAGGATGTTGTTTGGAAGGAATCAAACATTGGGTAATGACCGAATCAAGTTCCTTCATTAGCTCATCCGAACATAGTGAACCACTTTCTGAATATTTAGCAGCTGACTCTCTCTTGCTCTATGCAAGCCATCAATATATCGACGTTTTGTTTCTAAAGAAGTTTGTTCTTCTTCCTCGCTTGCTGATTTAAATGTTTTAGTGGCATTTGATTACGAAATCCAAGCAAGTATTCTTTGAAAACTCTTTTTAGGTTTGCTAGTGTTAGCACAGAATATAAATTCCCCTAATCATGACCTCTTGCCCGTGAACCGCAGTGACAATACCGCAAAACCCCTGGTAGATTAGTCTCTTCAGTATTTGATTCTGAAAGGCAGTTTTCATATTATTCCCCAACTATGTATTCACATATGTTAGTTTTCGCATTAAGAATTCTAACGCAGCGTCACACTTCAAAACATTCTGATCTCTTCGGCAAAGCGCCTCCTCTATAATTTTCACTAGCTGAAGTGTTGTAAAAATAGAAGAAACAAGTTCATATTCACATTCATGGAATGATATTTCGGAATTAAAATCAATTAAGGCCCTCGCCACGCAAGGTTTTAGCATTGGAAAACGTGCTATCATGTCAACTAAAGTGTTCGATCGAATAAAAGTTGTTGCTTCAGGCTTGATTTTGTGGAATGACATCATGAATGAAAAGGACTGGCAATTTTCCACAAGAATATATTTTAAAACGACGGTTTCTGTGTTCGGACCTGATGATGGTGTTGTACACCGAAACCGGTCGATTTAAAATATATTCTTGTGGAAAATTGCCAGTCCTTTTCATTCACGTGTTCGATCGAGTTTTTACTTCAATAACAAGAGCTCTTTCCTCACCAAATTTTTCAATCACATATTTTTGAAGGAATCTGTCGTTTTTTGAGAATGATTTTCTAAATAGAGGAACTATTTTCCTTATTTTTTGGACCAAAATCTTAATTTTTTGTTCTTATTCTTACACGCATCTCCATCTTCAAATGGACAATCCCCGTCTGTTTCATCACTCAACGGAAAGTCTTCGCTGAATTCAATTTCTTCAAATTCGACTTCTTCTTCTACTTCAAATTAAATCTTTTTCACATTTACTCTACCCTCAGATTTTTACGTACCATTAATGACTGCAAGGTGGATACCACGAGCAAAACAAAGGTGATAATTCGTTGGTATTAACCTACCAACCTTTGCCATTACACTTGCACCATCCGTGGTGATTGCGAAAATGTCTTTTCCTGAAGAAATTTCAAATTATCTGAATTTCTTTTTTATAAATCCAATACAAACTTCAGAGGGCATATTCCAATTATATAGATAAGCTTCAAATTCCAGATCTTTGATTCTCTTTCAGAGGAGTGAACGTTAATATCAATATAGCTTCTATTGCGTGGCGAAGTCCATTCATCGAAAGTTAGAAATAAATTCTGAAGTTTAGTCCGTAAGCTAATCTCCGTTTTTATTTTGTATAACAAATGATTTATTTAAATTTGTCATTTAAATCAGACGTGTAGCATGTTACATTTCATGCCCAAGAAAACTTACTTACTAGGGTCACTGTACTGTGACGTACACATTTAACAAAAATGTGTACGTCAATGCCGGAATCCCAGGATTCGTATTGGTATGGAAAAATAACAAAAATTAGTTTCTGGTGGTTTTGGCAGAAATAGGTGGATTCTTTACTCGACGCCCATACACAGGATGGAATCTCTCCTAGATCACGCTCGCAGACCCTCCGTCAACCTTCCACACGAGTGAGCGAGCGAGCGAGGATGAAACTTGATCGCTGGAGATAAGGAAGCCTTCCCCCCTCCACCTCGACCCTCTCGGAGGCGAGATCTAGAGGTGGAATGGGAAGAGGACGGGCAGGCTGCGCGGGAAAAAATTCGAAAAGAAAGCCTCAGCTTCCGTTCATTTTGGAGAACTCGATGCATCGTCTCGCATTTTAGATACCGTAGGCTTGGGTCGTAAGATGAACGCATGGGATTAGTCTCTTCTTTTATATGAAGGATTATAGATAGTGTATCTCACAGGAATTTTCCATTTACGTTCATGCACCGCTGCAATAGGCGCTCAAAAACGCCTATAACAGTGAAGCTTAACATGCCATTTCTTCGTTTGCAAGCATTACAGAAGAAATTCATGTGCAAGTTACAAGCACTAAACCTTTGTGCACAATCTAGAGAAAACAAAATGGACGTATCTATTATAATACGAGCATGGCATTTAAATTAAAAAGAGTCTGCAGCGGCATTTCTGGCAAGGCGTTGAACATCCTTAAGCGTCAAATAATGTGATAGAACGAATATAGTTCGTGGGAGTAGTAATAACCCGTGCTCATTTACATACCTATTGAGCTGTCGTTCACAAGTTTTGTAAATAATCGTCCATGTGAGACGTGCTACGTATTACGTGAAACTGAACCGCATACACCAATACGCGAGGAACATCGATGAAATAAAGTGAATTCAATAATCAACGAAGTGAGAAATCCGTCAAATTACCAATATGAGAGGAACTGCAATGAAATAAAGTGAATTCCATACTCTTCAACGAAGTAAGATATCCCTCACATAATTACCGATATGCTAGGAACATCGATGAAATAAAGTGAATTCCACACTCTTCAACGAAGCGAGAAATCCCTCTTATATATAATTGCCAATATGCGAGGAACAGATATGAAATAAAGTTAATACCATTCTATATTCAGCGAAATGAGAAATACCTCGTATATCATTACCAAACTAGTTATCGTATCGAAATAGGTATGCACTTAATAATAGCAATACTGTCAGAATTATTGTGTTTAAAAACTATTTGCATACACGACGTAATTTGGTGATACCTCCGAGCATGAACATATGTAAACATGCCACCGAGCAAGTTAGCGCAAATACAAACGATCATCCTTTATTCCATTTGAGTATAATGAAAGTAATACGATATGTAATTTGTACCATTTATTGAAGCTGCACTATCTGTAAATACAAACGAAATTGAGTTCCGTTACGTTGGCCCACAGCCCAAATGTCGACTGATGAACTCAACTGATGGTGCGACTCAGTGATGGGCACTAATATTGTAATATATAGGTACATTTATGCTTACACAAGGTTATAGCTTAGGTCGCGTAGTGGTTAGGTTTGGCCATTAAAGCGGATAAAACGGTCACTTGCTCACAAAAAAACTTTATTCCGGCAATGCCATAATCACACACACTCTCACCGGAAGAGAACACAGACACAAAAGCAGGGACTTATTACAAAAGAACATCGTAACACAAAAGCGTAAGAATGGGGGATATTCAAATACATATATTATCATTTAAGATTATAATCCAACACTCCCCCTTAATCTCAAATGACTTAAACATTTAAACCATTTAGGTTCAACTCTTTAACACAATGCAGGAGATTTTGACACTTAACAGCTTTAGTGAGAATATCAGCCAACATGTCTTGACTTTTCACATATCTTAAAGCAATTTTTCCATCTTCCACAAACTCCCTTACCTGGTGATATCTCACCTCAATATGTTTCGTTCTTTTGTGATACACATCAGGATTTTCAGAAAGTTTAATTGCACCCTGATTATCACAATAGATTAACACTGATCTTTCAATATTTAACAATTCAGCATATAAACTTCTTAAGAACACAGCTTCACACGAAGCCTCTGATAGAGCTATGTATTCTGCCTCTGTAGTTGATTTTGCCACTCTGCCTTGCTTTTTACTTCCCCATGAAATAGGTGCATCTCCCAACATAAAAATATACCCTGAATATGAATGTCTGTCTTGGAGATCATTTGCATAGTCAGCATCAACATATCCAATAATGGGGTTTCCAGTCTTTCTAAATTTAAGACAATAATCAATAGTACCCTTCAAGTATCTTAGCATCATCTTAGCTGCTCCCCAATGATGCTTAGAATAATTCTTATTGTATTGACTGAAATAACTTACTGCAAAGGCAAGATCTGGTCTCGTATTTATAGCTAAGTACATAATAGAACCCATCAAACTACGATATGGAACATCTGGAGGTTCCTCAACGTCAGAAATACATTTATCCTCAAGTCTCACAGACAAATGAATAGCAATTCGAGAAGGTTTACAGTCCATCATCCCAAATTTCTTTAGTACATTCAATGCATATTCCCTCTGATCAACATAGATAATTCCACCTTCTCTATGAAAATCCATACCAAGACAATGTTTCAAACCACCAAGATCCTTTACATTGAACTTTTCTTTCAAAAATTGTTTAATACTCTCTCTTCTCTTCATACAGTTAGAAAATATCAGAAAATCATCAACATATAATGCAACAATGGTAATCTGTGAGCACTCAGTCAAGTAAAATACACATGGCTGGTGTTTAGATTTCTTGTACCCAACACTCAATAGCACATCAGTAGCTTTTTCATACCATGTCCGAGATGACTGTTTCAAGCCATAAATTGCTTTGCGGAGCAAGCATACTGAATCACTCTCATTACAAACATTAACTCCTTCAGGAATTTCCATATACACAACTTCCTTCAACTCCCCATTCAAGAAAGCTGTTGGTACATCTAAATGATCAATTGTGAGTTCCATTTCTGCTGCAAGTGCTACTAACATTCTAATAGTTTCATACCTCACAACTGGTGAGTAAGTTTCATAATAGTCTACACCAATTTCCTGGGTAAAACCTTTTGCAACAATTCTAGCTTTGAATCTATCTACTACCCCATTCTGACCTCTTTTCACTGCAAACACCCATTTGCATTTTATAACCTTTTGCCTTACCAGTCGCTCAATTATTTCCCATGATCCACTTAGTCTATGTGACTCTAATTCCTCGTGTACTGCTTTCAACCAGTGTCCCCTGTCGTCACAAGATAATGCCTCAGTAAATGTTAGAGGAATGGGTATGTCCTCATAGTGTGAACTCAACATAGCATTATATAGAAGAAAATCTGGGAACTCTTTTGGTTTTCTATTTCTAGCAGGATAATCTGTGCCAGGGATTCTAGGATTCCTATCTGTGTTTTCCTCATCGCTAAATCTATCATCCAGGTCATTCTCAGATAAGGACTCAACTTCAGTCATTGTCCCTGACTGATCATCACCCACATTTTTCTCTACAATGCTTATCTCATTCACCTGACTTTCATCCATTGCAAGTCCCTTAAATTGAACATTTCCTTCAGTATTTGATTCCCTTTGAAACTTGTTTCCCCTCTTATTTCTGAATACAGTCTCAAAGAAAACTACATCCCTTGTGTTGATCACCCTTCGTGGGTTTTCTGGGTCAACACACATATACCCTTTAGTGGCCTCACTATACCCCACAAAAACTAGCTCCCGACTTTTCTTATCCCATTTACTTCTAATGTTCTTGGGAACCTGACATGCTGCCTTACATCCAAATATTCTAAGATGTCCAAGGTCTACTTTTCTACCTGACCATGCTTCCTCAGGTGTCTTACCTTTAACTGCTCTTGTAGGTGCTTTATTTCTCAATATGACTGCTGTTTGAACAGCATAACCCCAATATTGCTTACTCAGTCCAGCATCATGCAGCATACTTCGCCCCATCTCGACAACAGTCCTATTTGCTCTCTCTGCAACACCGTTCTGCTGTGGGGTACCTGGAATACTTGTTTGATGAATTATTCCACTTTCTCGAAAAATTTGCTGCATCTCATTGCATACGAACTCAGTTCCATTATCACTACGAAATATTTTAATGGTAGTCCCCGTTTGATTCTCCACCAATGCTTTGAACTCCTTAAATTTTTCTTTGACCTCACTTTTGGCTTTCAACAAGTAAACAAAATTCTTTCTGGTAAAATCATCTACTAAAATAAGAAAATATCTCGCACCGTCCCATGTTGTTTCACTCATTGGACCATTAACATCTGCATGGATAATGCCTAACACTTCAGTAGCTCTTTGGCACCCACTTTTCTTAAATGGTAACCTTTCTTGTTTCCCATCCAAACAACCTTCACAAGGACTATAATCAACTGTATCAAAACTCACTCCAGTAGCTAACCCTTGTCTCAGTAGTTGCATACTTCGTCTGTTTAAGTGCCCCAGACGTTTATGCCATAATTCATGAGATTGGTCTTTACATTCTGCTAGTGAAGTTTGCAATGCAGGAATCATAGTTTCAACAATATCATTTGACTCCCCCTGGCTATATACCCCCACTGCATTTAATTTATAGAGGCCGCCAGATTTACGTGCAGTTGCCAAGACCTCACCATTACATAGCAGTTGATCAGCATTAAAAATTTTACATTCTTTATCAGTAAACAATGCACAAAGTCCCTTGTCACATATTGCACTGATAGACAGAAGGTTCACTCCTAATTCTGGTACATAATTCACATTTGAAATAGTTTTACTTTCTCCGAAACCAGGCAATTTCACAGAAACATTACCAACTCCTACAGATTCTACAACATTTTTGTTTGCAACCGTTACCTCACCTTTTACCTGTTTAAAATCAAACATCCAATCAAACCTTTTACTAAGATGGCTATTTGCACCCGAATCCATTATCCAGGCATCATCTTCTAATTCTTCACTCGTTGCATGCAGAGCTGAGAAGAAGGTCCAATCCTTTCCACGATTGGGTTGCTGATTCTTCTTTCCCCCGTGGTTGGTGCCGTCCTGGGTTGTCGTAGTGCTGCTTCCAGCTGAGACATGTTTACCACCCTGGACACTGCTGCCTCTTTTGTGGCCGCTACTGCCTCTTGCACCGCTTCCACTGTAGACTCGTCCGTATCGGCCGCTATTACCACTGGGCGTTTCGTACTGTTGTCTTCTTTTCGGGCAATACCGCGCTAAGTGTTCAGTAGAGTTGCACTCATAGCATCTGCGTTGCGAATTACCACCCCCTTTATCATTCCGGTTGGATGTCACAAACGCTACCCGATCGCAACTAGAAGTTTCCGACTCTGCTTTGTATGACAGGTCAATCAGTTTCTTTGCTAACCACTCGGTAGTGATATCTATATTGCTACCCTCCATTGCCAGTTCAAAGGGATAAAATTTTTCCGGCAAGCCACCAACCATAAAACGCGTGATCCAAAAATCATCTAACGGTTTACCAATGTCTTTCAATTTCTGAGCCACATCCAATATATCGGCCACGTATTGTTCCATGCTCGGGTATTTCTCAAAATTAATGTTCATTAGACGTCTCACAAGAGCAATGCTTCTCTGTGGTCCCGAACTTTCATACGCTTTCACTAAACAGTCCCAACCCTCTTTAGCCGTAGTTGCATTGAGAACACAGTTATGACACTGGGGTTTCACATTTAAAATAATGCACGCTAATGCCCTTTGATCTTTCTTTTTGTCTTGATAAGGAATTTGCTGTCCATTATCATCGAACGGAAGATCTACGCACTCCCACAGATCATACCCTATTAACGCCATTTTCATTATCACTTTCCACGTTGTGAAGTTACCAGTTCCTTCCAATTTGGGCTCTATATGAATAATACCAGTTGGGGTTGACGATGACACAGTGTTTATGATCAAGTTCGTCCCGGGCACAACGTTCTCGTTTTCATTCATTTTTTTAAAACGTGGTCAATCGTGCACTCAGAAAAATTACCTTTCGTCACCGTTACTTGCCGTCTTTCTGGCCGAAATTAATACCTCAATATCCTCTACGTAATTCTGGGCCCGTAACCTGTTATAGCTTAGGTCGCGTAGTGGTTAGGTTTGGCCATTAAAGCGGATAAAACGGTCACTTGCTCACAAAAGAACTTTATTCCGGCAATGCCATAATCACACACACTCTCACCGGAAGAGAACACAGACACAAAAGCAGGGACTTATAACAAAAGAACATCGTAACACAAAAGCGTAAGAATGGGGGATATTCAAATACATATATTATCATTTAAGATTATAATCCAACTATATAGTATCATTATAATGATTAATTAATATATTTCATGGTATTATTTACTCGGACAAAAGTGAAAGATGCCGTAAAAAGGTATTATAATGATACGAAACTAATTTTAAGTATACGCGGTAAATTTTGCCTACGTAAAAGTTTTATGTTTAAAGTTATGGATTTCTAGAACATTGTACATAGTTAAACATTTATTTAAGCAAAATTTACCGCTTATAGTTAAAATTAGTTTTGTATTATGAATACCGTTTTAGCCTCTTTTACTTGTGTCCGAGTAAAATATGATGTTTTATATACAATAAATGGAGAATTGAAGGTGATAACATATAAATATCTTAAGTAATGAACAAAAATACTCCTATTCAATGCCCTAATGACGGCTAACACGGGGTCTCCAGTACGTGTAAAGTTATGACGGAAAAAAAGCACTTAAGACGGCTATGACATTTACAGAATCGCTCCTCTGACGGATCCGTCACAGCTGAGGCGAATCCGCCATAATTCACGTGTTATGACGCCTATGACATTTACAGAATCGAGCTGCAGGAAATCAGACAATTGACCCCTTACGTGCGTGTGTTTCAAGCATGAAAAACAGGTTCATAGAGTTAGTTTAATCTTATGTCATAACATATGCAAAATAATATACTACCCAGATAGCAATGTAAGCTTGAATCAAGCTTGCCGCAAGCTTATTCTTGCAAGCTGGTAAGCTTGCAACAAGCTTGCAAAAAACAAGCTTTAAGCTTGCGGCAAGCTTAAAAAAAGCTAACTAGTCTCCACGCGGCAAGCTTGCAAGCAAGCTTAAAATGCAAGCTTGCAGCAAGCTTAAAATGCAAGCTTTTGGCAAGCTTGCGCTTCAAACCGAAAAAAAATAGTTTCACCCTGGATAGCTCCCTTGAACCTAACTTCGGAATTCATCTCACTATTCTCATTTGCCTGCGGAAACCTATCTTTCAACTACCTGCAACATATGCATTTCTTAACTGGAGAGTGATGGTCGAGAAATTTGTATCTATACGGCCATTACCGTGCGCAAATGTGTTCGCGAGAACTAACTTTAATGTCAATGCCGTGATAGTTTTTGGGAACGTACCATCCAATCGCGATAACAGTTTTCAGTCATTAATTAATTGATACCTATGTTGCCAAATTAAATGAGTATAAGGTCAATATTAATGAGAATAAACAAGATGCTTTCTAATTATTACACGTTTGTTTACATTTCAATGAAGACAACTTACTCGCGGAAATGTTACGAACGTGAATATGCATGTATTATCAATGTTACGAACGTGGAAATAAGAAAACTAATGAATGTACCAATAAAAGCATTTCAATAATTTAGTATATAACGGCATTTAATTACACAAAGCTATCAATGAAGCGTTGTTACTGGCAGAACCCAAGGCTCTCCGATTCGTTTCAAAGCTTCCCATTTATGCCAAATTTGCGGTCGAAGAATGAACCACAGGCTAAACATGTTGCTATATTTAAGGAATATATTTCATGAAATAAAACAAAGGATACACATAGTAAATATTTAAAGAATGAGTATTTATATCTTATAAATAATCATTCACATTCTTTATACAAAACAACGCAGCACGGCGCAGCAAAACATATGCCCGAACAGACGACATAAATGCTGATTATTTTACACAGACCATTAGATATGTTAATAGGTAATAATCCGTTAAAAGTATCAAGGTACCTATATAATGAAGAGATTATTACGTTTATTATCCATGAATAAATGCACTTCTAAGGTCATTAAGTAGACCTAAATTGGCATTCAATTTCAGGCATAGAACTTCATTTGCCATTTAAGTGATGTCATAGCGTTTTATGTATTATTCTGCAACGAGGGCCAAATTATTCGATATAAATCTCTACTCAGAAGTGTGTGGTGATGTACCGTATCGAACTCACACCCTTTTAGGCATTATGAAAATTATGCGATCGCATAATGTGCACATCTCTGAAGATGCAAATAAGATTTTCACATGTGTAGCCATGGCGTACCTGTGCACAGTGTCCAATATTAACTAACTGAAAAATGGAATAAACCGGCGCTCACGCATTGTTTGAGTTCAAACGTAGATATAGTGGCGTTGCGCTAAGGGAGAAAAATATTCAAGGTATGCAGACTTGAATCAAGCTTGCCATGGCAGACTTGATGCAAACTTGAATTACGCTTGCCGCGGCAAGCTTGCCATGGCAGACTTGATGCAAACTTGAATTAAGCTTGCCGCGGCAAGCTTGCCATGGCAGACTTGATGCAAACTTGAATTAAGCTTGCCGTGGCAAGCTTGCCACGGCAAGCTTTGGCAAGCCAATATCTAAGCTTGCGGCAAGCTTACATGCTATCTGGGTATCTTATTAGTAACTATGATAAAGTGCCCATTTTTGAGCAATATCACTAATAAGGGAAAATTTGTCCAACATTCGGTACCTATATCCGTTGAAGAATGCCGGATAGTAGGTCAATTTTTGCGGTACTATTTTGAACAAAAGTAGACGAAAATTGTCTTGGGATCCATACATCCTGGATCCCTCGGGGATGTCCAATGGATGTTATAATAGTGACATCCTTATTCCATCCTTAAGTCCATTGACTGACATCAACTGGACATTCAGAAGGTTGCCATTTGATGACATCCATACGAAGTCCATGGAATGGTACCCAATGGACGTCCAAAGGAGCTCCTCGATTACTTCCCATAAACGGAAACCTTGATAACCTTTAAGATTGAAAAGATAAACCAAATCTTTTTCCACAAGACACATTCGACAAAATTGTACGCTTTCATTGTCAAAAATATTTGGTACACTTTTAAACATTCTAGTCCACGTCTACAAAAACTTGAAAATTTAATAACATCCACACCGACCCTCTACTCCCATCACAATATATAAACATTCTCGTTACTTTAGCCCGTCAAAGCTCTCCAATATCACTACCAACTGTATTATTACTCTTTCGGTGTGTACCAAGTCCTTTCATTTACTCAAAACACGGACCTTTCTTCCATATGTGGATGCAGTTGGACTCCAAAGAAACACTGATCATATTTTCCTAGTAAGGCATTCAGAATTTTCTCGAAAAAGCACGAAAAGAATACTTATGTTAGAAATGGGTAAATCATCCTTTGACTTCAGAGTAATATATTTATATGTTGGCCGCATTAATCGATGTCACGATCGATCTATTCCTTCAATATCGATAGAAGAATGTATGTTTAAGGCCACTCAGTATTCGTATTAAAGAAGTACTCAGTATTCGTATTAAAGCGGCATTATCATTGATAAAAAAATACTTTAATGAGCTTTAAATTTTTATCTATTTGGGTCTTACGCATCGATATTGACTGGCTTCCTGTTCCTGTAAAATCTAATTTTTAAGTTCTGAGTTTTACTTCTCTACGACCGTGGTTCTGACTACCCACAATTCAAAGTTAACGGGTAACCAACACTATTAATGTGCCCGTCGAAATAAAAAATCTGTCGTACGTAATGTTAACATGGTTTTTAAATTTTCTTAGAACATTATATTTAAAAATGTACTTAAGTATACTTCATCTTAATGAGGCAATGAAATACGGGTTCGGAGTTATTTATCTCACATACAGGACGTCTTCATAAACATTAAATTGTTGGTTATGACGTATGTGCTTTGCGGGCTAAGATAACGACAACTATTTTACTTTAATAAGATTAACTAAAACTGGTAAAACGACGGAGAATATACCAATTATTACTGTCTGAATTGCGTAAAGATTTCCGTACCTCACTATTCATGGGAATATTCTGTTTGGAAGCGATTTTAACAAACTAGTATGTTTATAGTGTAGTATAGTATATACCAGTATAGTCTTGGACCAGTATGTTTAAAAACGTTGAAAATGTCTTGGACATTGAGAGCGAGCAACTTTGTCGACTGTGTCTTGCGGAGGAAGAAGAATTGATCCATATTTTCAACCCTAAAGGTTATCAAGGTTTCCGCTTATGAGAAATTATTGAGGAGCTCTTTCAGATGGAGGTAAGTTTGTACGATTGTCAGGAATGTTACGTAAATATGTATCAACCATGCAAGTAATCTGTGTGGCCGTGACTTTTGCATATCTAAGGATATAAATGGGTAGTCTATGAACCTATTTTCCTGCTCAACCATCTTTCTCCCTCCTCAAACTGGATTCAGTGTTCAAAGGTTTATTGATTCCATTAGCGAAATGAATCGGGAGATAAATCAGTGCACAATGAACTTACACATTTTACTGTTATCTCTCTCTGTACTCAGACAGGGTTCAGAGTACAAGTTATTAAAATCTTTCTTGACATCACATACAACGCTTTCGTGATCATTGTTAAACATTTTCCCTATCGTTTGTTCATTTGTTGATATATTTTGCACTAGGAAGATGACATCTTATTGATAGTGCATACACTCTGGTAGGGACAATTGCCCCCTCCCAAAACCCGGTTTATTTTATTTATTTTTTCATAGACAAACTAAAGCCAAAATTATTTTATGCTGTGAAGTGCGATAGTAGGCTCCCAGACAGCACAAACTTGGAAATATTACTGTATTACAGTCATTTTACAATCGTATTACAAAAATGGGGTATTCGTATTCCAATTGTATTACAATCGTAATACTGTGTCAAATGTCCGCTAATACAATTGTATTACTAGGAGTATTACAGAGCTAAATTACAATTGTTTTACAAATTGTATAACGATAGTATTACAAAGCCAAATTACAATAGTTTTACAAAATGACAAATTTCTTTCGTAACTACCCACGTGGAAATTTCTTGCTCTGTAACTGGAATGGAACTGGTCTGTATGTTAAAATTTGGCCCTACTTCAAAACGTTGATCATCAATCTAGAAAATTCCTGTGTCTTTGGCAATGAAATTTTTATTTATGGAGGCAAAATTGTAACCAACGAAATAATTTTCTTTCCTGAATACCAAAATAAAAATATCATATAGTTAAATTAATATTTCCGCACTATCAGAATTTCACTGACAATATGCGATGTGCATTACTTCTACCTAGTGCCTACCTAACTAACTTCGCATGTCTCGACATATGTAACGCCTATCGATGTTTACTCGCAATTGAAAAGTAGCATTCCCAGAAAGTCTTATATATGTGGCCATTTCCGTGCGTCAAAGTGACTTCGAGAACTAATTTTTAAATGTCAATGCCGTTATATTTCGAGGAAATACCAACCAATTATACGATAACCGTTACAAGGCTTTAATTACTTGAAACCTATGTTGCCACATAGGATGACCACAAAGTCAATATTAATGAGAACAAACTAGATTATTTCCATAAAACATATGTTTGTTTACATTTGAATGAAGACGAAAGTTATCCAATTGTATTACAATCGTAAAATTTCCGGTAATAACTTTGTATTACAGAGCCTAATTACAATCGTTTTAAAAACTGAAATATGGTGGTAATACAGAGCCAAATTACAATAGTTTTACAAAACAGAATCTCTTTCGTATTACCTGCGTGGTATATCTAAGCTATCAATGTAGTGTTTACTCGATCTCCGAATTGTTTGCAAGCTTCCCATTTATGCCAAATTTTTGGTCGAAGGATGATCCACAGGCTAGCATGCGATGAATGTTTAGAAGTTGAATGGCAAAATATCTTGATTTTACCATGATTTGGCGATAGTAGCTCGTGATAAAGCGTCCACAGCAAAGATTATACCTAGTATTCTTGGATTAAACTTAACAAAGGTAATACATACGTATCATACGCAGTACGCATTATGCTGGACAAAAGAAGTACATTAACACCTAATGCGCACGAAGCCTTGTATTATTTTCGGCCTTACAATTGTAATACAATGGGTTTACAAATTGTATATTCCTGGTATTTTGATGCCGTATTACAATAGTATTACCAATGATTTGTTCGAAAGATGCTGGAATACATTTGTATTACAAATTTTTTTCCAAAAATTATACAATTCGTAACTGTACAAGAGATTTACCATTTGTATACCAGCGGCTGTGCTGTCTGGGCTTGTGTATTGGTAAACATTTCGAAGGGTCCAGTTTCGGAGAAATCTTATTTGGATAAAGCTACGTATTTCAGGGAAAAGATAATGTTAGGGAATGAAAGTGTAATGAATTCCCATTATGGAAATGTGAGAAATATACCCGTTAGACACCAAGGAGGTTAGTTAAAGAAACATTTCATTTTAACCTCCTTGTTAGATACGTAGTTTTTGAGAAAATGTCTGGAGCCGCCCCTTAGTTCAACAGTGTTGGTGTTAACGCGTATTTCGTAAAGGAATAACACTCTCATACTAATTGTAAGACCTATATTGGGTGCTTTCCAATTAACGACGCAAGTCGACGTGAGTCGACTCCGAGCGACTTTTTTGCTTTCCAATTGTTCTGTGTCGCTAGGAGTCGCTGACGCGTGTTGACTCAAAGCGACTCGCTGGAAAAGGAGAGTTTGCTATTGTCATGGTTCAAAGTAGAGTAGATTCCGGTCATTTGGGAGACATGGGCCAGAAAAATTCGCTGCAACAATGGCTGCGCCATTTATAATTAATATCACGTAAATAAATATTTATGTGTACTAATTGTTATTAAGAAAGGCCAAGTTTGGTTTCCCTGCACGTAGGCATTTATTCACACATATATAAATCGAAAAATACGCTGGAAATAATAATAAAAGGCAGATATTTTCCATAATCGATCATTCTTTTGGTCCGATTGAAAATATTTCCCCTCATCCTTGGAAAACCCACTAAACGCAGCACGATTAAATATTCGTTTTATAAAATCTTAGTTAATGGCAATGCACGTTATATTATATAAAAGAGCATGATTCATAAGAATTAAGTAAACCTAAAAATATTTAAATTAATTATCGACGGGGGAATCTCTTCGATTGAACCTACAGCATTCTTTTTATTCAGTGCGTTGTAAACCAAATAGAATTGAAAACGAAACCTCTTTTATGGAATTTATAGTTAATAAATAAAACAAAATTTAAAACATCGGTGAATGAAATACATTCGCCAGATACCCGGTTTTGATGGAGTTTAATTAAGGAAAACTTAATTGGCATCAGGAGATTGTATTTATCCTTTATCATGTTGAGAGCTATGTTGTTATATTTCACGGAAAAAATAATAAGCGAACTGTATTAAAATGGTCAACAGGAGTCTAGGACTACGGAAGAATGAATATAATTATTATTTCTATAATAATGCGTCACATCTTGGCGGCCAATGCATAAAATTAATGCGGCAACCTTTAATTATTAATAATGAGTCCACTGGTGAAGTTTCTGTCAACAGTTGAGACTTCTTTCAAAAGAAAACAATCTGATTAACTTGTTCATATACTTGATCGTCATGTTTCAAACAATTGCGACTGCGCATCGACTTCTGCGCATGGATATCTGCTTTCCAATTAGCCGAAGTGGAAGTCGACACAAGTTGCCTCCAAGCGACGCATGAGTCGCTGGGAGTCGCCTAATTGGAAAGCACCCACTATTAGATACTATATAGTGAGAGAAAATGATGGGTTAAAACTTAAAACAATTTATTTTCAAGGTATTATACACTAATTGAATATCCACATGGACCACATTTTTATTTCCGGTGGCTTAAGCAAAATGCAACATTTTAGTTTCGTGACTAAGAAAATCATATAGCAGAGTTGAAATAAGCTATTTACGTTGAAGTTGTCATATTTTGTTTTATGAGTGATGATCTATAAGTTAAAAAAATTCCAATTTCCGAGTCAAGACCTAGACAGCACATTAACCTTGCAGCGGCATTGCAGTAACCTTGCAGCTGCAAGGTTGTAACCTTGCAGCAATGTTCCATTTTGAAGGTGAATCCTTGAGGCTTTTAAAACATTGCTGGAAGGTTAACATCACAATGTTGTGTAAGGTTAAAATCGCAACCTTGTTGCAAGATTTATACTGGAATGTTATTGCAAGGTTAATTCTACAATGTCACCGAAAGGTTAAAATGGTAATGTTGTAGCAACATTATTTCTACACATTTGCTTTTTGTACATTAGTTATAACTATGTTACACACCTACTGCCATTTACTGTTTGGAGTAGGGCAGCTGTACACGCACTTTTCTGCTGTTTTCATTATGGCTGCTGTATACAAATGATTTTCAATAATGAACACTGAACCTGATTCAATATTATTATCATAGCTATGGTAATAATAAAAAAATCAATTATAACTTGGAAAATCTGTGGAATCCAATAGTTACTAATAAAAACTAAGACGATGCAATTTTCCACAGATAAAAATTTTTAATCGACCCGGGTTTCGATGCACTGCACCTGATGATGATGCAGTTAATCGAAACCCGGGTCGATTAAAAATTTTAGGGTCATTCCATGCCAATTCACCGAACACTTGCTGCGGCACCATTAAAAAAAAAAAAAAATCAAAATGTGCACACTTACTACTACATTTGGTTACTGGTTTGCTAATTATAAATCAAAATTGGACTTATTTTAGGCAACATTTAATTATATGCACCAATCTGTACATTGCTTCTACACAGTTGGCGAGAGTAAATTTTTTGTAAATTCAGTGTAATGTAACTTCCAAACGAGGAAAAACACATGCTCCAAATTTTTAGGGCATTCTTTATAGGATCATAGCTTATCATACTGAAGATGTCTAATTTTTAAAAGGTCCCCCACCTCGAAGCTTGTAACTGCTAGAGGCTTAACAAACACACAACTTTTTTCTTACAGACATTTACTATGGTACCCAAACATACTATTAAAAAAATATAAACCTTGTGACCACAACCGTTCTATAAGAAAAAATAGCAAAAGTTGTAAAAAACAGTGATTTGTATCAAACCTTTGTACTCATCGTTCTCATAGATATTATATAGTGAGGTTATTTAAAACTATGTCAAACAAAAGCTCAATTTGTGTGGATTAATCTGGCATTTGAATCATTCTCCTACATCTTGTAGTTTTCGAGTAACTATAATTACCAATACTCGCTGAAAGTGTCATTTTTACAACGCGCTGCGACCTTCACGGGCCTGTAAGTCCTTGAGGTCATGGAAAAAAAAACGAAAATTGGTTTTGTGCCTTACGTACATGTAGTAGTAAGTGTGTAAAATTTGAATTTTTTCTGAAATGGTGCCGCAACAACTTTTTCTTATATCTGATGAAATGGTATGGAATGACCCAAATGAAAAAAAACTGATTCCTCCCTTTTTGTCCGATAGTTACTGTTGAATACATCAGTAACTGAGAGATTGGATTACAACAAGAAATATATAGATACTCCTTCACCTCCAAGAGTTCTCATGCAGAGTAAAAAACTGAGAATGAAACTGAATTGCATTTATTAGGATGAAAAGACCAGATAAGCCATTACACTCAGAACGTAGCTTCCCGACAACACCACCACACATCCACTGAATGCCATAAGGTGACAGAAATCAGAGATAAAAAACAAGCCAGTTATACCAGATATTCCCAATCTTATGGTGAATATCCCATAAGTAGAACTATTATTACAAGTTCACTTTCCTCTTACCTAGTGTTGGAACAAAAATATTCCAGGAATTAAATATATGAAATTAAAATTTTAAGAAACAGTAATAACATGACTTTTATTAAAGTAAAAAAATTATTAATTCATTACATACATTCTTATGGAGATGTATTGGACTGAATAGCAATGTAACACTGTGCAGACAGGCACCAGGCAAAGGCTTGAGTGATTGGTATATGCGTATAATGAAAAAAACAAGAATCTTGCACAACTTCTTGATTGCACTGAACCTTAACTGAGACTATTAATGAGAGAAATAAACCTCATCGCCACACATTTACTTCTCTTCTTCCCTCTTATTCTCCTTCCACCACACACATTTTGCTTCTGAGATCTTCCTCCCTCACGGCCTGTGCCAAACTTACACCCACTTGGAAATTAACTTCAGCTTGTGTTGAAGTAGGACATACTGCTCAGATCCCAGCTAGAAATAACAAATACATTCTCAACTTGTAACAGTCGATAATAACAGAAAGGAAAGATAACTTAAAAGGCCTTGATGTAGGCGAATCTCAATCGGATATAGTTTGAAAAGTCAAAAAACCTTTGTGTTTTTTAAAATGGAAATTGCAGGACAGATTAGACGAGTACAACCCCTAATTATGATTACCTGCTCTAGATAGCATGGGTTCATAAATTTTAAAATGGGATGTGTGGCTTTTAGTTTTAAACAAGTATCACAAATAATGACAAGGCCAACTATGTGTAAATCTACAGAGTTTTTTATTGGTACAACTAGTTTCAATGCTACGGTGTCATCATCACGTGCCAATACAAAAACTGGACTTAAACATAGTTGACCTTGTCATTATTCGAAATAGACTTCCACAAAGTGACGCCTGGAAGGAATTACACAAAAGTATCACAGCATTAAAATAAAACAGATTAAACAGTTTACGATTTAACCACACATTCAATGCAAATTACAATGAAAATTTGCTGTATTCACTGATTTTCTCATCTATTCCACTAATTTAGTTACCACAGAAATCACCTAGTCTTAGAGATTTAGTTTTTATAAAGGCAAATGAATTCCTTTCCAAGATAGAAAACCTTGGAGCGATATTCTCAAACACGTGAACACAAGACTAGAGCTCTATTGATACATAAGGTAAAGATGTGTAGGATACCTACAACATTTTGATTGCATGACTACCCAACACACAAACGTTATAAACTTTCTCCACAGATCAACACCACTAAACCAGCATCATCCTGTACATCATGCAAAACTTGTGGTACTATACGAAACTGCTGGAACACTTCCATTTACATACCACAAAACATAAAAATACACTAGCCAATACAATAAAAAGTAACTGTGGGTATATGGAAAGAAACGCTTACGACAACTAACATGGTGAACTTAATCTAGATTGGATTCGATTGTTAGTAGGTGGAGTTCCTCCTAGGAGGACCTGAGGCACTTAGACCTAATGATCCATTGTGCCTACCACCATGTCTGTAATCGCCCATAGAGTCCAGTCGCCCTGCTAAAGGCTAGTATGTCCTCTATGGGGATACCCCTGTCTTCATCTAGTTCCAAAAATGGTGATCCCAGATGCCTTACTCTGGTCCTCATCAATGTGGGACACTTGCAGAGTATGTGCAATGTTTTTTCATCCTCTTCCTTGCACCGTCTACATTTTTCCGAGTCTGTGATTCTCAGGAGATGGAGATGCCTCATTACTTGATAGTGTCCGGTGAGCTGTCCCACTATCGTCCGAAGTTGTCTTCTGTTTAGGAAAAGAAGCTTTCTTGCCAGCCCCGGTCTGGGTCCTCCTATCAGGAGCTTGGCTTGCCTGAGCCCCTGTACGTTCTGCCAGACCTTAAGAGTGTTTAGCTAGGCTCCAATCTTGGATCTTTGAAATCTCTGAAGAGGGTGTGGTTGGGATGAAAGGCTCTGGTCCAATTGGGTACTCACTCGAGCCTTCCTTTGCCAGTTCATCCGCTATCTCGTTTCCGATTATGCTTGTGTGGCCAGGGACTCAGAAAAGTTCTACGTTGCTCTGTCTGCTGAGGGAATCAAGTCCTTCCCGGCACTCCAGCAGGAGTCTTGATTTGCACCATGGAGATATAAACGCTTTTAAAGCTGCTTGCCTATCTATGCATATGTGAATTAATCTGCCTCTATGGCATAATTCCTTGGCAACATGAGCACAGGTCAGCAAAGCGTAGACCCCTGACTGGATGGCTGTGACGTGCTCCCCCAAGGGGATTCAGAGCCTTTTGTCAGGTCGGCGGCAGTGAACCCCTGCTCCTGCTCTTCCTTCTTTTCTGGAGCCATCTGTGAACCAGACATATGCTCTGTTGTCTTTACCTCCTTCCTTGACCCACCATTCCCTCGTTGGAAAGTGGGTTTTGAAGACAGGCTGTGTTTTGTTGAACGCGGCTTTCATATCGTCTGTACCCATTTAGCAAATGGGGTTCGACTCCCTGAGCTCCGTCCATAGTTGTCTGTGACCGGAGAGGCTTCCCCTGTCACTCCAATATTCCTGTCTCTTGAGACGATAGGCCGCCATCCTAGCTTGAGTTTTGTCTTCCACGTAAAGTGGTGCAAGACTCAGTAGGGTTTCAAGGGCCAGAGTGAGGGTCGTACTTATGGCTCCCGTGATACCCATACAGGCCATTCTTAGCAGGTGGTTGAGTTTATTCCTTGCAGTAATTTGCCTGGTCTTCTTTCACCAGACAATTGAGCAGTATAGAAAGGTCGGCTTTACTAGGCGTAAGCAAAAAGTAGTTCTTGACGGAATTAGCTCTGATGCAGTTAAAGTGACATCAGGTGTCCCACAAGGATGCGTAATCGGCCCCCTTTTGTTCATTATATACATAAATGACCTATGCTCTCGAATTAGCAGTAAAATACGTTTATTTGCTGATGACGCTGTCATCTATCGCGAAATTAATGATCACTCTGACTTTGAAATTCTATCATCGGATTTAAACAACGTTCATGTGTGGAGCCAAGAGTGGGGACTCGAACTTAATCTGAGCAAATGTGCGGCGGTACATTTCTTGCGGAGGTCGTCCAACTATCCCCGTGTATTTGCTGTGGATGGCGTTAAGATAAAGGCGACAGATGAAGTTAAGTATCTGGGAGTTACGATAACCTCAAACCTATCGTGGGGAACACATATAAGAAATATTTGTGGCAGAGCTCTGAAGAAGCTAGGATTCGTCAAGCGTATTGTGGGAAGATTCTCAGATGAAAAAGTAAAAGAGAGGTGCTATTTCGCACTCGTCCGGCCACACCTTGAATATGCAGCAAGTATATGGGATCCGGTGCAGAAAGAATTAATTCGGGAACTTAATAAAATACAAAGGAAAGCTGCGCGATTCGTCAAAAACTGTTACGGGCGTACAGACAGCGTTACGCAGATGTTAAACGAATTAGGCTGGGAGCCGCTAGAGACTCGGAGGCTGCGCGCTAGGCTTAGATTACTTGAGCAATTGAGAATAGATATCTTTCAGAGCGACACGGAGAACATCATATTAGAACCCCACTATATTTCCAGGTCCGACAGAAACGATAAATTAAGAGAGATATTTTGCCGAACGGATAGGTATGGGAATTCGTTTTTCCCCCGAACAATAAGGGACTTTAATAAATGCAAGGCGTAATTTCATAGAGCGTTTCCTTTTTATATGTAAACGGCTGGTGTCCTAACACCCCCCGCCACACGCCTATTGAGGCGGCTTGCGGGGTAGTATGTAGATGTAGATGTAGATGTACTAGTGCAGTATAATTCCATTTGATCGCTTTTGGCTGAAGTCCTGAGGTTTTGCCGAGGGCCCTCCTGCATGTCCATAGGGAGGCACATGCTTTCTTGATTTTAACCTCGAGATACTCTCCCCAGTTTAGTTTGGCGTCCAAAAGGATTCCATAGTACTTGACCATCCGGGATGGCTGTAAAATCCTTCCTTGCAGTGAATGGGGGTCATAACCATCTCTCTTTCTCTTATTGGTAAACAATATGAGCTTAGTATTATCGGGGTTCACCATCAACCCTTTTTCGTTGATCCAGACCATCGTCCTGTCTAGGACTTTTTGCATAAGTCCGGAGACGGTATCAAGGTATTTTCCGGTGATGAGGATTGCCACATCATCTACATACCCTTGAGTGTAGACTCCAGTCTTGTTTAGCCTTGTGATTAGCTCATCGATGACCAGGTTCCACAAGAGTGGAAATAACACCCCTCCCTGTGGGCATCATCTGGTTCAGGCCACCTCCATCGTGCTGTCCCTTAGGACAGCCTTGACAGTTCTTTCCTCCAATGTGTCTGATCCAACTCACAATATGTGAGTGAACTCCATGTCTCCTGGCTGCAAGGCAGATTTGGTTGAAGGATGTATTGTTGAAGGCTCCCTATATGTCGAGAAAAGTCCCCAATCCATGCATCCCATGTACCAGTACTCCTATCCTAGAAACTAGGTTGTGGAGTGCTGTCTCGACTGACTTTTCTTTTTGATAGGCATGTTTAAATGGGTGTATGGGATGATCCTTAAACGGCCCCTCTCTTATATACCTTTTCACTATTTCTCTAATGCTTTGATCATGAAAAACATGAGGCTGATGCCTCTAAAGGAGCCAGCCTTGGTGTAGTCTGGCTTTCCTGGTTTAGGGATAAAGACAACTTTGGTAATCCTCCAGGTTTTTGTTATGTATCCATACGCCAGGCAGGAGCGAAAAATTCTGACAATTGGTAGCAGTATAAGTTCCTGTCCCTCTTGCAGAAGTGCTGGGAAGATGCCATCTTCTCTAGCAGACTTGTATGGGCTGAAGCTTGTAATCGCCCATCTGGTAGCATGATACGTTACGATGTTGGAGGCCAGTCTCCATTTCGTCGGAGCTGGATGGATGGGATATATCCTATGATTTATCTCCTCGCCCTCCAAGAAGCCTGGAAAGTGTGTCTCAAGCATAAGCTTTAATGCTTCCTTATCAGATGTCGTGAAGTCACCCGAGGGTAGCAAAAGAGCTCCCACCCCTGCTTCTGGGACTTTTGAAATAACTTTGTGGAATCTTGCAAGTTGTGGAATGGCCTCTATGTTTCCACAGAATGTCTTCCAAGATTCTCCCTTGGAACGTTAAATTGTCGCCTTGTACCTACGCTGGGGAGCTTTTAAATTTTCCCATTCCTTAGGCATTGTGGTCATCTTTGCTTTATTAAAGAGTTTATTGGTCTCCTTACGAAGATTCTCCAATTCGGTGCTCTACCAGGGCAGCTTACATCCCTCCTTCCTGTTTTTTGTATGGCAGCTTGCTCGATGGTCTGAGATTATGCTGTCCTGTAGATACCCACAGCAGCGTCTATCTCATCTACTTTCCGGAATTTGCATTGGGGCGCCTGCGATATTAACCCTCTAAGCAATTCTCTATACCTCCTCCAGTCAGTGGACGTAGGATTCCTGTATGTGATTAGCCTATCGCTAACCTTTAGCAGAGCAAAAAGTATATGCCGGTGGTCAGACTATGTGACTTCGCCCGACACTCTCCATTCTTTTATCCATTCCATCATCGAATTGGTACAAAGCGTTAAATCTATCACTTATTCCCTTACCCTGTTAGAAGACGTGGACCGAGTACCCTTATTGAGTTTGTGCATTTCTGTCAACATTGGATACTCCATCATGGCCTCCCCTCTATTGTTTGTGTTGCTGCTACCCCACACTGTGTGGTGTGAGTTGGCATCACATCCGACAAGGAGGTCCAATTACTGGCTCTACAGTGGCTTACCAGTCTCTCTAGTTCAGCAGAAGGTGGTGGGCCTGGAGCGTCGTATAGTAGGTAGGAGGAGCAGACGACTACTCTCCTCTCATTTTCACCTCCCCCAAGACTTAGCAAAACAGCTGCCTGGTCCCTGGTGATAAATTATGGTAAGTGCATAGCTATTAACCCATTAACATAGATACAAGCTCTAGGTCTATCGACTGTAGTACAGAAGAATAATTTACCCATGATCGTGTTTAAGCCTCTCTCTCGACCCTGGAAAGCCCAGGGTTCTTGAATCTGTGCTATTTTGACCTTACCTTCTGAGAGGATCCTTTGCAGGACCCCCGAAGCCGCCTTACTATGCTGCAGGTTAGCTTGGAGACAGTGAATACCTGCCATCTCAGGCTACTTCCTTGTCTTCCTCGACCCCCTCAGCTCCGGGAGTCATTGGGGGCTTATACAGTCCCTCATACCTGTCTAGGAAGGTCACCTCAGCTCTCTGCATCCCCACGTTGTGCCTGAAGGTGGGGCCTGACATGAATGTTGCAGATGCCTCGTCCACCCCCAGGACAAATCTTGTCCCGTGGTTGACTTCGCACATGTCATAAGGCCTCCACAGGATGGTCTGCTGCCCTGGGTTTGCCCTCTTAAGCCTTTCAAGAAGGGTCTTGGTGTCGGGTCCACTCGGTCCCGGGACCCACACCATTGTCCTTTTATTTATCAGGCTGTCGGCATCGACGACCTTGACTTTTACAGACATACATGGTTCCTAATATATATGTGATTGGCAAAATGGGCAATATTTCATATACCATTATTTTATTTGACCAATTGTAATTGGTTTAATTTTGCAAAATAATGGTCTCTCAAAGATACCCATGTTATGTCCTTATATTATGGAGAGAAAACATCAATTATATCTCCAACCCTTAGAATATTTTTGCAGATTTTGTTTAGTGCCTAGTAATTACGCTATGCCTTCCACAACTTGAAAACTAATGGACTGCTTAAGAAACCCATACAATGGCTATTAGATGACAAATTTTCCATGCTGGCACTATGGCACTGTATATATTTTCATACTCCTGTGGTGGTGATTGTTTGATGTCGATGAGTCTTGATGGTTCTTTTGTTTTTGTCTTCCAAATCACAATTTATAAATTGATGAAACATGTATCACTCTGTTGTGAGACAGATGCATTAATCTGTCTGTTTGAATTTCATCTAAGGTGAATAATGAATCAAAGGGAGACTCATGTAGTTTGGAACCACAACAGACTAAAATCAATTCATGTCTTATAAATGGCCACATCTTATGGTGAGGAAAGGTCAATAATATCTCATTTGGCAAATCTTGATGATATTGTGGTACATTTTGTTAAGAGTGAAAATTAAGGTAGATTTGGTTTTTATATTTGGAGTGTAGACGAACGCTGTCATTTGCACATTGAAACACCAGCTATTATCTTCCCTTAACCCTTAGGCTGCGGGAACGTTTTTCTACGTTCTGCATGGTGACTGCGGGGAAAACGTTTTTCTACGTTCGACCAGATTTCTTACCACTGAGAGCCTTCCTTTAAGATTTTATTGCCACCCTTTCCGCGGTTGCTAGCACTCGGCCGGACCTAACGGCAGGGAGCACAAAGGTGTCTTTCGAGGACTGGACACACTGGGCCAACCCTCACCACGGGGAGCGCTACCCAGATTATCCTTTCTCTGAGAGAGAGCTCCCAGCTCTCCTCGGCACATTCGCGATGAAAATAATTCCAATGAATCCTTGCATTTCCTAGGAATCGATTTTATCTGGCCACTGTCCATTAGCTTGGGAAACTTTTTTCAAAGAATGGGTCTTTCTTTCTTATACTTTGACAGATGGGTCTTCCGTCCCTGCGTAATTACCAAAGACATTTCTTTGCTTTCGAGTATTATAATCTCTTCCTGGTTTTTCCACCTTCGGAAATCCTCCCTTTTCCACATGCTCTTTAGATTTTTGCTCAGTTTCTTCAGAGTTTCCGTGGTGTTCGTTTGCTTCCAATCAAGTATTTGGGTGATATTTTGTGAATCTCTTAATTTACTTACACTATGAATAGTGAAAATTTGCCACATCGGTCAAAACGGAGGAAGGTTGTTCCCGAGGAAGAGGTTCTCGATATATTATTTGACTCCGATTGTGAGAGTGAGGACGGAAATTTTTCCGATGTGTCTGTGTCTACCAGTGATACGGAGACGGATTCGGATGAAGAAAATCATTCCGTCGATGGCGGTCCGTCCAATTTGGCTGAAGACAGTGCGCCTGCATCATCCTCTTGGTCCAGGACTATTGATTTTACTCCTCAGATTTTCCAATTTGATAGCTCCTCATCTGGTGTAATATCGGACCAACTTCATGAGAACAGTAGTGAGGTAGATTTTTTCCTGTTGTTTTTTGGCACTGATTTGATGTCAAATATTGTGGACGAAACAAATAGATATGGCAATGCTTTAGCAAATTCCAATAACCTATCACCAAAAAGCCGAATGAAATCCTGGGACAATGTGAGTTGTAACGAGTTTTATGTATTTCTTGCCCTTAGTTTTCTTATGCCAAACGTAAAAAAACATTCAATTCAGGAGTACTGGTCCCGAGATCCTCTGATTCGCACTATGATTTTTGGAAAGTGTATGCCGAGAGACAGATTTCTTTTGATTTTGCGCTGTCTTCATTTTGTGGACAACAACAATCCAGTGATGAGTTACCCTTTATGGAAAATTAGTCATGTGTTTTCCCACCTAAAATTGAAATTTGCGGAGGTGTTTCACCCATTCCGTAAATTAGTGATCGACGAGTCATTAGTTTTATTCAAAGGACGCCTGGGTTTCAAGCAATATATTCCTTCAAAAAGGCACAGATTTGGAATGAAGATTTTTGTTTTATGTGACTGTGAAACTGGGTTTATTTTGGACATGATAGTGTATGCCGGAGCCAAAACTGAGATTAATCGCTGTGGTGATTTGGGATTGTCTGGTTAAGTGGTTAAAAAGTTAATGGAAACTTACCTTGGTAAAGGGCATGTATTGTACACGGATAATTACTACACCAGTCCTATATTGTGTGAATTTCTTTTAAAAAATAAAACTGGTTTATGTGGTATGGTCAGGATGAATAGGAAGAATATGCCAAAATTTGAGAAACAAAAAATGGTTAGAGGTGATTTTGAAATGCAGTGCAATGGAAATATACTCGCCATGAAATGGCGTGACAAACGCGATGTTTCCTTACTATCCACCATTCATACAGGCCAAATGCTTGATAGTGGAAAAAAATGCCATAGGACAAACGACGTTATTTTCAAACCAGACGCTGTTGTCGATTATGTCAAAAATATGAGGTTGGTTGACAAATCAGATATGATGATTGGATCAGTGGAGTGCATGAGGAAGTCCGTGAAGTAGTACAAAAAACTGTTTTTCCACCTGCTCGACGTAACAATGTTAAACGCATTTTATTTATTCAAATTGAAAACCAAAAAGACAATTTCTTATAGGAAATTTGTACGAACTGTTGTAGATCAGCTTCTAAAAGGCATTTTATTGAAAAAATACCCGATACTGAGGGTAGAAAAAAACCCCAGAGAGTATGCTTCGTGTGTAAGAATACCACAAAAAGGGAACAAAAGAGAAAAGACACGCGCTTTTGGTGCAGAGAATGTCAAAAAGCATTATGTATTGATTGTTTTAGAGATTATAATTCAAGTATTGATTTATAAGTGACAAAAATATAATATGTTCAAATCAAATGCCTAGCATAAACTTTATTATACCTTACATTTACCTGCAGCATCCAAAGATATGAGCGAAATTTTTCGTTACATTCAATCCGGATAAAATTTCGTCGAGCAATATGGTTGTAAATCAATGGATTTTATTATTGTTTGGTATCAAATCGCTCGTAAAAACGCCATGATGGCCAAATTTGAGAAAAATAACAAAGTTAAATTTGAATTACAAAAGATTACGTTTGAATATTTACACTCCAGTTATGATTCTTCGAAAGGACTCAAATGAAAAGGATTCAAACTCCTTCCCATGCTCTTTAGGGAAGGTATACCACCACAATGAAGTACGACCCTTCCGACTGTTCGCTCAAGAGGCTACGGTTGTCTCAAAACTTAGTTGTCTTATGCTCGCGCCCGGCTCAATTATCAACGGATTTTTTTGGTGTTTGGTATCAAGCTAAACAGAAAGTTGCTAGAAAAAGTATTGTCATATTTATTTTCAATAATGACGCCTATAAACAAAATTTCAAAATTACTTCCAATTCCCACTGATCCCTCAACAAGTTCCGGTGCCAACCCCCTGGGATCCCGAGAAAAGGGTCGGTTGAGGATTACATGGGTCATATAACTGCCCGCCTCGGCCCGTGGGAAGGAGTGACAGGCTCCGTCCGAATAGATATTTGCCGCACAGGGTGGACGAAATGCGCTCTAGCTGCAGCAGCTTAAGGGTTAATGAATTAGGTAGATATTGCCGGTGTTTGAATAATAACCGTAATATTCTGACTCCTCGTAATTCTGGTACTCATCAACTCTTGCCTTCTCCAAAGGTGTCGAAGGAAGACGGACTCCCATGGACAATTTGCAAGGGCTGTGTGAGCAAAGTAAAGGAGTTCAAAAATTTCAAGACAGCATGCATCCAAGCAAAGATCTCGTTCATTACAAAGATGGCCAACAGGAGCTCGGAGGTGAGTATTTATGTTCTTTATTTAGTGAGCAAATGGAAGAGGTAATAAAATTCGACAACTGGGAAATGAACATAGCTTTGCACCTACTTTGGTGCAAAAACATTTGGAACATGAAAAAGTTTGGTGTTCATTGAACTAATAGTTGGAAATCACTCGTATTAAAAATGTAAAGAGATATTTTATTGAATAGTTCACTCTTATAAGACCATTTCTTGTGTCCACTGCAATGGTTTGGGAACTTGGGACTAAGATTCAATCCTCCCTGTGTAAAAGGACACATTCCATTAAAAAGTCATAAATGGATCGCATACTACTGCAATGAGGTACGACCCTTTCTTCCGATTGCTCGCTCAATGGGCTGTGGTCGTCTCAATAGTTAGTTATCTTATGCTCGCGCCCGGCTCAATTATCAACGGATTTATTTGGTGTTTGGTATCAAACTAAACAAAAAATTGCTAGAAAAAATATTGTCATATTAGTTTTTGACAATTACGCCTATAAATATATTTTCAAAATGTGTTCAGAGTCCCACTAATCCCTCAACAAGTTCCGGTCCCCACCCCTGGAATCCTTAGATAAGGGTCGGGAGGGGATTACATGGGTCATATATAACTAGCCGGCCTCGGCCCGTGGGAAGGAGGGACAGGCTCCGTCCGAATAGATATTTCCCGCACAGGGTGGACGACATGCGCTCTAGCTGCTGCAGCTTATAAGGGTTAACAAGAAAAGGGGAGTTTCATCTCATAGAGCCCGGAACACCCGCCGCAGTGGTCCTAAATCAAAAAAGGCTGGCCAAAATTAATACCGCTGCTATTATTGCTTACTTACTTGATGAAAAGGGTGATCTCTATGGTTTTTGATCCGGTTATTTCGATTTTTAAGATATTTTCTCTTTATTTTTATGATATTTCTGTTCTCATTGCAGCATTTATTTAAACAAGTAATTAAAAAATCCAAATGTAATTTAAGGTTATTTCAGCAATTGTAATGGCAATTCAGCGATAGATGTGAATTTGATGTTTTCATGCATCTATCTGATGATTGCTATTGTTATTACTTGGACAGTTTTTAAACAAATTATTTTAAATGAACCAAATTAAATTGTTTTCGCTTTGCAAATGTTTGAATATATTTTATATCTAAGGAATCTAATTTGGAATTTAGTGTTATTTATCTCTGATAATTATTACTCTACTTCATTAATTGTTGAGACTACTTATCATAACTAACTAAAATTAGGAAAATGTAGTAACCTTTCAAAAGTTCTTTTGACTTGCTAATGGCATTGAAATTTTTTACCGTATCACTGCTATTATAATTTCCAATGGAGGGATTTTTATAGTTTTACAAGCATAGAGATGGCACGAAACAATGTCGCATAACTCATATTTTACTCGCTGTTTACATCAGAGTTCGATTGCAATTAGCATATTTGAGGCTGAGAGATTCGTAAAAGAAATGACTGAACAATGTGAACAGTGAACATAGCATTTGGCAATAAAAATTTTAATCAGATGTAGGTACTATTTAGTTTGGTATTAGAATTATCAAAGTAATAAATTAACTCTTTTTTCATATTTTTAACATACCTACATTATCAATAGAAAATACTACTCACACTCTAAATCATCGTCTGATAATTCTTTATCAGCCTCATCACCATT
Organism: Pyrrhosoma nymphula; assembly: GCA_963573305.1. Taxonomy (NCBI): domain Eukaryota; kingdom Metazoa; phylum Arthropoda; class Insecta; order Odonata; family Coenagrionidae; genus Pyrrhosoma; species Pyrrhosoma nymphula. The sequence continues at coordinate 23,775,490 of OY754340.1, read as the reverse complement.
CTGTTCGATCGATTCCTCTAGGGTAAGAAGACTCCTTACCTCAGTGGCGGATACATATGGTGGGCGCGCGCCCCCCCTTGCGGGGCCGATCGCCTTGCCGCCCGCGCCGCCCCCGCCAGTCAGCCCGCACGCTATTCGTTCGTAACTTCCGTCAGTCAACTCTGAGTCAAGTTATCGAGTAGTTGTACTTTCTTAAGTAGCACGCGCGCGCGTCGGCGTCATCGTATTTTATACGTTTCTGTCTGGCACATAGATAGTTAACCTACGAGAAAAGTCGCGGCGATTCTAGTGATCTCGATACGTTATTCTGTCTGGCATTTGTTCGAGAAAAGTCGCGAATATTCTACTGTTTGTATTTGTTCACACTCCTTAAAAGTCTGGAAGCGAACATTCTGGCACCGAATGTTCTCAAAATAACCGAGCTACATACATAAAGGAAGCAGAGTCGCTGCCAGGCAGCCAGTTCGAAAGCTACAATCGTCGCGATAACTTGCGCCCCCCCCCCCTTGAGCTTTTTCTGCATCCGCTACTGCCTTACCTTAGCAGATAATTGCACAATTTTTCTTTATAAACTCCTTAAATTGTTGATAATGTGGGATCTGATGTAAGAAGTAATCTTCGAAATAGATCTTCGTTTGTGGCGATCCTGGAATATTTTATTGTGTGGTGTTTCCGGAATATTCTGATATCCTTATTCCTAGCCTCCATCGCCTCTACGGACAAATGACCAATAGGGAGGATAGCTTCCTTAGCGATTGCTGATCCATGAATTAGCAGATTGTGTATGAGGGGTGGCTTTTAATACCACGAATAATGTTTCACCAATAAATGGAATGGCTGTTGAATACAGGTGGGGATAAAGACGTACATTTTAAAGGGGATCATAATTGTCCCCCCCCCCCCCAGGGGGATTTTTTTTTGAAAATGCTTAACAAACATTTGTTACAGATTTATACACATTTGAGAGTTTTATTTCACAAAAGGTACAAAATAGTAACTATAATAACTGCCATAGGTTTATTTAAATTTATTGTTAATTTAAATTACATATGCAGATAAATAAATGGAGAAAAATAACTTAAAGGTAAATGGCTTTGCACATTTTCACTGGAAAATGATATAGTTATTTGAAGTACTCCAATTTCTTAGTTAAAAATATTCCCAAACAGTAACATTAAATGCCTTAAAAGTGATCTATGAACAATAATGTAAGGGTCTTAATTTAAACCAGTTTGTCAGTGTACTTATGTGTTTAAGAAAGAAAACAGCAACAAGGAACAAAACAACCAGTCTAAACTCAGTATGGATAATATATTATGTATATATATATATATATTATATAATAGAGAAGCTGTGGAAATAATCAAGAGGCCACACAACATGAATAGGGAAGATGGATACACCCTTTCCAACACTTGGAAACGTGAATTCCATGGCCCCAAAAAAGTACCCTTCCCACTTCCCGCGTTTTGCGGATGTGAGCCAGGGAACGATCAATTGGGTATTTTCCACGTATTTCCAACTATCGATATTCTGATTCAGTTACTTGAACTTATTACATTGGCTAAAAGTTTTCTTATCAAATTGTATGAATTTCGGTTTTAAAAGCTAAAGAAAGTAGAAGGTTACGAAAGCTCCCGAGCACACTCCGAAAACAACCGAATGGCCTGTGACGTCATTTTCGCTGTTTACATTTAGACCCAGGCGTTTCCTTATGCTTACAGTGGTAACAAATGCGGCGAAATTAGTTTCTGACGTGTTCGCGTTTCTAGATATGCCTTTAAATGGCATCTATGTAAGGGATATAGATGGTGTTTTGTGCCACAATGTACAAATACATCGATTGAAACACCGAACAAGAAATTTATTCACGCAATCACGACATTGAATGATTGAAATTTCTTCCTAGGATTCCTCAATGTCCACCCGTAAAAATGTATACTTTACTCCGCACTTTGTGTTCTGGACATATTCTTACAATGACTGTGCACAGTGGTCCATCTCTCTTTACTTGGACGTATCCTATAGCATTATCACCATAACTCTCACGAGAAGCTTTATAATATAACAACACTTAAATTAAACTTTGAATAGACATTTAGGAGATGAGAATCTATTTTTAGGCATTTCTACAGCAGATAAGCCACTTCTAGAAACCTCCTCTATAAACAATCACTAATTAGCAAATAAAAAATTAACGTTTTAGGTGTGTCGAGTATAGAGTATTTGCGTAAGTGAGGTATTTTGTTGAAATTTATTGTAGCGAGTAGTGTTTGGTTTCGAAATGCCACGTACGAAATACCAAGGTATAATTCCTATTAATTAATTTAATAAATAGCTTTTAATATGCATTGTTTTAGCATCGAAATTTCCAACGTCTAAACGTAGTGTGACGTCATCTCCCATAATAGCAGAAGCGAAATAGCCTAGCTGTGCGTTGAGAGTGAAATAGTATTTGCCTTTTCGAAGTTATTTCGATATTTGAAATAAAACGTTGGTGCTCATCATAAAAGTTGGATTCGCAAAGGCAAGTTCCAATAATCTTCCGGGTGTGGACGCGTTAATGATCGGAGATTTCCTGAGCAACATTGCATTATGGCACGAAACAATACTCTTTGTAGCTCTTATTTTTCGCAGTAATTTTTAATTGATATTATCAGGCATCTACATGGTAATTTTTGGAACTATTTAGCCTGTAAAAAAGGATATTTTCCACACAAGGCAGTAAATACAACACAGAACGAATGTGAACAAACCCGGTAGCTTTATAACAAAATATATAACAAAATCTTTAAATATACGGTAGATCTTCTACAGGTACTCACTTTCTCCCTCATATCCGTCTATCGCTCAGCGAAAATGACGTCAAGCCAATCAGATTTCGTTTCGCAGCGGCGTAAAAAAATTTGAAATTTCGACTATTTTAATCTTAAATATCTCAATTAATATTGAATCAATTTTAAAACTACTTTCACTCCGCAAGCTTGTTCGACTTTAAGTAACATATAAAGATCCATAAACTTAAATTTAAAATTTTGGAAAATACCCAATTGAAGATCTGGCGAGAAGACACCCCCACTGAACAACACAAATACCGGCCCTTTCGAAGTATTCTCCACTTCAACATGGCCTGAGGACGCCTAGAGTATGGTAGGTGCAACGTTGCCACCAAAATGACAACGCGGACGAATCCCGAAAACCTGCATGACTGCAATATATTATATAATAATTTACAACACAAAGTTCTGGTTCCTCTTTGTCTCAGCTAATCTTAGAATAATGGCTTCTGGGTCCAGTGGAATTTCTTGTTGGACTGACATGAGGGCAACCCCAGCGATTCTTCCCTCACCGATGTTAGCCCGAACTGCGCTCCGCGGTCGCTGAACTGACTGAAAATGAATGTATCCAGAATCCGCAGAAGTTTGTGGATGGCGGGATGCATGTCCATGTCGCAGTTCTCCAATGTTTCCAAAATTTGAATCTGGGAACTTTTTCTGTAGAGTTTCACAGCTCATTGTTTATTGTATGGTTTTTGGTTCTGCGATTTATTATTTAGTATTAGGCAACAGTTTCACCGTGCTACGCTGCCGGCTTCGCCGGGTTTTTAAGAACAACAATGGTCTTTTGAAAAAAATGAATAAACAATTCAAGCAGTTGATGATTTGGAGAAGTGAAAAACTTAATTTCGAATAAGTCTCTTCCAGGTATAAGGAAGTTTATAACTATCCTCTCTATTGATGTTATTTGGTCTTTTTTATATTTCAATCGCCTCCCTTATGAGCCGCGGAAAGTAACAGCTTTCTTTGTGTAGTACTCTTGCCGTCTTGCCGTCAATGGCGTGACCTTCCTATAACGTAGTGTGCTCAGCCACGGCAGAGTGATACCATAGTTTTCTTCCGTATTGCACGTTCATGTTCCTTTAATCGGCATCCAATTGCTCCCTTGGTCTACCCCACATATGATCTTCCGCAACTGCAGAGAAGTTCGTATACACCCTCATACATTGTGAGTGGTCTTGTATCATTACTCCCTCGTAGATGATCTCGTACTCTGGAGGTAGTGTTGTATCGTGTGATAATGTTATACGTTTTCACTATTCTACCTATGTGATCGGTCGTACCCGCAATGTATGGCAACATAACCCATCTCAGAGGTTTAGGAGTCTCCTTCTCTTTAGATTTTTTTTATGTCTCCCTTATACCTGGAAGAGACTTCTTCGAAATTAGGATTTTACTTCTCAAAATCATCAACTGCTGGAGTTGTTCATTTATTTTATAAAAAAGACCATTGTTGTTCTTAAAAGCCCGACGAAGCCGGCAGCATAGCACGGCGAAACTGTTGCATAATATTAAATAATTAATCGCAGAACCAAAAGCCATACAACATACGGAATCTGGGAGTTTTTCTCTGTTCTTCACGACCTCCGTCAACTTTCGAATCCACAATGCGAGAACTCTTGCGTAAGGTGGTTTGAGCAAGATAGTTCCACATAGTCATAATGGAGACCATATTAAAATTTTATTTTTTTATTTCAGCGTCTGTAACAAGTGTGAAATAAATATTGTAATATTAATGTCGGAAACATAGTTATATTTAACCAACATTCTCAATAATTAAATAAATAAAGCTACATAAGTTTCTAACTTGACTCATTCTTTCCCGCCGTACGGCTGAAAACCCTTCATAGCAGCAGGTTTGTTTGCGATTCTGTAAACATTAGTTCGCTGAGTAATAAATTATTTTTTATAAATAGTCAAGAAAACATGCAAACTACACAGCGTTAGTTTTTTGACGAAATCTAGGTGCTAGAAGTTCCTAATTTGTTTAATATTCTCCCTCTGGAGCGCACAGGCATAATCTATCCCATGTAAAGCAGCTTATATGTTTAGGCAAATTGCTCGAAAAGTAGTTTGGCAAGGGGTTGATATTTTAATATCATTGTAAAAATGAGTTTTTTCTTTAAAATGAGGCCAAATTCATCAAATTATAGGTGAAGTGATAATATCACTCAAACCATCTTAACAGTTATAGGAGTAAATTAGAACCTGATAACCTGATAAAGAACCTGATAAAGAACCTGAACAATTTATCTCATATTGACTTACTCTTCTGATTTTATTTAAGTTTTGGAGAAAATAGCTCAAGGATGAAAAAATTTCATAACTATCGTTGAAAGTCTGTCTTTTAAATCTTTGTTGACGTTGTCCAAAAGTGGTACATAAATAGATCTTTGGAAGTATTTCTGACACGACTCGGCAGAGTGCTTTTGACGGCTGGTTTGGAGGGAAACAAGTCGTGTTATCTTTAAATCAACATCTGAATTTTCAGCTATTTCACGTGTTTCATGATAGAGGCCACTAGTTAGTACTTTCTTACTTACTTATTTAGTGATATCTTAAAAGATGGGTACAGCCTCTTCTCGCTTTTCTTCACGTACGCTTTAGTGTCTTCTATTGCGTCACTACCCTTTTTTAACCCTTAGAAGCTGCTGCAGCTAGAGCGCATGTCGTCCACCCTGTGCGGGAAATATCTATTCGGACGGAGACTGTCCCTCCTTCCCACGGGTCGAGGCCGGGCAGTAATATGTATGACCCATGTAATCCCCTCCCCACCCTTTTCTCGGGATCCCTGGGGGTGAGCACAGTAGCCTGTTGAGGGATTAGTGGGACATTTAAATTTTTTGAAAATTAGTTTATAGGCGTAATTGTCAAAAATAAATATGACAATATTTTTTTCTAGCAACTTGCTGTTTAGTTTGATACCAAACACCAAAGAAATCCGTTGATAATTGAGCCGTGCGCGAACATAAGACAACTAACGTTTGAGATGACCATAACTCATTGAGCGAGCAATCGGAAGAAATGCGGTGGTATGCGATCCCTTAAGGTGCTTTGAGCGAGAGATAGTTCCCCATAGTCAAAATGGAGACCATATTAAAATTTTATTTTTTTATTTCAGCATCTGTAACAAGTATGAAATAAATATTGTATTATATTAATGGCGTAGAAATATAGTTATATATGCCCCAAAATCTCAGTAATTAAATAAATAAAGCTACATAAGTCTCTAATTTGACTCATTTTTTCCCGCCATACGACTGAAAACACTTCAAAACAGCAGGTTTTTTTGCGATTCTGTAAAAGTTACTATGGTGAGTAATAGATTATTTTTTTAAAATAGTTGATAAAACATGCAATCTACACACCGTTAGTTTTTTGACGAAATATAGGTGTTATAAATTCCTATTTCCTTTAATATTCTCCCTCAGGAGAGCTCAGCCATAATTCATCCAATGTAAGAAAGCTTGTATATTTACAGGCAAATTGCTCGAAAAGTAGTTCGGCATGAGGTTGATATATATTGATATCATTGGAAAGATGAGAGTTTTTTCTTTAAAAATGAGGCCTAATTCATCAAATTCTAGGTGAAGTGATTTTTCGCTCTAGAACTACCTTAAGGGAGCGTGGGAAGGGAGTGGTTTGGGTAAAAAAGGTGGATTCCCTTAAATGTCCACCGCTGGAAAGAAAAGAGTTCAGGTCATAAAGATAGGAAAGGGCTGAGGGAGCAGGTAGACACAGAGAGGGGTCAATCGCACAAGAACGTTTTTCCCGCATTTTCCAGTACACACGCACATGTACGTTTCCCGCAGTCTAAGGGTTAAATCAAATGTAGGTGCTTGAAGAAGGCGACTAGGTGATACAGTTATTCCTAAAATATTACGTAGACACTCAACTGAGAGGAGAATTTCTGGGTTTCGGATAGCTTGAATAAGAGAAAACGCATCAGATGAGGCTTTTCTCTGGAGGTAGACGTTTCTGCTAGAGCCTTGTGAATCTTAATAATCGATTCCCCTTGGAACAGAAGGTGTCCCTCATGCCTCTCGACACAACGGGTTTCGCTTGAACAGGAGTACCCATTTTCTTTCTGAAAAACATCATGTCTCTTTGGAGAGGTGTTTGCAAAAGATACTATTTTCTTTATATGTCCAGAGGCATTTCTGAATGAAACTACTTTTGAGGAGTTTGCCATCGAATTATTCAACATATGGTTCAGCGCTGAGCGTGTGTAGCTATCCTCTTTAGCACCTTTTGATTCAGACGCCGTTACTGAACAACTGTCGACCCCAAAACCTACGCAAAACTTCAAGACTATGTGAAAGTTCTTGGCGATGTTCTTGACGATATGGCCTTAAATAACTCCAGTCAAGCGCTGTTCTCCTTCCTCTGTTTCAATATCTTTATCTCCAATCATATTGTAGACATTAATGCCAAAGAAATGCAATAAAATCTCCACTCAGGACACGTTCATAGAGGTAGAGCAAAGAAATACTAAATTGGCGAACACTAGAAATATCTGTTGTCTCGTCGAATATTTCAACGCAAGCAAGTGAAACTTGACATCGCGAGTAAATTCACTGCAATTGGTTGGCGGAAACGAGAGAAAAATGAAAAAACAACCTTAGCTAGTTTGATTAACTTCCAGTAACAGCATTTATACAATCACAATTATTACAGTAGAAAACAAGCACGTAGGCTAAATACCGTTAACCTTGTCTTTGCAAGACGATCACAAGTGGAATCAAGCCGACACGTCCTTGTCTCGGCGCGGTCACTTGCAAAGAGAGCTGCTATGATTGCGGTGCACTTTGCCAGCGCAGGAGGGGAAACAGCTGGCCAGTGGAGGAGTGGGGAGAGGAGGGGAGGTGCTATCACACTTTGGATTGGTGGGAATGTTCGTAGGTCGACTTGAAAGTGGAAAAAGATGTCAGCACCAGCGCGGACCGAATAAAAGGAGGGTGCTTCCAGGAATCGCGACGACCTGAGCTTTCGCGTTGATCAGAGCATATCGCGACACTTGTCTCATCGCTCTCTGGCACTTCTCCGAGGATTTTCGAGTCTCGAAGTTGCGAGGCGGAATTATTGGCACAATATTACATAGAAAAACTGTGCTTCCTTAACTCTTCTTAAGATTATACTTTGAATCTCTTCCTTACAACAATCAATAAGTTCGTTTTGAGTGTGCTTGCTAATGTAAGTATGGCATTAAATGGAGCACTCTCCAAGTGTCTGCACAGATTGTTGTCACCAGCATCCATCCTAGACCGAAGCAACTCTCTGGAATTTCCATCACTGTGTACTATACTGTATTTGTCGTCTCTAGTTAGAAGATTATCAATTTTTCATCTCTATTTTGAATACTGTAACTCTTATATTTTGCCTACCACATAAAATAATTGCTTTTACAATAGGAATCAAGCGCCGCCTATTTTCCTCTGTTTGTGCCATGCACTGCGAATGTATTTGACTTTCAATTTCTAATGCACGAATGTGGTATGTCAAGAGAAATCTTTTCCCAGCTACAACAGCATCAATATGGTATTGGTTTTCCTAATGTACAACCGAATCGCCATTTTCCCCTATAAGGCCAACTTTCGAAATTCAATTTTTTGCCAAATTCACAATCGTTTTTCCGTGAAAAAAATTGTCTTAGGTTTCGGGGTGTGGGGGTCATGACCCCCATGACCCCCCTTCCCCTTGTATCCGCGCCTGGTTGAATAACAGTATTATGTAAATACAGCCACAATTATCTCCTGGCCGCAACTCAAAGCCTTAATTCCTCTTTAATTATTCTTGCGACATTTAATTGTTCTTCCTCTTTCATTACTTTTGCGATAGACTCATAACCTTTGCTTCGATATCTCATCGATGTAACAAACAATAACTCAGCTGGTGATGTGCTATCCCAAAGATATTCTTTTTTTATTCTCTTTGCCCTCCCACTGGATTCCTCAACACATTTTTTTTGTTCGGACAATTTTAGCTCTGACCTTCAAAAAATGATGATTTTAATTAACTTAGTGAAGCGGGGAACACGAATATCACTGTTAACTCACCACAAATCGCACAGGCGATACTCGATGGATATACTGGAATGATATATATATATATATATATATATATATATATATATATATATATATATATATATATATATATATATATATATATATATATATATATATATATATATAGAAAGCCAGAGGAAATTTCAATTTCAGCTGCAGCCAACTGCCGAACTTTTTTGTGGAAAAACTGTCAGATCGAGAACATTTTTCCCACTAACGAAGATATTTTGAGGAAAAAGCTATTGTATTTAATGTGATGAAATATATTTGGCATCATGAACATTCTCATTTAAATTTAATTTGCCGCTAAAGTAGTCCAGTATCTATTGTTTATTAAATGATGTAGAATCTTTTCCACTTTCAATAAATTTTTCATGCATCTCAAAATGCATGAATCGGGATTGGCTGAATCGGCTAATCTCGGTTGGATAATTTCGGCTCGGTTGGATGAACTGGCCGAAAAACTGAAAGTTATCTCTGCACCTCTAAACGCCAAGTGAATTTCCTTTGACGTAAAGAACTAATTCACAAGTGTTCCGAAACTAGAAGCACTACAGTTAATGAGAGATCACCTAGAGAAAGCAAAAGTCAACCCTGTGATAACTGAAGAAACTTATATATTGACCGAACAGTGACTTAAACAGAGTTACTTCCTTTTTAACGATGTTTTTATAACCAAACTGAAGGGTTGACTATTGAATCCTCGCTATCTCCCCTCTTAGCCGAAATATTTATGTCCCACTTCGAGGAAAAATTATTTAGTTCAGATAATTATCTCTTGGGCAACATTTTCTATTGGTATGTGTACGATATCCTTTGCTGCTGGATAGGAACCAGACAGATAGATACTTTCCTAAAATTCCTCAACTCCATTCATGAAAGAATCAACTTTACAGTGGAAATCAACGATGGAAACAGCATCAATTTTCTGGACCTCAAAATTGAAATCACCAACGGACTGCATCAGTTTTCTGTTTACCGGACACCCACTTGCACGGACGAAATCATCCCAGCCGGCTCTCGCCATCCGTTTGCCCAGAAGATAGCCACCTTCCACGCAGACTTGTCAGGATTCCCATGGAGAAAACAGTTTATGAACGTGAACTACACCTAATCAAGTGCATCGCTTCAAGGAATGGGTACCCTACAGAGCTTATCGACAACATCCTCAAAAAGTCATTAGAAAACAAGCCGTCTCCGATATTTCCGCCCTAGAACCGATAGAAAAACCAAAGAGGTGGTGCAAAGTTTCCTTCCTCGGAAAAATATCCTACGCAGTGGATAAAAAAATCCCCAAAGATAAGTACCGCATAGCATTTTCAGTTCGCTCTACACTCGGTAACCACTTAATCAACGCCAAGCCTCGCGTAATATACCCTCCCTGCAGAAAAGTGGTATTTATTCCCTGCTGTGCAACCAATACATAGAAATAACAAGCCGCAGCCTCGCCACCAGAGCCAAAGGACACAAAAAGTACTTCGAAGGAGGAAAAGACCATTCATTTTTCACGAGGCACCACCTAGAAAGCGACCATTACAGTGGTTTTTCAGCAGGAATACTCCACTTTGAGGGAAAGGAACATAGATTAGACGCCCTCGAAGCAATGGAGATTATCCAACAAACCCGAAGAAAGGCCTTCCTGGTTAATGAGCAGACGCTCCCCTCCCACTCTCCAATCCTTTCTATCCCCTTCGAATCCCTTAGGTATCCTGCAGCGACCAGACAGACGCAGACATGAGGAAGCTGAACCATTTCCCCACCGCTACCTCCGCCGGACTTCCCTGAGGACCCTCGGAAAGCAGGATGGTGGTGACGACACCAGCGAGCCTACGCCCAAGAGGATGACGCACAAGCGATGCAGCGAACCCCCAAGCACAGCCACACGTCTTCCCACCCCACCTTGCCACCAACCCTATTCCCCCCCCCCCGCTCCTTCCTTCCACCCATCCCCCCCTTCCCACTACCCAATCCCTCCTCCGTCCCAACCACCCCCGTCTCCCTCCCCTTCCAATTCTCCTCCACTCTTTCTATATATATTGGACTTAAAACTTCGTGTTTTCACCTGAGGATGACATAATGTGTTGAAACCCGTGTCGTGAATAATCTATCTATTGTGAAATTCGCATAATTTTTTTCATTCCTAACATGGAAAAATGTCAAAAATTCCCTGAAACTGCAAGTTTTCTTATGTATATTGTATTATCCTACCTTGTATCTTCCTTGTGCAATTCCTGACTAATTTGTATCTAAATAATTATGGCGAGTCCTACGGCTCAAAGCACACATCCTTGCCCTCGATATTTTATAGTATCTCGCGTCTTGAAAGTCGTATATATATGGCCACTCCCTTGGATTAATATGATTCTGAGAAGTAATTTTTAAATTGCACTCAAATTTAATTTAAATTGTCGGCGCACTGCATAGTTTCACATAAATCAACCTTGTGCTCGAATTTGCATGTATTAGCAAGATTTTTCTGTATTTTAGTTCTCATGGTGGTGTATTTTTTTATAGTTACTAATGATAAATAAACTAATGTTAAACAATAAAAGTTTAAATTACATATCTAAACATACACTTCGTATTTTCTAAAAAAATTTCAATGGGATTTATTCGCATACATTGATGATTAATGCATCACAGTAACTCATGCTACCGTGCTCGATATATATGTAGCGTCAATTGAAATATGATAAAGGGTGGGCGGTTATTAGGTGAGATCTTACATATAATGTTTAGCTTCTACTCGACATGTACTCTTATACTGAAATTTTTTAAATGTAAAAAGTGCAAAAATAACAATGCATTTCCTTGGTGAAAGCATCTTGATTTATTTAAATGAGAATGTGATGGTGTTCCTTTGTCCTTAATTTGTGATGCATTTGATATTCCAGTTCAATTTAAAAGAAGAGGTCATCAATGGAGATGAATCATTGTCAGAAGCAGAGACTCACGATCAGGAGATCTTTCGCAAGGATGAATCAGCATACATAGGAGTTTCCAATGACGTATCCTTAGCTGATCCCTTAGCTCTGGTGAGGCAATTTCAGTCCTTGGCATGCATCTTATAGCATTCTTCATCTTTAATGACCTCTGAGTTTGTTTGTTTTGTCAAAATATTCATTGACTTCAAAAGGTGTCTAAATATTTATATATAGCCTGTTATGAAGAAGTACTGCTGGGTGTTTTCATAGTCGTAATATGTGATGTATTCCTTCTTCCAGATTGATATAAAAGAAGATTCCGATGCAGTTAAATCGTGTTCAGAAGCAGATACTTACAATCAGGAGAACCATCAAGAATCTTCCTTAGTCGTGCAAGTTTCAAATGTTGTGTGCTTGCCACTTGTAAAGGAAGAACTGGTAATTGTTTATTGAATGTGAATCCTTCGATATGAATCATGCAGAATACCTCGTACTATGAGACCTTATAGTTTCTAGTATCTATTTTTAGTTATATCCCCTGACATAGATCTTCATTTTCCATAAGCCATTTTCTCGCAAATGTATCGAATGAGTTTTTTTTCTTTCGTCTCAGTAATTTCATGAATTGTCTTCTCTACCTGGGTCATTCATTGCCAAAGCTGCCCTTAAAATCTCAGATATAAACTAAATTTTTTGTGCGTTTTCCTTCGTAAGGCCCTTAGTTTGTATGTACAATTTTTATAAATACGTTTGAATTTTTACGGAGATACGGGGGATATGGTAAATTTGGCAATTATAAAAACAAGTCCCAGACTTTTCCCATTTTTTCAGATTTAAGAAAGCTAGAAAGTTCCGGTATGAATCATGTTGTGCAAAAAATGTTAGTGCAGCATATTCGGTGGTCAAATTTTGATTAAAAAAAAAAAAATAATTTGAAAATTTAAAATTAAAAATTTCAAAATGTAACCCACAATCGATCCATCTCAAATTTAATAATCTTTTAGTCCTATGTATTTTTAAAATGGCTGCAAAGTGTCATCATTGAAGGTGGTCATTTAAAGGAGAAAACACATTTTCTTTATGGCATGCACTTCACCGTGTCCGTTGTAAGGAGTAAGAAATGCGCTCTAATATACTTTTAACGTAAGCCAGAAGTGATTCTTCAAAAAAGGGTCACTTCGTATCATGGGCATTGCTTAAAACAGTTGTTTTGCAGTCGAGTTTATTTAACGATGGTGCAACAGCCTATATCTGGCGGCTGATGTGGTTGAATCTGCAGGGGAGGTCGCATGTGGACCCAGAGCTTAATGCGAATAAACTATTGCATTTTGGTTATTTAAAAGATTATCACCATATCTGTTTTAAGAAAAGATTTAATTAGAACTGTATACATTACCGAATGCCTGTGCTCTCTTGCCTGTACTTTCAGTGAAAAACAGAAGCACTGTTGCAATCCATTGACTAGGCTAGGCTACGTTTATGAGAAAATTTCAGGTCAGTCAAGTTTAACGTTTACGCAGAGGATATTATATTGACTCAGAACTACATTTATAAAGCTGATAGAAGTGGCGAAGTAAAAGGTATTTAATACCATACCAATGGTAACAAAAATTAGAAGTTGAGAACAAACAGCATATTAAACGTGATTTGTCCTGACTTCAGGTGAGGGATCAGTGTCGACAGAGTTGAGCACATACCATTTTTCAAAGTTATAGCTTGAGCCTCTTAATGTTTTGAATTTCCCTCCTACCTCTGTGTAGAATTTTAAGGCCTAATTAGTTTAAATTGTTCTATAAGATGACTTTGTGACATATCTCGATTAAATGATTGGTTTAGTACTAAAAATTAGAGGGAATTGTGATTGGAGCTTGAGTTGCTGTATAATAATCATGAAAGTGAACTCCAACAGTCGTGTTAAAACAGTTTACTTGGTCATGCTGTGGGGATACAGGCACAATTGGCTTGTCAGGTTATTAGGAAAATGGTTTTGAGCAAGGGGGACCTGCACATCCAATAACAATTAAAATTAAGCAAATTCTAGGATACACAATAACTTTTTGTTCACTGAGGGATGCCAAATTTCTGTGCCAGTAGTGGATATTGTGCATTTTGCGATTCCAGGATGAAAGGATCAACTGGGGAAAATTTGTAACCCTGGAATGGTGATAACTCCAGTGAGCGTACCAGGCTTTCTTATGTGATTCTCGTGGTGTTTTTCTATGCTTACAAATGCTAAATAAGTTAATGTTTAACAAGTACATGTTTGAAATACACTTCTAAACATACACATCGTATTTTCTAAAAAGCTTTCAATTGAGTATTTTTGCATACATTGATGATTAATGCAATACAGTGACTCATTGCTACGGTACTAGACATCTATGAAGCGTCAACCTAAATATGATAAATGGTAGTCAGTTATTAGATGAGATCTCCCATATTATATTTAGCTTCTGTCACGTACTCTCTCACTGCAATTTTTTCAATTATAAATAGTGTGTTTAAAATAACACAAAATTTTTAATTGTTGCATTTCTATCCCTCTGGTCATCAATCCGTAGATTGTGGTTTGCATCTGTCATTTTCCGTCTCCTTTCCACTTGATCATGAGCCAGCCTCTTCAACTCCATGTAAGAATGGAAGCACATATCATCTACAATCTGTTTTACGTATTCCTTTCTGGGTCTACCTCTCGTATGTTTACCCTGAACTGAGCCCTCTATAATGGTTCGTAATAGTCCTTCATGTCTTATAATGCGGCCTATCCAGGTATCTTGTCGATTTCTCATTGTGTTCCACAGACATGGCACCTCATCTGCTCTACGTAGTACCGTTTCATTAGTCACCATCTCAGTCCAAGATATTTTAAGGATTCTCTGGTAGCACCACATCTCGAAGGACTATATTCTCTTTCTTCTATTCATACCAAGTGGCCGTGTCTCACTTGCATAAAGCAAAACTCTCCACACAAATATCTTCAGTAGGAGTATTTTTAAACGCAAATTAATGTTGTTGGAAGTTAGGAGCCCTTTCTTCTTATTAAAAGATGCCTTAAACTGATTAATCCTGCTCATGAGATCTTTGGAACTGCCTCCGTCTGATGTGATTTTTCTTCCAAGGTATTGGAACTCCTGTACTGTATCGAGTCTTTGACCATTAAGCATATGACTTCTGCATCCGTTCCCATCCTGCTCATGAGAAGGATCTTTGTCTTTTCTCCATTTATTTTCATATTTAATCTTTTACTGACTGCCTCCAACTCCCTCAACATGTTTTATAAGCATTCTTCTCTCTAAGCTAATACCGCCACGTGATTTGCAAATCGGAATACATCAATCTGTCTGCCATAACCACTCATTCCACCACTTTCTCCCAAACTTTCTCCTGCTTCATCCATTGCTCTCTGTATGTTTGCATTAATCAGCAGCGGAGACAGGGAACAACCTTGCCAAACCTCCTTTCTTATACTAGCTTCTCACTGGTGTGCACCGGATCTTACAACAGCAAACTCCTCTTTGTATATCTGCCATATTATTAAACGGTCTCGGTACTTTATTTCTATCTCCCTAAGAATCTGAAGTAGCTACTGCCATCTCATACGATCAAAAGCTATTTCAGAATCTATGAAAGCAATAGAGGTTCTTTCGAGCTATCTTTTCCATGATTATTCTTAATGCCAAGATGCCCTCTCAAGTGCCTCTTCGCTTCCTGAAGCCGAATTGGTCTTCAGTGAGTGTATCCTCAATCTTTCCTTCTATTCTTTTCTGTATTATTTTTGTTAATAATTTAGAGGCGTGGTAGATTAGACTAAGTGTACGATACTTTTGACAACATTTTGCTGTATTTTTTGGGTGTTGGTACAATGACACACTTTTTAATATCTTCAGGTGGTTTCCCTGTGTCATAAATGGTACCCACGAGCTGTTATAAAATGTTTTGGTGCATTTATCCCGACTTACTAAATGGAGAATATGATGGTGTTCCTTTGTCCTTAATTTGTGATGCATTTGATATTCCAGTTCAATTTAAAAGAAGAGGTCATCAATGGAGATGAATCATTGTCAGAAGCAGAGACTCACGATCAGGAGATCTTTCGCAAGGTTGAATCAGCATACATAGGAGTTTCCAATGACGCATCCTTAGCTGATCGCTTAGCTCTGGTGAGGCAATTTCAGTCCTTGGCATGCATCTTCTAGCGTCTTCAATCTGTTGATACCTTTAAGTTTGTTTTTCTTGTCAAAATATACTTCGACTTCATAAGGTGTCTAAATATTTATATATAGCCTGTTATGAAGAAGTACTGCTGGGTGTTTTCATAGTCGTAATATGTGATGTATTCCTTCTTCCAGATTGATATAAAAGAAGATTCCGATGCAGTTAAATCGTGTTCAGAAGCTTACAATCAGGAGAACCATCAAGAATCTTCCTTAGTCGTGCAAGTTTCAAATGTTGTGTGCTTGCCACTTGTAAAGGAAGAACTGGTAATTGTTTATTGAATGTGAATCTTCCGATATGAATCATGCAGAATACCTCGTACTATGAGACCTTATAGTTTCTAGTATCTATTTTTAGTTATATCCCGTGACATAGATCTTCATTTTTCTGAAGCCATTTTCTCGAAAAAATGTCGAACGAGTTTATTTTTCCTTCCTCTCAGAATTTTCATGAAGTATCTTTTCGATTTGCTTTTACATTGTAATTGGTGATTATTTCTTTGAATTTGGCACTTGTACTACTTACCACCGCCCAAACAGCGTAAAACAGCTGGAATTATTTTCATCTCTCTGAGTTTTCTTCACTTTACACGATAAATTCATTTTCTTCTCTCCAAATTACATTTGGGTGTAAAATACATCACTCCTTTGATGGAACATTTCCTTCCTCTAACACAGTTCTATGACAGATTTTACTTTTACCAGGAAGAGACTGACATTTTACCTTCTTGTATACCTGAGCTCTTTATCCAAATCTACTCTATCCTTAGAATTCATTGTTACAAAAACACAGTACAAAGAATTATATCTTCAATTTTAACTAAGTATCGCCGCAATCGATTACTTAATCCTTAATTACTTTATGACTTATCTTGTTATGTACTTTCACCTTATGTGTACATGTTCATTCCTGTATTGGATGAACGCTCTCATTAATTTGAAATAATAAACTGAAAAAATTGAAAGATATATGCCATACTAAATATCTGCTGTTAATTTCAGGCATTCTCACAGTTATAATTATAACTGTGAGAATGCCTGAAAATAACAGCAGATATTAAGTATGGCATATATCTTTGAATTTTTTCAGTAGAATAAAAAATATGCTAAGCAGTATTATCAAGTTAGCGAATCATGATAGAAAACAACTTCGTTTTTATCCACACAATTTATTACATACGACCCGGGTTTTAGCAACTTACACTTTGTGCCATCTTCAGATCCTCCTTCTAGTTGATCAGCAGTTATGGGAAAATAAACTGCAGGTAAGCATATGAATCTTTCGTATTCCGCGCAATTCAACCTAAAGATGGCACAAGGTGTTAGTTGCTGAAACTTGGTTCGTATGTAATCAATTGTGCGGATTAAAACTATGTTGTTTTCGATCATGGATGTTACCAACTTCCAAAAAGTTAAGCTGGAAACGATTACTCAAGTTATTGGGCATCATAATATTTATTTCCTATGGTGTGGAAAACCTATTGTCAAATGGAGTCACGATTATTCAGCATCATACAGTATTTGTAATTTTTTATTTTGGAGAACTTTGCGACCTTCTTTAGAGTCATGGCGACCTTCTTTATTGTAGCTTTCAAACTGACTGCCTGGCAGCGACTCTGCTTCCCTTATATATGTAGCTCGGTTGTTTCGAGAGCATTCGGTGCCAGAATGTTCGCTTCCAGACTTTTAAGGAGTGTGAACAAATACAAACAGTAGAATATTCGCGACTTTTCTTGAGCAAATGCCAGACAGAATAACGTATCGAGATCACTGGAATGGCCGCGACTTTTCTCGTAGGTTAGCTATCTATGTGCCATATAGAAACGTATAAAATACGATGACGCGTGCTACATAAGAAAGTACAACTACTCGATAACTCGACTTAGAGTCGACTGACGAAAGACACGAACGAATAGCGTGCGGGCTGACTGGCGGGGGCGACCCGGGCGTCAAGGCGAGCGGCCCCGCAAGGGGGGGCGGGGGTGCGCGCCCACCATATGTATCCGCCCCTGCCTCCAACTCCACCACTTTTCCTTTGGATTTCGACTCTTCTTCTCTTTATTTTCTACAAGTTTCTCACTTCGAGTTAGGGCCATACTGCAGTTGAGCCGGCGAGAGTTGTCCGATGACAGCGAGAAAGAGAAAGTTGGGAAGGGTGGAAAACCGCCGCACGGCCAATCGCTGTCCCCCAAATGCCCCCCACACTCTCGCCTTGCCATGCAACGTTGTCACATGCATATGAACCACCAAAACAACCCTTTTCAGTCATATCTCTTTGAGTTCTCTTGCGTGTGTTCGTTCACCTGCAGTGGTGTATTGAAACTTTCTGGTGCCTTTTCCTACGTTTTCTGTAAAACTTCAGGGCGCTTTCAACGGGAGTATTTTACTGAAGTGCTTGTAGAAAGCATCCGAGAGGGTTTTGTGCTGTTCTGCTGCTGTTTCTTCGTTTATCGAAGTATTTTCTCTGTTCACTTCGTCTGTTAGGATGAGTGGGAAGAAACGTGGTCACGGTGTGACTTTGCATTCACAAACTCGTGAATTGATCGTATCTACGAATAGAAATCATTGTCACAAAAACACGGTGCAAAATTCCACTAACTATTTTATTGCTGTCGACCGGTTTCGAAGACTAAGGCGTCATTTACAAGACAAAACAGAAGGATAAAATTGCTATTGCTAGCCTCATATAACAAAGAAGTGGGGGTTGGGTCTCTCAGAAACTTCAGATCAGTATGAGACTTCACACCAACGGAATTCGTCGGTGTATTTCCTTTATTGTGATGAGTATGTGGCTTGCGCCGGAGTTAATAAATCAAGAAGTCAAGGAAAATATCCCAAGAAAATTTTGTCATCCCGAAGGAAGGAATTACCCTTATGTTGTTTTTAAAAGGAAATAGAATAGCTAGACGAAATGTTGTTCGAAATAATAAATATGAAATAAGAAACAGCAATTGGTTAACCAGAGTCATTTCTTTGATTTTCCTAATTCTTTTCTTCCTCCTCTGGAATTTAAATTAGCAGTATATTTGTATATTTGCTTCAATAACCGGTTCGTTGGACAGCAATACGAAATTTTTGCCTGTTCACGAATTTTTCAGAGGATAGAGATGCAGAAAAGAATAGCTTAAAAAGGTAATGATGACCGCGTTCCTTCCGTTCGCCCTCCCCTCCCGTCGCCTTTCCCGAATCCTTTCCTCACTGAAGCCTTTTGTTTACCTCTGGCGAGGGCGTTTCCCTTTCTGACCTGGCAACCTTACCCCCTACCCCTAACTAGACCCTTCTGCCTGTCATCGGACAACTGTCGCCGGCTCAACGTAGCTCTGTCCGAATCGTGGTGCAAGCAGAACTTCCCACGTTTCCATTTGCAATTGATTAAAAATGCATTTATTCAACAGTTGACAGTCATTGCCCAATTATTTTATTGTACCTTCTGACTGTCTCGAATGATAAACTATGGTATCATTCTCTTCTTTCTAGGTGATAAATAAGGATATGGCTTGATTTTCAAATTATGTAGAGCCTTTGTGAATAGTGATTGACTACGTGACAAGGTCTTTTTCTGCCCAACAAATTCAAACTTATTCGAGCTCTAGCTCACAGTTGTACCAAAATCGGTTATTAGAAAGAATAATCATGAACTTAAGGGTCTTGATGTTTTTGTTCCTTGTGCTTTTTTATTATTTTGTTTATATTATGGAGTGAACGCTGTGTTATAATTTATTTTATTCTCACCCGATTTCTTCAAAAATTAAAACAATTTTCAGAATTCAAGACATTCATTTAATAAGCTCATATATGCATTTCATAATATTTTCTCATCATAGATATCCAAATGTGAACTGATTTAATGTTAAAATGATTATCATTACAGGTGGACGACTGTTACATTAGTGGAGAAAATCCAAATTCATGTGGAAATATCAGTGATGTAAGAGTAGAAAGAAATGAAACTACTCACAATAGAAACACCCATCCTAGCTGTTCCTCTCAAGGACAAAATTCAAGGGACAATTCCACGACGCAATCAGGTATTCAGCAGCATCAAATGAAGAAAAGGAGTTCAAAGTGTAGACGTAGGTTTAAATCTGAGAATCACTACATGAGTACCTTTAAGGAGTATAACCTCAGGCATTTATGTTCTCGAGAAAAAAGCTTCAGTAATTACACACATTATATTTGCGATTATTGTGGGATGAAGTATACAGACATAAAAAATCTACAAGTGCACATAAAAGGCCATGTTTCAAATAACAGGTCTTCAATATGTGTTACATCAGGGGAGATGTGTTTGTCGCGCTCAGAGTTAATAACTGCAAGGAATCAAGGCTCAGCATTGTTCAAGTGCGAGAAATGTGGTAAGGAGTTTAGGAGAAAGAGCCATTTATCAGAACATTTATCCATACACAATGATTTGAGGCCATTCAAATGTGAAACGTGTGGGAAAGGGTTTAAACATAAGAGAAATGTGTTAGCACACTCCTCGATACACAAAGGGTTTAAGTCTTTCAAGTGTGAGACATGTGAGAAGGCATTTACATCCAAGTGTAATTTAATTACTCACTCTAAAATACACAGTGATGTTCGATCATTCAAATGTGAATCGTGTGGGAAGGAGTATAAATATAATATAAGTACGTCACCACGATCTGCAACACGCAAAGGATTTAATTCATCTGAGTGTGAGACCTGTAGGAAGGAGTTTGCAAGTAAAGGTAATTTATCATCACATTTAATTTCTCAAAGTGTTTTGCGACCATTCAAGTGTGAGATATGTGGGAAGGAATTTCGTCGTAAGTTTAATGCAAAGCAACACACAATCTTACACAGTGGGATGAAACCATTTACATGTGAGACATGTGGTAAGGAATTCACTCTTAAGAGTCATTTAAGGAAACACAAAATGATACACAGTGGTTTGAAACCATTCAAGTGTGAGACATGTAAGATGGAGTTTACTTTCAAGTATAATTTAATTACTCACTCTAAAATACACAGTGGTGTGAAATCATTCAAATGTGAAACGTGTGGGAAGGTGTTTACACAAAAGGGTCATTTAATGCAACACACAATCATACACAGTGGTTTGAGACCATTCAAGTGTGAGATATGTGGAAAGGAGTTCACTCGTAAGAATAATCTAATGCAACACGCCCTCAAACACAGTGATTTGAATCGATTCAAGTGTGAGACATGTGGGAA
The DNA here is from genome assembly GCA_963573305.1 of Pyrrhosoma nymphula. Lineage (NCBI taxonomy): Eukaryota > Metazoa > Arthropoda > Insecta > Odonata > Coenagrionidae > Pyrrhosoma > Pyrrhosoma nymphula. The sequence continues at coordinate 23,754,248 of OY754340.1, read as the reverse complement.
GATGTTTAAATGTAATAAAAGTTTATCGCAACACATTAGTACACACAGTGGGGATACTAATTAATGTACGATAGTCATGTTTGAAAGAGTAAGGGTAGCTGATGGTCTCTATTTCTATGTTCTTTTCCTCTCAATTCATATTGTCTAGAGATGACTTCTTATTTAATGAACTTTGGAATACACAGAAGAAGCAATTGTTGTAATAAAACCCATGGTGAAAATCCAAGATGGAAGTTTCCTTGTAAATCAAGTTATTATGTTCTTAAAATTGAAATTAAATTTTTATGAGCAAATATTTTTGGCAAACGATTCCTTTTATTTTTCAAAGTTGATATATTTTTCTCATCTCCCATCTCCAGGGAAAATATAAAATTAAGAATGTGTAATAATGCAACAGAGGTAATTCTTTCCTCTTGTGATACAGAAACTCAGGGAAAGTGAAAAAAAGACATTATAATGCAATAATTATCTGAAACTCCGGCTATATCAATGAGGCAACAGGCATAATTCAACTGTGTTTAGGTAACAGTGAGGCTACGCTACAGATCTGGAGAACCTGGAAAAGTCAGGGAAATAGAAACTGGCTCTGGAAAACCTGGAAAAGTTAGCGAAAATGAGAACTTACCTGGAAATATGCTTTTCAAGTCAAAATCTGTTTGTTTTCAGTAAGTGAGCAGTACCATTTTTGGCAAGTCCTGTGTGCGTTGACTTATTGCTTATAGTGCCTGGCCATAATAAGGCATTAGAAGTCTAATTGGTCTTTATCAAATAATTACGTGCAACTAAAATTAAATTTCAGGTCCCATTTCATACAATCATTCTGAGGATGATGGAATATTGATTTTTTCTCAGTTTGTGTATGTAGAGGTGGTTCCTTGCTAGCCACTCCAAAGTCATAATAAGTATTAGTTCTCCAATGTCTGAGGATACATGATTTTATCATCCTAAGTGAAAAAAAAATAAAAATAAAATTCAATTCAAGAAAAACATTTCCTCACAGTCATTTCAAGTCAAGAAAAAAATTTATTCACACAGTGAAGAAATTTTTTCATTGAGAGGCCAAGGTACACAGGAAATGCAGGAATTTTTAGTGAAACGGAAGGGAATTCGTAACATCCAGAGAAAATTATAAATGAATCGAGGTAGTTGAACTGAAGTTGTTTTTTTACTTGTAGCCCAGTCAATAAAGGTTTTGAATCGGAAATAATTAGGGTAGAGCTGAATTTTACCCTTCTGATAGACTGCTACCAGAGGAACCTTTTTACAAAAGTCCCTAAAACTCCCCCTGGAGCTTACCTTACCATCCCTCCTCGAAAGTTCAAAATGCCAATATTTTTGGAACACCCAATATTATTGTTAGTAATGATTAGATCAAGTTCAACTTTATTTTGTTTGTAGTTAAATAGTCTAAAATATTGGTGCTCTACATATTTACATTAAACCTAATTTATTTTGATAAATTAAAGAAATAATTATTTAAAAGTAGGTTTTTTACTTCGAAAGTTTTGATTATCGCGCTCTGTTTTTTATATGTCGTATTATGTAAAGACCCTGCCCATAAAAGTTATATCCTAAACTTTTTAAAATCAATTGATATATAGTTTTATTTATTTATGTGTGATTTAAAGTTCGGGAGGGTGGAGAAAGCGACCATAACAACCATAATTCTGATACTAATGATCGGATCAAGTTCAACTGATTTTGTTTTGTTTCTTATTAAATGGGCTGCAATATTAGGGTATATATCTTCTATAAGATTTTAAGTGGAGGAATAAAACTATGGATTATAAATCTCTTTGAATTGGGTTTACCGAGGATATAACAATATGATATAAAATAATATAGTTCGAGTTCATAAAAAAATTTCCCTTTCCTTTTGTCAATATCTTTATGCCCAACCTCATAAGTTTGTTCACAATTTACTGAATTGTCGCATAAAAATCTAGATTCCAAGGACACTAGTTCTCCCGAGAGCTTGGTGAACGCATTGTATTGTTGTAACCACGTGGTAAACTTTAGTAATTCACAGAGATCAATTTGTATTCTGGACTCTCGTTTTTCAACCTGTTGCTCATTACATTGTATTGTTTGTTCCAAGAAAATCTTTAACGGCTTTGTGTACTTAGAGGAAGAAGGAAATTCCAAAGACCCATTTCGAAAGAGTGCTGTCCGTTATGCCTCGTCCGTGTGTATCGTGTAAACACGATAAGCCGTGTTTACACGATGCATTCATCCGTGCAAGTACGTGGATGGACAGATGCGTGAATAGATGTCTAGACAGATGTGCATTCACGTACCTGAGGAGTGTTTACACGATGCATGTGTTCGCGCAATTGTTCGACCATTTTCTCGATACACATTGCGCGATTGCTTTTGTTTTACTAGTACCAAGCGCCACTTTCACTTCTACGAATCAGACGACATCATATCTGAACTTCAGATATTGAGGAATAATTATAATAACTTTGTAAACTCCACTAATTATTTATTACCACGACCCGGGTTTCAACAATTAAAGTTATTATAAATATTCAGTAATGGATCAATTTGACAAGGTCAAGTGTACAACCGTTTCCTTTGTACAGCTATCGAATTCTTCGCTGCTCGTCGTGTTTACGTACTATGGGGGAAAAACGTTTCCCAACAAACGGAGCGTCGCCACTAGCGCTCTGAAGAAAAATAGGCCTTCTCTCTTATGGCATACTATTCCAAGGCAACGACGAGGGAAATTCGAACACAATAATGTGATGGACTCATCGTCGAAGCCAGTGACGGATTAATGGCTGCTTGCCTTCCCCGAGTGTTATTCGCGCTGACTTCCAAATTGAGGCGCATTAGGCAGCCATGTATGCATTTCAAACGTATCATTGAACGCTCTCGTTATCGCCATAGCTTCCTCTGCATTCTTTCTCTTTCCTCTCCTTTTCTTCTTGGCTTCGCTCCAATTCTCGCACCATAGCAAGGTCCTGGGATTCACCCGCTGTCTACTAAAACCTGCGATATTTAAAGAACATCGCATTGAATAAGAGTTTATTCTTTTAATCGTGGATACAAACGTATGTTCAATGCACATTTTAAGCATGGCGGTAGATTTTCAATGAATAGGCAAATAAATAACCTTTTTATGCGCAAATATGTATTAATGAATTAATAAATACATAAATAAACTAGACTCGGAGACTCGGAGAGACTCGGAGGCTGCGCGCTAGGCTTAGATTGCTTGAGAAATTAAGAATAGATATCTTTAATAGCGACACGGAGGACATCATATTAGAACCCCACCATATTTCCAGGTCCGATAGAAACGATAAATTAAGAGAGATATTTTGCCGAACGGATAGGTATGGGAAATCGTTTTTCCCCCGAACAATAAGGGACTTTAATAATGCTAGGCGTAATTTCATTAGAGCGTATCCTTTTTATATGTCAACGGCTGGTGTCTTAACACCCCCCGCCACACGCCTATTGAGGCGGCTTGCGGGGTAGTATGTAGATGTACATAAAAGGACAAAAAACAGTTAGTATAATAGATATAACATTTTGCTTATGATTGATTGCCTTTTGGAAATGTTGAACTATTTAAGATTTTAGATGGAGTACGAAACCACTTTAGATTATGTAACTGGAGTTATCATATTAAATTGCAGCATATAAAAAAAATATTTAAGGCATTTATTCAAGATGTAAGTTACTTTTTTTAATACCGTAGTATTCTTAAATTAATATTTTTACAGTATTTTAAAGTAACTCATTTTAAATAAACGCAAAGAGAATAAAAAAACTCTTGGTAGATGCACTGTTGGTCAAATTATCTGTCAACTTCATAAAGAAATGCAAAGGAAACAAATTTTCAAGCCACTCAAAATGGAGATACATAGCAGAAGTCTTGAAGAACGGTTTAACTCATACTTTACTATTAAACAGTATTTAATTTCACCCCCATCACATTCAATGACTCCTTGAAGTCTTTGACTCATTGACCCTATGAAATAATGTAGGGCGCCAACCCAAAGATGCCCATACCTCCCAAACGTGACCTTTTAGTGTCTGTTAGTTCTTCCCTTTGCAATTCTGCCATTCCTTGACCATTAAGTCGCAAATATTTTGTATTGGATTCAGGTACTGTGAGTTTGGAGGGAAGGGTTACGCTGTGCTGTGCGAATGCTCCTCGAAAAATCTCCAGAGTTTCACGCACTGTGGATGGGACAGGTGTCCTGAACATGTATTATTTCTTCGCATTATGGTACTACGTCGTTTATGTAAGGAAGTGATGAAAATACGAAAGATTCGGGCGTAGGTAATCCTTAGAAGTCACTCTAGGTGGTGTTCTCAACAGCAATCCCGGCCCGACTGCCGAAATAGCTCTCCAAAAACGCAGACATTTATGACCAGATCTATTTTTCCTAGTTGTTTTTTTGGGTGATACGTGACAAACAGGAGGAATATAACTTTTTTCTAAAGAAGAAAATGTTCTAAAAAGTACTATGAATTAATAAATTTATATTTACCAACAATTGCATGTTCTCAATAGCTAAATATGTCCATAATCAACACTTCTAATGTTTAATAATTGATTAAAGTTACGATATTTTAATATGATCCCGTTACAAATGACCGAATTCTAACCTCGCCGTTTAATTAGTTGCGATAATTTATGGCTTTCTTACTGGACTGGAACTTCTCATACCGGCTTCATGGAGGTGGTTTCTAATCATTCAGGTTCTTTTAAGTTTAATGTCCTCTTTATCACGGCCACCCCGCCTATAGTAAGAGAGTTATCAGCAGGATGCTAACGAATGCTGCCATCATCATCTCGAGACGTGCATCTTGGTCTTCGCTTCTTTGTCGTATTGTCATCATATCATCTCATCCCCTCCCTCTAGCATATTCACCAGCAATATACTGTCTTTCTATTCCAATCCATTGCCCTCGACATTTGAGCGAAGTTGAGACTACCTCAACTGTCTCATCGATTTATCCCCTCTCTCCTGGAATGTTTTGAATATCCCTGGAAGTTATTACAGAGAAATAGTGTCTTCAAAAGCAAAAGCTTTCAAATCCACATTCCAAATAACCTACCGATCAACTGCCAATACCCATCACAATAAAGGAAATACACCGACGAATTCCGTTGGTGTGAAGTCTCATACTGATCTGAAGTTTCTGAGAGACCCAACCCCCACTTCTTTGTTATATGAGGCTAGCAATAGCAATTTTATCCTTCTGTTTTGTCTTGTAAATGACGCCTTAGTCTTCGAAACCGGTCGACAGCAATAAAATAGTTAGTGGAATTTTGCACCGTGTTTTTGTGACAATGATTTCTATTCGTAGATACGATCAATTCACGAGTTTGTGAATGCAAAGTCACACCGTGACCACGTTTCTTCCCACTCATCCTAACAGACGAAGTGAACAGAGAAAATACTTCGATAAACGAAGAAACAGCAGCAGAACAGCACAAAACCCTCTCGGATGCTTTCTACAAGCACTTCAGTAAAATACTCCCGTTGAAAGCGCCCTGAAGTTTTACAGAAAACGTAGGAAAAGGCACCAGAAAGTTTCAATACACCACTGCAGGTGAACGAACACACGCAAGAGAACTCAAAGAGATATGACTGAAAAGGGTTGTTTTGGTGGTTCATATGCATGTGACAACGTTGCATGGCAAGGCGAGAGTGTGGGGGGCATTTGGGGGACAGCGATTGGCCGTGCGGCGGTTTTCCACCCTTCCCAACTTTCTCTTTCTCGCTGTCATCGGACAACTCTCGCCGGCTCAACTGCAGTATGGCCCTAACTCGAAGTGAGAAACTTGTAGAAAATAAAGAGAAGAAGAGTCGAAATCCAAAGGAAAAGTGGTGGAGTTGGAGGCAGGGGCGGATACATATGGTGGGCGCGCACCCCCGCCCCCCCTTGCGGGGCCGCTCGCCTTGACGCCCGGGTCGCCCCCGCCAGTCAGCCCGCACGCTATTCGTTCGTGTCTTTCGTCAGTCGACTCTAAGTCGAGTTATCGAGTAGTTGTACTTTCTTATGTAGCACGCGTCATCGTATTTTATACGTTTCTATATGGCACATAGATAGCTAACCTACGAGAAAAGTCGCGGCCATTCCAGTGATCTCGATACGTTATTCTGTCTGGCATTTGCTCAAGAAAAGTCGCGAATATTCTACTGTTTGTATTTGTTCACACTCCTTAAAAGTCTGGAAGCGAACATTCTGGCACCGAATGCTCTCGAAACAACCGAGCTACATATATAAGGGAAGCAGAGTCGCTGCCAGGCAGTCAGTTTGAAAGCTACAATAAAGAAGGTCGCCATGACTCTAAAGAAGGTCGCAAAGTTCTCCAAAATAAAAAATTACAAATACTGTATGATGCTCAATAATCGTGACTCCATTTGACAATAGGTTTTCCACACCATAGGAAATAAATATTATGATGCCCAATAACTTGAGTAATCGTTTCCAGCTTAACTTTTTGGAAGTTGGTAACATCCATGATCGAAAACAACATAGTTTTAATCCGCACAATTGATTACATACGAACCAAGTTTCAGCAACTAACACCTTGTGCCATCTTTAGGTTGAATTGCGCGGAATACGAAAGATTCATATCGGAAGATTCACATTCAATAAACCATTACCAGTTCTTCCTTTACAAGTGGCAAGCACACAACATTTGAAACTTGCACGACTAAGGAAGATTCTTGATGGTTCTCCTGATTGTAAGTATCTGCTTCTGAACACGATTTAACTGCATCGGAATCTTCTTTTATATCAATCTGGAAGAAGGAATACATCACATATTACGACTATGAAAACACCCAGCAGTACTTCTTCATAACAGGCTATATATAAATATTTAGACACCTTATGAAGTCGAAGTATATTTTGACAAGAAAAACAAACTTAAAGGTATCAACAGATTGAAGACGCTAGAAAATGCATGCCAAGGACTGAAATTGCCTCACCAGAGATAAGGGATCAGCTAAGGATGCGTCATTGGAAACTCCTATGTATGCTGATTCATCCTTGCGAAAGATCTCCTGATCGTGAGTCTCTGCTTCTGACAATGATTCATCTCCATTGATGACCTCTTCTTTTAAATTGAACTGGAATGTCAAATGCATCACAAATTAAGGACAAAGGAACACCATCATATTCTCCATTTAGTAAGTCGGGATAAATGCACCAAAACATTTTATACCAGCTGGTGGGTACCATTTATGACACAGGGAAACCACCTGAAGATATTAAAAAGTGTGTCATTGTACCAACACCCAAAAAAATACAGCAAAATGTTGTCAAAAGTATCGTACACTTAGTCTAATCTACCACGCTTCTAAATTATTAACAAAAATAATACAGAAAAGAATAGAAGGAAAGATTGAGGATACACTCACTGAAGACCAATTCCGCTTCAGGAAGGGAAGAGGCACTTGAGAGGCAATCTTGGCATTAAGATTAATCATGGAAAAGATAGCTCGAAAGAACCTCTATTGCTTTCATAGATTCTGAAATAGCTTTTGATCGTATGAGATGGCAGTAGCTACTTCAGATTCTTAGGGAGATAGAAATAAAGTACCGAGACCGTTTAATAATATGGCAGATATACAAAGAGGAGTTTGCTGTTGTAAGATCCGGTGCACACCAGTGAGAAGCTAGTATAAGAAAGGAGGTTTGGCAGGGTTGTTCCCTGTCTCCGCTGCTGATTAATGCATACATACAGAGAGCAATGGATGAAGCAGGAGAAAGTTTGGGAGAAAGTGGTGGAATGAGTGGTTATGGCAGACAGATTGATGTATTCCGATTTGCAAATCACGTGGCGGTATTAGCTTAGAGAGAAGAATGCTTATAAAACATGTTGAGGGAGTTGGAGGCAGTCAGTAAAAGATTAAATATGAAAATAAATGGAGAAAAGACAAAGATCCTTCTCATGAGCAGGATGGGAACGGATGCAGAAGTCATATGCTTAATGGTCAAAGACTCGATACAGTACAGGAGTTCCAATACCTTGGAAGAAAAATCACATCAGACGGAGGCAGTTCCAAATATCTTATGAGCAGGATTAATCAGTTTAAGGCATCATTTAATGAGAAGAAAGGGCTCCTAACTTCCAACAACATTAATTTGCGTTTAAAAATACTCCTACTGAAGATATTTGTGTGGAGAGTTTTGCTTTATGGAAGTGAGACACGGCCACTTGGTATGAATAGAAGAAAGAGAATATAGTCCTTCGAGATGTGGTGCTACCAGAGAATCCTTAAAATATCTTGGACTGAGATGGTGACTAATGAAACGGTACTACGTAGAGCAGATGAGGTGCCATGTCTGTGGAACACAATGAAAAATCGACAAGATACCTGGATAGGCCGCATTATAAGACATGAAGGACTATTACGAACCATTATAGAGGGCTCAGTCCAGGGTAAACATACGAGAGGTAGACCCAGAAAGGAATACGTAAAACAGATTGTAGATGATATGTGCTTCCATTCTTACATGGAGTTGAAGAGGCTGGCTCAAGATCAAGTGGAAAGGAGACGGAAAATGACAGATGCAAACCACAATCTACGGATTGATGACCAGAGGGATAGAAATGCAACAATTAAAAATTTTGTGTTATTTTAAACACACTATTTATAATTGAAAAAATTGCTGTGAGAGAGTACGTGGCAGAAGCTAAATATAATATGGGAGATCTCATCTAATAACTGACTACCATTTATCATATTTAGGTTGACGCTTCATAGATATCGAGTACCGTAGCAATGAGTCACTGTATTGCATTAATCATCAATGTATGAAAAAATACCCAATTGAAAGCTTTTTAGAAAATACGATGTGTATGTTTAGAAGTGTATTTCAAACATGTACTTGTTAAACATTAACTTATTTAGCATTTGTAAGCATAAAAAAACACCACGAGAATCACATAAGAAAGCCTGGTACGCTCACTGGAGTTATCACCATTCCAGATTCCAAATGTTAATTTATCACTTGCTATGGGTCTTATATAATTAATCTAGTGATGTATTATTTCTGTGCAAAGCCATATTTGGTTTACCAATATTGCTAATTTCTGGCGGTAAGATGTGGGCCATGAAAAGATTCCAAAAAAAAGAGAATGTATAAAAAAAATAATAATAATCAAAAGAAGGATACATTTAAAAAAATACTGATTAATTTTATAAAAAAAAATAATGAGAAAAAAAAATTAATTTGGACAAAAAAAAACATTTTAGGCCCACTCTCGCCTATTTCTACGGTGTTTATATGTATATTCATAAAGTTTAATTCTTTAGCTTATAAACTTGTTGTCAATCTATCTTTAGTCTTAGTGCCATTAGGTCTGTCACCCCTTTGGGGACAACACATATAACTTTCTCTGGGCAGAGATACAAGCATCTAGACTTATGTTCATTTGTATTCTTGTCAGTGATTATATTATTATTGTGTCTGGTTATTTGAACCTCAAGTGTGTTATTCATACATCGAGAGAAGCCAGCCAGAAACTTTCTATGATTGTGTCAGTGCTGTGCAATTCTACCCCCCCTTCTCCAGTTTCCATTTTCAAAAATTTTCCCCCAGTGGATGTGCCAAAATCCCCCCCCTCGAAACCTCGAGACTCGAAAATCCTCGGAGACTCTATAAACCGCAGGAGACTCTCGCGTCTCGTCCAAGTGCCCGAGCGAAGAGCTAAGTGCGTCGATCTGCCCCGGTCAGCGCCATCGCTCCGGTCATCGCGGTTTCAGCAGCAACACTCTTTTTATACTGTCCGCGCTGGTGCTGACATCTTTTTCCACGTTCGAGTCGACCTGCGGATATTCCCACCAATCCAACGTGTGATAACATTTCCCCTCTTCTCCCCACTCCTCCACTGGCCAGCTGTTTCCCCTCCTGCGCTGACAAAGTGTACCGCCATCATAGCAGCTCTCTTTGCAACTGACCGCGCCGAGACAAGGACGTGTCGGCTGGGTTCCACTTGTGATCGTCTTGCAAAGACAAGGCTAACGGTATTTAGCCTACGGGCTTGTGTTATACTGTAATAATTGTAAATATAAAAATACTGTCATTGAAGTTATTTCAAACTAGCTAAGGTTGTTTTCATTGTTTTTTCTCTCGTTACGCCCACCAAATTCAGTCAATTCGTTCGCGACGTCAAGTTTCACGGGCTTGTGTTGCAATGCATAGTTGACAACGTCGCTGGCTACCCAATTGATTTTGTTGCACTTCAGGTTGACTCTCCCTTGTTTTCGAAAATGCATGTAAAGTATGTTTGAGTTCACATGAAAACGTGGAAATCGTAGTGCGTCTATCAATTAGTGACTGCATAAGAGAAACAGACAAGTCCTTCTTGGAAAATCTTTCTATATTGTAGCGGTGGTTTGTTTGTTAAAAGCAAAATAATGAAAACAATAATTTCGGCAAAAATCATGAAAGAATATAAGACCACCAAAGGCCATCTCCGACAATTTCTTGCGACATTGGAACTTCCGCATAACTGGTCTGTTCTGCCTATGGCACCCTTTGTTGAATATTGTTAAATGAAATTACTTTTGGAAGTTTCTTCTCCCCCACATTTATCTTATCTGTGTGATGCATCGTTGGTAACAATAAAAGGTATTTATTTTATTTTGGAACGTACGATTAAATTGTTGTCTCATTTTGAAACCCAAATATGGTTGACATTATCTCTCGGCGTCTAGTGGAAATAAATGATGGTGGAATTTCTTTTTTTTTCTTTCTAATAGTTCCTACATATGTGTATCAAGGTAGATGAGCTCTACGGCCTCTATAGATTAACCAGATAAGATATTTCTCCAATTGCCGTAAAGTGGTGCATATATTTTACGGCCATTGGAGAAATATCTTATCTGGTTAACCTACATATGTGGTTTTATATGCCAATAGTTTTGTACTTAGGAGGACTCTCGTTTTCCAATTATCTGTAGCAAAGTTTCTCTTAGAATCTATCAGATGACTAGCGACTTTCTTTCAACTTCAACTTGTCTGAAATCCTCAGAATAATGCCCTTCAGGATGTTTGTCAGAGTAAATGTCTAACTTAGGTGTGTTATCGGTGCATGAATATACAGCTGAAAACATTTTCTCCCATACTTAGTGGGTTTTGTGGGGAAATACTGTCTAAAGCTACATTTCCCCCTAAATGCTTACTTTTTTCATTTTTAAAAATAATTTCTGAAATTGCTCTCACGTTTTTCCGATTAGGCACTTTCTGACATTTAGTAATATAGTCTTTTCCAAGCAGAAGATGCTCGGGTGACTTCTATTCGTCAATTTCATCGGCAATCTCTACTTCTACCTCCTGCTGTCTGTGTCATGAACACTATCCTCTAAATGATCGCCTTTCTCGCGTTCAGACACACTACTAATGATGTAGGTGTCTTTTTCCTTCTCTACGTCAATGTCTCTCAGACATGATTCGAATAATGTTTCCTCCAAAGTCACTTTATTCACGATGATGCTAAAGATCAATATGAAATAACTATTGATATTTACTTCATTAGTTCTACTTATTTGCATTATACAATTTATATAATTCGTACTACTTTTTATGGTATTCAAAACTGTAAATATAGAACTTATTCCGTGTGAAAGATTGATTAAGTTTCAGAGACGTGCTTTATATTTTTAATTCCTGTGAAGCTGTATTGCTGTAGATAACTGCATTTTTCTCCTTGAAATTACTTACAAACAATAAAAACTGATGAATGATAACACACTGATAAATAAAAACTACAAAGCTGACTTTGATTGAAAATATATTTTCTCTTTGCTCATTCGACTTTGTCGTAGCTAGGTTGAAGATTGAAGAAAACGAGCTTTTCCGGACGGAAGTATAGCAGTAAACTTTGCAGTAAACGGATAAGTGATCAACCTCATGGTAGATATGCATTCCAAACCATAATTCTCTTAGGGATGCGAAGTCCGCAGTTACTTTGAAGCCTTATTACAATATCTCGATTAATACAATAGCTCGTGTTTTTACAATTGTATGCGAGCGAATGTTGTGTGAGGTTCAGCGCCTCTAAGTGGAATTCGTAGTACAGCGCGGAGATAACTTTTCCCTTCGTTGAGATTGGCATTCTCATAACTACTAGATATTTCTTTATGAGGCTCAGTATTAATACATTGTGGCATTCTGCAACTAGCTTAAATATTTTTATATGTATGTTTCACGATTCAAGATTATTCAAGAAAGGAAACACAATGTTGACGTGAATCATTGGTAATAAAAGTGTGGAGTATGATGAACAACTTTTCGCAGTGCTCCCAAAATTTCAAAGGATTACCCATCTAGTTCCTCATAGTAACATACATTTAGATCATGTATGTCAAGTAGAACTACATATATTTTGGATGATTTGAAATATTAGTCCTTTTGCCGTAATTTACCAAATTAGGACGCATATTTCCACAATACAGGGCCCATGACCAAGTCCGGAATACATTCCTCGACTATTGGTTCTGCAAGTGAGTATGATACGAGATTTTCTTAACCTGAACACAGAGCTTGTATCTGCGCATTAGACTAGATCTACCGTATAAATATATATTTGGACATATAACTCCCACAAACGTGATTACTTAATGGAATACCATGGAGAAGTAATGCATCAAATATGGAATGAGGTAATAATGATATTATAAAATAAATCTTTTACTGAAATTTCTTAGTTCTTATTAAAAATATGAACAATGATATTTTTATATTATTTCATAGAATAGCTACTGAAAAATTAAAAAAAAAATGGAAAAAAGAAAAAAGTTCGAAAAACTGACACGAGTACTCGCGATGGGTCTAAAAGACCCAGACGGGTAACTTGGTCTACAATATTCCAAGAAGTTATAGTAAAAGATCTCTGAAAAATGGCACAGTACCAAAATGGAAGATATGAAGTCAAGTACACGAATTTTATTGATTCAATGATTTAACTGAATTTAGTTATTAGTGTTTGGAATGCGCTTGAGTCTGATGGAACCATACGCGAGTATTCGAAGGTTAAAATATACATTTGAATAATTTACCGTTCATTCTTTGCTTTGTAAAGTGAGTGGTCCTTCGCTGTGGAGCAGCTATATTTCAGAGGATTCTTTAATGATTTTAGATTTTGCTCTGTGACCAAATTCTTTTTCTTTCCTATTTTTAGGCATCACTTGCCATTCCAAGAAGAAGTGCTTTTTCAGGCCTCTTATATTCCTTCCTTGTACCTTGTTCTCACCCAGCTCATTTCACATATTTATACTACTTCCTTTTAGTTTTTAAAAGTAGTTTTCTACTTGTGTTTTTATTTGAGGTTTTAATGTAGCTATGCCAGTGTTACAGTAGAGATGTTCGTTTGTAACTGAGTATGGCATTTCGAAAATCTATCGTAATGTTTTCCTTTCAGTTATTTCCAATGTTTCAATTTGCTTTTTATTTAGTAAACCAAACCATGCGGGTTTGGTATATAATAGTTTTGTTTTAATATACATGTCGTATATTAGACTTTTAGCATTTTTAGGGGTTGCATTATTTTTCAGTATCGGGGCAAGTCTCAAACTTGCACCGAACGCGTGTCCTGTTATTTTATTAACATGTCCTTTGAAGTTAAGTTTACTATCTAGTAGTACGCTAAGGTAGTTGGGTTTATCTTGCCATTCTATTGGTTGCTCTTTGATTCGAATACATTGCCTTCTTGGAGTCTCTCCGTCTCTGTGCTTCGTAAATAATACCGCCTGTCTTTTTGGTATTTAGTAGTAATCTCCATTTTTCATATCAGTGCACTTTCTTGTCTGTTTCTTTGGGCGTAATCCATAGCTTGTTTCGTCTTTTTACTCCGCGACAAAATTTCCGCATCTTCAGCGTAAAAAATACCTTGGTGTGCCAGTCTTCTTTGTCTCTCGGGAAGTCGGTATTGAACAGGTTAAAAATTAGTGGGCCATACATGGATCCTTGGAGCACTCCAACAGTTACCTCTTTGTCATTTCTTTTTTCCTCTCCCCATTTCACAAGAATGCCCTTACTTTTAAATACGAGTCCGTCCATCTAACCATCCATTTCGGTATACCAACTTCGTCCATTTAAAAAAATCAACCCTTTATGCCATACCTTGTCCAATTCCTTGGATACCTCCGTCTCCTCCCTGTTGAATGCGTCAGAGATGATATTAACTACACTATGAATTTGCTGCGTCGTGGAGTGTAGTTTTCTGAATCCATACGTTCAATGGAACGTTTCAAATACATTCAAGGTAATCTAATGTGCCTTCATTGTCGTGGCCAGAGCGAAACACATTCGGGGCATGCGAGCAACAAAGAATCCATCTCTGATTCGGACAATTAGTCCATAAACGTACTGTGTTTGAATTTCCCTCGCCGTGGCCGAGGCCAAATAATTTCCAAAGAAGGACAAAGAAGAAAAGCCATCAGAAAGGAAAGCGATTTTCACCCGAGAGTCATAGTGGCGGCGCTCCTTTTGTTGGGAAACTTTTCCTCCCGTAGAACGTCACAGCAAAGGGAAGCATTATCCGTGTAGAACTCTTTTGGATTCCGGTTCATAGTCTCATTTTGTGACGGAATCACTTGTTCAGCGCTTGTTTTTTTAAGGAAGATGGGCCAGTACACGCCGATTAAGTGTATTAATACGCAAATGTCCGATGCTAGGAACAGTGTTTCTCTGCAGATTTAATCAATGCATAGCCCTTACACTTCTACCATAAATTGTTTAGTTTGTCCAAGTATCTCAGGAAACATTCCAAGCTCATAAGGTAATGCCTCGGAATGGAATCATCCCAATGAGCTTTTTCTGGCAGATCCTGAATTCAATCTAACTGGGAGAATCGATCTTCTGATAAGAGCGGGGATCTTTTTTAATCTTCTTAGACAAGGCAAGCAGATCAGACCAGGATCTTACCCCGTTATGCAAGATACGGAACATGGTTGGATACTGGCTGGGCGATTTCAACCTAAGGAAGCAGAATCTTCACATCCCTTTCCAGAGAAGACATTTTTTTGTTTCAAGGGAAGGCAGTCTAGAGGTGCAATTACAACGCTTTTGGGAGATAGAAGATCTAACCCAACCTCTGCGCTCCAAGGAAGAATTAAAATGCCAACAGTATTACGGCAAGAACACAATCAAGGATGCAACTGGGCGTTTTGTAGTTCAGCTACCATTTAAGGAAGATCTTGCACATCTGGGCGATTCGCGTGAAACGGCTGTCACCAGTCTTCATCACTCAGAGAAACCTATTTCATGAAGCTCGAATTTTCGAACTGAATATGGAAAATGTTATGCGGAGTGTGAAGCTTTTGGACATACGAAGGTCATCAATGAACTGCAAAATGATCCATTTACCATTTATTACCTACCTCATTCTCTGATTTTTATACACTCAAGTACAACTACCAAGAATGAAATAGTTTTCGATTCGTCCGCAACAACAACAAATAGCAAATCTTTGAATAATATTTTCATGGTTGGACCAACGATACCACAAGATCTCCAGTAAATCATACTTCAAATCCGTACTTACCAGGTCTGCTTCACGGCCGAAATCGAAAAAATGCATCGTCAGATAGAGTTGTGGATAGCGACTTTAGATTTCAAATAATCTTATGGAGGAACTCAATAGAAGACCCATTCAATCATTTGAGTTACAGACTGTGACCTATGACACCTCTCCAGTAACATTTTAGCCACTAGATACTTACACCAATTAGCTTAAGATGCAAAACGTATTTTTCCCAAAGGGGCATAAGTATTGCTACGGGACTTTTACGTCAAATACTGCATATCGGGTACATCGACTCTGAAAGAAGCTCTCGGTATCCAAACACAGCTCATATAGTCGTTACAGAAAGGCAAACTTCTCTCACGCAAATGGAGCTCAAACCATTTAGCCTTACTCATAGCTATTCCTCCAGATCTTAAAGAAGTACAGCTTCCACTTCAGTTGGATATCAACGACAAGGTGAAGGCATTAGACCTATTTTGGCATCCAGCAACAGACCATTTTCAGATATTATGTGGCCTCGACAAATGCTTTAATTCAAAATAGTTGAGCAACCCTACTAACAAGTAGACATCGCTTGAGTGATGTTAGAGACCCAAATGACGCAATTATTTTCTGAAACTAGAGAGAGAATGCAGGAAAAGTGTCACGGCTTTTTTCCATTTGTACTCGAATTCGAGAGAAAAACGCAACTAAAGAATTTGCCTCCGTATAAATCCTTTTAAATGCGAGTGTTCGACAACAGAAGCCGTGGCCGAGCGGTTAGAGTAATCCCCGGACTGTGGCGCGGGTTAGAATCCAAGTACGGTCAATTTTTTTTTCTTTCGAATTATTTACCGAGTCACTGTACATTACCCATTTCCATACATTTATGGCAGTAACAAAAATATTTTTGTTTAATTTTCTACCTATTTTCTGGATTTTCAATCAGCCCTCTTGGGAGACTTTCGGAGCTAATTTCGGGATTCTTGTTCAGCCGAAAAGAGGCTACACATTCTGACGGACCTTATTTTTAGATTTTGAAAATACAAGGATACTATTGTGAATAGGATGGGCTTTGATTGGTCGTGGGTCTATCTTACGGATCGGGCTAGGACGGTTGCTGATCCAGTGTTTTCTTCCTTATAGAATTCACCTAGGCCAACTCTGGAGATTATATGTTCATTCGCGTTCCGTTTTCTACCCCTTAGTCTAATTATGAATCTGGGGCCGGAAGCTGCCCTCTCCCAATACCCTTTCACCTATCCTTTTTTCTCCTTCCTATTCCCGCAGCCCTTCCTAGTCCTCGGTGATGAGCGAAGGCTCGCAGACCGAGGCGAGGGGTGGAGCCCTGCGCGGAAGACCCGCTTATACACTGGTCGTGGGTCTTTCTCAAGGCCGTAAACAATGAGTGAATTATTACTTTTTAAATAACAACGATGTACTCACTTAAATTTTCCCAGGAGCCGCGCTCGAGTAATGACTTCTGTAACTCATTATCTATTTCAATAGTGGACATCATATAGGTAAAAAAGAGATGGTAACACTTTCCGAGGTTATGTAAAAAACTTTTGCTATGACCTTTTTGCAGAGCAAAATATTATATTGAAGGGAAGCCTGAATCGTGGGAGAAAGGAAGATATAAGATTCCAGCTTAAAAATATCACGCAATGATAACACTATTTCTTTTCCCACCTCATGTTTATTTCAATTGAAGGAATTCAACTTTTCATTCATGGCGTGGAATTGCTTACTTTCGGGTGATATCCATCGTAAAAACATATAAAGCCAAGAATATTTCTTCACCAAGCCAATTCATTTTCTTTCGCCAAATCATTTGCATCTGATCGGAGGCATATCCGTTTTACAGACCACATACCATTTATTTAAATGTTCTCATATTTTCTCGGATTTTAAAGCGACCATTAATTCTTTTACTGCGGGAGAAACACATGAACACGTGCAGCTCCTGGAAATTCGTCCTTCTACGCTGGAGCCGCTCTTCATATCTGCTCCCTCAGCCCCTACACATCTTTATGATCTTATTAACCCAAACTAGTTTCCCTTTCTCTTTAGGGGTTGGCAAGAACAACGATCCCACATTTCAATGGTTTGTTCAAGGCGTTTTCAAAGACCACTTAGCCTATCGTTCGCTCCGGTACTTACCCGGTTGGCTACTGGTATCCCATTGAGAGGTTAGTGAGGTTCAGCGGTGGAGGAATGGTTGGGGATTGTTTGTGGCGGAATTAATTAGTGTGTGGAAGAAGGCATGTGATGAAAGGGACAAGAGGAAGGGGTGAAAATTTTGTCGGAAAGAAGAAAGTAGAAAGGTTTTTTGGGAAGACAGTGGGTGGGTTGGGGAGAGGAGGCAATGTAGGGAAAACCCTGTGGAAAGATGGAACCAATTTCAGGGTAGGAGGAAGCGCTTTGCGGACGAAAAAGGTGTTAGCATTACATAATTATTTTCAGCCTGTTTGCTGCATTTTTAAACATTGCTCTTGGGAGACTTTCGGAGATAATTTCGGGATTCTTGTCCAGCCGAAAAGAGGCTACACATTCTCACGGACCTAATATGTTTAGATTTTGAAAATATAAGGATACTATCGTGAATAGATGGGCTTTGATTGGTCGTGGGTCTTTGTCAAGGCCGTAAACGATGAGTGGATTATTACTTTTTGATAAGCATCGATGTACTCACTTAATATTTCTCAGGAGCCACGCTCGAGTTATGACATCTAAAAGTATGCAATTCCACGCCATGAATGAAAAGTTGAATTCCTTCAATTGAAATAAACATGACGTAAGTAGGACAGAAATGTACGTTCCAGCGCGTGGCCTTGAACGACTCCCACAGCCTAATTACGCCACCCAGCAACCCAACCCATGCATCAATGAATACCGATCACCCAACTCAAGGCTATCAACTCGGAAATCTCAAAAAATTAATGACTGTAGAGAAAATGTCAAGGCCACGGACAAGTCCAGAGAGTTTCAGCGCGTATCTTTCATCTGATATTGCAACTTAATTGCATCACCAATCCAACACATGCATCAATAATTACCGATCACCCAACCCAAGGCTATCAACTCGGATATCTCAGTAACCAATAACCGTAGAGAAAAACAAATGACGCCACATGAAAGAGAAGACAATTCCTCATAAGATAGATACCCTACAATGATATCTTTATAAAGACAAATATATAGTTAACAACAATTTATCGCTAAACAATAACTTTAATGACAAAACAGTGGCGGAATTCGAAAGAAAAGGTGATTTTACATAAACAATGTCCTCATCGCTTTTCTGATTATTCCCATAGCAAGGGAGATATATGTATTGGGTGTTCTAGCGCAGCCATGACCTACTTTTGATATCATTAAATAACTCACTTAATATTGATCGTAGGAAGGAGAGATTGGTATCAAATTAAAGGTAATCAATTAGCAAAGAAAATTGCTATCTCAAAATTTTCCATTAGTTGTAAATTACCGAGCTATAAACAAAAAGTTAAATTATTATTAAATAACTCACTTAATATTGATTGTAGGAAGTGGTGATTGGTATCAAATGAAAGGTCATCACTTAGCAAAGAAAGTTGGTATCTCACAAATGTTTCATATCAATGGTAAATAGTGTGAATACAATTTTAAAAGAGGAGGTTGCGCGGAGGGGAGGAGGATGCAGCTAGCAGACATACATATCATCAACTTGGCTCGTAAGAGTTTTAGCGCATGTAAGAGTTCAAGCGCGTATTGCATCACCAACCCAAGGCTATCAACTCAGATATCTCAGTAACCAATGACCGTAGAGAAAAACAAATGACGCCACGTGAAAGAGGAGACGATTCTGCATAATATAGACACCCTAAAATGATGTCTTTATATGAACCAATATATAGTTAACAACAATTATCTCGTTAAATAATAACTTTGATGACAAAAAAGTGGCCGAATTCGAAAGAGGAGGTGATTTTACATAAACAATGTCCATATCGCTTTTCCGATTTGTCCCATAGCAAGGGTGTTAAAAGCATATATGTTTAAAAATTTGAATTCCCCGCCCTGCGTCCTCCCGAATCATTATTTTCGTTTCACTGTACGAAATAACTTCGAAACGAAAAAATAACAACTCGCTTAATATTGATCGTAGGAAAGAAAGATTGGTATCAAATTAAAGCTTATCATTTGAAAAAGACAATTAATCGTACATGTTTTCTGTAAGTTGTAAATTAACCGAATAATAAACAAAAATTGGTTTATTACTAAAAATATTTCTTATTTTGATCGTAGGAAAAAGATATTGGTATCAAATTAAAGGTTATCATTTGAAAAAGATAATTGGTGTCCTACATATGTTTCCATAAGTTGTAAATTAACTGAGTTAAAAAAGCAAACATAGTTTAATAGTTTAATAAATATACTCGCTTATTATTGAGTGTAGGAAAAAGAGAGTGATATCAAAGTAAAGGTAATTATTTAGCAAAAAAATGATACCTTACAAATTTTCCATAAAATGTATATCAACGGAAAAATAAACAAAACAAAGTTTATTACTAACCGTAGTCGCTTAAAATTGACCGTAGGAATAAGAAATAGGTATCAAATTCAAGGTTATCATCTAGTGAAGAAAATTAGTATCATACAAATTCTCCATAACTTGTAAATTAACCAAGTTACAAACAAAAAGTTAAATTATTATTAAATTACTCACTTAATATTGATTGAAGGAAAGAGATATTGGTATAAAATTAAAGGTGATCATTTAGCGAAGAAAACTGCTATCTCACAAATCCTCCTCCATAAGGTATATTCGTTTCAGCGCAGCAATGATCTACTTTTGATATTATTAAACAACTCGCTTAATATTGATCGTAGTAAAGAAAGATTGGTATCAATTAAAAGGTACACCTAATTACATCACCAACCCAACCCATGCATCAATAATTACCCAACCCAAGGCTATCAACTCGGATATCTCAAAAGTTACCTCCCCTTCGATAATAACCCTACCCTTCCAGCAATGTATATAAGCCCTCGCAGACGATAGTGAGTGCGATACTCCCCCTTTATCCAACTCCTAGCTTGAATGATGAAACATCAAGTATACGTTGCAACACTCTCCAGGTGTGCATGAGTTATAAAAACATTAGTTTTGCGTCAGACTACCACTCTCCCAGGTTGACTTCCCTCTCCACAGCTCCCATTCCCTTGCAACAGTGAGATATTAAATCCTTCCTTACGTAATATACCCCTCATATCCATCCTCTCAGACAGTATAAAAGCGCGTTAAATCGAAGCATCATATAATCGCTGACAAATATTCGACACGTTGGTATGTCTACCTTACTCTCCGTGAAAGCTGAGCTCGGTGGGAAGTATCAACTCGTCGTTCGCAAATTAAAGGATAAAGTGAGCAGCATATATGAAGTGCTCCTCCCATTACCACTACTGGGTAACAACGAAGAGAATGATCTTAATCTCAGCATAGAATTCCAGGAAAAATGCTATACAATCTTCAAACATATGGACAAAACCATAAGACTCGTGGGGAAAAGTGTAGTGTTCTCAGGATTTGATAATCTTGAAACAGACGAAGTAGAGCGTTTCAACGTCTCCACCATCAAGCAGCTGAAACTCGAGGGGGATAAGCTGGAGAAGGCCGAGAGACAAGATCCATCCATCACGTGTCACGTCTACGATATAAAGAAGAAGAACATCGTAAAGGGAAAATCCAAGTTTATTTCAAAAGGTGGCGCAGCATCAACAGATGGTGACCAATCCGATTTTGCTCCACCGGTAACATTCACTACTGGAGAAAAGTCACGAATCAACTACCGTACAGTTTACTGTGAACGAGGAGAGCATTTGGAAACGTATACTTTTATACTGAATGTTGTACCAACTGATTATGCTTTGTTCTAAATAAAAGAAAATCAAATCTTCTCATCTAGTCATCATTTCTCAATACCTTATCCTTAATATTAAGAGGAAGTGTTGATCAATAAATAAAACACAAAGCATATAGGTTTTACAAATTTATTTAATTTTTTATCATATTTTATTTTGTGTACACCAATCTGTCAGCTTATGTAAAATTCTCTCGCACGTTACAGATTATTTTGAGAATGCGACTCGATTAAACAACCTTTATATATGTCACTAATTTTTTAAGTGAAGGATAACCGTACATTTCCAAGTTACGCACACATATTCCTTTGGGAAGGAGACTGGTTAAGAACGATACCTTTTGAGCACCTTATTCTGACGCAGTTAATTTATGCAAGGTAATTAAAAAAGCCATATTTAATTTCTAATTAATTGACAGCCGTAATTAATTACTAATTAATTATCCCTATAATTTATGTTTTCTCTACGCAAAGACTTGCTCAATAATAAACCCAGCGATAATCAATTAGAATCAATGGAAAGAGGAGTTAATTCTACGTAAAAAAGGTCCTTATAAGCTTCATCCCCAGCCTGATAGAAAGGCTTCGTTTATTTAAAAAAAACATATTTTTTTGTCAATATTAGCAATTTTATCCGTTATTAACAAACTCAGCGAAAAACCCCAATGGTACCACGTGAAAGCGGGGTTAATTTAGCATATAAATGATACCATAGTCCATACATCGCAAGAGTAAATTACCTACAATTAGTGGTTATATAATAACAACAATTACTCGGAAACTATGATTTATTGCGTACCCAAATTTTCGACGTATAAATTCTTAGATGCTCCTTCATCACCATGCTAAAGTTCAACTGTATCGTACTATAAACAAAGGATTTAAAAAATCAAGTACAACCATTTTTTATGAAATAGTAGCAACAAATTTGAACTTTTTTTCTGCCAATTCGTATTCTCCGGAAATGTTTTAGCATATTTTATTTTATGTACACCAATCTGTCAGCTTATGATAATTTTCTCTCGCGACATATATACATTTGATATGTTTCATCACGAATATAGACGAGGGAAGTTCAGAAAACTCTTTAACAAAAGGCATGCGTTGTGGTCATATTGACGGCTAACTCTCCCAGCACAGAACTTGAAATCATTGTTTCTTGAGAAATCGCACAGCTCATTAAACATGTGAAACTGAGAAAAACTACGTAGGTATTGTGTATGAATTCCAAATTCTGCACTGAAGCTACATTAATGAACTTATTATTTCATCAATGGAAATTTAATTGTACATTACTCGGCAACAGGAAAGCGCGACTAAAAATAACTGTAGTCTTCCTCAATAGATTTGATCATGAAGAAGAAATTATATGGTGTTTTGGCATCTACTTATTTTCATACAAACAGAAGACCATGTCAAATGATACTCTGACAGCAGGAATTCATGCTTGAGAAATAAATAAACTCATAAACTTCCTCTACGCGTGCAATTCATAGTAGAATACAGAAGTTTTATATTTAACAACGATAGAAATATAACACTTAAAGATACTCATGGTACGCTCCTCACTGACTCAAATAGATCTACCTTGATTCCTAACACCTCTTGCGTAAGCAAGAATGTGCTGTCATTTTACTATCGGCATCTTAACATATCGTATTGCAGAATTAAACAAATCGTTGAAAGTGGGGTTGAATTTTACAATTGAAACGATTAATGCTGAGAGAATCTGTTGATATAATGAGGATCTTTGTGTTGCTTTTAGTGCATGTCAAATGGTCAGCGCCACTTTTTTGTATAAAATGCTTTTGTATAAAGTACATTAAAATGTACGCTCTGATGCTAGTCTAGCAGCGAAAGATAGGGAATTCTCAGGGATAAAGCGTGAAACTCTGAAGAACGATTTGGTGCAACTCTTAACATGTTGAGACATTACCATGAGTGGAGACAAAAGAACTCAACTGGCAATAGGAAAAGGAAATTTTAGTCGTTGTAGCACATGATGACCTGCCCGTAATAGCACTTTCTATTCCTCGCGAAATCTCACTCTCAGGACGTACGCTTTTTCTAATCAGTCAAAGAGAAATCGGGATATCTTGTAGAAAGAAGCAATTTTGTGCAGCTCTAAGATAAGAAAAAACAGCTTCCACGGTAACAAGAAGAATAAAGACGGAAATGCTCCAAAGCAGATGAAGAAACAAGCAGTAAAACTCCTCGATATTCAGTAATATAAATCTTGAGTGTCACTATAGATCATTTTTGGCAGTAAGTGGAAATAAAAAACATCCATAAAAATAGGTGCGTTAAATGTGTTGAATTATAATCGAAATTCCCTATACTATAAAGGATAAATAAAGATAGAAATGTAGTATTAATAGTTTAGGAGCAAAGTTTTCAGTAAAACATCATTAAACCGACCAAATAATTCAAATCTAAGGCTATTGCATTTCTAATTGCTTTAAATTTAACTAACAAACATGCATAATTTGCTGAAAGGCTGGATGCGGTATTTAAAATCTATCGATATGATGACGAGTGCTTGTAAACCTTCGTGCAGTTCCTGTGATAACTTGATAAATCCTTAGGATAAGTTTATTCCTTGCGAGTATTGCTCGCATATTTATCACCCCAAATGCACGGGCCTCAATGATTTATCATTAAAAGCCCTCCTTGACGCTCGTGACATTTTTTTTTTGGAAGTGTATTTCGTGCCAGACTTGCCAGTTTCGTTAGTAAACATGAAGCATTATCTTACTCTGATACTCCGAAGTCTGTCACTGGTAGTACCGAAGATAACGTGAGTGGAAAAAAAACAGGACAACTCAGCAATTGGACGATCTAAAGCTGCTACAACTGTAATACCGAAGCCTGAAGTTACAATTCAAACGGAGTCGAAGAAGCAACCTGATCAGGAGTCAAACGAGGGTTTCACTGTGTACCATCATAAGAAAGGGAATCGGAGAAGATCTCGCATCATAGGCCAAGGGGAAACTAGTGAGAACGATCTCAGTGATCAAGTTGTTACGCATGTGAAAAATAAATTTAACATAATTTGCGACTCATGTGTAGGAGTCGAAGGAAAAGGAAGCGTCCATGCGGCTTGTAAAATTGGAGTAAAAAAATACGCTGTGCAATAAACTAAGGAACCTCGTCCTCTGACCACGCGGTGTCGAAGTCTCCAAATTCATTATAACTAAAAGTGATCATCAAAGTGAAAATAATAATGTGTCCAACAGCAACGGTGTTGAACCTAAAACGGCTGTAGTCAATAAATCGAGACAAATCCAATACTCCAATCCAATCCAATACTCGTGCTAAATCGAAAAAAATGTATCTGACAACCCTTTGTGACTCATCGACATTAACGTGGACAATCATACTAAGATGAACGTAAACAGTAGTAATAACTCCAAATGTGAAAGTTTCATATCAAGGTTACGGAAATCAAATAATAACTCTTTTACAGATTCTGCATCTGATTGTGCAATCCATACGAAACAAAATCAATACCATAAACTTTGAAGTAATAATGATTCACCTTTTTCTTTTCATGCGTAATTTGATATGCCCACAATACGATTACGAAGGTGCGAAATGGTTTCCATGGTGCCATCATTTAACGTAAGCTATTGGCGACGACGGTAACGAATTAGGGTGCAACCAGCGAACAAACAACCTCCGTGGCACACCTTCCTCACTCTCCCCATCCGCGCAATCTTCCCTGGGGAGGGAGGGAGGAAGATGCGGCGAGCCAAGCCGATCAAGCCAAGTGAATCATTATTACTTCAAAGTTTATGGTATTGATTTTGTTTCGTATGGATTGCACAATCAGATGCAGAATCTGTAAAAGAGTTATTATTTGATTTCCGTAACCTTGATATGAAACTTTCACATTTGGAGTTATTACTACTGTTTACGTTCATCTTAGTATGATTGTCCACGTTAATGTCGATGAGTCACAAAGGGTTGTCAGATACATTTTTTTCGATTTAGCACGAGTATTGGATTGGATTGGAGTATTGGATTTGTCTCGATTTATTGACTACAGCCGTTTTAGGTTCAACACCGTTGCTGTTGGACACATTATTATTTTCACTTTGATGATCACTTTTAGTTATAATGAATTTGGAGACTTCGACACCGCGTGGTCAGAGGACGAGGTTCCTTAGTTTATTGCACAGCGTATTTTTTTACTCCAATTTTACAAGCCGCATGGACGCTTCCTTTTCCTTCGACTCCTACACATGAGTCGCAAATTATGTTAAATTTATTTTTCACATGCGTAACAACTTGATCACTGAGATCGTTCTCACTAGTTTCCCCTTGGCCTATGATGCGAGATCTTCTCCGATTCCCTTTCTTATGATGGTACACAGTGAAACCCTCGTTTGACTCCTGATCAGGTTGCTTCTTCGACTCCGTTTGAATTGTAACTTCAGGCTTCGGTATTACAGTTGTAGCAGCTTTAGATCGTCCAATTGCTGAGTTGTCCTGTTTTTTTTCCACTCACGTTATCTTCGGTACTACCAGTGACAGACTTCGGAGTATCAGAGTAAGATAATGCTTCATGTTTACTAACGAAACTGGCAAGTCTGGCACGAAATACACTTCCAAAAAAAAAATGTCACGAGCGTCAAGGAGGGCTTTTAATGATAAATCATTGAGGCCCGTGCATTTGGGGTGATAAATATGCGAGCAATACTCGCAAGGAATAAACTTATCCTAAGGATTTATCAAGTTATCACAGGAACTGCACGAAGGTTTACAAGCACTCGTCATCATATCGATAGATTTTAAATACCGCATCCAGCCTTTCAGCAAATTATGCATGTTTGTTAGTTAAATTTAAAGCAATTAGAAATGCAATAGCCTTAGATTTGAATTATTTGGTCGGTTTAATGATGTTTTACTGAAAACTTTGCTCCTAAACTATTAATACTACATTTCTATCTTTATTTATCCTTTATAGTATAGGGAATTTCGATTATAATTCAACACATTTAACGCACCTATTTTTATGGATGTTTTTTATTTCCACTTACTGCCAAAAATGATCTATAGTGACACTCAAGATTTATATTACTGAATATCGAGGAGTTTTACTGCTTGTTTCTTCATCTGCTTTGGAGCATTTCCGTCTTTATTCTTCTTGTTACCGTGGAAGCTGTTTTTTCTTATCTTAGAGCTGCACAAAATTGCTTCTTTCTACAAGATATCCCGATTTCTCTTTGACTGATTAGAAAAAGCGTACGTCCTGAGAGTGAGATTTCGCGAGGAATAGAAAGTGCTATTACGGGCAGGTCATCATGTGCTACAACGACTAAAATTTCCTTTTCCTATTGCCAGTTGAGTTCTTTTGTCTCCACTCATGGTAATGTCTCAACATGTTAAGAGTTGCACCAAATCGTTCTTCAGAGTTTCACGCTTTATCCCTGAGAATTCCCTATCTTTCGCTGCTAGACTAGCATCAGAGCGTACATTTTAATGTACTTTATACAAAAGCATTTTATACAAAAAAGTGGCGCTGACCATTTGACATGCACTAAAAGCAACACAAAGATCCTCATTATATCAACAGATTCTCTCAGCATTAATCGTTTCAATTGTAAAATTCAACCCCACTTTCAACGATTTGTTTAATTCTGCAATACGATATGTTAAGATGCCGATAGTAAAATGACAGCACATTCTTGCTTACGCAAGAGGTGTTAGGAATCAAGGTAGATCTATTTGAGTCAGTGAGGAGCGTACCATGAGTATCTTTAAGTGTTATATTTCTATCGTTGTTAAATATAAAACTTCTGTATTCTACTATGAATTGCACGCGTAGAGGAAGTTTATGAGTTTATTTATTTCTCAAGCATGAATTCCTGCTGTCAGAGTATCATTTGACATGGTCTTCTGTTTGTATGAAAATAAGTAGATGCCAAAACACCATATAATTTCTTCTTCATGATCAAATCTATTGAGGAAGACTACAGTTATTTTTAGTCGCGCTTTCCTGTTGCCGAGTAATGTACAATTAAATTTCCATTGATGAAATAATAAGTTCATTAATGTAGCTTCAGTGCAGAATTTGGAATTCATACACAATACCTACGTAGTTTTTCTCAGTTTCACATGTTTAATGAGCTGTGCGATTTCTCAAGAAACAATGATTTCAAGTTCTGTGCTGGGAGAGTTAGCCGTCAATATGACCACAACGCATGCCTTTTGTTAAAGAGTTTTCTGAACTTCCCTCGTCTATATTCGTGATGAAACATATCAAATGTATATATGTCGCGAGAGAAAATTATCATAAGCTGACAGATTGGTGTACATAAAATAAAATATGCTAAAACATTTCCGGAGAATACGAATTGGCAGAAAAAAAGTTCAAATTTGTTGCTACTATTTCATAAAAAATGGTTGTACTTGATTTTTTAAATCCTTTGTTTATAGTACGATACAGTTGAACTTTAGCATGGTGATGAAGGAGCATCTAAGAATTTATACGTCGAAAATTTGGGTACGCAATAAATCATAGTTTCCGAGTAATTGTTGTTATTATATAACCACTAATTGTAGGTAATTTACTCTTGCGATGTATGGACTATGGTATCATTTATATGCTAAATTAACCCCGCTTTCACGTGGTACCATTGGGGTTTTTCGCTGAGTTTGTTAATAACGGATAAAATTGCTAATATTGACAAAAAAATATGTTTTTTTTAAATAAACGAAGCCTTTCTATCAGGCTGGGGATGAAGCTTATAAGGACCTTTTTTACGTAGAATTAACTCCTCTTTCCATTGATTCTAATTGATTATCGCTGGGTTTATTATTGAGCAAGTCTTTGCGTAGAGAAAACATAAATTATAGGGATAATTAATTAGTAATTAATTACGGCTGTCAATTAATTAGAAATTAAATATGGCTTTTTTAATTACCTTGCATAAATTAACTGCGTCAGAATAAGGTGCTCAAAAGGTATCGTTCTTAACCAGTCTCCTTCCCAAAGGAATATGTGTGCGTAACTTGGAAATGTACGGTTATCCTTCACTTAAAAAATTAGTGACATATATAAAGGTTGTTTAATCGAGTCGCATTCTCAAAATAATCTGTAACGTGCGAGAGAATTTTACATAAGCTGACAGATTGGTGTACACAAAATAAAATATGATAAAAAATTAAATAAATTTGTAAAACCTATATGCTTTGTGTTTTATTTATTGATCAACACTTCCTCTTAATATTAAGGATAAGGTATTGAGAAATGATGACTAGATGAGAAGATTTGATTTTCTTTTATTTAGAACAAAGCATAATCAGTTGGTACAACATTCAGTATAAAAGTATACGTTTCCAAATGCTCTCCTCGTTCACAGTAAACTGTACGGTAGTTGATTCGTGACTTTTCTCCAGTAGTGAATGTTACCGGTGGAGCAAAATCGGATTGGTCACCATCTGTTGATGCTGCGCCACCTTTTGAAATAAACTTGGATTTTCCCTTTACGATGTTCTTCTTCTTTATATCGTAGACGTGACACGTGATGGATGGATCTTGTCTCTCGGCCTTCTCCAGCTTATCCCCCTCGAGTTTCAGCTGCTTGATGGTGGAGACGTTGAAACGCTCTACTTCGTCTGTTTCAAGATTATCAAATCCTGAGAACACTACACTTTTCCCCACGAGTCTTATGGTTTTGTCCATATGTTTGAAGATTGTATAGCATTTTTCCTGGAATTCTATGCTGAGATTAAGATCATTCTCTTCGTTGTTACCCAGTAGTGGTAATGGGAGGAGCACTTCATATATGCTGCTCACTTTATCCTTTAATTTGCGAACGACGAGTTGATACTTCCCACCGAGCTCAGCTTTCACGGAGAGTAAGGTAGACATACCAACGTGTCGAATATTTGTCAGCGATTATATGATGCTTCGATTTAACGCGCTTTTATACTGTCTGAGAGGATGGATATGAGGGGTATATTACGTAAGGAAGGATTTAATATCTCACTGTTGCAAGGGAATGGGAGCTGTGGAGAGGGAAGTCAACCTGGGAGAGTGGTAGTCTGACGCAAAACTAATGTTTTTATAACTCATGCACACCTGGAGAGTGTTGCAACGTATACTTGATGTTTCATCATTCAAGCTAGGAGTTGGATAAAGGGGGAGTATCGCACTCACTATCGTCTGCGAGGGCTTATATACATTGCTGGAAGGGTAGGGTTATTATCGAAGGGGAGGTAACTTTTGAGATATCCGAGTTGATAGCCTTGGGTTGGGTAATTATTGATGCATGGGTTGGGTTGGTGATGTAATTAGGTTTACCTTTTAATTGATACCAATCTTTCTTTACTACGATCAATATTAAGCGAGTTGTTTAATAATATCAAAAGTAGATCATTGCTGCGCTGAAACGAATATACCTTATGGAGGAGGATTTGTGAGATAGCAGTTTTCTTCGCTAAATGATCACCTTTAATTTTATACCAATATCTCTTTCCTTCAATCAATATTAAGTGAGTAATTTAATAATAATTTAACTTTTTGTTTGTAACTTGGTTAATTTACAAGTTATGGAGAATTTGTATGATACTAATTTTCTTCACTAGATGATAACCTTGAATTTGATACCTATTTCTTATTCCTACGGTCAATTTTAAGCGACTACGGTTAGTAATAAACTTTGTTTTGTTTATTTTTCCGTTGATATACATTTTATGGAAAATTTGTAAGGTATCATTTTTTTGCTAAATAATTACCTTTACTTTGATATCACTCTCTTTTTCCTACACTCAATAATAAGCGAGTATATTTATTAAACTATTAAACTATGTTTGCTTTTTTAACTCAGTTAATTTACAACTTATGGAAACATATGTAGGACACCAATTATCTTTTTCAAATGATAACCTTTAATTTGATACCAATATCTTTTTCCTACGATCAAAATAAGAAATATTTTTAGTAATAAACCAATTTTTGTTTATTATTCGGTTAATTTACAACTTACAGAAAACATGTACGATTAATTGTCTTTTTCAAATGATAAGCTTTAATTTGATACCAATCTTTCTTTCCTACGATCAATATTAAGCGAGTTGTTATTTTTTCGTTTCGAAGTTATTTCGTACAGTGAAACGAAAATAATGATTCGGGAGGACGCAGGGCGGGGAATTCAAATTTTTAAACATATATGCTTTTAACACCCTTGCTATGGGACAAATCGGAAAAGCGATATGGACATTGTTTATGTAAAATCACCTCCTCTTTCGAATTCGGCCACTTTTTTGTCATCAAAGTTATTATTTAACGAGATAATTGTTGTTAACTATATATTGGTTCATATAAAGACATCATTTTAGGGTGTCTATATTATGCAGAATCGTCTCCTCTTTCACGTGGCGTCATTTGTTTTTCTCTACGGTCATTGGTTACTGAGATATCTGAGTTGATAGCCTTGGGTTGGTGATGCAATACGCGCTTGAACTCTTACATGCGCTAAAACTCTTACGAGCCAAGTTGATGATATGTATGTCTGCTAGCTGCATCCTCCTCCCCTCCGCGCAACCTCCTCTTTTAAAATTGTATTCACACTATTTACCATTGATATGAAACATTTGTGAGATACCAACTTTCTTTGCTAAGTGATGACCTTTCATTTGATACCAATCACCACTTCCTACAATCAATATTAAGTGAGTTATTTAATAATAATTTAACTTTTTGTTTATAGCTCGGTAATTTACAACTAATGGAAAATTTTGAGATAGCAATTTTCTTTGCTAATTGATTACCTTTAATTTGATACCAATCTCTCCTTCCTACGATCAATATTAAGTGAGTTATTTAATGATATCAAAAGTAGGTCATGGCTGCGCTAGAACACCCAATACATATATCTCCCTTGCTATGGGAATAATCAGAAAAGCGATGAGGACATTGTTTATGTAAAATCACCTTTTCTTTCGAATTCCGCCACTGTTTTGTCATTAAAGTTATTGTTTAGCGATAAATTGTTGTTAACTATATATTTGTCTTTATAAAGATATCATTGTAGGGTATCTATCTTATGAGGAATTGTCTTCTCTTTCATGTGGCGTCATTTGTTTTTCTCTACGGTTATTGGTTACTGAGATATCCGAGTTGATAGCCTTGGGTTGGGTGATCGGTAATTATTGATGCATGTGTTGGATTGGTGATGCAATTAAGTTGCAATATCAGATGAAAGATACGCGCTGAAACTCTCTGGACTTGTCCGTGGCCTTGACATTTTCTCTACAGTCATTAATTTTTTGAGATTTCCGAGTTGATAGCCTTGAGTTGGGTGATCGGTATTCATTGATGCATGGGTTGGGTTGCTGGGTGGCGTAATTAGGCTGTGGGAGTCGTTCAAGGCCACGCGCTGGAACGTACATTTCTGTCCTACTGACGTAAGATAAGAAATAGTGTTATCATTGCGTGATATTTTTAAGCTGGAATCTAATATCTTTATTTCCCCCACGATACAGGCTTCCCTTCAATATATTATATGTTGCTCTGCAAAAAGGTCTTAGCAAAAGTTTTTTTACATAACCTCGGAAAGTGTTTCCATCTCTTTCTTACCTATATGATGTTCACTATTGAAATAGATAATGAGTTACAGAAGTCATTACTCGAGCGCGGCTCCTGGGAAATTTTAAGTGAGTACATCGTTGTTATTTAAAAAGTAATAATTCACTCATTGTTTACGGCCTTGAGAAAGACCCACGACCAATCAAAGCCAATCCTATTCACAATAGTATCCTTGTATTTTCAAAATCTAAAAATAAGGTCCGTCAGAATGTGTAGCCTCTTTTCGGCTGAACAAGAATCCCGAAATTAGCTCCGAAAGTCTCCCAAGAGGGCTGATTGAAAATCCAGAAAATAGGTAGAAAATTAAACAAAAATATTTTTGTCACTGCCATAAATGTATGGAAATGGGTAATGTACAGTGACTCGGTAAATAATTCGAAAGAAAAAAAATTGACCGTACTTGGATTCGATCCCACGCCACAGTCTGGGGATTGCTCTAACCGCTCGGCCACGGCTTGTTGTCGAACACTCGCATTTAAAAGGATTTATACGGAGACAAATTCTTTAGTTGCGTTTTTCTCTTGAATTCGAGTACAAATGGAAAAAATCCGTTACACTCTTCCCGCATTCTCTCTCTAGTTTCAGAAAATAATTGCGTCATTTGGGTCTCTAGCATCACTCACGCGATGTCTCCTCGTAAGAAAGTGGCACCAGCTGCTATAGCTTCGATTTTCGATCCATTAGGGGTCATAAGTCCTGTAGTTATAATTGGTATGATCTTTCTTCAGCAACTTTGGCTCGTAAAACTCAACTGGGACGAAGAGATTCCAGCAGAATTACGATCCCAGAGGCAGCATTGATATTGTATAAGTCCTCTACCACCTACATTGCGAGAATGATACACTCTAAACGGAAGATTTTGACCTTCCTTCAATCAATTGAACTGGCAGGAGGACACCCCACTCAACAATAAAATAAATACCGGCCCTTTCGAAGCATTCTCCACTTCAGCCTGGCCTGAAGACGCCTACAGCAGAGTAGGTGAAACGTCGCCAACAAAAATGACAACGCGGATGATTCCCGGAAACCTGCTTGACTACATTATGCATATTCCGTTTTTTTAAATTGGTAGAATTAAACATGTTAGTTCGCAGGTTTCCTCGGCGTTGATCAAATGATTTCAACACTAAACTGGTTGCATCCGCATCAATTGACATTCAGCACAACAGTTTAGCCAGCTATCCTGCTGGCGTCCTCAGGTGAAGGATGGCGAGAGGGTTTTGGTCCGTCCTTATATAGGCCAAGTTAGGCGTCAAAAAGCGGTCAATGCTCCGGCCAATCATGGAGCAGCGTTGCGTTTGCGCGGGAAACTTACTACTCTCTTCCAAGCGCTGTGCAATGGTTATCCATCTTCCATGGTAACATTTTTGGATGGAAATTAAAATGCTTGGAAGAGAGTAGTAAGTTTCCCGCGCAAACGCGACGCTGCTCCATGATTGGCCGAAGCATTGACCGCTTTTTGACGCCTAACTTGCCCTGTATGAGGACGGAACAAAACCTTCTCGCCACCCTTCACTTGAGGACAACAGCAGGATAGCTGGCTAAACTGTTGTGCTAAATGACGACTGACGCGGATGCAACCCGAGAAATGTTGAAATCATGTTTTTAACATTGTGTACACAATATTCTGATAAATTATTTTTATTCAAAAACGACAATTACAATTCAAATCGATTGATTTGCATGTGCTAGCAACATTTTAGTACAACCTTTTCAAAAAAAATAGATGAATAAATATAACAATATACTATTAAAAAAATATGCAGCTTGTTACAATGATAAATTATGCTTATCCTTCTCAGTGGAAGCATACCATTAACATTTTTTCAAACACTACACGAACAATTTATTTTTGGCGATAAAATGTACAGGAATGTGAAATGATGGAGAAAATAGAACTTCATGGGAGAAGTTTACAAAAACATAAATAATAAGCTGGCAGGATGCCGAATAAAAACGTGGGACTTATTTTTTGACCAAAGAATTTGAAAATCGGTATACGTTATGAGAACGCAACTTTTACATGGAGTGCCAAAGTTGAGTTCCATCTTCATGAAATGTCAAAAACTTTGGTCAATTTCTATGTGTAAAAGAATCTAAGTATGATTTTTATCTTGAAAAAAATTAAATTTGTACGAAAGGAAAGACAAACGTAGCTTACAAAATATTATTAATAGTTTCACGCAACTCACTTTTATGTACACTTACTAGTCAATTTTATTTCGGAATCTAAACTCTAGTCTACTTAATGATAGTGCAGACTATCAGTACATTCTCCCCGGAAGGTTCATAATTTTTTGTTAAAAACTAAGATTTACGTGGATAGCAAAATTTATGCATTACATGTGTTTCAACGTTTGAGAATATCTGAAAAAGAACATGATGAAGTTCCCAACAATTTCTTGACTGCATCTTGATCCACCAGTTGGATTACGGAAAAATAAAATTGTTCAGGTATGGAGACCATAACATGATTGTACCTTAACGCTTAGCAGCTAAGAGACTTAGTCTCGTTTATATATGCCACCATTTCAAAATTTAGTCCATGATAATGACATATGAACACTAGGAAAGTCTAATGCAACATTCGGGATTAAACTTTCGTAACAATCATGATGCAGATTTTGTTGTCATTCAGATATTTGAAATTCAAAAGAATAAGGAACATTCAAATAAAACGTACAAACAAGCCTTAACCTCTTTGTTTAAACCACAACTAACATATTCCTTACAATCGCTGAGCATTAATTGTCATCTTATTAGGGCAGTTATTCATCTTATTTAAATCTTATTTCATCCTATTAAGTTCTTTTCCACGTCACACCTAAACGATCTTTAAACTGAGAGTGAAATGTCTCGAAACTGTGTCTGATAGACTGGTATACGTGAGTACGCTCCCCATAAAACTCCGCACAGGATATCTCCATTTAAATTCCTTTTAATTGCAGGTGTATGATTGAGTGTCTCCGCAATTCTACCCTCCAGTGAAACCTCTTCCCACATGTGTCACACTTGAAGGCTTTAAAACCACTATGTATGACCGAGTGTGCGACTAAACTAGACTTTTGAGCAAATTCCTTCCCACATGTGGCACATTTGAATGCTCTCAAACCACTGTGTGTGTCCAAGTGTGTGACTAAGTGATATTTCTGAGTAAATTCCTTCCCACATGTGTCACACTTGAAGGCTCTCAAACCACTGTGTGTGTCCAAGTGTTTGACTAAGTGATATTTCTGAGTAAATCTCTTCCCACATGTGTCACACTTGAAGGCTTTCAAACCACTGTGTGTGTCCAAGTGTTTGACTAAGTTACAGTTACGAGTAAATCTCTTCCCACATTTATCACACTTGAAGGCTTTCAAACCACTATGTATGACCGAGTGTTTGACTAAGCTAGACTTATGACTAAATCCATGCCCACATGTGTCACACTTGAACGGTTTTGAACTTTTTATTCCAGTAACTCTTGATTCTGAGCACTTTATAACTGTTTTCTCTGGCATTATTCTCGTTGATAAACTATTCCGCGAGATATGGCATCTAATGTGTATGACTAACTTTTTTTTATCCGTAAATTTTACACCACAATAATCGCAAATCAATACTGTACATGCCACGAGCTGTGTTTTGTGAGAATCCAAATTCTTTTGCTCATATGACATCATGTCACTTAACTCTAAGGCACTTGTGATGTTATGACCAGAATTTAAGCTATCTTCTATCACAGCACTTAACCTCCTCATATTCCTCAGTGAGTGTTTTCCAGGTAAACCACTAAGCCCAGTGTTTCCTTCAAACTTTTTTCTGGTGTTTTGTTTTTTATCATCTCTTAGGTGACTCACTAACTTCTCGCACATTTTTGGACTACCTCCTGTCATGCTGCAGCCATCTACCTGAAGTGGTAAAAATTAAAAACAAGAAATTATTTATTGCAAAATATAATGCGGGATAAGAGAAAAATTTTACACATTTTTTTAAAACATATATTCCTGACTCCTACCACTTCCTAGTACGTTTATTGAAAAATAATGTTATAAAGACATTATTGCTGAAATGCTGATCGAATATCCCTTTTGCATGGTGTAAATAAAAGGTTTTATTTTTGGAACCAGAAATACTAAAATGTAAATGAATTTCAACATGTGCTTTTATAATAATAATACAACAATAATTTATTAATATGATTGGGATATAACATCCATGAGTTTCGTCAAAATGATACAGCACAGTATTTACAAGCAGTTTGGCCGGTATAATACAGAGTTTTCCAATAAATAAATAAATTAAACCAAGTACTACAACTTTCTAAAGTTGGTCCACGCGGTGAGCACGGCCAACTTCATTTTTCGCTGAATTTGAACTTCGGGTATTGCCTTTGCATTCATCGACTACTAAGGGCCAATTTTACTCAATTCCACTCACTACGGATACCCTAGTATGGCCTTATCACGCTATTACTGCCCAGCCAACTCCCCCGACTCCAAGTGGTAGGCAGCGATAGGCGGAGAATCCAAAAGGAAAATTTTCCCAGTTAGGTGTTTTTCACTCTTAAGGAGTGGAAGGGTTAAGTGTATTCTTGAAATATTGAGAAAATGGATCAGTGTGGCAACGATAATTTATGTTATATCATTTTAATATCCAAATATAGAGGTTCTAATCACCCGGTCTTAGTTCGGCAAATTCAAAAGGTATTTCTCTCTTGTTTTTACGCATTGTGCCAATTAGAGTTATTTTTCATTGAGCAAAGATACTGCGAGGAGATAACTATTGTACCAATTGTTAACAGTAAGAATGCGATTTTTCCCTTTATATGGCTAACTAATCTTTTCACATTATCTGTGGAGGAATTCGATGTCAAATATGGCCAATCCATTTGTTTTCCATAGTAAATATATAGATAGTTGGTGACACATATTTTGGCATCGTATAATGCAAAGATTTTTAGCCTGTACTTAGCCGGTTTACCGGGAATGTTCTGAATAAAACTGCATCATCCACGAAATGGCTCTAACCATTGCTTTACTAACTTAATTGGAACGCAAAATCCGGGTCGTATCAGCCTGAGTTTCTGGCAAGCTTTTTCTTCAGCAGAACCAGCACCAGTAGTGACAACCCCCACAAAATTGAATTATGTGGTCTAGGTTCAAATATTAAGGGCTCATTTGCTGCCTTACCTAGATTTAATCGTTCTCGAGAGTGAGGATCCGTTCTTGAGGGTGGTTTCTGTCCGGGACCTCCGTCCAACCCACAAAGTGAATACCACAAAGCATTTTTTTTAAAGGATTATTCTCGATTTTGCGTTTTACCCTGGCTAGCTAACTCCCCGGACCTATCCCCTGTTGGGAATGTGTGAGGTATCAATGTGAATGAGTTGCATTACGACGGAGAAAGAACCAAGAAAGCTTTAGAAGCCCACGTTCGGGATGTTTAGAATTCTTTAAGCCGACGCGACGTTCCCGTATAATAGAACATTTAGCTGGGCCAATACAATCACGAATATGATCTGTAATTGAAAATAATGGCGATGTAACAAAATATTAAAGTCATCCCCTGATGAATGAGCATTTTATTTAAGATTTCTGTTACCTAGGTAATATCCTGAAAATAACTATCCAAAATTAAGTAGTATACTTTTCTTTCGGACCTCATTAATTATTGACTCATTCCCATTGATTTTCTCTGCAAAACGAACGCAACCTTAAATATGCAACCATTAACTCTACTCAATTCTAATCTATGCCTAATTTCTATAGGCAAATCTTTCATAATGCTAATTTCATAATTTTTACTTTAAAATTGTGTAATTTTTCATTGTAGACATTTTTAAATGGAGTAAATGTCTTCTCTAAGAGTGATTAAACAGTGTCGAAATATATCTCGAATGAAGTAAAATCATTCAAAAATAACCGCATTAATTTTTGTAAATTATAAGCCACGTTTTGTAGACTCATTCGCCATTATATTGCATTAATTTTATCCTTAATTAGCGTTATACACTTTTTTAGGAAATATCGTACAAAGTACCATCTTCATTAGTGATGTGTTGGATGAAATAGGCATGGCTTACCATATCCACTGCCTTTTTATTGGGTGAACGGCCTATGAAAAACTATGTAAGGAGTTAGGAAACATGTATATAAGTACTAAGTATACTCTTAGCAACATCAAAATAAATTAGATATTCATTTCATTTAAAATCTTAAAGTCATTTAAACGTAAGTCAAAAAAGTCACTGTAGAAACGTAGAAATACGTCAAAATAGAGTTTTTTAAGGTACGAAAACCTTGAGTGTTCCCCGAGACCCCCAGGTATGTTCGTCTCCCCCAAAGGCAATTCATAGAAACGCCACTGTTATCAATTGATCTCTTTCCACAAAACCAGAGTTTGCGGCACCACGACAAATGATAAAAATTCCACTTCTCGCTTTTGTAAAAATAAAATGCATCGCGCTAAGTCAATAAAACAATAACAGTAGTGGTGCCAGTAAAAATGGTGATCGTTTTGCATACTTTGTAGCGTAACTACGTCACAATCTAAACATGGATTCGTTGTTTGCGCTCAATAACAGTAAATAGTAGATCTAAATACATGTGATATCGATAGGAAGAACTTAAATTAGCACATTCATTGATGATCGTGTAGTGTGCTTTACTTTCACCATTCGATTCGTTATATCTATATATCTTACGATACATATCGAGAATCGATTATGGAAAAATAATTGATCGATTAGCACGAAACTCATTACCAAGTTATACACCTTAAATTAAATAAAACTCACTAGTTTACACTTAATTCTCCGAATCAATATTGAAATGTATCAAATGGTACCAATGGTTAGATGAGGTCACTCCAGAAAATGAGACACTTGAAGACCAAGGAAAATCCTGGAGGGAAACCTAGTGTTGATCCTTATCTCACCACATACACCGTGAAACCACAATACAGAAGACTGCTTACGGAAATATTGGGCCCCTCCATTGCCACCAAACCCTACCTTCCAAAAGGTGACATGTCTTCGATTAACTTGGGTGCTTTTTCACCCTTGACCATCCAGGCAATTCATCCTTGTCATAAATTGAAGTTACTTCAGCTGGTGTATTTTATGTCAACCCTATTGAGATTGCTAAAGAAAGCTAAGTAATCACGTGTAACTTGTGAATTATTGCTTATGAAATGGTGCATTCTAATTGTGTCACAATCTCATACGTATCTTTTATTGTTAACCAAATTGCTGGGCACTTTTAAATAACAATGATGATAGAACAGTCCAAAGTATGAAGAAATTTATGAAGATGCGAACAAATAATAAATGTCAAGGGGATTATGAAGCCTGGTGGGTAGCGTAGTGTTATGCACGTTGGCCCCCTATGGTTAGATTCCCGGCATAAGTGCATTATTTCTCAATGCAATCTCTACAGTCCGAAAGTGTTTTTGTAGGTGGCGTTACAAAAATTTTCAATGATTATTTTTCGTTCAAATTTCAGACTTCCTGCTGCTTCACAGGCTGGAACTGTAATTTTGAAGAGCTAATACTGTTCATTAATGACTTTAGAGACACCATCGAGGGAAATATAAAATTGCCGCAAGAGAAGAAAATGCAACTTTTTCACCGTTATTTTTCTGTAAAAAAATTGGCATTTTGTTCTCACTTCTCCCCCTCTTTACCTTATTTAGTCCCTGGAGGAGGAAGTATTCCTGATATCCTGTCAATCTGACCAAGGCACAAAGGTTACGATCCTGTATTCTGCGGCCGAAGTCAGAAAACAGTTCCTGTTGCTCCAATTGAAAACTTCCACCCTATCTTTTACCCATCCCATAATTTCCTCCCCTCTAAGGCTACCAATCGCCTATATCCTAAGCTAACCCATTCCACCTCGTCCTTGCATACAAGTCTCCTCATCAACTGATTCACCAAGGATTACCCTCTCTGTTCCAGCCAAGACGGCAAGCAAAAGACATTTTTGTGAACCTGTGGCATTCAGTCAATTTACTGAAAAAGAGCTCAGTATCTCGCACTTCATATAATATATGGGCCTGTCCACCGTTACTCTTGTGACATTTTGACACATTTGACTCGATTAAAACCGTCAGGGTTATAGAAATATGAGATTTTTCATAGTAAACACCTTTGAATGAATTAGAATACATAATGTTTATTAATTACATCCGAACATTTAAGACTCAGGTCATCAATTTAGTATATAAAAAGCACATAGAATTAGTGTTATGTCTTGTGACCAAAAAAAGACACTTGAAATACACTATATAACATAAATCCATTTTCTCTTCTTTAAATTACAATATACCATTAAAATATTTTTTACATTTTACTCTAGTGTCTTAGAAATTAAGTACAAAAATATATAATGTATAAGTATATAAAGAGACAGACAAAAACAAGGTTACAAGTAGAAAAAGTGGTTACTCTTGTGACTGTTACTCTTGTGACGGATCGTCAAGCATGCAGTGAAGGCACATACAGCAAATTCAAATTTGCTCGTGAAGTTTAAATGGTAGGGGTAGCACTTCAGCAATGAAATGGCAAATTAAAAATAAAACTAAAAAACTAAAAAAAAAGAAAAATAGAGAAATTATCACTCTACCATTAAAATCTCTTTTTTCCAATTTGTCCACTTTCTACTGGACGTACCCATATATTGTAATTTCATAGTGGTAGCCCGCATAATGGTCTCCTGGCCCTCGAATTGGTTTTTAATTAGGTTGATTTTGTGAGAAATGAGTCTGCTGGTTCAGTTATTGTTTCAAATACATTTCAAACAATAACTATAGCCTGTAGTTGAATCTCCTCATTTGTCTCACCCAAGCTTGGAAAGAGTTTGTTCTTGACGGGAGTTATCGGCGAGAAAATTAATTCCTTCTACCGTTATGTTTCAGTACTAACACTGATATTTCAATGTATTCATTAATTAAATTGAGATAAAACTGCGGCACAAGTGCAATTAAAAGCATTAAAAGTGCCTCTTTGATAGGGTAGCATTGTTTCTTTGCATATGCATCTCACTGCCTTAATCTTGAAGTAATATTCATCTAGGGTTCTCTCCTGGTCCTCTAGTTGCACCTTCATAAGCACACTGAAAGTCTTGGCCTTCGGAGTGCAAATGACTATTGAAGAGGTCGAACAACGCATTTAACATCCCGATATAATGAGCTGCATTTATTCTCTCTTCCGTATCACCAAAGGAATAGAGCTGTAGCCGTTGAATGAGACATGCGTTGGGCTTCCAAACTTACATTCTGCCGGGCGGAATTCTGTACATGTCGACCGACGACTGTCGGTGTCGCTCGCGACCGACGGTTGTCGCTTGCACCGACAGCCGAGCGATTCTCTACAAGAGACATACCGACACCTGTCGATGCAAGCGACGATTTGCTGACGTCATGCATTTGTCGGTCGGAAACTGGCATCTGCGGGAGAGGCTGAATATTTCGTATTAAAGTTTTGCAAAAGAACAGAGAGTATTATTTATGTATAAGTTCTCAAAAAGGTGAGCATGCTATTTAAGTCGACCGATGTGCATTACATCCTCAATAAAAGTATTTTAATCGAACTCCTAAAGGGACTATTTTGTTTTGTCTAAGGTGCGGATGATTACTATGGACACGGCGTAAGAACACGGCGCTTTCCGGAGAATTGCTGTTTATAACTTAACGTTCGAGCAACGATTATTTGCACAGTTTGTTTTAGTTTTTAATTTTAATGATATTTCATGAAGTGTCGCAGTGCTGTATACTTTCTGGACTAGAAATCATTTAAAACATACTATTCTTGGACTTCAAATGTGAATAGTGGTCTTGAATGCTGTGCAACTTATTTTTGGAAGATTCTATCGTAGTTTCTATCGCACGTCTTTCTTGGTTTTAAGCTGTGGCGATTATTCCATTGGAGCATTTAATTTTAAGTTTTAAATAAAGTTAGCATCATTATGTTTAAATGTGCAAGAAACAACAGCGTCATTTTTTGTTATAATATATAAACGAAGGTTTTGCGTGTGTTTTGGCTGTGTATGTTACATTATGGCATTGCAGTGATCACAAGCGTTATTTATGTGCTACGATGGATTGTGTGTCAAAGTGGTGATATTTATGCGTAAATTTATTGACTTGATCTCATTAAATAATGTGTTATGACATGAATAGTATTAAAAGTGTAACAAATACGTAGTGAGTGTTGGAGAAGACGTAACAGCAATCAGTTCGTTGTCTCTACCTTTGACTAAATTAAGATGTGGAATCTATTTGAATTGAAGCCACGGTGACTAGGTGAATTGTTCTGGTCTTTTAATTGTGTCTGTCTACGTCCCAGTGAATGGATAAACAGTGAAGTTTATCATTATTCTTCATTCAGTGAATTTTGCCACCCCAAAGTTTCATCTATTAATTTCTTTGCATTGTTGTGTCCAATATGATTTTGTTGAAATAAGTAATTAATCCGTCTATATTTTAGGCAGATAATGACTAATTAGCAATAGGCATTAGGATTTGTCATTGGCAGATATTATTGTGTTATTGTAGAATACCATAAATTGTGAGTGTGGTTGGTTGTTTACGTCCAAGTGAAAGGGTGATTATTTGTTGTCTACTTATACAATTTATAATGTTTCACTATCCTTCATTCAGTAAATTTTACCACCTCAAAAGTTGTGTTTTCATTTACTCGACTTGATGTCAATACCATGGCTTGTACCTCTATTTGAGTGCCGCTGTGTGTGCCTGGAGAAATATATCTCACGGTAGGTATTCATGTATGCTACAAGAAAGCCCATGACAAGCGGTAAATGGTCTTCTAAAAGTTAGCTACATAAGTCTTCTAAAAGTTAGCTACGTAAGTATTTGTATTCGATGTGATGGGACGAATGCTGTGTTTAATAGTGCGTTGTGTTGGTTAGCGCGTTAATGCCAGGGTCTGGCTCGAGGGTAGTAATTGTGTCAATAAATATCCAAATCAATTTATGTCTGAAGTTATATATACCATGATGTCATATTTGTCTGAGCGTAGTTATGGTAAATGACCTCAGAAGTGATAGGATTGAGTGTGGGTCACCGTTAATTGCTAAATCTGTGCAGAAAAAAGTATACAAAAGGTATTCAGATACAGGATATAATCCTAGTTCAATTTTATTTCCAGAATGTATTAAATCTAGATTCAGATTTATTCCTTTTTGTGAGGATGTGACGAAGGTTATGTTAAAACGCCGACACTCATTTAAGGTGATTGAAAGTTAATATTTATCAACTAATTACAATCCCCTTGCACCCAACTATTGCACTTTCGGTGGAGGAAATTTCTCACGCTGAAGATGATATACTTTAGAAATCGCGAATCGACGAAATACGTGTCAGTCGGCCTACCGTGGGCTTCAAAATCGTCGGTGGGATCAACCCGGCTGTCCGACGATTGTCGGTCAAGTTATCGACGAGTATCGGTAGAAGGTGCCACCGGAATAGCTCTTAACCGAAATGTGTCGG
Source organism: Pyrrhosoma nymphula (assembly GCA_963573305.1). Classification (NCBI taxonomy): domain Eukaryota; kingdom Metazoa; phylum Arthropoda; class Insecta; order Odonata; family Coenagrionidae; genus Pyrrhosoma; species Pyrrhosoma nymphula. The sequence goes on along the minus strand of OY754340.1, from coordinate 23,710,762 downwards.
TCGGGCGAGTTAGCGACACCGATAGGTGTCGGTCGCATGTACAGAATTCCGCGTACAGGACACTAGATCACCACCGAAATGCTTCATTTAAATAAAACAGGAATTTTAAACCACAATATCAAGTGTTTTTTCTAAACAAAATATTTATAACTAAAAAATTAAATATTTATGGTTGTAAGTTGCAGAGTAATGTAACAGAGGTGACATGTATTGAAAGGACACTGATAATTTTACTCCTCTAATAATTGATCTAACCTAAATAAAGAGATCATAACATCACACAGTCAATAATAAAATGAAGTACAAGTATTCTGTTGTTTCAAGACCATAAGAAGTACAGCTCTATGAAACCCCCCACTCCATAACTTTCTGAGGGTAACCTGAAAAAGAACTGGTCAAGATGGAAGAAAAATATTTGAATTTTGTATGAAAGCTACAAAACTCGACTCAGATGAAGAAAGAAAATTTGCTTAGTTGTTGCAAGTTACAGGAGATAAGCATTAGAAAAAATATAAAATGTTCACACACCATGAAGATGGAAAAGCAAATGTGAAAATGGTGTTGAATGCCTCGAATGAGGCAATAGAGCGTAAGATATGTTTTACGAGACCTCAAAGAAGTGTATAATTATTCAGCAATTATTTAACAGAAATAAAGAAACTAAGTGATACATTTGGATTTGGCGAGTTGCAGAACAGTTTAATAAGAGTAGGGAATGTCTGTGATATAGTAGATAATGACAAAAAATGGTTGTTGATACTAGAGTGGCCGGCTTAGCCATTTTGGCTAAAGACATTTCATGAATGGTCTGAGACACCAGGCAACATATTGTGTTCGAATGTGATATCTAGGAACCGGTTCAGGGGTTCAGAAAAAGTACTTGATATTTGATATGTAGTCTATTGGCTCAAAGTACCTGATGAGTGACCGGTTTGCTTTCTTTTCCACTGTATGGAATAACTTCATTGGTAACGGTCAAGCCAGTCTACTGTCCTGGTCCAAACATTGAAGATGGCGAGGAACTGTTTCTAACTAAAGCTTGCTATTTGTCGTCAAAGTCCACAGAAACTGGTCGCTTCCACTTGAAAAACAATCCCCTGGCCATAACAACCTGCATTTTTTTTGTGGAGACCAATACCTTCATCGCCTGAATAATAAGTGGAAAACAAAATTAGCATGCATTGAAACATAAGAAAATGTCGCACTCATAAAACGGTTAACAATGGGCGTAAACATGCCTGGCTTATCCAATTTGTATACTTCTTCCACCTTCTTGTCATCAAATTGAATCACCGCCTCGTCATTATCCGAAAACTTTTTCAATGATTCCCGTTCTATTTCGATGTTTCATTTTATTTCAATTAGTTGGGCATAAGAACTCACGAAATTAGGACAAGCAGTTTGACGAGGCAATAGATACTTCATTGGAATACTAACTAGTTTGAGGGTACTTTTTCTCTTGGCAAAATTCATTTCCGCCATCATGTTCCTTTCCAATTCTTCTTCTTTAAAATGCTTAGATCAAATCAAAGTTCCGTTGTCTCAGGTGTAACTTTGTGGAATTTGCTTAGCATATTGAATGAAAAGCCATACCTTAGTGATTCCACATTTATTTATTGTAAACGACCCGGGTTTCGACGTAGCACGTCATCATCAGGTAAAATTATCTTAGAACACTCAGCATATATAGTTACAAACATAAGGAGGGGAAGGGGGGGAGAGGAAGGGGGGGGGCGAGAGGGAGGGTGACGTAGATTGGGGAGGATGAGTTTGTTGGTAGTTAGGTATGGGAGAGGTATTGTCCCTCCTGGGGGGGGGGGGGTTCGGGTGGGAACGGAAAGTTTGGGTTACTCAGTGCACTCGTGACTCACTGACCTGGGGTTGGGGGACGGGAAAGGAAGTTTAAGGACGGGTCTTGAAGACCTAGGAAACGGAGATGGAGAGGAAAAGTTTTCCTGCAAAAGACGCTAAGGCTAGGTCAATAATAATTCAGTGCTAAACAGATCATCATTAAGAATACGTGAAAGTCAGCCAGGGAAACGATGACGTCATAAAAGGGTATCTTTTAGAAAAAAAGAACATTTTCTAGACTATATGTTAGAAGGAAATAACTCTCACTTATATGCAGCAGTGAAAATTTATTATTACTAAGGAGATAGATGCACATGAGAAATACAGCACTTGGACACCTGCTGTTATGCCAGATGGGAAGACAATCGTTGATTATAAATGGGAGTTCAAAATAAAAGCTGATTGTACAAAGAAACCGAGACTAGTCGTCAGAGGATTTCAAAAAGAAGAGTCATATATTGTGTATACACCAGTGGCTATAATGCCCACCATTAGAATGCTGCTAGCCAAAGCTGTACTAGAGATTAGATTAGATTGTTGTTGGGGGGGCCTTCATCAGGAGCCCGGGCACTTAGACCTTTCTTGGTCCATTGTGCCAACCCCATGCCTGTCTGCCACTTGCAGACAGGGGACAAGAGCACCTCGGTAGAGGTATGGAGGATTGGCCTGCCCCTGCCTCACCCCAGTACTAGGTATGGAGGATGTCCTCCCTCCAACTGGGTCTGGGTCTCCCTCTGGCCTCCCGGTATAGGTATGGAGGGAGTATCATCTCTCCATCCATGCCTGGTCGAGGTATGGAGGAGGGTCACCCATCCAACCACCGTCCAGGCCCAACGTTGCTTAACTTCGGTGTTCTGATGGGAACCGGTGTTTCAACGTGGCTAGGCCCTTGCCCTGTACTAGAGAAGTGGAACCACAATCAACTTGATGTACCCATAGCATTTTTAAATAGAGAGTTAGATTTAGAAGTCAATATAAAACCTCCACAGGGTGTGCCAACAAACTCTGACGTTTTCAAATTAAACAAAGAATTATATGGTCTTCGTGAAGCTCCCAAGTGTTGGAACCAATGCTTTCATGACTTTTTTGTATGTAATGGAATAGTTCGTTCCAACAATGATTTCTGTCTGTATACAGAAAAAGATGTTTGGATTTTGAAATTCGTTGATGACATTTTATTGACAGGGAAATATGAACAAATTGCTGAGCTACTGAAGAAAGAATTTTATGCCAAAGACTTGGGGTGCCTAAAACTTTTCTGGGAACAACGTTAGTGTATGAAGGAGACACAATACCCATATATCAAGGGAATACTATGTAAAAAGTCCTGAAGAAATTTAAGACGGAGGATTGCAAACGGGCATATACATCCATGGAGCCTCACTTCCAAGCAGAATCATCTGAAAAAAACTGTACATGTTCCTTATAGAGAGCTCACAGGTTGTCTCATGCATATGTCCATGATTACTTGACCATACATCACATATGCCACTTCATACTTGAGTCGATTTCTAGGCAGACCCACTTACACACAACGAAAAGCTGGTCAGCATATTCTACGTTCTCTGAAGACTACAAAGAAGTTAGCCTAAACCTGTACGAGAAACTCTGAGATGGAAGAGATTGATGCCTATATAGTTGCAGATTGAGCAGAAGATAAAAGTGATCGCAAAAGTGTTAGCGGATCAGCCATATTCTACTGTGGGAAACTCATCTTGTGGTCATCAAAAAAGCAGCAGATAGTCACCCTCTCAACAGCAGAGGCCGAGTATGTTGCAGCAGCCAGCACAGCCTCAGAGATGGTGTAGGTACGAAGAGTTGCTTCAGACCTCAACCGAGGAAGGGAAGTGCCAGCTCATATGGTTGTAGTAACCATAAGTGCTTTTTGTGTCATTGAAAGTTATGAGAACAGTCAACCTTCTAAACATATTGACATTAGAGCACATTTTATCAAAGATCTTGTTACCAACAAATGTTAACGTGGAGTACATTCTAACTGAGTATAATGTTGCTGACATTTTAGCAAAGCCTTTATCATTGAGCAAATTCAGCATGTTTACTTATGTTTACTTCAAAAGAATTTAACGCTGTTTAGAGTGCATAAATGTTAATATAAAAATGAAGATGAAATGCAACATGTTAATTCGTTTTAATTGGGTTATGGATAATTTCCCTGTGGCTTGCCTAAGTGAACTTTGACTAAATGCCAGAGTACAAATTCAAGAAAATGCAATTTTAGTATTTTCTTTTTTTTATTTATTTGGTAACTTAAAATTGAGTGAGGGTGTTAAGTGCTTCATCTTTGAAGATTTAAGTTTATCATTTGTTCACTGAGTAGGCGACAGTGTCACCACCATTTTAGTGAGGTGATGTATATTGTTTTGGTCTCCCCAGTCTCATTAAAATGTGGCACTGAAACACGTGTGAGTATTATTACTGAAAAGTTCCCTACAGGAACCTCTCAGAAGAGCCGAGGACAATATGTGGATAATGAATTACTTAAAAAAAATATATATGAATATGTGTTTCACCCTAAATATTTATGTAACAAGCTACCAAATGATTTGAAAAACAACTGATAAAGTAGGAACAGAAGTAATTGCAAAAAATCCTTAATACACTCTGTTGAAATATCTCTCTATTGCAAATAGCTAAGTAAAAGTATGAAAAATTGCCCAACTCTCTCACATAATCCCAACCTTGCCTCCCAGTGTCTTGCAGCTCACAACCTTGTCAATCTAACATCTCCATTACATGCAGAATGATTTCTGAATTATTTATGGAGCAGGCAGCCATCCTTTGCACTTCATAGATTAAATCATTGTCCGAGGATCCAGATCCTTGCAGTGTACACACAATATGGACCAACAAGAACTACATAATCAACTTAATAACTCCCTCACCTATTCAATCAAGGGTCCTACAACTATTCATTTAAGTCAATGCAATCTCTTCACGTTGCAAATGTTTTTACCCCTAAATAGGTCTAAAGGTACAGTGATATCCCAGGTATTTATCTATTTCAGCTCTGTCCATTGCTCAGTAAATGGTTGTAACTACATACCCTAGGTACTATGCCATCTTGTTTCCAGTGTTATTGATGTTGCTATGCACGTTGTTCGCTTATGTAATATAAGCAATATGTTCTGAACACATGGACACTGATCATCATGCTTTGTCTTATAAGTGATCTAGGCGAAATAAAGGTCTTGAAATGGTGCAGCCAGTAAAAAATTGAAGTAAAAGTAAACTAATTTCAAGAGCATAAATGGACAGTTGAATGGAAACCCCAACTTCACTACTTTCTGAGGGTAACCTGAAATAGAACTGGTCAAGTTGGAAGCAAAAATTTGAATCGTATATGAAAGCTACAAAATTAGAGGAAGACTAAGATAAAGAAAGGACAGTCACTGCATTGTTGCATGTTATTTCCAAAATTCTACAAATTCACTCTCCAAAAATATGAAAAAAATTTAGAAAAAGGTGTTGAAATCTTTTGAGAAATATTGCTCATCTAAAACAAATGAGACGATAGAACATCACTAATTTTTTTATAAGAGATCAAGAAAGTGGAGAATTATTCAGTAATTATTTAACAGAGGTAAAGATTCTACGTAAAACATGTGGATTTGGAGAGTTCAAGAAGAGAAAGAATTGTCTGTGACTTAGTGATTAGTGATATTAAAAATGGCTGTTAAGAGAAGAGGATCTGACAATGGAAAAATCTGCCAGTGTGTGGAGCTGGAGGATGTACAAATGAGCACCATTGGTGTGAGTGACAAGGTACATACAGTACGAGAGAGGCAGCAAAGTGCACTAAGTGTCAGAGTGAGTGGAGAGAGCAAGCAAAATAAAAGCAACGAGTCGAGCACCACAGAAAATTCAGCATGTCAACAGAGGCAGGGTGGGGCAATTTAGTCATATTAAGGTAAGCATATTATATCCATAGAATGCGAAAATGTCAATGGAGGTAACTTATGATTCTCTGGTATCATTAAGAATGATTTTAACGACAACAATTGACACAAAATGATAACAGATAATGGAAAATATTAAGTAGAAGCAAAATTAGACGCCGGGACACTTTGCAATGAAATTTCAGAAAGGTAAGTAAGAGCTCTTAAAATAGATTTTTTTAATGTATAAAAATTTTTTGCATGACATTTAGTGCATGTGGAGGCTCTCGGTTAGCAGCGATTGGTAAGTTTGCCCTGTTGTAAATTAAATATTAGGAATGGCATATTATTAGATTTTATAGTTATTGATAAAAAGGAATGAATTTTAAGTTCTGACTATAATAAGCTTGCAACCCCCTTATAGAATTTGAACTAGTCAAATGGATTAAGGATGTGGACATGACTCTAAATTTAAACAGAATTTGGTAAAGGTGAGCTTTCGTCCCGCCAGCGTTTTCGCGAATTTCACCCACTTACAATAGAGATATCGGAACCAAATTCACATCACTTATAAAGCAAACCTTGCGCATTTGTAAAATACTTTCAACACAACAATGCATCAACTACTTCAGGAATGGGAAACTTTCAAACCTGAGAAGTGCGTTTTTTCCTCTCCGCCATCTTGTGAAAAAATGCCGTTTCCTCTTATCCACTGTACGTGGCGCAGCGATCGAGCAGTTGGTTCTCTAGCATATTCACACCTCTCCTACACTATTTCTTCCCGCCTTCCACTCAAACTCGCACCGCAACAGCCATTTACTACAATGCAATTCCATTCATTCCACCGCAGTAAACATTGCACATTTCACTTCAAATGAAGGATTTACACTTCCTTTTCACTCGCATTCATTCCACTGCAATAATAACATTTCACGTATCACTTTAAATGGAGGATTGCGAGTTCCCGCAGCGAACAAACACCCGTGCCTTTAGAGGAATTCCAAGCCTGACTCCGCCGAAACGAAAATCTGGATCGCAGACATTGGTGTGTGCGTACACAATTGACAACTCATGGCGACCGTACACCACACATGAAAGAAAATGATTAACGTCAACAAGCTTCTCAACTCTCGTTGGCGAATGAATACCGGTTGACTTTTCAACAATCAACTTCCAATTATTGACAGTTAATTTCCCCCTTCCACACTACCCGAGAGAACTCCGTTAACAATACTATTTACTTAGCCTCTAACAAAAGCCCACTTATAATAACCTTGTCATCTGACGAATTTTATACCAGAAACAATACGCAGAATAACATTTTAGCCTTCTACCAATGCCCACGAATCAAATTACCAATAAGCGCGAGGGATTCTATTCTTAAAATAATACGCACAATAACATTTTAGCCTTTTACTAATGCCCACGAATAATCACCAATGAACGAGAGGGATTCTATTCTTAAAATAATACGCAGAATAACATTTTAGCCTTCTATCTATGCGCACCGAAAATCACCAATAAGCGTGAGGGATTCTATTCATAAAATAATACGCAGAATAACATTTTAGCCTTCTACCAATGCCCACCAATAATCACCAATGAGCGAGAGGGATTCTATTCTTAAAATAATACGCCCCCCAAGTTTATTGGAGGGGTGGGTTAAGGGCAAAGGAATGGAAGGGAAATTCGTTTTTCGGTTTAACAAAACACGGAAATGCAGTACAAATCAGCATTTTGAAATTTCCTCCACTCCCAGAAATGCCCATTTCCACTTTATCATTCCCGCGAAAACTGCGTTTTTCACTGTATTAATTCACGAAAATGCGTTTTTCACTTTTGAAAATGGCCAAAATGGCACGCGTACCGTCCCACCCTAGCACCCCTGTTTCACTCCATAGGCCCGTAAGCTTGTTGGGGGGGTGGGGTATAGGAATATAATAGAAGTGAAATTAGTCTTATCCCTCTACCGGTTGTTCGTGAAAACCTCCAAATATGGCGTCGAAAACGGACGAAAAAGTCGAAAAATTGGTCATTTTCAAACGTCTATATCTCAAAAACTACTAGTCACACGGGTATGATTCTCACATTTTTACAAATGCGCAACCTTCCTCTACTCATAGGTATCACATTCAATATCGTACGTTTCCTAGGTTTTTCAAAAAAAAATGTTGACCGTGCGGGACGAAAGCTCACCTTTACCCAGAATTTTAAAAATTCATAAAAATGCATTTGATGGGATGGGCATTATAAGCAATTATGAATTACCCAGAATTTTAAAAATTCATAAAAATGCATTTGATGGGATGGGCATTATAAGCAATTATGAATGAGATAAAATCAAAAGAAGATACAGACTACAATTGCAACATGAAGAAAAACACCCATAGCACTAAGAGATGAAATGAGTTAATGAAAATGGTAAAATAACGGATAACTGAAAAAAAAATACTGAACCGACCGACTGGGTCTATCTTATTGTTCTTCCTGAAAGGAAGACAGGAGGTATATAGATATGATTGGATCCCACTGAATTATATAAATACATTCGTAGATAGTAGCCAGTTTCGAACAACTAAGATCCAACATGTCTGTTATCAAAATGTTCACGGCACTAGATGCAGCCAGAGCCTTTCACAAAATTAAACTGACAAACCGAAGCACTTATTATTTAGTTATAATCACTCCTTTTGGAAGGTATAGATATTTCAGCCAACCTTTTTGTATAAGTTCTGCAACAGAGGTGTTTAAAGTGTGTTTTGAAAGTGCATGTGGTGACATAGAAGGGGTAACTTCTCATGTGGATGATTTAAGGGTTCATAGATAAAGCAACAAAAACATGATATGCCTCAAAAAGGTTTTAGACAGAACAGAAGAGAGAAATATCAAATTTAATGAAAAAAATGAAATTTTATTTGTAATGAGATCAAGTACATGACTCACAATTTCTCAGGGAAAGGTATAAGTTACGATACTGAAGAAGTTAAAGCTATAACTGACATGAATAAACCAAAATATAAAACAGTAACTCCGAGACAATATTTGGAATAAATGCATATGTATCTACATTCAATCAAAATTTATATATTATAAATGCTGTGCTAGGTAACTTAAAAAAAGAATGTTACTTAAAAATGAGACAAACATGATAATAAAATTTTCTTAGAAATAAAAGAGATTTTAAATAGGGCTCCAATATTGCCAAATTATACATAACGTAAATAAACCTGTAATACTCAATGTAGATGCTTCAAAACATGGTCTTGGGGATGGATTGATGCAAAATAATTTCCCCGTAGCATATGCGAGCAGAGCTCTTACCGAGACTCAATATGTAAGGTAATCATTATGCTCAAAAACAGCACAGACCCTCACACTTTAGATAACCGATATTTTGCCGGAAATGGGGGAGATATATTTGGTGACTTTTCCTACTGGCTCTGCCATGATGGAAAATTTCTAGCATACTAATGTATCATGCTTAAAGCTAATACCTTACCATTCTGATGGACATATAATAGGCAGATAAAAATAAAGTTGCATTAAATATTCGTTTAATAATGAAAAAATGGAAAATTTGCAACAAATACATATGTTATCATGTAAACATTTTGCCAGAACACCATTAATTGAAAAATTTATTATCTACGTTGGCAACTTTTTAAAACCAATAAACATCATTAAGACTATGGCCTTAGAGATTAAACAGCTAAGTAACTATGAACGACTTTTACAAATTTAATTATTATAATTTCTCATTACTAAAGGAATTGATATAATGCCATTACTTAATTTTGCACATATCTAAAAACTAAAAGAAATAGACGATGGCTGCATTATTACTTTCTTTGAAGCTTAAAGAGCATATTTTTTCCTGAAAACTAAAAAAATTCCTGGATATTCCTATTTTGTTCGCAACAGCTATTGATTTCATTTCATATTAATTTGATTTCTGGTTTTTCATATTTAGTGGCAATCCTGTAAATGGCCATGTTTAATAAATCAAGATAATACTCACAAAATTATCATCACATTACCTCCTCCAAACACAGGTGGAGTTGAAGTTCACAACAATTATAGCTAAGGAGAGAATATACTTCCCTAAACAAATACGAGAAGCCAACCAAATAATGAAGGAACCTACAGTTTCAACCTAGAGGAAGAGGATCATCTTCACAGCATCTAAAGAGGAATGATTCACACCTCCTCAGCCAATCAGAGGGCAGCACCAAGAATAACGCAGCAAATCAACAACGAATAAACACAGCATACAATGCTTCACGACAACTTCAACATGATGAAGATGCTCGAAAGACAGTCAGCAAAAATGTTGTCCCATAAAAGAACAATCATAGAAGAAATCCCGGAGAATGCAGAGATACCAGCTTCACGGAAACCTTAGAACTTGATATTTTTTGTTCCAACTAATCCTTTCTGATCAAACCATTTACCAATGAATAACAAAATCATTCTATACTTAATCATCAATTATTTTCAATTGTTACAACTACTCACTATTTATAGTTTCATCATGAATATATGAACTGGAAAATAGATTTCATGAGCTTGCTCACCTTCTCCCCGTGGTCTTCTTCCCTTCTCACAACAGTGATCTCCCGGAGAGGATCCTCATCTTCAGACAAGACTGGAGTTTCCTCTTTCATGACCACTACCACTTCAACACTGTCCTTTCTGCTAGTTTCACCACTACCTCTCTTCTGGATGGCCTTCGTTGGTTCCTGTGACACCCATGATGGAGCGTTGGTTGCCAAGCTTGACTGTAAAGGAAATGTCATCATCAGGGCAGGATGGTTATTCGTGGAAGTGATCAACAACTGAGGACATAAAATTGTGAACAAGTCATAAAATTTGCAGTAATGGTCATAACATCATGAAATCGATTCATATTTTGAATAGAAAATGGTGAAACATACCCGTGGATTAACATGTCGTTATTTTAATAGCACTTCTAAATTTTAATAATATCTTCAGCTGACATAACAATATTTACTAAGAAATAATACTTAAGGATAATAATGCATAGCAACTTATCCAATGAGAGTTGGACGTGACTGCAAATGCTGCCCAATTCCTCCGGAGTCTCCAGCCATTAAGAACGCAATGAAACCTGATGCTTGCCTTGAACTTATTGTTAGAGGGGAATTATAGAAAAGTTACAATGTAGTAATGTATATTATCCAGGTACCATGCATGTTGGTATAGAGATCGTCAGTAATATGTATTACAATTTAAAATAAAGCTATATGAGTAGTATAATTTAGCATAGAGAAGCTGCTTCACTCGAACTTTACAGGAACGTATGCTTTTGATGTCTCTTACCTAAATAGGTAAATTGGTACAATGTGATTTTTAACTTGTTCTAATTTCGAGCCAGCATTCTCACATTCCAGTAATAGATGCTACTTTAAATTGGGCATTAATTTTCCTTGTGTAAAACGTCCTTAATAAAGGGTAGAATCACTAAGTAATTTCTTCTCGTTCCAATGTGAACAAGCCTAAAATTATTTGGGGAAAAAAGCTGTTTACTGAATTTGGCAAAAAAATGATCAGCTGAGCCGGATTATAAACAAAATGAATATTTCATGAGCCAAAAAGAATTCAAAAAGCCTTTAAAAAAATTGTCATTTGAAAACAATCAAATTCCATACAGGGTGACGTCATGTTGCAGTACTAAATCTGTAGGCATGTTAACCCTTAAGCTGTGGCAGTTAGAGTTCATTTCGTCCACCCTGTGAGAGAAATATCTATTCGGACGGAGCCTGTCCCTCCTTCCCACGGGCCAAGGCCCGGCAGTTATATGACCCATGTAATCCCCTCCCGACCCTTTTCTCGGGATCTCAGGGGGTGGGCAATGGAACTTGTTGAGGGATTGGTGGGATTTGGAACTAATTTTGAAAATTTGTTTATAGGCGTAATTGTTGAAAATAAATATGAAAATATTTTTTTCTTGCAATTTTCTGTTTAGTTTGATACCAAGCACCAAATAAATCCGTTGATAATTGAGCCGGGAGCGAGCATACGACATCTAACTTTTTAGACAACCATAACTCATTATGCAAGCAATGGCAAGAAAGGGTTGCACCTTATTTCGGTGGTATGCGATCCCTAAAGAGCATGGGAAGGGAGTGGTTTGGGTAAAAAGGGTGGATTCCCAGATGTCCACCGCTGGAAAGAAAGAGTTTGGGTCATAAAAATATGAAAGGCTGAGATAGCTGGTAGACAGAAAGGGTGAAACGTACAAGAACGTTCTTTCCGCAGTTCCCGGTACACATGTACATGTACGTTTTCCAGAGTCTAAGGGTTAATGTTTTTAGATGTATAGCTGAGGACAAGCTTGCAATTAAATATTATGTTAAGATATAACAAGGGTAATATATAATGAGGGTATAACAACAATATGATGGTTTCACACACAAAAATGTATCTAGATAAGAGACTTTAATATGAGAATTTCTAAGGAAATAAAATCTCAGGCCACTTTCATGTCTCTTGAAAATGGCATTATTGTTGTTGGTGTACCATAATGACAAAGGTGGTGACTGAGGGTTCATTTCTTTTTAACATTCCTTAATATTTTATTTTTTGTCAATTTATCTTTGACTATATTTCTATGGTGTTAATTTCTGTTTGATAATGTTAAATACACTACTGTTATTTTAGCTAAACCATGCCATCTGACAAAGTAGCCCTGTAATGGGCTGATGTCCCTGAATTTACCATATTTATACATTTATTCATTCATAGCGAGAAAAAAATCTGCAGTTAAGATATCCTTAATATTAATTTTACAATATAACATCCTATCCTTTGAAGGCTTGGATATTTTGATTTTTAAGCATACATACTGTGCATCTTAAAATGATTGTTAATATATAATACATTTATTAAAAGGGTTGATATAAAACCCTTTATAAAGTTATACATTGAGTAAAAGTATTAAGGCAACAAGGAAAATCAGCTTTAAAGTAAATAAAGGCACATGAAGGATATGTAGGTAAGCTTCAAAATAAAGATTACAGAGTAAGAGAAAAAAATAGATATGACTTAACCTAATATGAACATCAGACATTCACAACTGAGTGCGGCAATTTTACATAAGAATATAGATATGACGTAATAAAAGAAGGCAAACAGTCAAGAAATATTACTTCTCACATATCTTTTGAAGGTGCTTGAAGAAGAAGTAAAAAAAGTCAATGTCGCTTGAGATTTCATTAGCATCTCTCATTGCATGGTACAGTGGCATGTAGATTGAATAATTATTTGGCATACAGGGAACATTAAACAAATTGCACAGTCTTGTGTTTACTGAAGTTACCCTTAGAGAGAGAAATGACAATAGAGTTGAGCATTATATGTAATTTTTCAAAACATAATGTAAGAATACAACACCAGATTGTTTTCTTCTACATCGAAGACTATTCAGGTTTAAGTAATTCATTACACTTGTCATATTCTCCTTTTGTTCTGGGAACAGAAAATTTGATTGAAGCACAACTTAAAAATTTTGGTTGGCTCCTCTCCACATATGATTCATATTTCCCATAAAATGGATTCCACACAATTGAATAGTACTCTAAGATTTATCTGACAAGAGACATATATAATATCCTTAGACAGTGAATGTTCTTAAAATCCTTTCTGGCACAACAAATAAAACCCAACATTCTGTATGCCTTGGATGTTATGTTAAGTCATAACACAATCTTGAATCAAAAGTTACCCCAAGATCTTTAAAGTAATTGACTCAAAGTAGCATGTTCCCAGAACATGAGTATTCATATGAGAATGATGGATTACCTCTACAGTAGGTCATTACAAAACATTTACTATAGTTAAAGGACATAAAACACACCACTGGGAGACATTTGTGAGGTATTCCTGTAGTTCTATGGCATAATTTTCAGTCCTCACTTGGTGAAATAATATGAGATCATCTGCATATAACAAGTATTTAATGAGAGTTAGCTCTTGACCAATGTCATTTATAAAAAGTGAAAAGAGCAAAGGACCGAGATGGGAGCCCTGTGGTACACCACTTGGTACACCAAAAGATATATAGTGAGGTAGTTCCCAGTACTTTAACACTGAGCCTCCTAATTGCTATGGTTAAATCCTTACATGAAGTAAACTTCAAGTTCGTAAACAACACTCAAGAGTTTCAGAAATAAATGTTCGCTAGGTATTATTGAAAATTTAATATTCCTTCAAGTTGTCTATGCCAAGAAATTTTAACATTTTCCTAATTGAATGAAATTTGGATTAAGTAGTTTATGTATGAAAATCTTTTCACTGCTTGATGTCCCTTTAAACCCTTGGGTTTCATCAATTGTATATCCCATGATATTCATAAAAATTGTTTTTTATTCCTTAAATACTGTGTATACTAAGATGCTACCAATGCGCAAACAACATATCTAATACATCTGTGTACAAAATAATAAAATTGTGTATACATAATATTATCATGTACTCCTTTTCATTTGTTGTATATCTGTGCAAAACCAACAGAACTAATGAAACCAATAAATATGGCTATAAAGTCTCACGAAATATTTACAAAATTCATAATTTTTAAACTCTTTTTTTCTCTAAAACTACACGACACACAGGTATGATTCTTGCATTTAAAAATACTTATTATTTTCACTGCACATTACTGTCACAGTTATTTTCGCCATAATCGGTGGTTTCGGGCAAAAAAATATTTTCTAATGGTGTGATGGAAGCTCGAATTAACACAAATGATCATAGCCAAGTATATTGTCTCCCAAGTCTCTTGTGAGTCACAGCGAAGTCTCTCCACAATCCATTAACTGTGTTGAACTATGATTGAATGTTGAGTTTGTAATGGAACATGAGACTCTCCTTTGTGGACTAAATCATTGTCCTGGGTCCCAAACCTACCCAGTGTACAAAAAAAATGGCCAACATTGAGTGAGACACTCGAGATAATATCTTTTCCGCTATTCAATACAAGTTCAGTTCAACCATTTGCTCGATGAATTCCAATCTCTTTACGTTTTTAATTTTTGTGCCTCAAGATAGGTCTGAAGTTACAGTGTTTCTCAGGTACATCTAATAAATCAGCTCTACCCATTGCTCGCCGGACGAAAATTATTGATACTCACCACCAAGCCCCGGTTGGCTATCATGGTGAGGAAAGAGATCTTCGCTTTGATACATGTCGTCTTGAAATGTTTAAACTCCTTCACTTTGCTGATGCATTCCTCGCAAATAGTCCACGGCAGCCCGTCCTTCTTGGACACCTTTAAAAAAGACAAGAGTGGGCGAGAAACAGACTTTCGAGCAGCAAAATGCTACTGTTAATAAAATTCAAATAGAGGCAAGATCTACCTAATATACAGTCAGGTTTAACGTCAAACAAAAAAACACAAATTAAATGTTGCCCAACGTAGCCAATATCATACATTTTTTAAAGATATTTCGAAAAAAATTCAAATCTCACTGTAGATCTGCACGATATGAGATGGAAAGGGTGCCTTCTCAATTCCTTACATTGAACCATAAGCAATTAAATCACAACATTAATGTGTTTCAAATTGGGAGCTCAAAACGGTAAAGGTGAGTTAGCGTCCAGTCTGGGAGAAAATTAATTTCACCTGCTTCCCGATCACCTTATACCACCTATTTCACTTATATTGCTACGCTACATATGCGCATTTATACTAACCTTTCATTTGCTTCATAAATCCTTTTTCTTTCGTAAACTATTCACTTAAACCTGTGATGTGAATCAATTTCTCGACGCCATGTTGGAAATACTGACGTTTTCCTCCTAGTTCCCCCAGACGACGCAGCGGTCGAGCAGTTTCTTCATTTTCTATATTCACCACCCATGATTTTTCCCGCCTTCAACTTAAAACTATTCCCGCTTTTCGATGGCTTTATCACACTCAAGAGGGACGGGTATCCTCTCGGAGCTACCCTATAATCTTTGAAGGTACCTCATTCCACTTCCTCCATACGGAAAATTCATCACCAACTCTCCTCTCGCCGTAATTTTACGCAAAGCAATCACCATTGGGGTGGGTTGTATAATCACCAACGGGGCGGCCCGCAGGGCCGCCCCGTTGGTTTAAAAGGGTATTCGTGAAAATAAAACGTAACTATCCGCCAAATAACCTATCTTTCCGTTCGGAAATGGCCTTTTTGAGGTCGCGTACCGTCCCACCCTAGTACCCCTGTTCCACTCCTCAGACCCGCAACGTTATTAAGTATGTGATCTTTCAGACGTGAAATTAGTCCGTATCCCTCTACCCGGACTTCAGAAAATCTCGCAATATGGCGTCAAAATATCACCAAAAATACGCGAATTTGGTCATTTTCAACATTTATTTTCTCAAAAAACTAAGAATCTCACGACTTTCTTTCTTACATTTATGAAATGCGCAATCCTTTCACTTTCCTTTCACATTTCTCTGATACCCTTCACTTTTCTATGTTTCTCACAAAAAATTTTCTCCCAGACTGGACCCTAACTCTTCTTTACCAATGACACATCTAGGAATCATGTTACAAGTGGGATCAAGATATCCCTTAATTCTTTGTACACTGAACCCAGTCTGAGAAGGAAGAAAGATAGTAGTGTAGAAAAATAGGTTCGTAGACTACCGATTTCTCTAATTATATATGCATAAGTCTCTGCCACAGGAATTAATAGTATGGTTGACCCATATTTACGTAACATTCCTGACAATAATACAAACTTACCTCCATCTGAATGAGCTCCTCAATAATTTCCCATAAGTGGAGGCCTTGATAACCATTAGGATCGAAAATATTGATCAAATCTTCTTCTTCCGCCAGACACAGTCGACAAACTTGCACGCCCTCAATGCCCATATTTTTGTTAACGTTTTTAAACATACTGGAAAAAGGTACGCGTCGATTAAAATGTGAGAAGTTAATCACATTCAAACACAGTGCATTAGCATGAATAGCCAGGCACAGAAGTCTCTCTCAATTTTCAAGTTCACTCAATTCAATCCGTAATGGATGGAATATTCGTCGCTTTACTACTTCACATAAATGTAAACAGTGTCGTTATGTTAACCCGCAAAGTAAATGTGACTTAAGTCATGACTTACACTTTATAAGATGAAATTTTCCTTTTGGTAAATTAAATTACTCCGAAACCCTAATATATGCCCCTTTCCTGGGAGGCGTGCTTCTGTACAATGTAACATATACTGTACTACGGAAATAAGAAAGCCTGGTATCTTTATTTGCGCGGAGGATTTTTAATCCGATTGATATATTTGTGATCTTGTCAACAAAAGTTTACTTTGAATTGTGGGTAGTCAGATAACAAATTATCGATTTTACAGAAGTTTATTCTCAGTCAATGTCGTAGCGTAAGGCTCAAATGGATAAAATTTTAAATTTGAAAGCATTTTTATATCAATGATATTGCTGCCTTCACACGGGTGTTATGCTTCCTAAAAAATATTTTCTATTGTTTTATTTACCTCTCTACGATCGTGGTTTGGCTATATTATTCGATGTCTTGGTGCAATGCTTCGATATCGATGGAAGAACCTGTTAAAAAGGTAACTAACTATTCTTGTCAAGGCAGAATTTCTATTGATACAAAACATTTACTAATACGCATATCTGTGACATCTGTTGCTTCAATTACCCACAATTCATAGTTTACCGTTATCACCAACATCAAAAAGTATAAGAACGAGTTAAAAAAATTTACTTGTAAAGTTTGCTAGCTTTCTATTTTTCGCATAAAAATAAATGTAATGATTTAGGTTTGCATGAACCCAAAATAAAGGGCCATGAATAAAGGGCTAGGAGTACTTTAAAGGTCCTACAGGACGACTTCAGTTAACTATCACATGTTGGTTTACATGTAACTCTTGCTTTACGGGCCAAGGTAACGACAATGTTTATACGAGATGAAAGTAAGCAGAGGTAGTAAAACGAGTGAGAATTTACCATGCATTACGTACTGAATTGAGAAAAGACTTCCGTACCTGGATGCGAATTCGCTGTGATTATTTGCGTTTAAATTCTCACATTATAATATACGTGTATCCTGGACCAGTATGTTTAAAAACGTTCAAAATATGATGGACAAGGGGAGCGTGCAAGTTTGCCGACTCTGTCTTGCGGCAGAAGAAGATTTGATCCATATATTCAACCCTAAAGGTTATCAGGGTTTACTCTTATGGGAAATTATCGAGGAGCTCCTTCAGATGGAGGTAAGTTTGTCGGAAATGAACGTAAATATGTGTCAAATAAACAATTAATATCTGTGGCAGTGACTTTTGTGTATCTAAGTAAATGTATAGGTACTCTACGAACCTATTGTTCTGCTCTTCTATCTTTCTCCCTGCTCAGACTCGGCTCGGTGTTCAAAGATTTAAGAGGTTTTTTCTATCCCTCTAGGAAAGTGAGTCTGAGATGTGTATTTTTTGTTATCCCTTCCTGTTAAATTTTTAGCGTGCGCTTTCAGTCTTATCTAGCGCAAGAACTATCGTAGTTACTGTGCAACATTTTATTTTGATTAGTTTATTTGTTGATATACTTGGATTGAAATGTTTACCGACTCCACAAATAAGTTTAATTTTTGTGTGAATACATTAAAAAATATATAAAATTAGCTACGATGGGAAACATTAGTTTTTTGTTGATGCTGGTATACTTGACCATCAATTTGGCAGACCACATCCCTATTTGAATGATAACCGTAGAATTTTGCTGATCGAATGTCTGTTTCTCATCCACTCTTGTCTTCTTTAAAGGTGTCCAAGAACGACGGGTTGCCATGGACTATTTGCGAGTGCTGCATTGGCAAAGTAAAGGATTTCAAAGATTTTAAGACGACATGCATCAAAGCGAAGATCTCTTACCTCATCATGATCGCCAACAGGGGTTTGGTGGTGAGTATTAATAGTTTTCGCATGGCGAGCGATGGGCAGAGGTGGTTAATAAGAAATGCCTGGGAAAACATTGTATTGAAAAATATATAGGAAACAGTATTGAATAGCGAAAAGATATTTTATCGGGTATCTCATACAATTCTGGCCATTTCTTGTGCACGGTGGGAGCGTTTGGGACCCATGACAAAGATTAGACCACAAAGTACAAAAGAGAGTCATTTTCCATTACAAACTCAACAATCAATCATTGTATGTCATCAATCATCAAACAATAAATGGATTGTGGGGACACTTGGTTGTAAGCCACAAGAGACTGATAGGCAATATACTTGCCTATGATTATTTGCGAAATGTTGGCCATATCTGTGTTAATTCGAGTTTCATCACACCAGTGAATAATACTTTTGCAGGAAACCTCTGTAAATGGCGAAAATTACTGTGACCTAAAGGGGTGGTTTAAGAACGTGCATTTTTTATTTGTAAGAAGCATATACGCTTCTTACATATACTGGAGTTATCATGTATTTTTACAGAAAATTAAGTTTGAATTTGACCATTTTTTTTTTATAAATATATAAAAGATTTCTTAGCCATATTTGGAGGTGTTATTAGCTATGTCGGTCTTACACAGATATACAACAAGTGGAAAGGAGTGCATTATAATGATTTATATACCCAGTTTTTTATTTTATACTCAGCTGTATTAAGTATGTTGTCTGTGCAATGATGGCATCTTAGTATACACTTTATTTAACGAATAAACAAGATATTTTTATGCTTTAACATTGCTTATTATAATCTTAATGTATTTTCAGCCTGTAATATGAATTTTTCCAAGTCCTTCTTTGCTTGCTTAATTACTTTGTTTTAACAAGGTGTGGTGGCTTAATATACATGATATTGGGTATGTAATATCCTTAATGCTCAGTTAAATTATATTTACATGTCACACTTGGCACTTCTTGAAGGTTCCACTGAAGAAAGATGCCTCTCAGAGGGTTGCATAAAAACATTTTTACAAAAGATACCAAGAGTAGTCCTCACATGAGCTGTTATTATTTTGAGATGTGAAAATATTATATTTGAGCTGTTAGTTAAAATAAACAAATAATAGCACTATTGTTGGTAATTGTCAACAAACCCAACTCTTCACCTTCATCTGGTTTAACATCTGGAAATTTATGTATTCGTGCATACTTTCTTTGCTTCTCTATCTTCCTGGAACCATTCACCTTTCTCTTGTATACATTTAGCTATTTTGTGTTCATAAGCATGTCCATAAGCAGTCCATAAGCATGTCTTTAGATTATGTCAGAAAGGGAATGTACATGACAATGTATTGGGAAATTATGAAATATGGCAATCCTTACTTTATAAATGGCATATTTGTCATGTTGTTATTTTTTTTGTTTTTGAATTCTTTCACTTAACTATACAGGCATAAACATTGGAAAAATTTAATGTCATTTATTAAAAGTCTCAGCTTGACTTGTAACTAAACCAATTTTTTTGAGTGGTACAGTTTGTGAAACACGTTTTTCTGCAGCACCACCCACTTTTGTGACCATTGTGGCTTGTCTTCAAGAAAAGTGGGTGGTGCTGCAGAAAAACGTGTTTCACAAACTGTACCACTCAAAAAAATTGGTTTAGTTACAAGTCAAGCTGAGACTTTTAATAAATGACATTAAATTTTTCCAATGTTTATGCCTGTATAGTTAAGTGAAAGAATTCAAAAACAAAAAAAATAACAACATGACAAATATGCCATTTATAAAGTAAGGATTGCCATATTTCATAATTTCCCAATACATTGTCATGTACATTCCCTTTCTGACATAATCTAAAGACATGCTTATGGACTGCTTATGGACATGCTTATGAACACAAAATAGCTAAATGTATACAAGAGAAAGGTGAATGGTTCCAGGAAGATAGAGAAGCAAAGAAAGTATGCACGAATACATAAATTTCCAGATGTTAAACCAGATGAAGGTGAAGAGTTGGGTTTGTTGACAATTACCAACAATAGTGCTATTATTTGTTTATTTTAACTAACAGCTCAAATATAATATTTTCACATCTCAAAATAATAACAGCTCATGTGAGGACTACTCTTGGTATCTTTTGTAAAAATGTTTTTATGCAACCCTCTGAGAGGCATCTTTCTTCAGTGGAACCTTCAAGAAGTGCCAAGTGTGACATGTAAATATAATTTAACTGAGCATTAAGGATATTACATACCCAATATCATGTATATTAAGCCACCACACCTTGTTAAAACAAAGTAATTAAGCAAGCAAAGAAGGACTTGGAAAAATTCATATTACAGGCTGAAAATACATTAAGATTATAATAAGCAATGTTAAAGCATAAAAATATCTTGTTTATTCGTTAAATAAAGTGTATACTAAGATGCCATCATTGCACAGACAACATACTTAATACAGCTGAGTATAAAATAAAAAACTGGGTATATAAATCATTATAATGCACTCCTTTCCACTTGTTGTATATCTGTGTAAGACCGACATAGCTAATAACACCTCCAAATATGGCTAAGAAATCTTTTATATATTTATAAAAAAAAAATGGTCAAATTCAAACTTAATTTTCTGTAAAAATACATGATAACTCCAGTATATGTAAGAAGCGTATATGCTTCTTACAAATAAAAAATGCACATTCTTAAACCACCCCTTTAGGTCACAGTAATTTTCGCCATTTACAGAGGTTTCCTGCAAAAGTATTATTCACTGGTGTGATGAAACTCGAATTAACACAGATATGGCCAACATTTCGCAAATAATCATAGGCAAGTATATTGCCTATCAGTCTCTTGTGGCTTACAACCAAGTGTCCCCACAATCCATTTATTGTTTGATGATTGATGACATACAATGATTGATTGTTGAGTTTGTAATGGAAAATGACTCTCTTTTGTACTTTGTGGTCTAATCTTTGTCATGGGTCCCAAACGCTCCCACCGTGCACAAGAAATGGCCAGAATTGTATGAGATACCCGATAAAATATCTTTTCGCTATTCAATACTGTTTCCTATATATTTTTCAATACAATGTTTTCCCAGGCATTTCTTATTAACCACCTCTGCCCATCGCTCGCCATGCGAAAACTATTAATACTCACCACCAAACCCCTGTTGGCGATCATGATGAGGTAAGAGATCTTCGCTTTGATGCATGTCGTCTTAAAATCTTTGAAATCCTTTACTTTGCCAATGCAGCACTCGCAAATAGTCCATGGCAACCCGTCGTTCTTGGACACCTTTAAAGAAGACAAGAGTGGATGAGAAACAGACATTCGATCAGCAAAATTCTACGGTTATCATTCAAATAGGGATGTGGTCTGCCAAATTGATGGTCAAGTATACCAGCATCAACAAAAAACTAATGTTTCCCATCGTAGCTAATTTTATATATTTTTTAATGTATTCACACAAAAATTAAACTTATTTGTGGAGTCGGTAAACATTTCAATCCAAGTATATCAACAAATAAACTAATCAAAATAAAATGTTGCACAGTAACTACGATAGTTCTTGCGCTAGATAAGACTGAAAGCGCACGCTAAAAATTTAACAGGAAGGGATAACAAAAAATACACATCTCAGACTCACTTTCCTAGAGGGATAGAAAAAACCTCTTAAATCTTTGAACACCGAGCCGAGTCTGAGCAGGGAGAAAGATAGAAGAGCAGAACAATAGGTTCGTAGAGTACCTATACATTTACTTAGATACACAAAAGTCACTGCCACAGATATTAATTGTTTATTTGACACATATTTACGTTCATTTCCGACAAACTTACCTCCATCTGAAGGAGCTCCTCGATAATTTCCCATAAGAGTAAACCCTGATAACCTTTAGGGTTGAATATATGGATCAAATCTTCTTCTGCCGCAAGACAGAGTCGGCAAACTTGCACGCTCCCCTTGTCCATCATATTTTGAACGTTTTTAAACATACTGGTCCAGGATACACGTATATTATAATGTGAGAATTTAAACGCAAATAATCACAGCGAATTCGCATCCAGGTACGGAAGTCTTTTCTCAATTCAGTACGTAATGCATGGTAAATTCTCACTCGTTTTACTACCTCTGCTTACTTTCATCTCGTATAAACATTGTCGTTACCTTGGCCCGTAAAGCAAGAGTTACATGTAAACCAACATGTGATAGTTAACTGAAGTCGTCCTGTAGGACCTTTAAAGTACTCCTAGCCCTTTATTCATGGCCCTTTATTTTGGGTTCATGCAAACCTAAATCATTACATTTATTTTTATGCGAAAAATAGAAAGCTAGCAAACTTTACAAGTAAATTTTTTTAACTCGTTCTTATACTTTTTGATGTTGGTGATAACGGTAAACTATGAATTGTGGGTAATTGAAGCAACAGATGTCACAGATATGCGTATTAGTAAATGTTTTGTATCAATAGAAATTCTGCCTTGACAAGAATAGTTAGTTACCTTTTTAACAGGTTCTTCCATCGATATCGAAGCATTGCACCAAGACATCGAATAATATAGCCAAACCACGATCGTAGAGAGGTAAATAAAACAATAGAAAATATTTTTTAGGAAGCATAACACCCGTGTGAAGGCAGCAATATCATTGATATAAAAATGCTTTCAAATTTAAAATTTTATCCATTTGAGCCTTACGCTACGACATTGACTGAGAATAAACTTCTGTAAAATCGATAATTTGTTATCTGACTACCCACAATTCAAAGTAAACTTTTGTTGACAAGATCACAAATATATCAATCGGATTAAAAATCCTCCGCGCAAATAAAGATACCAGGCTTTCTTATTTCCGTAGTACAGTATATGTTACATTGTACAGAAGCACGCCTCCCAGGAAAGGGGCATATATTAGGGTTTCGGAGTAATTTAATTTACCAAAAGGAAAATTTCATCTTATAAAGTGTAAGTCATGACTTAAGTCACATTTACTTTGCGGGTTAACATAACGACACTGTTTACATTTATGTGAAGTAGTAAAGCGACGAATATTCCATCCATTACGGATTGAATTGAGTGAACTTGAAAATTGAGAGAGACTTCTGTGCCTGGCTATTCATGCTAATGCACTGTGTTTGAATGTGATTAACTTCTCACATTTTAATCGACGCGTACCTTTTTCCAGTATGTTTAAAAACGTTAACAAAAATATGGGCATTGAGGGCGTGCAAGTTTGTCGACTGTGTCTGGCGGAAGAAGAAGATTTGATCAATATTTTCGATCCTAATGGTTATCAAGGCCTCCACTTATGGGAAATTATTGAGGTCTTATGATTATATGATACTTATGATTTTGTTACCTATGGAGATCTGATCGTATAATTATTATGGTAATCACTTCATGCTTACAGATGTGGTGAGAAAGCATTTTCCCGATGCTACTGATGAAGCTATTAGTATGGAAATAAAAAATTGGTTAAGGCTGTCAAAGTTAAGATTTGACCGTGAAAAAATGAAGTGAGTATATGGCAGATTTTACTGTTTTATAGTAAGAAGTTAGTTTGAGTTAAGTTTTCGAAATTCTTCTGCACCCTTCATTCTTTAATATTTACTTTTTAATTGTGGGCATTGTACCAAGATGATACCATAAAATATTTGTTGAGGAGCAAGGTCCATTTCCCAGTGAATAACTACAAACATTTGTGTAATGTAAAATTTTTAATGAGTAGTGCAAATTGCAAGTGTAAAACGAAATTTAAGATAAAGAAAATATCCTATTTAATTGTTGGGTGGAAAGTTAAAGTTCTCATTCCTCTTCTAAAGAGTGTAATCCTTGAGGGTTAATATTTGCTCAATAGCCTGAAACAAAGCTCTGCAAAAGTTCTACTTGATAGTATTACATTTGTCCTTATTTATCTTTCCAGGGCAGTCGTGGATGGTGATATAAAGGCTTCTAAAGAAGACTAATGGGAACAATTATTATCCAACTCATGTACATATCAAAATAAATGTGTTGAAAGTTATTCATCATCTTTTTTATTAGAATGCATGGAGATTGATCTCTGGAATCTATACTACACCTCTGAAGTGTCGGTGTAGTATGATGCCAGCCTTTGTTTGTGCTTATCCAGATAGACCTGTGCGGACCCGGAAGAATGATCTTAAATGTCATTTGCTTAGTATTTGGCCTTCCAAAAGTTAGATAGGAGGTATAATTTCAGGATTAGGGTGTCTCTGAAATCCATGTGAGACCTCTTAGTGATGTTTCTGAGACCTCTCGGTAACATCACTGAGACCTCTCAGGGACATCACTTGTGATGTCTCTGAGACCACGACAAAAGCGGACGTAGAGCTGTCTCAGAGACATCTCTGAGTAGTCTCTGAGAGGTCACGGAATGTCTCAGAGACATCACATGTGATGTCTCTGAGATCCATTTGAGTCCTCTCAGAGACCTCTCAGTGATGTCTCTGAGACCTCTCAGAGACATCTCATGCGATGTCTCTGAGACTACGACAAAAGCGGACATAGAGCTGTCTCAGAGACATCTCTGAGTAGTCTCTGAGAGGTCACGTAATGTCTCTGAGAGATTCATTGAGA
This sequence comes from Pyrrhosoma nymphula, assembly GCA_963573305.1. Taxonomy (NCBI): domain Eukaryota; kingdom Metazoa; phylum Arthropoda; class Insecta; order Odonata; family Coenagrionidae; genus Pyrrhosoma; species Pyrrhosoma nymphula. The sequence continues at coordinate 23,685,494 of OY754340.1, read as the reverse complement.
CATTTGAGACATCTCTGAGACATCTCAGAGATGTGTTTCTGCTATGTGGGGAGTCTTACGGGAGCGCGATCCCCTGCGTTCCCGGCCATCTATCAGTTGGTCCTTAAACTAACTCCGCCACAAGCAACCCCCACCTTCTCCTTCCTGCAAGTGGAATGAGGGGATAACCGCAATGGGCGAAAATTTCTAACGGTCAAGTGGGAGAATTTCTAGGAAGTTACGGCGTATTTGTGGTGATTGAACCCCTACAGCTGCATATAGTTTTAAAATTTGAGAGTGTTTTACACGTGTGACAAACGGACGCAGTTGTCAGCAAGTGACACTTAGTATGTTTACAAAGTTGGAGAGAAAGAAATGCTACGTTACGGGGTGAACGACGGTTGGTGGTAAACTCTACCGGATTCCTATCGTCGAGAAAAGGTACGTTGATTAGTCATGTAAGATAATTGTAGTCATGAAAATTCAAGTAAATCAACGTAATGGATGTTTATCATCGAGTGTACGTAGTTTTAAAAAAAACTAGCACTTAGAAAAGGAATGTTTTGAACCTGAAACAGAGCTTGTCTGCTGAGTAAATGATAGATATCCAGTCGATGGCCTAAGGAAGTGATATTTAATTCGATGTTATTAATACAGACTTTTCAATAACATTCGACGAGGCCAATCATTCTATCTTTTGGTGTAAACCGAAATCTATTGGTATCAATCGAATAATGTATAACATATGATCACGGTTTGAGAATTACCTTGTACATATATCGTCTGCTACTTTTAAAATTTTTAGATTACCATGGCTCGTACCCATTTGAAGAAAGTTATTTCCAAAAGACCATGCTCTTAATTTATAATAACATTATACTAATGATATTATGTCGAAATTATAGTTATAAATAATTTTACCTTTGGATTCTGTAAAGCATATGCAGGAAGTTATACCACAGTTATACTAGGTGACTGAAAAATGGAGTCCTTTCTTAAATGAACTCCTAGTACTATATTATTGTAAAATATAGATGGAAATTACATTTTGTCAACGTTATGACTATTTTGTATAAAATTTGAACTTGTAATTGCTATTGCAAGCACCTTGGTGCTTCATGGATGCTATCTACCATCGATTATAGAGTTGATGGAAAGACCAGTCTGCAATTATGCAATGCAATGATGCAAATATTGGTTTGTAATTTAGTGGGGTAGCTATAATGTTCTTACTTTTAATATTAATCAGAATATTCAATGAAATGGAAGTGAAATTATAGGACCTATATTTAAGAAAGAAATGGTATTTACTCACGGAAAGCATTCAGTTTATTTTAAAACATTCGAAGCAAAGTTCTCAATCAATTTGGTTTTTAATGAAATGTAGGAATGGAATTGGAATGGACTACCAACTAAAACTATAAAGCATTGACTCAATTACTATTGACATTTTCTGGCATTGAAAATGACAGAATCCAAAGATCTTAACTATTATTGGCTTCATATGACAACTAGTGTGGATGGGTTTCTGTGCCTTTATAACATTTTCTAAAGCTGTTGAAATAAATAGTTGATGCCACTGATAACCTCACAGTTTTTTTAAAGATTGAAATGCTAGAAATACTGCCCATTTCACTTTTTTTGTAGGGCACTGGCATGGAGGAGATTCTGTTTGAATCCTGTCATGGACAGGTATTTATTGAGAGAACTACAATACAGTTTTCAGATTTGCATAAAGCACTTTGCTGAGGATGCTTTTACATTTCCCTTGTCTGAAACTCTTCTCCGAAACGCGGTGCCCACTCTTTCACCACCAATAATAGACGTTGCACAGCCTCCACTACTATCCCCTGGCCTACTCTTATCTCGACTTTCTTTTTGCTGATGTCTTAGGAATGGATAGCCTTGCAACAGCTGAGTTCCTGATGGAGTTTCACCAGCTGTTCGATAGTATCTTGACCATTACGGTAGAATGACAATGAAAATGCACGTCCACTCTTTGGCAAGTGTATATGTGCCCATGTATATGTGCATTAATGGTTAGCTGGTTCATACTGTGTTTAACATAAGTGCAAAGGTAATAATTATTTAAATGTACAGGCAAGGTAAAGCCAAAATTTTTATTTCCCTAAAATATGGCTTACATGATTGCTGTACGTTAGTATAATTTTTGCAATATACCTGATTATTCTCTTATGCATTACAAAAACTTTGTAAAAATTTGGAGATAATCCCCAGAAAATTAACCCATAGTGCAAGTGGGACTGGAAATTTCCAAAGTAAACCATTTTCAACACTTCTGTGTCAACAATTTCTGCCAGATTCTGTATTACATAACAATTTTTTGCAAGTTTAGAACATACTTGGTTAATGTGGACTTTCCATTTCAAAGATTCATCGATTATATAACCTAGAAACTTTAACTGCATATACAGTGAAACCTCCCAATAGCGGAAACGTTTGGGCCCGGAAAAATCGTTCGCTATTGAGAGGTGCCCACTATTCAGAGGGGACCGAAGTTACGACATGCTTCTCTATGCAGTAAATATGCCAGTACATTAAAATGTAAAGGAGTTAATATATTTCATTTATCATTTATGTCTTTATATTGAAAAAATACACATTTAAAAAAAATATGGAATGAAATTGGATAAATTTGATGTCAAAAAATAAGAAATTCCCATTACTTTTGCGATTTGAAGAGGTTTTTCCTTGATGAATGGTCCAGATACTGGAATGTTAAATGATTGAGCCCTACAAAACCACTCAAATGTGAGACTATTGATTACTAAACCATCCAATTTCAGAAACTGCTACTTTATATTGTCACCTTTGTCCTCAGCCTATTCTTTCATTAATTTCTCCTCCATTGCTCCTAATGATGCACTGCGCACGTTTTCACTTGTTACCTTATGACGTTCAAGGTGATACTGAGGCTAGAGCAAGCATCAGTGCTAAAATCATTCAAAATGATTGGGGGGAGGGAGGAGAAGAAGGGGAACAATACAGAAGTTTGCAAACGGAGCAAGCTTGACACTATAAGAGGTGTAGAAGCCCTCATTTTGCCAGCAATAAGGTACATCATGGTTAACCATGAGGGGAAAGGGAACAGGCAGGATTAATGACTTTTTGATGGACAATAGATTGTACCTGAATTGTTAAGATAAGCTTTGGTCTGGAAAAGTACCAGAGTTCCTTCAAGAAATGAGGTTTACTGTTCAGGGAAGGAGGCATTTTTAAAGAATAGCTCGTCACGAGTGTCCATTAATGGAGGCAATTGAAGATTTTTTTTTCTTTTCTGTTGTCTGCATCTGTCATTGATAATGTTCGCTATTTGGAGGTATTATTTCCATTAGTTTCCATGTTCTACTGCCGGGGATTGAAAAACTCCGTTTTTAGGAAGTATCTGCTATTTGGCGGTGTCCATTAAGGGAGGTTTGACTGTAGTACTATGTTTTCATTTTTTAAATTGTTGGGGAAATAATTCATGTGTAATAAATACAATAGGGGCCCAAGGATTTCCCTAGGGAACTGAACTGTTTAGTATTTACTCACTGTGTTGTTGGGTCCTATGCTGTTGATCTCCACCATCTCTTTTCTATCCTTCATATATGGTTTTAGCCATTTAAGAGCAATGTCTCCAGTTCCATATCCTTCTCATTTATTCAAAAGAATGTTGTGGTCCACTGTAGTGAAGGTCCTTGATAGGTCTTTGAAGATATGCTAACAGAGTATTCATTGGAATCCCACGAGGTCATTATCTTTTTCAGAAAACTTGCTCGAGCCTCATTTGTGCCTTTTCCCTTTTCGAAACCATAGTGCTCCTTGAATTTAAAATGTTTATGAACCTCCCTCGCATGAAAGACTCATGGATCTAAGAAAAACTGGTCAGGACACCTGGCGGTAATTATTTATGTCATCCTCAACCCCTTTTTTGAGAATAAGTTTCATTTTTGAGATTTTTAAGTAGTCTGGGAACTCACCATTTATGAAGGTTTCATTTATAACAAAAGTCAAGGGTTTAATTATTGCAATAGCAATTTTTTTTAAATAGTGATAGGACAGTCATCAACTCCAACTGATCATTTACTTTTGACACCCATAAAGGCCGTTTTACACCGGGCACGTCATTGCACAGGTTAGAGCTGCATTAATTTATAATATGGCGGGCAATTGCGCGAATGCATGAACGAAATTAGAATAAGGGCTATTTTGCCATCTCGCATCCATGCATTCTCGCATGCGTTCTCGCAATTCACCGCTTTACACGACGCAATTTTGACTGCGCTTTCGGACATACGTCAGATTGCGCAATGATGTGCTCCATGTAAAACGGCCTTAACACACTTCTATACCTCATTTCCAGCAAAAGGAAAGAGAAACATAGAAGATGTTACATGCCTGTAGTACTGTATATGAAATCCATCCTTACTCCCTATTTTTGTTGTAAATTCTGTGGTACATTCTGAGGGGCGGCTTTAGACCATAGGTTTGGTGGGGGGGGGCACCATTGGCTCTTGGGGTATACCCCCAGGAAAAGAGGGGGTTCGTGGGTCTCGTCCCGGAAATTCTTAACAAACTATGTATGTGCGAAATGGCAGGTTATAACTGGTTTGGAAGCAAAAGTTTTTTGCCTTTTTAGAAGAGCAACTTTTTACTAAATGCATATTTCCCTTTAAGATTACCCCGAAGTCTTGACTTATTAGATTCCAAAATTTCTTTTATTTACACTTACCCTAGCTTGTGGTTTTTAAAACAGTTTTATTTTGCATGAAATTTAACTGGATGTAAAGTAAAATAACCACAACTTCAATTAAAAAATCAACAAAATAGTTTAGGTTATTAATTTGTCTATGACAGAGAATTAAGTAAAAAATGTAACTAACTGCATTGCCTTTATACATATATGCAAATCGGGTTACTTTTAGAATTTGCAATGGCACTTAATTATGAGAAACTAAACTTCTGTTGTGTCATTACCTTGATTTGTGACAGTTATCTATTTTGCTGCCATACTATTTTAAATTTTATGTTAGTATTTGTGTTAAAATATTTAGCAATAGTACTTGTGTCATTTAAATATGAAGTAAATGTGGAACCATAATGTTATAAAAAATGCTGTCAGTGATATATCCAGATTTATACCAATGTGTTACATTCATTATTTCAGTAATAAAATAATTGCATTTTAAAAATAATTATCTCCTCTTATTTCCTTATTGCCAAAAATTAGTTGTTTATAACAGAAATTTGCGCCAATTATTTACATGCGAAGGAATTATTTTCATATTTCCTCCTATTTCGACAAATTAACTTAGGGAAAAATTATTTTCTCATGCTCTTCCTATGGTAATTATTTATCATTTAAATGTAAAATTTAGCTTGGTTTCAGAGAGGCATGGACTAATGTACAAGATTTTCTCCTTTATTCTATATTGTTGATTATCTAGCACATAAATTTACTATGCAGCCTATTGTCAGGTGAAATGTGTACTCATGTGTAATGGTCAGATGTTACTTAATAGGACTGTTAAAGTCTTTGCTTTTCAGTTAACTAATTGCCCTCAATTTTCCGTAAATAACAAATTAATGGATATATCCTTTCACTTTGTTGACAATCTATCAAAATTTTTGCCTTTATTGCGCTTAGCGTCATTAGACATAGGATTAAAACTATTAAAACCATAAACAGATTCAAAAATCCCGGGAGAACGCTGGGTGTTAGCGACACTAGCACCACCTATCAGTTGGTCCCAGAACTACTTCGACACGAAGGGACCATGACCTAGGTCACACCTACAGGTTAAGGTGTTTGTTCAGAAGACGACCGTGGCTGCTCCGAATTGATTCAGAGGTGAATTCTTCTGCTGAGGGTAAAGAAGACCCGTTCACACCATGTGAGCCTTCAACAATTTCTGTGTATCAACAACTGTGTGGCGATGAATTGTGTGTACCTCTGCCATTTACTTGGAGCAAAAATATTCCGAAATTTGGGCCAAAGGTAGTGATTTTTACCCAATTAATTTCAACAATGTTGCCTGATGGCAGAGTAATTGTAGCAATTTTTAAACAGATTTCTGTCAAAGAAGACGGTATTATAGAATTTGCTGTGCTCTGAAATGTCATTAATTACAAGCGAGTGGACATTCAAAGTGGTCCCCTGGAGAGTTGCTCTGAGTTAGAAGAAATCATTGGAAAGGTTGATGTCGCAAAGGTTCGCAGGGGCGATGTGATTCGTGGTGGAATCATGAACTTGGATAGCAAAATTTGCGTAAACGATAGTGCCAATCAGTGGAGGCACGAAAACTGTATGATGATAATTGAAGCTGGTGATGTATGCTGCCATTGTAAGCAAGCCAGAAGGACTATACTTCAGAACAGCTTGAGACGCACGCGAAAATGCAATATGACACGACTTACCGGCAAGTTAAGTCCCTAAAAAAAGAGAATTGTGACAACCTTGAGGAAGAAAAACTTCAATGTCAAACGCTCACTATTCAGGGCCAAGAACAAGATTAGTAACCTAAGAAACAAGATTCACGAAACGATGAAGAAGGTGGCAGAGGGTCCGTTCTAAGACAAACTGCAAGCTCACCTCAATCTCTCAAGGAATCAGGTGATTTCTCTTAAAGAAATATTCAGCGCTGCTAACACCGTGAAGAAAAATGGCAGAAGGTACTCCGAAGACTGGATGCTCTTGTGCATGTTATTTCATGTGCGCTCACCTGTTGGATACAAGTTCGCTCGCGAAAGTGAAATTTTGCCCTTGCCCACAATTAGAACTGCAAGGCGCTATTTATCGTTAGTGGATACGTCATGTGGTTTTGACGACAGATTTTTTGAGCTATTCAAGAGGCAGCTGTGCAGAAAAAAGGATATAAAACGGCATGGTGTGATACTGTGGGATGAAATGTCTGTGCGTCAAAGTTTGTCGGTGTGCTGCAGTAACCTCAGCTACGTGAGCTTAAGCGACTTGGCGAGGATGGGCCCAATGCTGAAACTGTCACTGTAATGGCAGATCATGCCCTGGTTGTAATGTATCAGCCCATAGCTGACACTTACACGCAGCCAGTTGCTGTTTGCCTCAAACGGTCCAGTGAAAGGGGACGTATTAGCAAAAATTTTATTAAAAGCCATCTTTCTTCTCGAAAAATCGGGTGCCAAGGTCCATGGCTTTGCTTCTGATAGTGCATCAACTAACCGGAAGCTTTGGACTAACTTTGGAATACGGGGACAGCTGGACAGTGAAAAAAATTCATTTCAACATCCTTTTGACCCAAATCGCAAAATATTTGCCTTTGCTGATACCCCTCACTTGCTCAAGAATATCAGAAGGAGGAGATAATGGCATGGACAATAATGCACTTCGTGATGGTGAGGATGAGGCAACATGCAGCTCATAGGAATAATGAGGCATACAAGGAAAACTGTCACATCAGGAAAACTTCGAAATTTTCCAAAAGCTAATAAAAAATGACCTTCAAAAGTTCTACTTATTCGTTTTCATATTTGGCAATAACAACCACTTATAAGTCAATAGCGCAATTTTTGCAGGAGATGATGCAGAGATGGAATGTGTGCGTACCGGTAAGCTTCATTTCCCCACGCTTTCCTCATACTGTTAGATTGTCCCATCCCTCCCTTCGTTGTAGAAACTCCCTGCCCTTATTCTATAATAAATTCTTAAATTAACTTCTAATTTTTCGAAGGATCCGGTCTTCATTTAAATCTGTTATAATCTTCATGCCGCAATGTATAGGAGGCAAATACGCTTTCTGCTTGGGTGTAAGTACTAGTGCTGCCACTAGTTGACATTTCTGCCACGGCCTCAATAGTCGTGCCATTCTTTTTTGAGAGTTTCAGAGGCGTGCTATTGGTCAGTGGGCCAAGTTAAGCCCGGGCGATTCAAATGCTCTTAAGAACCAGATGAATGCCAACTCACGAGTCCTCAATTCAATATTAGTCGCTGATTCGGGGAGGGCTTCTAATATAGAGAGAGAAACATTTATTGAAGGTCTTACGATGGGAAGTGGTATGTTTAGGAATGGGATAGATGAAGGGAGGACATGTGGTGGAGTGGCGGTGCCGATTCATTCGTATTGAAAGCGGGGTAGTACATTCACCAACATAAAATGCCGGGCAGAAATTGCACGAGAGACGGTAAACGATATTTGTGGAAGTACCGTTGGCTGCTGAGGAAGATTTATTGGAAGAGGGCGTAGCAGAAGAGCGTAGGAGGGAGCAACATTTACATCTTGGACGGTTGCAAGTTGAGGAGAGTGGTGGAGAGGGGGTGGTCGGTTGAAGGGTGGGTTTCGTAGTTTTTAAGACATCTCGCCGGTTTGCGGGACGCTTAAAAAATACTGTGGGACATGAAGGTAATAGGAGGGCAGTGGAATTATTATTCTTTAAAATTGGGTTCTCTGAGACCGTGAGTACCCCAAAACGCTTTTTACCAATCAAATCCTGCCCCCCACTGCCAATTACACCCCTTGGGCCAAATCCCACCACCCTGACAGACTCAGCCTCATCACCACATTCTTCCCTGGCTCCCATAAAATCATAAACATCCTCCGCGATAGATATATATATATATATAAAATATGCCAAGAGGGTGGCTGATAAAAATATAGAAACGCGAAAAAAGGACACTCACAAATTAAAACTTCGATATTTCGATGGGATCGTGACCATCTTTCTCAGGATTGAGAGTAGGAATGAAGAAATGGAGAGATTGAGGTATGGGAGGGGAAAGAGGGGGAGACGAAGGAGTAAGGGGGGAAATTTCCCCCCTTTCTCCCCCCTTACTCCTTTGTCTCCCCCTCTTTCCCCTCCCATACCTCAATCTCTCCATTTCTTCATTCCTACTCTCAAGCCTGAGAAAGATGGTCACGATCCCATCGAAATATCGAAGTTTTAATTTGTGAGTGTCCTTTATTCGTGTTTCTATATTTTTATCAGCCACCCTCTTGGCATATTATATATTTATCACCAGAGTGATTTTCCAAGAAGTTTTATATATATATATATATATATATATATATATATGTATATATATATATATATATATATATATATATATATATATATATATATATATATATACACATACATACACACACACACACTTCAAGCATGCAAATGGAAGTACTTATTTTTCTAGCCAATGGTCCTCTTAAGAGCATTTGGAAAAATATGTGACCTGTGCAGGTGAGGTACAGTAATTGCACATTAAGTGTGTGCACAGTACTTCACATTTCCTGCATGGGATATTTTCACCATGGAGGCCTCGGAAGCACAATTGGCAAACAAAGGTGCAAGTCCTTTGGCTTAAGGGCTATGACGTAAGTCATTTGTGGCTGGGAAGAGGACCATTATTCATTAAATATTACAACAAGACAAACGCTTGAGAGGGTGTTTTGAAGCAGTGCATGAATTCAATAGAAGGAAAAGCAGTAGCAATGATGGGGCATCGTAGCAAAATAGGAAGAAAATTTCATAGGGCTTTAAGTCCCTATGTCCTCCAGGGAGACAAAGGAGTAAGGGGGGAGAAAGGGGGGAAATTTCCCCCCTTACTCCTTCGTCTCCCCCTCTTTCCCCTCCCATACCTCAATCTCTCCATTTCTTCATTCCTACTCTCAATCCTGAGAAAGATGGTCACGATCCCATCGAAATATCGAAGTTTTAATTTGTGAGTGTCCTTTTTTCGCGTTTCTATATTTTTATCAGCCACCCTCTTGGCATATTTTATATATATATATATATATCTATCGCGGAGGATGTTTATGATTTTATGGGAGCCAGGGAAGAATGTGGTGATGAGGCTGAGTCTGTCAGGGTGGTGGGATTTGGCCCAAGGGGTGTAATTGGCAGTGGGGGGCAGGATTTGATTGGTAAAAAGCGTTTTGGGGTACTCACGGTCTCAGAGAACCCAATTTTAAAGAATAATAATTCCACTGCCCTCCTATTACCTTCATGTCCCACAGTATTTTTTAAGCGTCCCGCAAACCGGCGAGATGTCTTAAAAACTACGAAACCCACCCTTCAACCGACCACCCCCTCTCCACCACTCTCCTCAACTTGCAACCGTCCAAGATGTAAATGTTGCTCCCTCCTACGCTCTTCTGCTACGCCCTCTTCCAATAAATCTTCCTCAGCAGCCAACGGTACTTCCACAAATATCGTTTACCGTCTCTCGTGCAATTTCTGCCCGGCATTTTATGTTGGTGAATGTACTACCCCGCTTTCAATACGAATGAATCGGCACCGCCACTCCACCACATGTCCTCCCTTCATCTATCCCATTCCTAAACATACCACTTCCCATCGTAAGACCTTCAATAAATGTTTCTCTCTCTATATTAGAAGCCCTCCCCGAATCAGCGACTAATATTGAATTGAGGACTCGTGAGTTGGCATTCATCTGGTTCTTAAGAGCATTTGAATCGCCCGGGCTTAACTTGGCCCACTGACCAATAGCACGCCTCTGAAACTCTCAAAAAAGAATGGCACGACTATTGAGGCCGTGGCAGAAATGTCAACTAGTGGCAGCACTAGTACTTACACCCAAGCAGAAAGCGTATTTGCCTCCTATACATTGCGGCATGAAGATTATAACAGATTTAAATGAAGACCGGATCCTTCGAAAAATTAGAAGTTAATTTAAGAATTTATTATAGAATAAGGGCAGGGAGTTTCTACAACGAAGGGAGGGATGGGACAATCTAACAGTATGAGGAAAGCGTGGGGAAATGAAGCTTACCGGTACGCACACATTCCATCTCTGCATCATCTCCTGCAAAAATTGCGCTATTGACTTATAAGTGGTTGTTATTGCCAAATATGAAAACGAATAAGTAGAACTTTTGAAGGTCATTTTTTATTAGCTTTTGGAAAATTTCGAAGTTTTCCTGATGTGACAGTTTTCCTTGTATGCCTCATTATTCCTATGAGCTGCATGTTGCCTCATCCTCACCATCACGAAGTGCATTATTGTCCATGCCATTATCTCCTCCTTCTGATATTCTTGAGCAAGTGAGGGGTATCAGCAAAGGCAAATATTTTGCGATTTGGGTCAAAAGGATGTTGAAATGAATTTTTTTCACTGTCCAGCTGTCCCCGTATTCCAAAGTTAGTCCAAAGCTTCCGGTTAGTTGATGCACTATCAGAAGCAAAGCCATGGACCTTGGCACCCGATTTTTCGAGAAGAAAGATGGCTTTTAATAAAATTTTTGCTAATACGTCCCCTTTCACTGGACCGTTTGAGGCAAACAGCAACTGGCTGCGTGTAAGTGTCAGCTATGGGCTGATACATTACAACCAGGGCATGATCTGCCATTACAGTGACAGTTTCAGCATTGGGCCCATCCTCGCCAAGTCGCTTAAGCTCACGTAGCTGAGGTTACTGCAGCACACCGACAAACTTTGACGCACAGACATTTCATCCCACAGTATCACACCATGCCGTTTTATATCCTTTTTTCTGCACAGCTGCCTCTTGAATAGCTCAAAAAATCTGTCGTCAAAACCACATGACGTATCCACTAACGATAAATAGCGCCTTGCAGTTCTAATTGTGGGCAAGGGCAAAATTTCACTTTCGCGAGCGAACTTGTATCCAACAGGTGAGCGCACATGAAATAACATGCACAAGAGCATCCAGTCTTCGGAGTACCTTCTGCCATTTTTCTTCACGGTGTTAGCAGCGCTGAATATTTCTTTAAGAGAAATCACCTGATTCCTTGAGAGATTGAGGTGAGCTTGCAGTTTGTCTTAGAACGGACCCTCTGCCACCTTCTTCATCGTTTCGTGAATCTTGTTTCTTAGGTTACTAATCTTGTTCTTGGCCCTGAATAGTGAGCGTTTGACATTGAAGTTTTTCTTCCTCAAGGTTGTCACAATTCTCTTTTTTTAGGGACTTAACTTGCCGGTAAGTCGTGTCATATTGCATTTTCGCGTGCGTCTCAAGCTGTTCTGAAGTATAGTCCTTCTGGCTTGCTTACAATGGCAGCATACATCACCAGCTTCAATTATCATCATACAGTTTTCGTGCCTCCACTGATTGGCACTATCGTTTACGCAAATTTTGCTATCCAAGTTCATGATTCCACCACGAATCACATCGCCCCTGCGAACCTTTGCGACATCAACCTTTCCAATGATTTCTTCTAACTCAGAGCAACTCTCCAGGGGACCACTTTGAATGTCCACTCGCTTGTAATTAATGACATTTCAGAGCACAGCAAATTCTATAATACCGTCTTCTTTGACAGAAATCTGTTTAAAAATTGCTACAATTACTCTGCCATCAGGCAACATTGTTGAAATTAATTGGGTAAAAATCACTACCTTTGGCCCAAATTTCGGAATATTTTTGCTCCAAGTAAATGGCAGAGGTACACACAATTCATCGCCACACAGTTGTTGATACACAGAAATTGTTGAAGGCTCACATGGTGTGAACGGGTCTTCTTTACCCTCAGCAGAAGAATTCACCTCTGAATCAATTCGGAGCAGCCACGGTCGTCTTCTGAACAAACACCTTAACCTGTAGGTGTGACCTAGGTCATGGTCCCTTCGTGTCGAAGTAGTTCTGGGACCAACTGATAGGTGGTGCTAGTGTCGCTAACACCCAGCGTTCTCCCGGGATTTTTGAATCTGTTTATGGTTTTAATAGTTTTAATCCTATGTCTAATGACGCTAAGCGCAATAAAGGCAAAAATTTTGATAGATTGTCAACAAAGTGAAAGGATATATCCATTAATTTGTTATTTACGGAAAATTGAGGGCAATTAGTTAACTGAAAAGCAAAGACTTTAACAGTCCTATTAAGTAACATCTGACCATTACACATGAGTACACATTTCACCTGACAATAGGCTGCATAGTAAATTTATGTGCTAGATAATCAACAATATAGAATAAAGGAGAAAATCTTGTACATTAGTCCATGCCTCTCTGAAACCAAGCTAAATTTTACATTTAAATGATAAATAATTACCATAGGAAGAGCATGAGAAAATAATTTTTCCCTAAGTTAATTTGTCGAAATAGGAGGAAATATGAAAATAATTCCTTCGCATGTAAATAATTGGCGCAAATTTCTGTTATAAACAACTAATTTTTGGCAATAAGGAAATAAGAGGAGATAATTATTTTTAAAATGCAATTATTTTATTACTGAAATAATGAATGTAACACATTGGTATAAATCTGGATATATCACTGACAGCATTTTTTATAACATTATGGTTCCACATTTACTTCATATTTAAATGACACAAGTACTATTGCTAAATATTTTAACACAAATACTAACATAAAATTTAAAATAGTATGGCAGCAAAATAGATAACTGTCACAAATCAAGGTAATGACACAACAGAAGTTTAGTTTCTCATAATTAAGTGCCATTGCAAATTCTAAAAGTAACCCGATTTGCATATATGTATAAAGGCAATGCAGTTAGTTACATTTTTTACTTAATTCTCTGTCATAGACAAATTAATAACCTAAACTATTTTGTTGATTTTTTAATTGAAGTTGTGGTTATTTTACTTTACATCCAGTTAAATTTCATGCAAAATAAAACTGTTTTAAAAACCACAAGCTAGGGTAAGTGTAAATAAAAGAAATTTTGGAATCTAATAAGTCAAGACTTCGGGGTAATCTTAAAGGGAAATATGCATTTAGTAAAAAGTTGCTCTTCTAAAAAGGCAAAAAACTTTTGCTTCCAAACCAGTTATAACCTGCCATTTCGCACATACATAGTTTGTTAAGAATTTCCGGGACGAGACCCACGAACCCCCTCTTTTCCTGGGGGTATACCCCAAGAGCCAATGGTGCCCCCCCCCACCAAACCTATGGTCTAAAGCCGCCCCTCAGAATGTACCACAGAATTTACAACAAAAATAGGGAGTAAGGATGGATTTCATATACAGTACTACAGGCATGTAACATCTTCTATGTTTCTCTTTCCTTTTGCTGGAAATGAGGTATAGAAGTGTGTTAAGGCCGTTTTACATGGAGCACGTCATTGCGCAATCTGACGTATGTCCGAAAGCGCAGTCAAAATTGCGTCGTGTAAAGCGGTGAATTGCGAGAACGCATGCGAGAATGCATGGATGCGAGATGGCAAAATAGCCCTTATTCTAATTTCGTTCATGCATTCGCGCAATTGCCCGCCATATTATAAATTAATGCAGCTCTAACCTGCGCAATGACGTGCCCGGTGTAAAACGGCCTTTATGGGTGTCAAAAGTAAATGATCAGTTGGAGTTGATGACTGTCCTATCACTATTTAAAAAAAATTTCTATTGCAATAATTAAACCCTTGACTTTTGTTATAAATGAAACCTTCATAAATGGTGAGTTCCCAGACTACTTAAAAATCTCAAAAATGAAACTTATTCTCAAAAAAGGGGTTGAGGATGACATAAATAATTACCGCCAGGTGTCCTGACCAGTTTTTCTTAGATCCATGAGTCTTTCATGCGAGGGAGGTTCATAAACATTTTAAATTCAAGGAGCACTATGGTTTCGAAAAGGGAAAAGGCACAAATGAGGCTCGAGCAAGTTTTCTGAAAAAGATAATGACCTCGTGGGATTCCAATGAATACTCTGTTAGCATATCTTCAAAGACCTATCAAGGACCTTCACTACAGTGGACCACAACATTCTTTTGAATAAATGAGAAGGATATGGAACTGGAGACATTGCTCTTAAATGGCTAAAACCATATATGAAGGATAGAAAAGAGATGGTGGAGATCAACAGCATAGGACCCAACAACACAGTGAGTAAATACTAAACAGTTCAGTTCCCTAGGGAAATCCTTGGGCCCCTATTGTATTTATTACACATGAATTATTTCCCCAACAATTTAAAAAATGAAAACATAGTACTACAGTCAAACCTCCCTTAATGGACACCGCCAAATAGCAGACACTTCCTAAAAACGGAGTTTTTCAATCCCCGGCAGTAGAACATGGAAACTAATGGAAATAATACCTCCAAATAGCGAACATTATCAATGACAGACGCAGACAACAGAAAAGAAAAAAAATTCTTCAATTGCCTCCATTAATGGACACTCGTGACGAGCTATTCTTTAAAAATGCCTCCTTCCCTGAACAGTAAACCTCATTTCTTGAAGGAACTCTGGTACTTTTCCAGACCAAAGCTTATCTTAACAATTCAGGTACAATCTATTGTCCATCAAAAAGTCATTAATCCTGCCTGTTCCCTTTCCCCTCATGGTTAACCATGATGTACCTTATTGCTGGCAAAATGAGGGCTTCTACACCTCTTATAGTGTCAAGCTTGCTCCGTTTGCAAACTTCTGTATTGTTCCCCTTCTTCTCCTCCCTCCCCCCAATCATTTTGAATGATTTTAGCACTGATGCTTGCTCTAGCCTCAGTATCACCTTGAACGTCATAAGGTAACAAGTGAAAACGTGCGCAGTGCATCATTAGGAGCAATGGAGGAGAAATTAATGAAAGAATAGACTGAGGACAAAGGTGACAATATAAAGTAGCAGTTTCTGAAATTAGATGGTTTAGTAATCAATAGTCTCACATATGAGTGGTTTTGTAGGGCTCGATCATTTAACATTCCAGTATCTGGACCATTCATCAAGGAAAAACCTCTTCAAATCGCAAAAGAAATGGGAATTCCTTATTTTTTGACATCAAATTTATCCAATTTCATTCCATATTTTTTTTAAATGTGTATTTTTTCAATATAAAGACATAAATGATAAATGAAATAGATTAACTCCTTTACATTTTAATGTACTGGCATATTTACTGCATAGAGAAGCATGTCGTAACTTCGGTCCCCTCTGAATAGTGGGCACCTCTCAATAGCGAACGATTTTTCCGGGCCCAAACGTTTCCGCTATTGGGAGGTTTCACTGTATATGCAGTTAAAGTTTCTAGGTTATATAATCGATGAATCTTTGAAATGGAAAGTCCACATTAACCAAGTATGTTCTAAACTTGCAAAAAATTGTTATGTAATACAGAATCTGGCAGAAATTGTTGACACAGAAGTGTTGAAAATGGTTAACTTTGGAAATTTCCAGTCCCACTTGCACTATGGGTTAATTTTCTGGGGATTATCTCCAAATTTTTACAAAGTTTTTGTAATGCATAAGAGAATAATCAGGTATATTGCAAAAATTATACTAACGTACAGCAATCATGTAAGCCATATTTTAGGGAAATACAAATTTTGGCTTTACCTTGCCTGTACATTTAAATAATTATTACCTTTGCACTTATGTTAAACACAGTATGAACCAGCTAACCATTAATGCACATATACATGGGCACATATACACTTGCCAAAGAGTGGACGTGCATTTTCATTGTCATTCTACCGTAATGGTCAAGATACTATCGAACAGCTGGTGAAACTCCATCAGGAACTCAGCTGTTGCAAGGCTATCCATTCCTAAGACATCAGCAAAAAGAAAGTGGAGATAAGAGTAGGCCAGGGGATAGTAGTGGAGGCTGTGCAACGTCTATTATTGGTGGTGAAAGAGTGGGCACCGCGTTTCGGAGAAGAGTTTCAGACAAGGGAAATGTAAAAGCATCCTCAGCAAAGTGCTTTATGCAAATCTGAAAACTGTATTGTAGTTCTCTCAATAAATACCTGTCCATGACAGGATTCAAGCAGAATCTCCTCCATGCCAGTGCCCTACAAAAAAAGTGAAATGGGCAGTATTTCTAGCATTTCAATCTTTAAAAAAACTGTGAGGTTATCAGTGGCATCAACTATTTATTTCAACAGCTTTAGAAAATGTTATAAAGGCACAGAAACCCATCCACACTAGTTGTCATATGAAGCCAATAATAGTTAAGATCTTTGGATTCTGTCATTTTCAATGCCAGAAAATGTCAATAGTAATTGAGTCAATGCTTTATAGTTTTAGTTGGTAGTCCATTCCAATTCCATTCCTACATTTCATTAATAATCAAATTGATTGAGAACTTTGCTTCGAATGTTTTAAAATAACTTTCCGTGAGTAAATACCATTTCTTTCTTAAATATAGGTCCTATAATTTCACTTCCATTTCATTGAATATTCTGATTAATATTAAAAGTAAGAACATTATAGCTACCCCACTAAATTACAAACCAATATTTGCATCATTGCATTGCATAATTGCAGACTGGTCTTTCCATCAACTCTATAATCGATGGTAGATAACATCCATGAAGCACCAAGGTGCTTGCAATAGCAATTACAAGTTCAAATTTTATACAAAATAGTCATAACGTTGACAAAATGTAATTTCCATCTATATTTTACAATAATATAGTACTAGGAGTTCATTTAAGAAAGGACTCCATTTTTCAGTCACCTAGTATAACTGTGGTATAACTTCCTGCATATGCTTTACAGAATCCAAAGGTAAAATTATTTATAACTATAATTTCGACATAATATCATTAGTATAATGTTATTATAAATTAAGAGCATGGTCTTTTGGAAATAACTTTCTTCAAATGGGTACGAGCCATGGTAATCTAAAAATGTTAAAAGTAGCAGACGATATATGTACAAGGTAATTCTCAAACCGTGATCATATGTTATACATTATTCGATTGATACCAATAGATTTCGGTTTACACCAAAAGATAGAATGATTGGCCTCGTCGAATGTTATTGAAAAGTCTGTATTAATAACATCGAATTAAATATCACTTCCTTAGGCCATCGACTGGATAGCTATCATTTACTCAGCAGACAAGCTCTGTTTCAGGTTCAAAACATTCCTTTTCTAAGTGCTAGTTTTTTTTTTAAACTACGTACACTCGATGATAAACATCCATTACGTTGATTTACTTGAATTTTCATGACTACAATTATCTTACATGACTAATCAACGTACCTTTTCTCGACGATAGGAATCCGGTAGAGTTTACCACCAACCGTCGTTCACCCCGTAACGTAGCATTTCTTTCTCTCCAACTTTGTAAACATACTAAGTGTCACTTGCTGACAACTGCGTCCGTTTGTCACACGTGTAAAACACTCTCAAATTTTAAAACTATATGCAGCTGTAGGGGTTCAATCACCACAAATACGCCGTAACTTCCTAGAAATTCTCCGACTTGACCGTTAGAAATTTTCGCCCATTGCGGTTATCCCCTCATTCCACTTGCAGGAAGGAGAAGGTGGGGGTTGCTTGTGGCGGAGTTAGTTTAAGGACCAACTGATAGATGGCCGGGAACGCAGGGGATCGCGCTCCTGTAAGACTCGATCTCGGCTGATTCGGAGCCTCTTTTTCCCGGATAAAGTTTTCTTAATAATTTGTTTTCGAGGCGTTGGCTTTGTTTTGGACATATATGAAGGGCATCCAGGGTCTATAGGAGCAGAAAAGGACAAACATGATGTTGTCGACCCGTAGCCTTCTTTGCAGTTTGGAGCATCACAGCTACGCAGCATCTCGATTTTCCTCGATTACACCAAGTACACTGATGCCTATTCCCGTTAACAGGTTCCACAGATGTTCGGATATACCTTTACTAACCTTGGCCGCAAAGAAACAGGAATTAACTTCTTGAAATGAAAACCTTCACGGCTTCTTTCTCACCAGTTCACTGCTAATCACAATGATGTGGCAGGGATCACGTTGGTTGTAAGTACTGCTAGCGCCAGTAGTTCGCGTGATTACCGCAGCTTCAGTAACAACGCCAAAATCACCACACGGTAACAATAGGAAGTTTCAGAGGCGTGACCAATAGCAACCCCTTGCTCCTGCTCCCTTCTCCTGTTCCCCTTCCCACCCTAGAGGCCCTCTATTATCAGAGGTTGGCCAAGTGAAAAGCAGGTGCCATATTTCGGACGACGGGCCACGGATTTTACATGGCCGCTTATGGGAGTACGGAGTAAGATGGGCAATATTAGCGAATTTTCTCCATGTCATTCCATTGTAATGGCTTATAAAACATCTACAGATATATGATATAAGTTTGAAAATAAAAAAATGACAATTTTGCATAAACTCGGCCGCGATAGGCAATAATAATCTGACGGGGCACGCCCACTACGTTACCGCTTATAGGCGTACGGAGTAATATGGGCATTATTAGCGAATTATCTCCATGTCATTCCATTGTAATGGCTTATAAAACATCTACAGATCGTTCTCGTTCTGCTCTCGAGCTGAAAGGTTGTCTCCTCAGAGCTCCTGCTTTGCCTTCGCTATGCCCACTTGTGGTATTTGTAATCAAGGCTCTCGACGTGGTCAAAAGGGCTTGACCTGTGGCGAGTGTAAGTCGTTTTTCCATCCGCCCTGTGTTCCTCTGTCCGATGAGGACTTACAAGTTCTGGAAGACCTGCAGAAAACCTGGGTGTGCGATCCCTGCACATCTCGGGCACGTGCTTCTCGCTGTGACTCCACGCCCTTAAAACATGGCAAGGAGAAATCTTCCGAAGAGCCTCTTGCTGACCTGGTCAAGGAGCTACTTGTTAGAGTGAAGCAACTCCAAGAGGGCTACTCGGATATAAAAACATCTCTCTCCGACATCCAAAAGTGCATCACTGACCATGCGGACGCCCTCAAAGGTATTACGACTTCTCTTACCTGCCTCACCCAACGTCTTGACAACCTATGTGAAGATAATATTCAAATCTCAAATTGTGTTTCGAGCCTTCAAGTTCAGCTAAATAGGGCTGAACAAGAGTGCCTACGTAATGTTGTTGAACTTCGTGGTGTGCCCTTCGTCGATGGTGAAATCCTTGACTCTCTTGTTTGTAATGTAGGGAAAGCGCTTGGTGTGGATATCAGTGAGTCTGACCTTGATTACTCCTATCGCCTTAAATTACGTGGCAAAGGGCCTGATACACCTAACCCAGTGATAGTCCGTTTTCTTCGGCATTCGCATGCCTCTAAGATTGTTGCCGCCCGTAGTGTCAAGAGAGATCACTTCACTACCAAAGATATAGGCTTCAGTCACTCTCCAGTGGCCCCAGTGTATGTAAATGAATCCCTCACGCCCTTTAATCGTAAATTGTACTCAGTGGTACGCGACTTGAAGAAAAATGGCAAAATCAAGTATGTGTGGGTGCGTAATGGAAGAATCTACGCTCGTAAAGAAGACGGATCTGAGCGCCTCACCATTTCTTCGAAGGAGGACACTGATAAGCTATCTACATCGGTGGATTAGCAACCAACTTGTCGTCTCAACAGCTGCCATCGTGGTCAAGGAGTTCTTCAATCAAACTGCATTAAGATATGCTGTGTTAATTGTCAATCTTTGTTTGCTCACATTGATGAATTTAGAATTTACTTTTCACAGTGTTCTTTTGATATCATATGCCTCACCGAAACTTGGCTTAAACCAGACATCCCAGATGACCTAGTGTCTGTGCCTAATTTCTATCTTCTGAGGCATGATCGCCTCGGTAAATTGGGAGGTGGTGTTGGACTATTTATTCGCCAGGACCTTCAGGTCTCAGTCCTTGCCTCTTCCCCCTCATTGTACTGTTCCCGACCGGAATATTTGTTTGTTGAAATCATGAGCCAAAATTCATTAAAACTACTATTATGCGTTGTTTATCGTCCTCCCAAAATTGGGTTCATGAGTGTTTTCGAAGATGACCTTCTTCGTTTTCTACCATCTTACAGCAATGTTGTGATAACTGGAGATTTTAACTCTGATCTCCTCCGAGTCAATTATGATAGTCAACATATTAGGAATTTTACTTTCTGTAACAATCTTCATGTAGTTCCGTTTACTGCAACTCATCATACTGCGACCTGTCATACGTTACTTGATCTTTTTATTGTCGATGACCCTGACAAGGTGATTTCATACTCTCAAATGCCAGTTCCCTTTCTGTCAGCCCATGACCTCATTCAAATTTCCTATCGCTTTAAATTCTATACTACACCCCCTAGGCCTTTCAAATTCCGTAAACTTAAAAACTTTGATGAATGTCATTTTCAGAATGAACTTGCGGCTTTGGATTGGAGCGATATCCTTAAGTCCGACTGTATTGACCTTAAGGTTGAATGCTTTAATTCTCACTTATTGAAATGTATCAATGCTCTGGCTCCCCTAGTGTTGTGCTATCCAAAACGCGTTCAAGCACCATGGTTTAATGAAGAATTCCGCAAACTTACTAGCGAACGTAATCGTCTTCGTAGAATATATATTCGCACTAGAAAGCCTGATGACTTCCAATCATTTAAGGAATATCGCAATATGGTCAAAGCCCGCATGACTGAAGCTAAACACCAATATTATACATCAAAACTCACCAAACTCAGAGACCAAAAGACCATATGGCGTGAACTGAGGAACCTCGGGTTAGTACGCCAGCATTCTAATGCACTCCCAGGTCATATTCACATTGACCAAATAAATCAGTTGTTTACCTCTTCACCGAACAGTGATATTGCGATAGCGGAACTTACAAATGAAGATTTTCAAGTTCCATTTGATGCCAATAATTTCTTTTTTCAACACATTACACCGGATGTTGCTCTGAAATACCTAAAGAAGACCAAATCTAATTCCCCAGGCCATGATAATATTTCAATTATGTTTGTTCACAAAGCCACTCAGGTCCTGCTACCATTTATCCTTGAAATCTTTAATTACTCCTTATCCTACGCCCAATTTCCAGCTGCCTGGAAAAAAGGACTTGTCACGCCCATTAGAAAGGTTAAAAAGCCTGAAAACCCATCCGATTTCAGACCCATTTCAATTCTCTGCGCCCTCTCTAAAACACTGGAGAGGATTGTGCACTCACAAGTCACTGACTTTCTTACATCTTCTGGTAAACTTGACCCTTTTCAATCTGGCTTCCGCAAGGGTTTCAGCACACAGACTGCCTTGCTTAAAGTCACTAATGATATTCGTCTCGCCCTTGATAAAAAAATGGTAACCATTATGGTCCTATTCGATTTCAGCAAGGCATTTGATCGAGTTAACCACGCAGTTCTCTTACGCAAGTTAAAATCCCTCAATTTTTCCAGCTCGGCCCTGAACTGGTTTAATTCCTACTTGACGGGTAGAACCCAAGCCGTCAAGGGCTCTGGAGAGGAGTTATCCCCTTGGCTCCCAGTATCATGCGGCGTTCCGCAAGGTTCCGTCCTTGGACCTCTCCTCTTTACTTTGTACACCCTGGATCTGGCTGATAGCATTAGTCACGCCAACTATATGCTCTATGCAGATGATCTGCAAATTTATACTCACTGTTCTGCTGATGAACTTCCATTTTTCATTGAAATAATTAATCGTGACATTTCCTCCATCAACCATTGGGCTAATATCAACTGCTTACAGCTAAACCCCATAAAAACTCAAGCAATCATTTTCGGAAATTCAAGACTTTTGAATAGCATCGATCATGATAGTCTTCCGCCTATTCGTGTTCACACGAGCATTGTTAAATTAAAAGAAACAGTTCGATACCTCGGCATCACTCTTTCCACTAACTTAAAATGGGATCAACATGTATTGGAATTGTGTAACAAGGGAAACAAAATTCTCTATATACTTAAGCTCCAAAAGAAAAATCTACCTGTTCATATAAGAATTTTACTTATAACCTGCTTGATTTTTCCGATCATAGATTATTGCATACTAGTGTACATCGATTTATCAAATTCTCTCGAAATACGTATACAGCGACTAATCAATAGCTGCATTAGATTTATATTCGATCTTCGTAGAGATGACCATGTCTCTGACTACTTCGCTGCCTTGAAGTGGCTGCCTCTTGGCTCCCGAAGGAACTACTTCCTGGGATCTTTTCTGTTCTCCCTCTTTCATACCCAAATGCCGGAATACCTCTTTAACCTATTCACCCTTAGAACTTCTGTTTCCGTAAGAAGAACTCGGGCAGACCAAAACCTTCTCCATATACCCCAAGCCCGTACCAACCAATATCTAAATTCCTTCCCGATTACAGGATCCAAGTTTTGGAATTCATTACCCCACTCATTAAAATGCTCCTCCACTCTGGAATCATTTAAGAGGAAACTATACCAATATTTAAAACAGTAGTACTGTTGTTTTAAAATGTTTTAAAATGTATGAATCTTTGTGTTGATTACTTTTATTTTTGTTAGAACCTTTGTTTTCAATTGCTCTTGTTTTATGCTATGCTATGTTATATTATTGAAATGCTATGTTATGATATGCTATGCTATATTACTGTATTTTGAGCAGAATGGTTTTCTGTATTTATTCTTTTTTGCTCTTATGGGTTTCCCAGAGCATCAATAAACTATTCATTCATTCATTCATTCATACAGATATATGAAATTAGTTCGAAAATAAAATAATTGACCGTCCTACATTAACTCGGCCAATGGTAATAACATATTGGTGAAGGATACGGACCCGAAATGGGCGCTGCCCGGTCTGCACAATAACAAAAAGCTGTTTTTACTTATATTGCCGGATAAGTCCCATTTATAGATATTGTATCCGGGGATAGCATAAAGGATTTCCCGGCAACATGAAAAATAATCGGAAACTTTTACACTGCAATGAAATAATGCTGTAAGAACTGTGACTTTTGAAAATGTGCACTGCCATCATATCATAGATACAATGGGCTGAAGACAGCGTACGAGTGCAGCGATAATAAATAATAAACAAATACCTTCAAATAAGAGTTACATATCGAATTAATGAACCCGTTTCCATTAAAAGTTATTGAATATAACTAAAGGATTGCCTACGATTGGCAGCGCATCGCAGAACCCATATCATCATGCTTTACAAACCACTCATTGACATATGGGGGACAGACTTCCACCACCACTGCTCATTCAATCCTTTGATTGGTTGACTGCAGCTCTCAATGTGCCAGTCCAATGCTATTTTCCTCACCTTTCCATTATTGCCGTTAAGACTTGCTACGTAGACCTCACTTTAAAAATCCCCACCCCGAAATAATATGTCAAAGGAGGTACAAAAACAGAAAATAATTCAAGATTATGCAGTACCTTCCTACAAACCTCGAAAACTTCATCTTATAACTTGTCTTTATCTAAAAAAAAGTCGAGGGCACGTTCATCCCGAAAGAAGAACCCGATGACAGCAATAGATAACAAAAGGGTCAAATTGCAATAACTTAGTGGAAATGAATATAACAAAACAGGCTTGGGCTAATGACATCTTTAATGACTCAAAGCAGAAACATCACTTCTCGTGGTAGCTAAAATACCACACATTCGAGCACACCATGATTTAAGAAACTATGGAGAGTACAGGAAAAGGAAGTAGGTACACCAACATAAAAATACACATACAATAGCAATTCTTCTAGGGATTATCCTTCCTCTATTGTTTATTAATACTCTTGGCAGCTATGAAGAAGGTGGTGGACACATGGCTCCATCCGCACCATAATAGGAGTCCAGAAATAATTGAATTTGAAAAGAAATATCGAACAGTTAGCACAAAGAAAATAAATGAATAATGGGATTCTGGCTAACCTTAATGTCAAAGGAAACATGCCTATAAATACTAAGTCAGCGAAACAGCATTAAATATGGTCATAACGTTATGCAATATTGGTCATAGAGATGGTTATACATATAAACCAACTAGCTTAAACCATTTCTGTGATGCATTGACACTTCTATATTGCTGCATTTATTTAGAGAGTTATAGACTTATATTCCAATACAAGTTCCAAAAATGAAGTCCATTTCCTGAAAAATATGATAAAAGATAATTTAATAAACATTCGTATAAATTCACATCACATCATCATATTATTAAGGTATAAGAATGCAGGGCATGTTATACATTTGTGGATATGCTAATTATCAATTGCAGAATACATATGTCACTACATTTGTTGAACCTTGTAGCATTAAAGAGTAGAAAAATTTCAGTATTGTTGAGAACTTCATATCATTCAAAAAAAGTCATAGCAATTAAGCAAATCCAAATGGCTAAATGTCATACCTAACAAAGATTTCACATGACAAAAATAAAAAAGGAAAATTAAAAAAAACATGTTTCTTTTTCAATTACTGGAATTAATTATACAATCAAGGTCATTAGATATCCATTCAAATTCTCCAACAGGAGTCTCTTCTATGTTGTTCACATCTGAAGTAGAAAGAATGAAAAACAAAAAAAAATCATTTGAGCTTCAACATCAATGTACTAAATATAAGACCTTGTTCCTACCAATGAAATGAGGCTTATCACATGAAAAACTCATTGAAGTCAGGGACTTGAGGAGCAGAAATTCCTATTACACATTGCTCAGAAGTCATTTCAAAAGACAAGCAAGGTCGCCACTACCCCAAACTAATTCATTGAGAATAAAATGACAAACATGGCACCATAGCATTGACAATGTCATGGCATGGCAGCAGCATGGCAGCATAGCATGGCACCATAGCATTGGCAATGAAAAAAGGGCTCTATCCGCAGTACATGGGAAGTCCTCAAATGACTGAAATTAAATAGAAATGTATTACCATAAGCTAAAAGATAGTACAAGAATGAAAGTATTTTCGCTAACCTTAAAGTCAAAGGAAACATTACCTGCATGAAGCCAGGAAAAGATAATTAAATATGGTCATCACGTTATGCTATATGGAACTTAGAGATGGCTGCACATATAAACCAACCAGCTTAAACCATTTCTGTAACCCAATAACATATTGTATTGCTGCGTTTGTGAAGGTATTTCTAGACTATGCTCCAAAACAAATTCCAAAGACAGCGTCCAATGGCTGAAAAATAAGGCAAAACACAATTTAATAAATTTTCATTTAAATTCAAAGCATACATTCCTGGGACTGCCATATAAAGATGCAGGGAATTTTATGAACCCATGGCTATGCCGATAACATATTGAAGAAAATTTATGATTTGATATAACAGCCACGAACCATATATGGCCAGCTGTGATCAGGCTAAGCTTCACAATACTAGAATTAAATTAAGGTCTCAGCTTCAATGTAGATCAGCATATGTAGATATAGAAAAACATCTATCAAAACCTTCATCATAACTTCAAAAAAGGTCCCAGTATTATATGTGTATCATCAAAGTTATCCTTCCGCATCAGGTTATTCCTAGCTTCCATCATCCAAACCAAAGCCGCATCAAAATGTCCACGAAGAGCATCATCTTGACAGAGAGGAACCCCATCCAGCATATAACACACATTAGGTTTCCTCTGCTGACAACTGAGCTACTCTCTCTCTCAATCCTGAAATTAAGAAATATTTTAGTACTCAATATACATGACCCCAATAAGTCCAAAACTAATCTGTAATAAAGAAGGGAACTTAATTTACCATAAGAATCTCCATCTTAAATTCAAAAAAGGTCCCAGTATTATATTTGTATCATCAAAGTTATCGTTCCGCATCAGGTTATTCCAAACTTCCATCATCCAAACCAAAGCCGCATCAAAATGTCCACGAAGAGCATCATCTTGACAGAGAGGAACCCCATCCAGCATATAACACACATTAGGTTTCCTCTGCTGACCACTGAGCTACTCTCTCTCTCTCTCTCAATCCTGAAATTAAGAAATATTTAAGTACTCAATATACATGACCCCAATAAGTCCAAAACTAATAATTTTCTAGGATATGCTCACAGAGCATGTACAGTAACAGGGAATACACCTTGGGCATCTTGAATATGGATTATGTGAAAAATGACATACGAAACCACTCTGCCATCTGTATACCCTGTGAGACAATAACTGGTATGTAACAGTGGGGGCATTTTCACCATCATGCAATATACCATAAATAAGTTTTCAAGGGCAGCCTGCATGGTTTTCCTGTGAAGTAACATACCACATAGTTCTAAATTACAATAAACAAGTGTGTAGTGCCTATGTTATGAAGGAAAGGAAGATGATGTCAGGGCACAGCTTTTTAATAACTGAATAACTAAATCTCCTATGGCTTGCAACAAAATTCAAGTTTGACATTGGGAAGCACATGTGTGTCAATGTTACCGTAAGACGTAATAACAGCTGGAAACAGAGATTACTGGTCTGCACACAAGTAATAAATCCACAGAATTAATCTGTACCTACTCAAGTTCAAAGTCACCAAGGTACTGTAAAAATTGTAGTCACGTTATTATGTATTTAGAATAACATCATCAGATACCATCATACACTACCATATATTCTAATGAAGTTAATAGAAGTAACACTATTTACATTAGTTAAGGTGAGAAAACAAGACAGATGGTGACATTTCACAGACATGCGCTACTCTATGGACACGCTTGCTGTTGTGGAGACCATAGATATTGGAACACCTCGAGCAAAGTAAATGTGCAGACCTACGAGGGCTACACAGGAAAGGTATAAGGAGTTCTGTTAATTGTTCATAGCAGGTGAAGATACTAGAGAGCAAATTAAATAAATAGCTACACTACCAATCATTAGAGCTAATTAAAAGCTCTCAAGGGCAGTTCATATTGTTTTTCTAGCCGCTGAAGTATTGTAAATATCACAGTCTCTCTTGATAATATATATTTAAGAATAACTCAATACAGATACATTCATTACGTTGAACAAACTGAAAGCCAACATATTCAAAGCAGTCATTGTTTTTTGCACACACGACATTTTTGCTATATGCTACCACATACTTCTATCACTATAACCACACTCCATACATGCACACAAACAGAACTATCTCAACTACCTTCTTTCACTTACTTCACAAAGGTAGGAAGCGTACGTTGCTCGCCAGTGTTTCCTGTTCACTTTAGCTTCCCATTCCTTCCTCCTGGCTCGGTCTTTTGGAAAAACCCTCATAATTTTCCCATCGGAAGACTTGTTTGAGCATCCAAATGCTGCGCAGCCTGGCATTGTGATGAAGAGTGTCGCTAAGAAAATGAGGGGATAGAAACATTTAAAATGAAGACAAAACAAGCACGTCACTTATCATATTTAAGAAATGCATTACAATAGGCAACTTACCTGCCTACTGAGCACTTCTCATGAAAGTCACTAAACCAATATAAAAGGCAGAATTGTAAAATAATGGCTGATTCACAACGACAGTTTATCAAAACGAGGAATGAACAATACGTAGGTACGGACAAAAAATGGTTTTGAAGTAGATTACTGACCTCGTGAAGCATATTCACGTGCCTTTATTGAAAATTACATATGTGAAAGTTACAAACTCCATCATTCCCACACACATTATCAATGGAAGAAAACACGAAGATTCGCCGTGGTTGTGAAATACTTATGCGTCCTGACCTGCGTCCTTATGCGTGCCGTTACCTTATCCCTTAATAAGTACACGTCCATTAAATCAATTCCGGTATCGTGAAACAATTATAATCAAATGCTTACATGATTGTATTTCCTCATCGATCATCATAGAAAGGAAATAACGGGGTGATTCTCTCGAGGCTGTGAAGTACTTGGGCGTTCTAAATAAGAGGTATGATTTCCCGTATTCACGCTTATTACTCGGAAAATAATAAATTAATATGATAACAAACGTTTAAACTGAAATGCATTATTAATTACCCTTATTCTTCGATTGAAAATGGGGAAAAATAGAACGGATTGAGTCACGGTGACCGTCAACCACTGATGTCCTGGCCACGCCGTCTCAGTTCTCACCAATCACATATATTACTTGGCAAATAACAAACTAAGGGATCCACAAACACAAAACAATCGAAAATATTCGGGTTATGTATTGCTTTCCACCACAAAATCGAAAATTACCAGGATGTTACGGATCGTATTCCAAGCGCAGCATTTAACATAGTATAATACTACGGAAAATCCAGTGAAAACTCATTTTAAACCGTTCAATCGATACAGCTGTCTTAGCACTAATGATTTCAGCAAAAAAATTGTCGTACTTACCTTTACAGTGACGTAGAATTGCAAAAATACAATCACCTTCCCTTCACTTCCATGCAATCCAAGTCAATCTTATGCGAATTATGGCGTCCAGTCTCAGAGTGCATTCTGGGTAAAAAGCGTCAGCCAGTAAAAAATTAGCGGACACTTGGCCAACCTCTGATAATAGAGGGCCTCTATCCCACCCCACCCCCCGAGGTAACAGACCACTAGTTAGTCTCTTGTCGCCGACGAAGACGGCTCGCCCGCCGAAACGTCCCGTAAAATTGTTCTTTGAGTGTCCTTTTATTTTCGTGTGCCTGTGTTTTCAAAGTATATATATATTTGTATATATATATATATAAATATAAATATATTTATATATACATATATATATATATATATATATATATATAAATTTATTTATGCTATATATATATATATATATATATATATATGTGCATAAATAAAACAGTGATACACTAAACAAACACAGAAAAACGCAAAAAGGACACTCACAAAAGAAAACTT
This sequence comes from Pyrrhosoma nymphula, assembly GCA_963573305.1. Lineage (NCBI taxonomy): Eukaryota > Metazoa > Arthropoda > Insecta > Odonata > Coenagrionidae > Pyrrhosoma > Pyrrhosoma nymphula. The sequence continues at coordinate 23,656,134 of OY754340.1, read as the reverse complement.
GTACGTTTCGACGTCAGGACGCCATCGTCAGTGGTAGAAGAATGATGAGTCCGCTCTGTTCCCTTGGGAAGGAAAGGGCAGAGAGGAAGGAGGGGGGGTAAGTGCGAATGGATAGTGGTGGGGAGAGAGAGGTGGCTATTGGGCTTTTAATTCAATGGGCTAGGTTTAGCCCGGGCTTTTCTAATTCCCTTGTCACCCAAATATGGGCGTATTCACGAATTTTCACGTCAACATTACCGGCGGATTCAGGAAGGGCTTCTATGATCTCTAGGGAGAAACAATCGTCAAAATTTTGAGAGTGGGAGGCGGTATGTTTGGGAATGGGATCAAGAAAAGGTGGAGTTTTGGTGGCATGGCGGTGATTGTTCATACGGATATTGAGGGGGGTGGTACATTTTCCCACATAGAAGGCAGGGCAGAAATTGCAGGAAAGGCGGTAGATGATGTTGCTGGTGGTACAATTGGCCGTAGAGGAAGATCTTTTGAGGGAGGGGGTGGCGGAGGGGGGGCGGTGGGATGCAGGGAGGGTCTAGTGGATTTTAAAATGTCCCGCAGATTTGAGGGACGCTTATAGGAAACTTTGGGACATGAAGGTAGGAGGAGGGAAGTAGAGGTATTGTTTTTTAAGATTGGATACAGGTCTTTCAATATGTTTTTGATCCTGTGTGCACCAGGGAAGAATGTGGTGACAATGTTAAGTTGGTCAGGTTGGTGGGTCTTGGTCCGAGGGGTATATTTTGCAGTAGGAGACATGATTTTATTTAAATCCAACTTCTCTGGGTACTCTCGTTCTCTGAGGGAGTGATGGAGAGTTTGGATATATTCTTTTAGAGAGGGAGCATTGCTGCAGATCCGGTGGCCGCGGATAGAAAGGGAATAAGGGATTGAGCGTTTGGTGTGAGAAGTATGACAGCTGTTAAAATGGAGGTATTGGTCGTGGTTAGTGGGTTTTTTGTGGACGGAGGTGATGAATTTACTGTCCTTAATTTGGATATTAATATCCAGGAACGTAATTAAGGAGTCAGAAATGGAAGAAGTGAAGGAAACTGAGAATGAAGAGTTCAGTTTGGAAATGAAAGAAGATAAAGAATCACGGCCGTGAGGCCAGAGGACGAATATGTCGTCAATGTAGCGGGCCCAGAAGAGAGGTTTATGTGTTTGATTTTCAATATCTCTACAATACCTCTACTTCCCTCCTCCTACCTTCATGTCCCAAAGTTTCCTATAAGCGTCCCTCAAATCTGCGGGACATTTTAAAATCCACTAGACCCTCCCTGCAACCCACCCGGTTGCGGACGCCCGAGGTGCAAATGCTGCTCTCTCCTCCGCTCCTCCGCCACCCCCTCCCTCAAAAGATCTTCCTCTACGGCCAATTGTACCACCAGCAACATCATCTACCGCCTTTCCTGCAATTTCTGCCCTGCCTTCTATGTGGGAAAATGTACCACCCCCCCCAATATCCGTATGAACAATCACCGCCATGCCACCAAAACTCCACCTTTTCTTGATCCCATTCCCAAACATACCACCTCCCACTCTCAAAATTTTGATGATTGTTTCTCCCTAGAGATCATAGAAGCCCTTCCTGAATCCGCCGGTAATGTTGACGTGAAAATTCGTGAATACGCCCATATTTGGGTGACAAGGGAATTCGAAAAGCCCGGGCTAAACCTAGCCCATTGAATTAAAAGCCCAATAGCCACCTCTCTCTCCCCACCACTATCCATTCGCACTTACCCCCCCTCCTTCCTCTCTGCCCTTTCCTTTCCAAGGGAACAGAGCGGACTCATCATTCTTCTACCACTGACGATGGCGTCCTGACGTCGAAACGTACAAGTTTTCTTTTGTGAGTGTCCTTTTTGCGTGTTTCTGTGTTTGTTTAGTGTATCACTGTTTTATTTATGCATGTGCATCGTCGCCGAGAGCGATTTTCTACCAAGACATTATATATATATATATATATATATATATATATATATTGTGACGGTACACTGTGAGACCGCCTTACATTCGTCTCGTATGCGCCGCCCCAGCACTTACGGCCGGGATCTAACTTTCACTTCCCTCCCCGCTTCCTTCCTGGCGAAACGCCGAACACGAGGCGAGAGGGAAATGACGCACTCCGCCCACAGAATGACCAAGGGGGCGCCTCACAAAACCGCGGCCAAGCTACATAGCAAGTAGACAAGTGAGATAGTATCCTCGAAGGAGGGGGGGCCTTTCCGAATATATGCGTTCGCGGCGATGGTTTCAAAAGAGAACTAAAAATAAGGGTCATTAAGGTCATGCGTTGAGAGACGACTCGAAGTTCGATTGGATAACAAAAGCATTTATTCAAACAGCTAGAAAAATAGCAGTTTACACACACACAGAATCAATAAAAATTACCCTCTTACTAACTAATGACGGATGAATGGACTGATGAATTATGAAACATTAATGAGGAATCAAAGCAAACACGGAAGGACAACCTTCCGACCAAATGGTGAAACAATGACAAATTAACCCTCTTTGTACAAAATTTACAGGCTCCACGTCTTTCAAGTACAGTCTTACGGTAGATTATCGACGGGAGATATGTTATACAACACGGAGTCTATGCTCCGCGAAAAATGAGAAATGAGAAAACTTTCTACACCAAGGGTAGTTTATTCCCTTGGGACAGAATTTACCGGTGAATTTAGCATTGAGAACTTGACGCACATCGCCCTGCTCGACACCAGGTGACGATTTTCGTAATCAACTGTGAATCAAAAATCACTACACCTTTCGATGGAGACAATTGGACGGAACTAGCGGGTGGGAGAAGTGAATGTAGGCAACACTCAATCTCTACTGAATTGAGGAAGGGAGTGGGAACGTGCCCGTGATACTTAATCTTTGGATAAGCAGCGTATCTGCAGCGGCACGATGTCGCTTCCACGGATGGGTCGTGCTGTAGGTCGACACCCGGCATGGATACTCGTTTCCAATGGGTAATTCGACAGATTCCTCAGCACGGCTTCCACGACGTTTTGCCGGACCGCTTGCTCACGATCGCGCTCTCCAGCTCACGTAGCGTTGCACTCCCGAACGAAGGCCAGTCACCCTCTTCTCTCCAACACCTTGCCTTTCTCCAATGCCCTCAAGCAGGTTCTCCACTAAATGCCCTTCACCATGACAAAATGCCACGACAAAAACTTCGTTCACGGTATTTATCTGGTTTACCGTCGACCACCAACGCCACCTTTTTCTTACCCCAAACACAAACATCTGCACCTCAAAATATAACAGCGGTAATTCAAAAACATGACATGAGCCGTCTCTCCAACAAACACGCGCGAAACGTAAGGGTGAACATAGTAATAAAGGACACGACCGGTATTTCACTACATATATATATATATATATATATATATATATATATATATATATATATATATATATATATATATATATATATATATATAATTGGAAGCTTTCACGAGCGTGAACACGAGCATATAATAACTTTGTCACAAGTGCGACTAAAATGAAAACACATAAAAAGACACTCACACGGGTCGTAAATTTTTCGGTGGATCGCTGCCACCTTCTTCAGCGAAAGGTATAGGAAGAATAAAGAGGAAATGTTTGGGATGGTGAGGGGAAGAGAGCAGTGAGGAGGGGAAAGGTGAAAAGTAAAGGAGGGGTGGAATGGAGGTAAGGGAAATGGAAAAGACGAAATGGTGAAGTTGCCATGACTAAGTTAAGAGACAGAAAGATACAAAAGTTGAAGGTTGGGAGGGGAGAAGATGTTACAAAATTATAAGTACAATGTTGAAGATTGGGGGAGGGGAGGATGTTTACAAATTAATGGGACCGGTTGAGGCCAAGTGGCTGAAGAGCGTTATAATAAAATATACAAGCTTGCTCTAACGTTCTCAAAGTAATTGGAGTGTCTGTGGGTGTAGAGAGGCCAGAACAGCTACATTGTAGCAATTATCAAATTTAGTGATATGGGAAGCGGCATGAGTAGGGACAGCGTGAGAGAAGTTTTGAGAGGATGGGTTGCATGAGGCACGGTGATTATTTATCCTGATATTAAGTGGTGTACTACAAAGTCCAATATAAAAGGCCGGGCATAGCTTACAGAGAAGTATATACACAATGTTAGAGGTGGTACAGGAGGGTGAGGAAACGGAAGGAAGATGATAATTTAGGAATTTATTCGGGAGTCGGTTCGTGGTAAATAATAAGCATGTTTTGCATCTAGGACGGTTGCAAGGGGTGGCTGGAGTTTTGGATTGAATAACTGATTTTTTGAGAGGTTTCGTGGCCTTAAATAAGTTTGATAGGTTGGGGGGACGCTTATAAGTAACGGATGGACATTTAGGGAATAAATTAGTAGTTGTTGGGTTATTCGAAAGGATGGGAAATAATTCTTTAAGGAGGTGCTTTAGGGACTGTATGCCTGGGAAGAATGTGGTGCAGATGGAAAGATTTTAAGGGTTTGAATCTGATGTTAATTTAGGATGGTAAGACTTTCTGAGTATTTTTTATACAAAAGGGTGTCAGGATATCCTCTGTGGAGAAGAGACTGGTGTAGGTTGGATAGGAAATGGTCAAGGGACTCCGGATTATTACAAATTCGATGACCTCTGATGGAAAGAGAGTATGGGAGAGAACGCTTTGTATGAGAGGGGTGACAGCTACTAAAGTGAAGGTATTGCTGTTTATTTGTGGGTTTAATATGGACAGATGTACTAAATTTACAGTTGGATAAAGAGATGTCAACATCTAGGAAAGTTATTTGGGTGGAGGAGATATAAGAGGTGAAATATACAAAGGATGATGCATTGAGAGAGGAAATGAAGGAATTTAGAGAGTCAATGCCATGTGGCCATAGTAGGAAAATATCATCTATATATCGGAGCCAGAGGAGAGGTTTTAAAAGGTTTTGAGACCTGCTAAAAATGTTTCCTGGCTTCATTAGGATTTTCTACTGAGTCCTACTGAACTCTACTGCACTCTATTGGACTCTACTGGATCCCAATTGTTTTCTACTGTTATGGGTACAGTAGCCCACTGAATTGTACTGATTTCTATAAACCAACATAACTCTATGGTTTTCTACTGTTGAGATAGGTAGGGACAGATAAGTTTAGGCAGATATACATAGGTATTTAATAAATGGCACTACAAAATTTAATCAATAGAAGAGCATTGTATTTTGGTGCATAAAAAATGAAATAGGTATACATGATTAAAAATTCAAAAAGACATGCAAATTTACATAGGTATGTAAACAAAAGTGTTATGGAACTGAGCTTACATACCCATATTATCAACCTGAATGTGAACTTAGACACATTTAACAGTGGAAAATTGCGCACAAAACATCCCTCCTCTACCCACTACAATTTTCAGGTTATCTAGGCCACAGACATGTAATGTGTGAAGCTGATTGAGAACAACATAAAGTTCCACATGTTCATCCTCCAGCAACTATTTGAACAATTTTACTGAATGATCCCTCAAAAAGTTCAACATAGGAGTCATTCTTCTGGCCCAAGTCTCTCCCTGGCGAAAATGTTCCGCCTCCTGGACCGGTCACGAAGGGTACACGAAGTGATGATTCGCTTGAGGAAGCGAATTAACGCTGTACGCCCCCGCTTCCTGCCGCTTCGTTTACGGTTCTTTGTCTGTTGAAGTAGCGTGCACAATGTACCCTGCGATATGACTCCACTTACTGCCTTCGTTCGCCTATATTACACCATAATACGAGTTGGTTCTTGCACATTTGAAACGAGTTTATACAATGTGAAATGAGGTAGTGTGTTATTAGCTGAAACCATATAATACGAGATGAAATAACCTATTCCTCTCTAGGTAAGACAAGGAGATTCAAGAAAAATCAAGCTGACCCAAAACGACATTTACTGGTTGATACCACATACATTGAGGCACCCCCTGAGGGTTGCGTCTCTAAGGCAGCCGCCCACCTGGCCAGCCCCTAGCTACGACGCTGAAGCTAAGGTGCAGGAATTAGAAAAATCTTGTTTATTCGCAGTAATATTGCATTTATATTCATACTATGTGGCAACATAGAATAACAGTTATCTGGAATTAATTAATGGCAAATAACTTTAATCAAGATTTTATTGTATTTCCTTAAACTATCACGGAATTTTCATTTAATAATTATAGTCCTCAAAGTCACATTTATCCACGGAAGTGACCACAGATATACATCTTTCTCAACACTGTATCTTCAGTAAAGGGTTCGATCATAGGTGCATCGAGTCATAGGGTTGTTAGGTATACATGGACGTTAAGGTAGGTAGGTAGAAACGTTAGGTAGATGCGAGGAAGTAAGTCATGCCACTGCGCAATAGCATTAGAGTGATTAGTGGCTTTATATATTTTTTAAAGTTGTGAAAACAGTAGCAGTACAGTATAACTACTGTAAACAGTAGAAAACAGTAGGATAATAGTAGACTACTGAAAACAGTAGAGTGTTCCAAAAAGCCTATAGGCTAATGTAAACAGTAGGTGCAATTTCCAGCAGGGCTCCCATGCATCTGCATCCGTGTTGTTCTATTACTTGTTAAGTCAAATTTAAGACAATCTTAATAACTCTGATATCCACAATCACCTTATTAGGAACCATAATGCCTTACACCATAGCTATAAGCACACCAAATCAGTTTCGTTGGGATCAAAAACCCTGGGTTTGTCTTTGTATAACAAGTTCCCCTTTGAGGTCAGAGTGAAGAAATTTATCTATGCTAAATTGTACTTCTCACTTGATAAATATTTTCAGGATATGTCAACCTGCTCTATTGTCACTCATTTACTTGTTTTACGTTTGTAAGTAAACTAGTTTTATACATGTGTGTATTATTGATTTTTGATTTATTTGATTGAATGATTGTATTATAGTTATTTTATATTTTTAATTGTAATGTAACTGACAATTGAAATACCAATCCCCTCTGTTATGTCCCCTGGAAAATTAACATTGTCTCTGTTGTAACATTCCCCTCTGAGTTTAAGGCAACCCTATTGAAAATGCCCCACTGGTTTCCTATAGGAATTATGTGAATTCCTATAGGAATTACAGTTTCCTACAGGAACGATGAAGCTTCCTATAGGAACAATAAATTTCCTATAGGTACAAGAAAGTTTCCTATAGGAACGAGAAATTTTCCTATAGGAATGATAAATTTTCCTATAGGACGAATATTTTCCTATAGGAACGAGGAATTTTCCTATAGGAAGAATATTTTCCTATAGGAACAAGAAATTTCCTATAGGAACAAAAAATTTTCCTATAGGAATGATAAATTTTCCTATAGGAAGAATATTTTCCTATAGGAACGAGGAATTTTCCTATAGGAAGAATATTTTCCTATAGGAACAAGAAATTTCCTATAGGAACAAAAAATTTTCCTATAGGAATGAGAAATTTTCCTATAGGACGAATATTTTCCTATAGGAACGAGGAATTTTCCTATAGGAAGAATGTTTTCCTATAGGAACGAGAAATTTCCTATAGAAACGAGAAATTTTCCTATAGGACGAATATTTTCCTATAGGAACGAGAAATATTCCTATTGGACGAATATTTTCCTATAGGAACGAGAAATTTCCTATAGCACGACTATTTTCCTATAGGAATGAGAAAATAACCCTCTAGTTATGAGAAATTTTCCTATAGATTGAATATTTGACAATGGAAAAAGGTTTCCTATAGGAATTAGCAATATTTCTGTAGAACAAATATTTATTATAGGTACATTAAGAATGTTTCCCATAGTTCGAAAAATTCTAATTAATTCGAAATTAAAAAAAGAAAACATTTCATTTTATCAATGGTTCTGCATTCTCACAAATATAATGCATACATCACCATACAAGACAAGTTTTTACAATATTTCATTTATAATTAAAACATTATTGTCAATAAAAACTTTTTAAGAAAAAGTTAGAAATTCATTAAAAAATGGTTCACCGGTATGGAACTCACATAGTCAGTTCCATTCCAATTCCAGTGTAACGCAAACTATATCTGGCATAACACATGAAGTTCTTCTCCCTTTGTCATAGTCCGGCGCGTTTTACACGGGGCACGTACAATCTGATGTAAGTACGAACGTGCATTTCAAATTGCATGGTGTCGTGTTAACACGATGCATTACCCGCGCGGGTAGATGCGTGAATACAATCACCATCAAATTTTCACCGTGTAAACACTCCAAATTGCGCAAATGCGTGGACAGAAAATAGCTCGTTCTAATTTGGTGAATGTGTTCACGCATCTGTCCAGCCACGTACTTGCGAGGGTAAATGCATCGTGTAAACACGGTAAGCCATGAATTGCAAGAACGCATGCGTGAATGCATGAACGCGAGGTAGAAAAATAGCTTCTGCTCTAATTCGAAAATGATTGCACGCCCGATTGAGAAAAAATGCAGTTTGAAGTTGTGCAATTTCGTGCCCGAGTAAAACGGCCTTATGACTCTGTAGGTGTGCAGCAATCCTCTTTCGAAATTAAAAAAAACTCATCCTCTCTCTTCTATCAATCATTAAAATTAGTTGAGAGAGCATTAGTTGAGAGAGGATTAAAAAAATCAATCCTCTCTCAACTAATACCAAAGTTATACTAATGAGATCGCACTACCATCAAATCAGTCAGTTGGTGTAGTGGTCAGAGTCGGCGACTCATGAACTGAAGGTCCCCCGATCTAATCCTAATTGTGGCGTTTTTTTTTAAGGTTATGTATATGAGACTATTTTCCAATGGGAAAATTATTTCCTATAGGAAAATTATTTCCTATAGGAATATTATTTCCTATAGGAATATTATTTCCTATAGGAATATTATTTCCTATAGGAAATTTCCAACAGGAAAATTATTTCCAACAGGAAAATTATTTCCTATAGGAAAATTATTTCCTATAGGAAAAAATTTCCTGTAGGAAAATTTCGAGTTCCCATTGTCAAATTACTGTGGGAAAAAAAATTCCTATAGGGCATTTTCAATAGGGAAGCATTAGGTTTCATAGCCATCATAATAGCTGGATAGTCAGCATGGAGTGGGTAGTTTTTGTAGTCGATTCTGAGGCCAATCGGTTAAGTGGCTACGCATTAAAGATGAGCTATGACAAAAGTGACGTGTTAATCTACGAGGACATTTCACTTTTTCGTTTAAAATGTGAATGAATACCATAGAATTATGGCAATAATCGCAAATCATATGACTTGTTCACAATTTTATGTCTTCAGGATCCAACGAAGTCCTTCCCAAAAGGACCAAACAGTCGAACCAGTAGGATGAATGGCGATGAAGTGGAAGTGGTCATGAACACGGAAACTCAAGTGGTGTCCAAAGATGAGGATCCTCACCGGGAGGTCAGTTTTGTGATCAGGGAAGAAATTCACGGGGGTAAGGTGAGCTATCATGTGAGATCTATGTTGCTGTTCATATATGCACATTGATACTGCATTGCGTGATGAGTTATAAAAATGGAAAATAATTTATGATGACACATAAAAAGGCGTTGTTTGTTTTTGGTAAGTGGTTTGCTTAGAAAGAATCAGTTGAAAGCAAAAAGACAGCCAGTTACAGTTGGAACTTATAAATTTATTCCCTCTTATTACTTAGTATAAAATATAATCGTTTCTCATTCCTATTGTGAAATTTTCAACTGAGTGCAGTCTTACCTATCACTGCTAACCAAGAGCATTTACATGCACTTACTTTCATGCCCACTTTTTTATATATGCAACTTTCATTTTCAAAGCTCTTACTAAGCTTTCTGAAATAAAATTGCAGTGATGCCCCATGTCTATATTTGCTTCTACTAAATATTTTTCATTGATCATTATCATTTCATGCCCATCGATCTTGTTTACACCATTATTAATGATACCGATGAAATATAAGCAACTTACATCAACATTTTCACTTTCTATGCATTTTATATCCTTACATCGACTCAAATGGCTAAAGTGCCATACCCCAGAACAACTGAAACATTCTTTTCCATGAGCGGGATACCTCTTGAAGGAATGTTTACATGGGCACCTCACACTATTACACTTTTACATGGGCACCTCTGTTGACATGCTGAATTTGCAATGGCGTTGGACTAGTTGCATTTGTTTTGATGGCTCTCTCCGCTCACTCTTGGTCCCATCTCCGCTGGTGCACTTCTCTGCCCCTCTCATACTCTATGTACCTTTTCACTTGTGTCGATGGTAATCATTGGTTCATCCTCCAGTTCCACAGACTGGCAGATTTTTACAAATTTTTCTAGTGTCAGATGCTCATCTCTAAACCTTGTAATGTTTCCACCCTTGTTTAAAAGGAAATGGTTATCATAAAATATATTTATATACATCAATTTACCATGTTAAACTACTCTTCACAATAATAATATCATGTATTATGTGGCAATAAACATAACAACAGAAATAACCAATGTTTCCTCAATATTTGATCTAATTTACAAATAGAATGGAGTATTTGCACAAATTTAGGAAACAACGGCAAATGTTAACTTTGAGCATAAAAACCCTAAATCCAAAATTTAGCTGTTGCACATTGCCTACTTTTTAAATAATAAGAGATTTAAAATCACAATTTTAGCCTTGCGCACAAACAGACCGCGGCCATATTGCGACTGCTGTGACGTCATCCCCCTGACTCGGCAGTCGCTACCGGGTTTGTTTACATTCGTTCTGGTTTTTTTCCGCCTTGAACGGTGAATATTTTGCGCAATAGGCTATAGGGTGCCGAAGTACACCATGCAGGTACCAAATTATACCCATGGCATAATTAATACGATAAAGAAGGGCCAGAGTTTAATGAATTGAACGATAATGTAAGCGATTTAAGCCTATTAGACTGTGCTATTATTTTGTTTGTTATGCCTGCGAAGCACTTATACAATCATTCAATTTCATCAATCCTGTAAAAAACAACAAAACAAAAAGAGCACAGCACACAGGACATTGGCCCGTTAAAAACTATGGATAGTTATACAAACTGAAAAGTAAGAAAAAGTACCCCCTCGGATCTCTCGTGATCGTGATCTCCGAACTGCTAGGCGATGACTTGACTGCGTCTCCATCACCATAACCGATATTTTGACTACTTAGACTCACGTACGCTAAACTAATTTGCTCATACATGATCAACTCGGGGTTGCCGTATCTAGAAACTCATATCATTGTTTAAAATACGGGAATTATAAAATAATTTCATCCATGTTTTCATATGTTTAAAATGTTTTCCAAACGTTTTTTCATTTCAGTGATGGCAATATTTTTCGGCCACCAAACCGTTAGACGCAACATTTTAGACAGCTAAAAACCCGTGTGCACAATCTAAACTAAACTCAGTATATTTCCATTTATGATTAAGTAAGATACTTTATACTTTTCTACAAAAGTTGTAGGTACTTAGTATTTTACTTAATCATGAATACAAACAAAAATAACTATACGAAGTGAAGCCTGCCACTGTCAAGTTTTGCGCAGTAAGTTTCGACTGTGCCACCATTCACACAAAAATAGTACATAGTAAAGCACCCGGTAGTCAACACCATTTAAGACGCACGCAATATTATAAACTAACAGCATATTCGTAGATTGGGTTTTGCTTCGCTATCTGTTAATACCAGCTGAAAATGTGCCCAGATAACTAAGATTTGAGGTGAAAATTTCTGATTTTTCCAGATTTTTAGTTTAATGATTTCAGATTAGTAAGCATTTTCAACAAATATCAATAATAATTTTGGAGAAACATTGACAGCAAGAGAAAACACCCTTTGAGATAAGCGTGGTGATGAACGAGACTGATATTTTCGTGAATACACATATCGATTGTAAAAAAAGTTTCAAATAATCAAGATTGATATTATAAAATGAAGAGGGTTAGTACTTATATTGTACTCAATACACGATCATATTTTCGAGCGCCACAATGTGCATATAAAATTGGAATACATTTTTTCAAGGTTAGAGACTATAACCACAGTCTATACAGTCGCGACAAGACGGACACAATTCTTGCAGCTAGCTGTTAGTAGCGCCCCAAGCGGTGAACGTGTATAACTACCGTAATGTGGGGTGATAACGTATACTTGCATCCACTGGAACTAGAGCCTATTTTCTTCTTCGTGAAGTAATGGAATTATTGCTTTTGCATAGAATATTTTACATTGTCTCCCCTTGAAAGGAGTGCAAGATTAAATTGCGTTAAAAGGCAAATACAGAATAAAACGCAGTTCAAGCGTACTAGAAACAACTGTTCAGACTCATCCTGTATTTCAATCTCACTACACATTACGGTACTTTGGATGCCATACCGGGTTTGATTGAGACTCTGTGCTGAGTACTGCGACTACGTAAAGTGTTTTTACATTTAATTTGCATTAAATAATACTGCTACAGAAATCGGAAATGTAATCCAGGAATGTCATTTTCCCCGATTCTCTAAATGTTGGTTGAAACATATTGATATTTTTTGAAGTTCACAAAACGTGAGCGCTCTTTAATTCTTTCAATTTGACACGCTAGTATAATTTATTATGATCATTACAGGTGCATGCTATGGGTCATCCATTGCCGTAGAAAATATTGAGACGGGAAAAATACCTCTTACTTGTGTAAAAAGGTGTTTGCTTTGTTCGGAACATTTTGAAGATAGATAGTTGATCAAAAGAGGTTGGTGTTGACCGCTGTACTCATAATATTTGATGTATCCAATAATCCGTCTCTAATGAGCTTTCAACGGAAGTTACCAACCAGAAAGACAGTCTTCCCGAGGAAAAACTGTAGATACCAATCCCCACTTATATCTAAAGAAATTATCCTTCAATGGATTTTTTTAGTGTTGCTAACATGTTTCCCTTTCACCCAGTTTCTGCCAATCATGGCACATTTTGCCCTGATATACAGTTACACCAGGATCATCCAACGAGTGAGTCATTTTTACTTGAATGTCTATAGTTGGAGAACAAGCAATTGAAGAACCCACTAAAGAGAGCAAGAGATTAGATTTCTTGTTTGAGGAATAACATGACAGTTCTCCGAATTAAGAATAGATTGAGATGTACTGGTGGTGGGAAGTAGATAGGCAGTAAATTAAAGATGCAAGACATACTGCGGTAGAGCAAGATATTGCCAAAAAATATTTAAAACCTTTTTCCTGGAAATTCATAATGAATATATTTCGCGATCATGGGTCTCAGTGACCAGCAATGCCAAATGTTATTCGCTCAGCCTCCTGTATCGCAGTCCACTGCAAAGCTGACATCGTGAAACGACCTCAGAAACTGTTGGAAGTGAGAGCTAAACCTGGATAGAGACCGCCCATCGGCAGGCGCCGCTCCGGGGTACAGACGCTCAGCTCGTCCATGGGCGGGCTTAGCATTGAATGGGGGTTACACTTTTTTTCCGAACACTTTAATCTACCCACTGTTCGTACGTGGTAACAGTTTGTCGAGGGAATAAATACCAAATGTGGCCTGGATCTAAGAGTGTTTATGCTTTTGAAAGAGAAGGCAAAAAAGTTGAAAGAGGACCAAAGGTTGATTAATTTGAGCCTAGATAAAATAGCAGTTGCGAGGCACTTTTCGTACAATAATAGTGTACATTATGTCTATGGCTTAGAGGACTTGGGTTTCTTCAGAAGCAATAACATAGCAAGTCCAGCTTTACTGCTAATGATAAATGGATTATTTCATAACTTAAGGCAGCCTATAGAGTATTTCTTTTTCTACCAGTCTGTAAAATAAAAACATTTTCAAAAGGTATTCAAAACAAAGGTATTGAAGTGTTTTCTAAAGTAGCGTTTACCGTGAAGACATGTGTAACTGACCAGGGTTCAAACTTTGTTCTGATCCGTAAGTTAATAGCAATAACAACTGATTAATTGTAGGTTTATGCAGGAAATCAGACTATTTTTAAATATTCCTCTTTTGCTGATTAGTTCCAGAAATAATTTGTTTAAATATGATTCGTTCCATTAATTATAAAGTGGAAAAAGAGTGTTGATCTCTTTGGAGGTAATTTATGAATAGTTCTCGCTGGATTCTAAGTCTTTCTTCAGAAGTATCCGCCATAAGTAAGCATGTTTCTTGTGGATTAATGCTTGTTCAGTCACTGGCAACACCAAACTGTGTAAAAACGTAAATGATTTGTTCGATATTTTTAACTCCCACGGCATAATTCCGACTGCGACACTGATAGTTACTATCTTAGGTGAATATGAACGCATTGAAGCCCTCGAGTCAATGAAAAATTGGCTACGGTCTATCAGGTTAATTGACCATGAAAGAAATGATAATACATAACAAGTGAAATTTGTTAAAGTTTGGCTTCTAAACATCAACTCTTTGCAAGAGATTTGGAAAGAGCTGAGAACCAAAGCCCTTTTAATAGATGTCATCAAACAAGAACAATCATATTAGACTTATTGGAGAATTTTTCTGTTGTCCGCTACAAGGGCGGACTTTCTTCAAACCCAATTGCAAAGAGATTTAACTCCTATTTCTATCTTTGATCTTTAAATTGTTTCTGAAGCCTAATTTTTCCAGTAACTGTGAAGTATTCGATAACGAGGAAGGAATCCTTGATAGCTTGAAAGAATTAGTGGGTCAAAACATGATTTCTTGTTTTGTATAATATGTATCCGGGCAGCCAAAAATGAAAAGCTAAGAAATACAGAGAATAATGGTATAATATATATTTTTGGCTATTTTCGGAGAAAGCTGCTTTCACCTCATTATTGTGACTGTAAGATCTTCTTCATGAAAAGAGAAGAAAATATCCGAGGGGGAAAATTATTAACATACTTTAAAAACTTTCAAAATAGTGAAATATTCTCAGTAGGAAGTCTTAAATTGTACAGTGAGGAACTGAATTCCTTTTTCGAGGAATGTTCATCAACATTGATGAGTAAAAATCATAGTGTTGTTAATGAATACATGGGGCGTCTTTTGTGAATGTAATTTGTGAATCAAACAAAAAATTCCCCTTCCAGAAAGATGCAGCTCAGAAGTGAAAAAATGTGCTTCTTAGAATCTTTGTTAAGACATGAGTTAATTTTATATTTTGAAATAAAAAAATCAGTATCTCTCCAGCTACAAAAATAGAAGGTATAAACAGCACTTGAAGGTGAATAATAGTGGTTACCGGTTTGAATTAAATGTGCAAAAAAGCATTGTTCCGTGGATCCTTTCGTGTTTTTATTCCTCAAAACAATTGCAAAAATGTAATAGTGACTTCAAAAAATACTCGTGCATGTGTTTCCTGTTTTTTGTTATTATGTCACTTAAAAAGTCAGAATTGATGTACATATTGTCATAAGCCATAAGCGCTAGATTGGGGTAACAAACTACTCAATTCATATTTCAAAAAATGAAGAAAGTTTTGCTCCTTCTTTGAAATGTCTACCCATTGAACGGATCATTTATTCTGCGAACGATAGTGTGCCGTGGCAACGACACAAATTCAAGAGTGGCGGTCTGGGAGGTTGGCGATAATTTAAATAGGATGAAAAAGCCGTCACAATAAAGCATTAACAGTAAAAATCAAATGTTTAGAAGGAAATGCAAATGCTGGGGAAAGTGAGATAAAGTTAGCTTCATATACACCGTATTGTATGTAGTTATACACGTTCACCACTAGAGGCGCTTGCTTCGGCGCGCTGCAAGTCTGTATAGGGAAAATTACATGGCTTGACGCGACTGTATAGACTGTGCTATAACCTTAGAACTTCCGACCTGCTAGGCGATGAATTTACCGCTGAAAATATACCCCATTATAAAAGTTAATAATGGCCTACGAGGAAATTTATAACTGCTACAAAAGCGATCGGCATTGGATATTTGGTGATTGAATTGAATAATTATGAGTAACAATAATATATGTAGTTTGCAGTTTAAGATAACCTGCATGGAGTACAAATTCGCATGTCAAAATAA
Organism: Pyrrhosoma nymphula; assembly: GCA_963573305.1. Taxonomy (NCBI): domain Eukaryota; kingdom Metazoa; phylum Arthropoda; class Insecta; order Odonata; family Coenagrionidae; genus Pyrrhosoma; species Pyrrhosoma nymphula. Next base: position 23,640,175 of record OY754340.1, on the reverse strand, counting down.
TAAACATCAAACGGTTTCCCTTACCCTGGCACAAGATGTACACATGCCGTCGATCAAATTAAGAAAAACATAAGAAACAATATACTTTTACAGTTACGCCTTTTAAAACTTTGGTAATTTTGTCTGACTTTTACTATATTGGTAGAAAATTCTAATGAATTACTGAATGAAAATTCCCCTCTTTACTATTCACCCAAAATTATCCGCATTCCGCCAAGTCATTACTCGATAGTTGATGCAACAACCATAGTTTATAGTTCGATCAAGCCTCGATTATACCTGTTAACTTTACAAACGTAATGATTCCCTATTTTGAATCAGTAAAGTCGGAATAATTCGTATATTTCCACTTCATACATCCTCAACACGCAATAACACAGTCTCACCCGTCTGCTGCAAGGGGGATTACGTCACTACGCAACGAGCCAATGGCTGGGCGTAAATATATCGTTGCGAAAACAATGCTCAATAAATCGTGATTATTAAACAAACTAGGCAAGATTTAGAGCTGGTAATTTAAATATATTATTATGGAAACACAATTTACGATATAGAATGGATTTCATAGCAATCCCCCATTTATGCAAACACTCCATTACCTTAGTTTTAAAATATCACAATTAAAATTTCAATGATACTGTAAATATTATTTTTCAGTTCCATCTTATTTAGTTTAGTTCCATGTAATTAGTAATGATTTCACTTGTCGTGATCTTGGAAGTCTCAGCTGGTGTAAGCTTTCCTATTCCACGTAATTCTCTTCCTGGTCCCTCACGAAATGCTCCCATAACATTCTCTCTCCACCTTGCTCCCATTTTCTCTGGTTTTTACTCCAGGATATCACTTTTCGTGCACACTCTCCTTCCCCCTTTTTTAAAACAATAATCCCCTTCTTTATTTATGTTTCTCATCTCCTAGTTTCCGTTTCTCTCAATATTTTTTAATCTGCGTGCCCATGGTTTTATTGTGATTTCCTTTATTTATTTATCATTTTATTTAATATTAACTATTTCTGGGCCTCAGGATAGGTGTTTTGTTACAACCCTTTTGCTGCTGTGAATCTAGGATCTACATTTGCCTGGTGGACTGCTGTGAGCGTAGCTCCTCTGTTCCATTGGCAAAGTCGTTCCTACCCACCATTCACTTTTCTGTCACACAGGGGCTAGGAAGTCTCCGCAGGTTGACGACTTTGAAAGGGTTACTAGCCATTTTTAATGTCATTATTCACTATGCTACATACATTATCATCTCTCATATAACGTTTCTTCAACTCTCCAAATCAACATGTAGCACTAAGTTTCTTTTGTTCTGATAAATAATTACTGAATAATTCTCCACTTTATATATCTCTCATTAAAAGTATGTGATGCTCCATTGTCTCATTTGTGTAAGATGAGCATAATTTCTCAAAGGCTTTCAACAACTTTTTTACATATATTTTTCAATCTTCTTGGATGGTGAATGTATAAAGTTTTTCTAATACTTATCCCCTCTCACATGCAACAACACAGTAACTTTTCTTTCTTCATCTGAGTCTTTGTCTAGTTTTGTAACTTTCATATACATTTCAAATTTTCACTTCCATCTGGTCCAGTTCTTTTTCAGGTTACTCTCAGAAAGTAGAGGAGTGCTGGAATCCACAGAACTGTACAAATTATGATCTTGAAATGACAATATACTTCTACTTTAATTTATTATCAACTGCACCAGGCTATGATCTCATTACTTTGGGCAGATAAATTATAAGGCAGAGTAAGATGATCAGTGTCCTTTCAGAATATGACACTTATATAGTAATGGATAACAACATACATTACAACAAAAAAAAAACAAAATGGCATAGTTGATATATGCATATATTGTTTGTAGGGGGGGGGCCTTCGACAGGAGCCCAGGCACTTAGAACTTTTTGATCCATTGTGCCAACCCCGTGCATGTCTGCCACATGCAGTTAGGGGACAAGAGCAGGGGACAAGGGTGATGGTATAAATGGTCACCCCTCTAACACCCTCTCGGCCCAACATTGCTTAACTTTGGAGAATTTACAGGAACTGGTGTGTCAATATTCCTGGGCCTTTGCCCAGATGGCATTGTAACTGGAGTATCTAATGATAATCATTTACTGAGCAAAGGACAGAGCTTAAATAAATAAATGCCGGGGAATCACTGTAACTTAAGACCTCAGAACACCTGGAAATATGCATATATGTGATTGTTTCCACTTTTTTTGCTTTTCTCTCTTCCTGGAACCAATCAACTTGCTCATGAAATTTGGTTGGAATACTTAAGCAATAAATCTATTTTCCAACCACATTTCCCTTCTCTTAAAGCCATTGGCTGAAGGTCTTGTGAAATCATATACCATTTGCCATTCTGTGTTTTGAGTCCCAACATTTGTTAGTGCAATAACATGAACAAAGAAATATATGTTATACATTATTAAGGAATTGAACAGCATGGCAATTGTTCCTTAAGAAACATGATGTTTGTCATATTGTCATATTTTTCTTACATATAACACCTTTCAATCATATGTCCTTGCATAAAGGTAAGAAACATCAAATTGAAACATTTCTCTATTAATTGTTGAGCAACTTAAATGTTTCCCCAGGTATATTATTAAATTTGCATTATTATGAAAATTCCAGACACTTAATATGAGGAATAAATCGTTTTTTATACATGATTACAAGTGTTAAGGTACATTTATCATATTTGTATGAATTTGGTTGTACAATATGCAAATAATGTTCTGCGTTTTTTGTTGATATTGGCCTTTTTTCTATCTTCACATTGTCCCTTAACGATCTTTTGTCTAAACAAGCTGATGTATGTTTTCAATTTCCTTTTATCCGTACTCTCAAATGCTTTATTTAAAATGCTTATTATAATGTTTTGAGTGTATAATGTTATGCTTTATTATTCGTCGACTATTGCTCCATGGACTGGTAAAGTGTGATGTCACATCCCCCGGTTGCCATGGTGATCGCCATCTTTCTTTCCAAACAAATCTGCCTTACAGCAGTTTCTCCCGTAAGGAAAGAATGAATGGATTATTTCTGTTTACTATGATTGTGTTAATCACTCTTTTCACAGTAGATAGTTGCTTTGAGGTGTCAACTACTCTCCTAATTTTTTTTATTTACCTCGTGACCAATGTTGATTCATAAAATGCATTCGTATTACCGTAGCAGACGACGTCGTTGGCAGCGGTCCTACGAATTACGATAGTTTAAGAAGTTGGCATACAAATATAAAATGCGGATTTAATTTATTTATAATGGCTTAAAGAAAAATCTTCCAAACCTAATACTTCCTCTATATACATGGTGTGTACTTGCATATGGTCCCAAATGGTATTTTCTATATTTGGTTCTGTATAATGCCAAAATGTACCGACCTACCATTATTTCTATTGTTAACGTATATTCTGAGTGAGAAAATTGAAGTTTCTACTTATGGAACTCGGAGATTCATCGAATTTTTCGTCGATAAACTCGATCTGGCAGCGTATTTTTTACCAAAGCTATAAACACATATGGGCTGGTATTTTTTACCCTGGCCGCTTTGCATACTTTTAATGGAAATTCACTAATTGGATGTGTTTCGTGCCAGATTGCAATATTTTTTATTTATTTTACCGGTTGGAGATAAAGGTTGACCCCGAAGAGAATGCAATATGCTTTAATAGAGGAAATCATCCCATTATCGTAAAATAGTCGTGTACCACAACTTAGTCATGTCCTTCACTATATTGTTGCAGATTATTTTAATTTTAATACTAATCGATGGAATTATTAAATAATACTGCTATACATAATTTAATAACAACTAGTTGACTATTGCTTACTACAACATTGCGCATCAAAGTTACTAAATATCCTGTTTCATGGCGCGGAAAGCGTCTAGTTTACCATCTATAACTCTACTCAGAAACTCTAGTTCAGTAACGTAATTTTATGAGAAAATTCAATATATCTCGTCATCGATTAATTTAAAAATAATTAACTGCAATAAATACTATAAAATAGAGTTATCGAAGTCCGTAGAGCAGCTAATAACATTTGTTTAACTAGAACCTACTTATAGCCGTAGATAGGAATCATACGACATAGACGCTTACGGAACAATTTTTAACTATTAGGGCTTACATCTAGGGAACATGGCGGTGCTGCGGAAATTTTATGTTTTGAAATCAAGATCTCGTAGTTTAAAACGCCTGATGATGCCTAATAAAAACAGAAATCATTAACGCCATGATTAATGATACTATTTCAGTTAAATTTAATACTAACATGTCTCTCTATTCGCGAAAAAAAATTGATAAATTGTCGAAGTTCAGATTTTCAATGCTATTAGCAAGAACCCTATATAAGGACGGCTATCTTCCATCTCGAATTTGTTGCCAATACCCGCGAAAGAATTGAAGTTCCACTTTTGGCCACAGGCTGCGCTGCAGTCGAGGGCGAGGCATGTAGCAGACGGATACTTGCCCAACTATACGTGTTTTTAAGTTTCCAATTTCTCTTCCTATACGCAAGTATGATTAGCAATACTGCTAGTAATACTTTAAGGCATTTGCTAGTAGTTATATGTACTCAAGGTAAAGAGCCATCGAATAGAAAACTCTCCAGAACATCGCGAAACAGAAATCATTTACGCTAAGGGCCTACGGAATTAGGTTATGTGATCGGTGGGTTTTTATTCCATATTTCGCCCGAAATTTTCTAATTTATGATGTAAGACATTCACAAACAGTGCATTAAAATAATAATTAATGCAAATAATTTGAAAGCTAGTTCACTTGTCATTTTACGTATTTCGATTACGCCGCTAGCGAAATCAGCTGATGTTATTGATGCCATGACAATCACAATGATTCCAAACCACTTCCCATTTGTAGGGCGTAATACAAAATTAAAATATATATTGTAAGAACAAGTATACACTCAGAAGAGTAATTAAGCTCATTTTCGTGTTACGGCATCATAATATCCAGTTGTATGTACCAAGAGTACTCAAGATTATGCTTCCGGCCGGCCAGATATGAATGAACACAAGGTTATTTGTGCCGAAAGTCGTCATGACTTTTGATAAATTAACCATTGAAAAAGCAAGTTATTCATTGTGAATCCCTTTGCTCCATTAGCCTGATCTCTTACTTCTATGGGGAAGCGATCAAAATACTACTCTAGGCGTTGAAAAAAAAGTATCAGTCACTTCACTAGAATCTATGAACATTTAATATATGTTTAAAACAAATTGGAACCCGTTATAAACAAACAATCAAATATGAAATGATTGTATAAAAGTTTATATATATGAAAATGTATGATAAAATATCAAATCAAATATGAAATTAATTCTAGAAGATGAAGGTCAAATGAAAATGCACAACTTTAGCTCAATAAAGTCCCTGACACTAGGGACTTTAATTTTAATTTTCTGTATCATATAATACGATATAAAGTTATATATTAGTTAAAAATAATGAGCAGGGCACACTTTCATGTACGCAATGTTGGAGGAATACGGAAATATAAACACTCAATGCAGTTTCTCTCTGCAGTAAATGAAGGAATAAATACACTGAGAATGCCAAAGCAATGGAGGCACACTTTCATTAACGCAATGTTGTAGGCACAATGAAATGTAAACACTGCACGCAGTCTCTCTCTGCAGTAAATGAAGGAATGCATACACTGAAAATGCCAAAGCAATGGAGGCACACATTCATTAACGCAATGTTGGAGGCACAATGAAATGTAAACACTGCACGCAGTCTCTCTCTGCAGTAAATGAAGGAATGCATACACTGAGAATGCCAAAGCAATGGAGGCACACATTCATTAACGAAATGTTGGAGGCAAAATGAAATGTAAACACTGCACGCAGTCTCTCTCTGCAGTAAATGAAGGAATGCATACCCTGGGAATGCCAAAGCATTGGAGGCACACTTTTATGTACGCAATTCTGGAGGCACAAGGAAATGTAAACATTGAATGCAGTCTATCTCTGAAGCAAATGAAGGAATGCTTACACTGGGAATGCCGAAGGACGGGAGGCACACTTTAATGTACGCAATGTTGGAGGCACAAGGAAATGTAAACATTGAATGCAGTCTCTCTCTGCAGTAAATGAAGGAATGCATACACTGAAAATGCCAAAGCAATGGAGGCACACATTCATTAACGCAATGTTGGAGGCACAATGAAATGTAAACACTGCACGCAGTCTCTCTCTGCAGTAAATGAAGGAATGCATACACTGAAAATGCCAAAGCAATGGAGGCACACATTCATTAACGAAATGTTGGAGGCAAAATGAAATGTAAACACTGCACGCAGTCTCTCTCTGCAGTAAATGAAGGAATGCATACCCTGGGAATGCCAAAGCATTGGAGGCACACTTTTATGTACGCAATTCTGGAGGCACAAGGAAATGTAAACATTGAATGCAGTCTATCTCTGAAGCAAATGAAGGAATGCTTGCACTGGGAATGCCGAAGGACGGGAGGCACACTTTAATGTACGCAATGTTGGAGGCACAAGGAAATGTAAACATTGAATGCAGTCTCTCTCTGCAGCAAATGAAGGAATGCTTACACTGGGAATGCCGAAGGACGGGAGGCACACTTTAATGTACGCAATGTTGGAGGCACAAGGAAATGTAAACATTGAATGCAGTCTATCTCTGAAGCAAATGAAGGAATGCATATACTAAAACAAGCTTTTGTTCTTTATGCCGAGAACCTTGTTCCTCCTATTTGTATTCGTGTGTCCTGTAGAGCATCCCGGCAAAAAAACAACTCCGCAAACCCATTTTGAAGCAAATTATCCTCGTTTAACTGCACAAGCACACACCAATCTCTATTCCCAGCAATGCAAAACTGACCGTAAACATGCCTCGAGCTTTCCATCAGTGCCACCTATCGGCAAGCTCCGAAATCCTATTAAATTGCTACAGCAAATGTTAGCAAAAGACGGTCGAAAGCGCATCAAGAGAAATGTCCTTATATAGGGTTCTTGGCTATTAGATAGGCAGTCTGAAGTTGTTTGGAAAATGAAACAGTTGACTAGGAATCGGCCGACGTCACCACTTTACCAGTCCATTGCATGTGTTTTATTGTTTTTCCAAGTTTCCTCATCTTTTGCTATTCTTTTATTGATAATACTCTTTTGATAATTTATTTTCATCTAAGACAATCACTACGTTTACCAATCGATCTCAGATCTATCTGACTGGCTCAGCACGGTGTGGTAAACGGAGCGGGCTGGCCAGATCGATCTGAGAAGCGAGCCGAGTCAGCCCGCTTTCCCTAACCGGTCTGAGATCTCAGATCGATCCGAAGAGGCCGGAGCGTGGCGCTCATCGTTCTTCTTTTGGTTGCCGATGGAAAACAAAATGTAATTGATATAATTTACGGCGTGACTTGTTGTAAGAAGGGAAAGGAGAGAAGTGTGCGGCTGAAATATTCAAGAAAACTCAAAATAATTCAAACTACTGAAATCGATATTTTCAGACCGTGTTGATAAACCAGGCGATCTGAGTCAGCTCCCTGCTGAACTTTCAGATCGATCTGAACTCAGACCGATCTGAGATCGATTGGTAAATGTAGTGAATATGAATATTTACTGAAACTATCACATATTAAAAAAGGGACTGTGGGTGAAATGAATTTCTATGCCATTATATTTAAAATTATACTCAATGGAGTACCTAGATGCATAATAAATGTTTTGTTTGAAACACAACCCTTTAAAGTGTGACTTTGCTTTGTAAATCATTCAATTTTATACAATTATCTTGATCAATGCATGCAAATGTTTCCAAAAGCAACAAATAGGTAGAAAAAGCTATCATTTTATCTGTCGATTTTCATGCTTTCTGTTTTTTTAACATTCTGTCTTTGATGTGATAGAGTAACAGAACGTCTGTAAGTACCTTAAGCTAACCACAATACAAAGGTATCAAGTGTACTTTCCAACTAGTTAGAAAAATTAAGTTACCAGATGAAATAATATTAACACCTTTCCCAAGTATTCTAAAGAAAATGCCATAAATGTGCAATTTGAACATGAAAAATGAACATTTTTGCAATAATTCCATGAGTTTCTAAACTTTCTCTTGATCTGATCAATTTTTATTTTAATGGGGTGATAATTGTGAATTAATGGAGCGGAAAGATCATTCTGCTACTGACAATTAAATTAGATACTTTGTGTATATTTATCCATGCATTATATCATTTTACATTATATAGGATGGCAATTGTCATTTGATAGTTAAAGATGATAAAAACAAAAATATATGTTATATGAGAGCTATTATAAGAATATTATGACATTGTCATTCAATTATGTCAAAGTGTTTGGTTTCGTTATGGCTTGCGAAAGACAAAAATAATAACTGGCTTAAAAAGAAAGTTTTTGAACTAAGCAATCTTCGTCTGTGGGGAAATAAAATTAAGGATATCCAATATATCATATTTTTACAGCCTTATTCATTTACGAGTCTTTTTTTAATATACTATGAAATAAGATGTCAGTGCAAATTATTCTTTGTACAGGATAGGAAAATTTTGACTTTCATTTATTTCACGCCAAATTGATTTCACTGTATTATTCAAGGCATACAGATTTGACGATTTCTATAGCTGATGTGCAGCACTTACTAAGTCGTACTAGCCTAGTATTTTGCCTGGGCAGCCATTTATTAGCTGATGTATCACATTTAACATTTAGCTTCAGCCATTTATTCTGGATGTGCAATTTTTTTGCTATGAAGCTTTTCTTTAGAAAAACACTTGATATGGTGGTGTTTATTTCCTGTTTATTTTTATGGACAATATAAAGGTGTTCTTTTGGCCTTAACCTGTGACGCATTCCATCTTCCAGATGATAGTTAAAGATGAGATGGACACAGATAAATCATTGTCAGATGCAGAGATTTGCGGTAGGGAAAACCTTTTCAGGGATGAATTTACATGCACAGGAGTTTCCAGTGATGCAGCCTTATCTGACCCCTTAGATCTGGTGAGGCAATTTAAGCATTTGCTGTGAATATTCTAGCTTTATCCATAGTTTGATATCACTGGGGTTGTTTTTCTTTTAAAAAGATGCAATAGTTGTAATTTTTTTCTAAATTTTGAAAAAAATTATATTTTGCCTTTTATCAAGAATATGTCTCATAGTTCTCGAAGTCGTAATAACTGGTTTCCATTCTTCCAGATTAGCGTAAAACAAGATGCTGATGCAGATGGATCATTGTTAGAAGCAGTGACTTGCAATCAGGAGAATGTTCAACGTATTGAATCATTAGGCATAGGACCTTTAAATGTTGTGTGCTTACCACTTGAAATGGGAGAGTGTCCTATGGTATAAGTGATTTTTTTTTCATATAACATTAATTCATAACCTCTCTTTTAGTCTTTACCAATGATGCATACCATTTTCATTTGTCAGGAGGAAGAAGAAAATGAACCAAGGGAATCACTGGCCGGGGAAGAGACTCATGAAGGGGACAACCTTGTTGAGGAATACTCACGATTAACGTCAGTCACCAACGTCATATCTGTGCCACAAGCAATGGATGATAGGGTAAGGACCAGTTTCTTAAAAATATTTCAAATTATTCCTTCGTTTTAGAGGGGCATATGATTTTTGTAAATATAATGAATGTGAAGTGTTTTAAGAAATAATTAACGTTTATGTAATTTTAATAATAGCCAACATTTTTAATGTGCTAGCAAATTGAAATTTACAGTTTAATATTCATGAACAGGAATGAATGGCTTAACAGGAATGTGAATTTCGTGATCAAAGATGTATTTTTACAATTAAATTAATGAATTGGCTACATGCCAGTGAGTGACTTTTTTGTAGCAGAACATGTATTTTTGCTTAACAAGTACCATGTCCTGTATCACACAGATCGTTAATGTTTTAATGTTCCGAGGCCAAATTTCCCATTTGCTTATGGTTGAGAACACATCTTTTATCACCTGCAAGCCTCGAGGATGCTTCACAGACGGATTTAATTCGTTGATTAAAATAGAGAGAACGACAAACATTGTAAGAGACTTATAAATTATTTCGATATCTGTGACTTGAAGAAAATATAAAGCAGTTTTTATCATAAGCAACTGCTTTGCGAATACAAAGTGCGACACAGATTCTGTTCTGACAAGTTCTGGGACCAACTATGTTAGGAACCACTTTAGAAAGTAAAAAAATAACAGTATTATTTTATGGAAGAATGTAACATATATCCATGTCGATAAAAACACAATAGAAACTTCAACACTTTAATGTCACAAATTAAGACGGACCCAGATTTCGACGTACAGGGCCATTACCAAGGCGAGAACTATTTTTAATAACTCCACTATACATACCCAGTGGTAAAATTGAAGTGGGAGGGGAGAGGGGAGTAGTGAGCGTTTGTACGTTCTGAAACACTTAATATGCAGGAATGCGGACTTTGCGACGCCGCTCCGACCGATCAATCTCCCTCTCCACCTCAATATCCAGCCGTTGATGCCACATGACGCAAATGCCCTTTTCCACCTGCCCACCCACCCAAGGATACCCACCCCGAGGTTACTTCCGCATAACAACTCTGATGAAACGCAACTCATAAGTATCTGCGTACATACACCCCCATATTCCACACTTTGAATTCACCTGTGATTGTTATTATCGCGGTAAAATCCACTCTTTAGCAAATAATTTCCAAATTTAACCAATCGAAGTTTTTTTTACAATTTTTCTATAAGTTCTATAAACGCAGAAATTCATGGATGGGTCACCGTCAATGCCCACCTTCGAACCCCGGTGAAATAACCAGCAACCCCTTCAAATGTACCCTAGGGTACTAAGGGTATAGCAAAATCCTTGTCGTAGTACCGCATTAACCTATAGCAAAAATTAGAGAGTTGATTAGTAAAACAACCCCGTTTCTAAAATTTAAACAAAGCGATTAGTTTACTTTTTAGAGAGCAATTCATAGGCGAAGGTATTAGGCGGCAATCAATAGACAGAAGGTAGTCTTGTAAGAAAACTTCTAATTTCTCCGTTGTTACAAGGAATTCAGGTATGGTTTAAATTAAAAAGTTGCATTGTTTTTTAATGCATTTCAGATGCACCAATCAAATTGACTCCTTATCTTAAGGGTTCAGGGTTAGGGTATTGATGTTCCCTTTTTTGATAGTATATCGTTTTCATGTTTACACAAAAAGTGTTAGCCGTTCAACGTAATACACGAATCTATAGTTTGTTCTAACAAATTCTCTTCGAAAGCCCCTTAAAAGTCTACCTTCAATATTACAGGCATGAGAAAAATTTTTTCTTTCGTCTTGAGGAACTAAAAAATCCTTTTATAGCTTCTTTGGTTGAGGAAAATAATATGTCACTGATAAAGGTCAATTTAATTATGTTTTTTTTTGCGCAAATAAATATGAATTGAGAAAAAAATAAAATCTGCGACCTATTTGCGATTATAATGGACGTTAAATTTAGTTATTATTCTTGGTGGCTCTTGAATCATTATTACTATACATCTTCTGCAATAATTACCAATACATGACGATATATTAACTTAGGATGAGGCAATCGCAGTTATTATATATGTATACATACAATCAGAAGTGAGTTACACCGGTGAAACAAAGGAGCTCCTTATGCTATTACCAAATTCCTTTTACAGCTCTTGATATTTGAAAATATAATAACCGAAGTCGGCCATCACCCCCAATTCCGAGGATATTTTGATTTAAGGCAACTTTTGCCAGCTACTACAGCATAAATGCAACACTTGGCAGGATGTTCCGTCCATTCCTAACAATTTGGAATGTTAACTCAACATACAAAAGCTACCTGAAGTTGCGCATACACCAACATTTCTTCGACCATTAAAAACGTAGTGTCTCATCTCGTTGCTGAGTTATTTCTTTTCTTAAGCAGACAAAATATTACAAAGTTTTTATTTTCATGCACCATGAAAGCAAATCGCCGTAGTCAAGCCATGTCTAATCTACTCATACATATTTTATTTTGACAATGTCGATAGTATACGCTATTCACAAGCCTGTTAAATATGTTATGAAATATATGTCATGAAAAGAATTGCTGCTACTACTTAAGAAACAAAAACATAATTACGTTACGGCCCATGAAATTCGCTTGAAAGTTGTCGGAAAGTGATCACAGAGTAGTGCAAGTTAGTGAAAAACACACGGAAATCAATAGAGACTATTTAAAATCCCAGTTCAACCGTTATGTACTCTACATCAAAGAAACGTCATCATGGTTGAAAAAATACACCTTATCACTCATGGCAACACTAAATAATACCTAAAATACTATATTCCGATGAAATATACTGCTCTGGTCCAGAAAGTTATGAAAAGCAACCAATGTTTCCACGATGTAAACATATGTCAACGTCTTGCACTCTTCGGGTACACTATTCGCTTCTCCAGCCGGCATTGTTCACGTTTACTGACGGTTACCTGCGCTATTATCTTGGTCAGGGTCTAATATCTCTATTTTCTATTTTCATTGCATAGGTGATGACTGATTTTCTGCACTAATGACTAAAATCTTGGACAACCTTGTTGTATGACTCTTTTGAGATCATTTTAGTGAGAAAGATCTGCATGTCTCAAGTTGATTGATGGCTCTATTTTTTTTCTGATGTTATCTAGTATCACGTTCAGACTCTGAAATGGAATGGTTTGATGATCGTAGTTCGGATATGTTGTTTCCCCCCTAGGTTCATACTGTAGGTTTTTTTTGGCAAGTAAGTTGACTAAAGGTGGATGTGATCTCCTGGTTAAGGTAGGTGATGTGATCTCCTGGTCTCCCTCTATCACGACCTTAAGCATTCTCTCATACATACTTGTTCCAACCACCTATTCTACCTCTTCCGAGCAGTTCCCTCTCCTCATCCATCACACCGATAACTTACTCCCTCATCTTACTCCCCGTCCATCGAACTCTCCATTTCTATCCACACCCAATTCTTTTGCTAATATCGTTATAACAATGCTCATTCTCTTCCAACGTATTACCAGACCGTTAAATTGTTCTATTTTTTTACAGTTTTGCTCTCCTACTTTTAAGGTCAGTCTCGCTTTCCTCGTTCTGGAAAAAGCGCATGGCGTTACACAAAGGAAACGGTTGATGACTTTAATTTTCTTATGATTAGTCCTCATTCCATATTTGCCGAACTGATTTTCTAATGCATCTAATGTTGCATGTGCAATCCTCTGGATGAATGGTCAACTAAGGTCTAATCCTCGGCGATTGTAACCGACTTTATCATCTTTCCAGCTGTCCCCCATCAGTAAATACTTGAATATTGCTAATACAAGTATTTTAATATCTTGAGTAGAACACCGCATTCCTCTAAAAACTCTGTCACTGTTATAACTTAATTCAAATATTAATGTTTTTTCGCTAGTTTTCTTATGCCTGTATTGGTTTTCCCTCAATATCCATTCTCAATCCCTGCTCTGGAGTGAGCTATCAAGCCATTTACCACGCGGAAAAAATATCCACAGATGCTGAGTGGACTATCTTGCCCTGGTTCCTGCTCTTCGTCCCATCTGGCATGTATGACCCAAACATGAGCTTTAATTGCCCTTGCTAATTTCCACTACAGCTAAACAAGGCATGGCATATTCATTAATATTAACAGTTGATTAATATTCATAAATTGACTAAATGATTATTAGAAAATAAATGAATCTATCAATGGTTGCCAATCCCTTAGGCTCCTATTATCAGCGAAATAAATAATAATTATATGTAACAGCATGCAGCATTAAAGACCAAATCCGTTGTGCACAAGATGTTTGAAAGAATAGTGAAATATTTTTGATTTCCATTTCGTTTATTACACATCCATTATCTCATTCATGCTATAAAAGGGTGATGTCAAGATTATGTGAGCATCCTCGAATTAAATTATGGTTCTACAGTGTAATATAGTGTATCAATTTACCTAAATACAGTATTCACTGTTTGTTACTTGCTATATTAAAGCAAATTACTACTAGTAACAATCAAAGAGTCAGAGAAACTCAATGAAGCTCTCACATTTTATTACTTTGCATTGGGGCTAGCAGCAATATCATCTAGAAGAAGAACGAATGTAGTGGGTTTGAAATTAGCGCTATCAATGTCAAACCATTTAAAAAAGATTCATCACATCATGCAATCAGTGTTTTAAATCACTACACATACACATATTTATAATTAATTTTTTTATGAATTAGGCATTTCTTATATATTAGAAACAATATACGCTAACATTTGTAAGACCTTCCGCGAAGAGAATAGGAACAATTTAACAGCGGAAACCCATCCCACACTTAAGGAATAGTCTCTGTCACAAGTGCCTACGATAACATGCACAGATTTTGTTTCATACATTGCAGATAAATTATTCCCATTAACGGCTATTCAAATCCGATAACAGTATTTGAAAATCATTATTTTTCAGTCTCAAATTACAATGTCCTTATGGCGGAATGGTGACACGCTTCGGTTTAATATTTTATTTCTTGATATTTACCACAAAAAGGCTTTCTCACAAACTAATATGTTTCAACTAAACCATTGCAGTATATTATTTTTTCAAGGTGCCTTATCAATCACACTAGACTGACATAATTATGACTGAAAAGGGATGAGCAGACGCAACAAATGTCTATGTTTGGTAAATTTTACTTAATTGTTTATTCAATCATTGTGCAGTTTTTTTTTATTCCATGGAAAATTTCGATGATTATCAGAGACATCCGTCAATGTAAACCCCATTAGTTCTCATAATCAAACCGCTGAATAAGAACATATCGGAAGGAAAACCTTGTATCGTCAAGGCATGTTCAATAATAGGTAATAGGCATGTTCTTAATTAATATCATAATCATTTTCAGTTATACATTCTCATTACGGCCGACTTTATTGACTCCATGAATCTGGTGTTTCGAAGCGTAGGTTCTATCTTAAAAGGTCCCGAAGAGATATGAAATCAAAAGCATTCGTAATATGAATTGACGGCGGTACATTCAATGGACTATAGTATGAGCCTAGACTGCTCCACGAACAAAATCCTACCTAGATTTATAAACTTATTGACTCAACATACGCGATGGAATCTTGGCAGACTGATTTGAAACCTAAGTATTTCGGATCTGTTGACGAGCTATTTACTCTTTTGAACTTAAGTAGAAAGTATTAATTAAGTAGCACTAGACGCCCGAAAAAGTGATAGTTGAACGATGGAAACAGTCTCCAAGGGAATTAGGCTAGCCATCACAACTAAAATTCAAATAAATGAGCTAAGTTCACGGTGGGGATGGATTTACTTCAATTAGTTATCTTTATTTGAACTAATTTAGCTTTTAGCGACGCTGTAGCTCAGATTAATAAAGATATATCATGGCACGTTTTTTAAAATCTGATATTTTGCCACGTTCACCACCGAGTAGTCATTTTTCCCATTTGAGAAGTAAACATGAAGAGCAGCCTTTCACAAATATATCTTGAGGCGTACTAAAATCCTCTGATCGAATGAGTTGTAGCTATGAATTAATTTTAGGTATAATTTAATCTAAGGAGTTATCGTTATGAGTAAGCAAGAATGTGAAGAGAGAGCAAGAACTTTCACAGGGTAGAGGTATGGTGAAGGAATTTCTCCATTCATTAGATTGATTTTTGAAAGAAACGAGTGCTAACCGCACCGGAACGAGCATTTACCATTTGGCTAGTGTGACAGGGAGATATTCTTCTGTCTAATCACTTAGGCTATATAACCAGTAAAAATTCAGAACCTATTGGAGCTCATCCTAGACATTTCCAAAAAACGCTGTCAAAATTTAAGGATATTTAACCATTAAATATTTTCTGAATAACTCCAGCCAATAGAAATGCAAACTGAAAAAGCTTCTTAAACGTTTTTTTTTACCTGTAGCAACACCTTTCTTGGCATTGTGACCTGAGTAAATTCAAAGTTCTCAAAGAGAAAGGAAAATGACCGGCGTTTAACACCCTAACGATCTGAAAACACAAATTCCGGTGTAGCACCCACCCCCTATGTGACGCATGAAATCCCTATTTCGAGTGAATCCTTCTCGTGTATGCGTCGCACTGGTCATGAATATAAATTCGTGCAGTCTTTATTCAATAAAAAAAAGATTTGGACTCTTGGACTAGGTATATTTGTATTACTCTGACCATATTTGACAGTTGGGAGACGGGACAAGGATAGAAAGGTGTCATTTAATATGCTTGAGACTCAAACATTTTTGAAGAATTACTTTGAAAATGCATTCGTAGTGTCTAGAATATTTTAATGTCAGCCTCATCATGCAAGTCTATTGTTCACCTGTGCCCACAGAAGAGCTCCAGTTCAATAGGACCTTAAATTGGGGTGTTTTAGTAGACAGGCATAAAGAGATGACCTCCAATGTCAATGCCCATGGAAGGAAATTGGTTTTCTTCCAAATAGCTCTTTATCTATTGGGGATCAGGTCAGTCTGGCTGCTAAGAGCACTGGCTTCCCATCCTGAGGGCATGGGTTCAAACTCCAGCAGGGTTGGAGATTTCACAATGAAATCTCAACCTCTAATTGGGTGTCCTGTGGAGAGCACATCCAAATGTAGTACCTTCTCTGTCCATCGAATAGGACGTTTAACTGTGGACCCTTTGGTGCCTTTCGTCAAAAGCAGGCCCACGCTGGGTTTCGCTCCACCCTCACCCTCCTCCCTACTTATCCTTTAAATTCCATTAACTTGTATTAATTTAAAAATCGCATTCCAAACCCAACCTCCAACAAAGTCAAACTCAATAGACAAGTTCAAACTCGTTTAAACCGTCGAATTATACCAGGCGCACATGCTCGCATAGGAGATGGCAGCATTTTTTTGTAATACCAAAAATCGTCAAATATTACTTGACGGCAATATTTGACGGCCAGGCGAGGTGGTAGTATTTTTGTAATACAAAAAATGCTGCCAGTGCTCTTAGCTCTTAACATACGAGTACATAACGGTTGAACTGGGATTTTAAATAGTCTCTATTGATTTCCGTGTGTTTTTCACTAACTTGCTCTACTCTGTGATCACTTTCCGACAACTTTCAAGCGAATTTCATGGGCCGTAACGTAATTATGTTTTTGTTTCTTAAGTAGTAGCAGCAATTCTTTTCATGACATATATTTCATAACATATTTAACAGGCTTGTGAATAGCGTATACTATCGACATTGTCAAAATAAAATATGTATGAGTAGATTAGACATGGCTTGACTACGGCGATTTGCTTTCATGGTGCATGAAAATAAAAACTTTGTAATATTTTGTCTGCTTAAGAAAAGAAATAACTCAGCAACGAGATGAGACACTACGTTTTTAATGGTCGAAGAAATGTTGGTGTATGCGCAACTTCAGGTAGCTTTTGTATGTTGAGTTAACATTCCAAATTGTTAGGAATGGACGGAACATCCTGCCAAGTGTTGCATTTATGCTGTAGTAGCTGGCAAAAGTTGCCTTAAATCAAAATATCCTCGGAATTGGGGGTGATGGCCGACTTCGGTTATTATATTTTCAAATATCAATAGCTGTCAAAGGAATTTGGTAATAGCATAAGGAGCTCCTTTGTTTCACCGGTGTAACTCACTTCTGATTGTATGTATACATATATAATAACTGCGATTGCCTCATCCTAAGTTAATATATCGTCATGTATTGGTAATTATTGCAGAAGATGTATAGTTATAATGATTCAAGAGCCACCAAGAATAATAACTAAATTTAACGTCCATTATAATCGCAAATAGGTCGCAGATTTTATTTTTTTCTCAATTCATATTTATTTGCGTAAAAAAACATAATTAAATTGACCTTTATCAGTGACATATTATTTTCCTCAACCAAAGAAGCTATAAAAGGATTTTTTAGTTCCTCAAGACGAAAGAAAAAATTTTTCTCATGCCTGTAATATTGAAGGTAGACTTTTAAGGGGCTTTCGAAGAGAATTTGTTAGAACAAACTATAGATTCGTGTATTACGTTGAACGGCTAACACTTTTTGTATAAACATTAAACGATATTCTATCAAAAAAGGGTACATCAATACCCTAACCCTGAACCCTTAAGGTAAGGAGTCAATTTGATTGGTGCATCTGAAATGCATTAAAAAACAATGAAACTTTTAAATTTAAACCATACCTGAATTCCTTGTAACAACGGAGAAATTAGAAGTTTTCTTACAAGACTACCTTCTGTCTATTGATTACCGCCTAATACCTTCGCCTATGAATTGCTCTCTAAAAAGTAAACTAATCGCTTTGTTTAAATTTTAGAAACGGGGTTGTTTTACTAATCAACTCTCTAGTTTTTGCTATAGGTTAATGCGGTACTACGACAAGGATTTTGCTATACCCTTAGTACCCTAGGGTACATTTGAAGGGGTTGCTGGTTATTTCACCGGGGTTCGAAGGTGGGCATTGACGGTGACCCATCCATGAATTTCTGCGTTTATAGAACTTATAGAAAAATTGTAAAAAAAAACTTCGATTGGTTAAATTTGGAAATAATTTGCTAAAAAGAGTAAAGAGGGGGTGGGGATTTTTTTGTTCTTCAAGAACAAAGAAAAATTGTTTCCCATGCATGTAGGTAATATGAAAACAAAATTCTATCAAAAAAGGGTACATCAATACCCTAACCCTGAACCCTTAACGTTAGGAGTAAATTTGATTGGTGCATCTGAAATGCATTAAAAAACAATGCAACTTTTTAATTTAATCCATACCTCAATTCCTTGTAACAACGGAGATATTTGAAGTTTTCTTACAAGACTACCTTCTGTCTATTGATTGCCGCCTAATACCTTCGCCTATGAATTGCTCTCTAAAAATTAAACTAATCGCTTTTTTTAAATTTTAGTAACGGGGTTGTTTTACTAATCAACTCTCTAATTTTTGCTATAGGTTAATGCGGTACTACGACAAGGATTTTGCTATACCCTTAGTACCCTAGGGTACATTTGAAGGGGTTGCTGGTTATTTCACCGGGGTTCGAAGGTGGGCATTGACGGTGACCCATCCATGAATTTCTGCGTTTATAGAACTTATAGAAAAATTGTAAAAAAAACTTCGATTGGTTAAATTTGGAAATTATTTGCTAAAGAGTGGATTTTACCGCGATAACGACAATCACAGGTGAATTCAAAGTGTGGAATATGGGGGTGTATGTACGCAGATACTTATGAGTTGCGTTTCATCAGAGTTGTTATGCGGAAGTAACCTCGGGGTGGGTATCCTTGGGTGGGTGGGCAGGTGGAAATGGGCATTTGCGTCATGTGGCCTCAACGGCTGGATATTGAGGTGGAGAGGGAGATTGATCGGTCGGAGTGGCGTCGCAAAGTCAGCATTCCTGCATATTAAGTGTTTCAGAACGTACAAATGCTCACTACTGAGGGGGGTGCATATAATGTATCGTGTTCTATCCAGCATGGTCTCCATCGAGGGATTCCTCATGTAAAGCGTGAACTAAGAAGCATCATATCTGCTATCACGGAAGCTGACTAACAAGGAGAGACTATGTACGTTGCTACGCCTTTTTGCATGCCATATTTTTATGTTGTTTGGAATGCCAAATGCTGCTGGGAATACATCGTGTATTTGTGTAATAAGCTCTAGTTTTGCAGTGGTAAATTATTTTGTATTCGTTATTTGTAGCATGCCCAATATAAATTCACAAGAACGGGCATCATGCACCAGTGTAAAATGGCTCAGTGGTTCGAGTATTCGTCCCATATACCAAAGGTCCCAGGATCAAATCACTGTGGGGGACTATTTTTATCTTGATTCCAATTATTGTCCTTCGTTTACAATTTATTTTCAATTGCAATAGGTCTCACCGGAAGATGAAACGTTTTTTATCGTCATTTTGACATATTCGATTCAAGTCTTATTCTAGACGCTTAGCCATTCTATTATGCAAATTGTACTTCAGACTAAGTAGTGCCATAGTGAGGCTTGAAAGAATTCAATGCCCCTGCCGATTTCTAATTTTTTCTCAAGGGCTGGATTCAAATTCTTCAGTGTTGGTGCCATGTGGCAGAGAGCCTTTGTGAGTTCTGGGCGGGTTTACAGGAGATGATGGGAGTTAAAGCGACATGTGAGAAGTACGTGGGGATGAAAAACAACATAGAGACACAGTGTCCGGGGTATATTTGCCAATTCAAAAACCACATCTTGATACTTTTCCCAATTTCCGTCTCTTTTGAATATATGTCAGTCTCATTCGGAGCCAAAAACTCATATACGAGCATTGAAAGTGTGAGGTGGTCGAAGGAGAACGATACCAGGCTTGGTCGAATCTAACTGCCTGGTGGTGGGGATGGAGTCATTCCCCCTGATTGTACATTTAACGTTCTCCACGACCGACTCAATATCTCCAGAGGCATAGGGCAGCTCAGGTAGCACATAGCGGGTAGCCACAGCTACACAAACAGGTACACACACACACACACACACACAGCAGGTAGGCACACATAGCGACATTCATAGTTCCAACAAGTCTGGGGGAAATATTGGAAGTGGAAAGTCCTGGAAATGTTTGCCTGGGAAAATGGAAAGCGTTCTTCTATTCGTCTTCCAGTCGTATATTGGACGTTCCGCCCCGCTCACTTGTCGTTCTTTCCTTCCATGTGCTCGCATCCACCGCCGCACTGCTCACGGCATTGGGCTACGGTGGAGGTCGAGGAGAGGTTCGCTCGCCAGCAAGTGTGGTAGTGGGGGTAAAGGCGCGCGAAGACCGCCTCACTGAGGTCCCGAGTAGTCTAAAATCGCTAAAAGATGGACAAAACCATAGAGTTATTAAGGTACATATTCTAAGGACAAAACTCAACTACCCCAGTAGCAGAGTTGGTCGCCGCAACGTTGCAGCGACGTAGAAAACGTCGTGCTAAGATTGCGGTCACAATGTGACGTCGCAGGAACGTTGCAGGCACGGCACAATGTCGCAGGAACGTTGCAGGAACGTCACTTTGTGACTGTCAACTCGCGACCGACATGCAACCAATTATCAACTTTGGTCGGTCCAATAATTTATAACCACGAATTTTTATATTTCGTTAATTCTTGGCCATATCTAATTACTGATGCATTAAATACACACCAAAGGCATTATACTGTCAATAGATTATAGATTTTTTAAATTTGCGATGGCACAAAATCCTTCAATTTCGTAATTAATAATTACATAGTTTGACGCATAATATTAATGTATTTTTACATCTAGACCCTAGCTGTTGATGCAACTACAGGGTTTTAGCATACACCGATACATATTTCTGTAATACCATAAAGCATGGGCTACCGCGAGAGATTTTAAATAAGAAATATGGTTTTACCCGTTGTTTTGTCTTGTGTCTTTGATATGGAGCTAGTTGACCATGTGTCCTTCCTAAAGCCTACGTTATTTTTATATTAAGGTTGTGAAATACTATATAGAATATGACTTAATATCCAGTAGTATGCCGCCGACAAGGAAACATATCGTCTAAATACTTAGCTTTGCCATTAATACGGCATGTATCGGCGACATATATTATCTCAATATCACCGGAAAAGTTTGATAAACCTACTTATTATATATAACCGTGGCGTAACAAAATCGATCGAAAAATATATTGACGTGTATTAATGAAATTTCATATAAAACGTTTTCGAGGTCGGTGAATCCGAATATGACATTACGTTTCGCGAAAATGAAAATTGCGCGCACACTCAGAAAAAACAACAGTAAAAAATGAGAAAATGTTATAATTTTTAACAAAAATCTTTTAAAATATTTTCACCGTCTAATATATTTGCATGAATTATATAATACGTTCTCATGCGGAATGGAGTAGAATTAATTTATTCTCCTGATCCGTGATGTCGTTGATGATTTTGAGTGTAGTGGAAGTATTTCCATAGGGATATTGAATTTTTGTCTGTTAACAAACACAAGAAGGTGAGGGTCGAGGATTCTTCCACATAATTATTTAATGTTAGTTGCTGGATTGACAGCTGTCAATAGCAACGGTCAAAATCACAACTGCAAGCAAAGTAGCGAGAATTTCTTCTTTTTATAGGATGATTCTGTAAGCCGTTTGATTCAACAATGATTGCAGTAGAACTTCGACAATCTCACCTGTAATATTAATGCTCGTTTACTTGGGATAGCGTATAGCTGTAGCTATTAAAACTATAAGGTATGCAGGATACATTTAATGATTCAATGATCATGCTGATTTTTTGCATTTGATTGTATTAATCAGGTAAACCACTTCTTTTTTTGTCTTCACATTCAGTAGATTAACCATTTCTATCAGAAAACAGAGTCACAAGTGAAAGTTTTATTAATTTTCAGCTATGAATGAAACATGGAAAGAAAAAGCTTTCTGTTTGTCAAGCTTATTGCCACATTTCACATAAATTGCTCTGCAGTCTTCTTATAGTAATGAATTTCTTGCACCCCAGAAGTATGAAAGGACATTAATTTTTTTTACAATTGATCTGCAACTTTTTGATAAGCCACAAGCGCTTCAGAGTGTAAATCTGGACTAAGTAAAATGAAAATGTCTTTCACGATAGGTGGACTCTTACAGTGGACCCCTTAGTATTATGCTCTTCTGTAACCAATTTAAGTTACATTTACGAAATAATGTGAGTTAACGGAATGATGCTTTAACACATGCATTAACGTGCAAATAATAAAATATAATTGAGTATCAATATTTATTCATTCACATGCTACCCCGAAATCCGCCTCACGGTGAGCGGCGTGGAGTGCAGGCTGTCACTCACCCACGAGGCTAAAACCCTTCATAAAAAATAAAATGGCAGTTATAGGCAGCTAGTTTCTATATCCCCACACAGTGATAGTTTTTTCTTTAACAGTGTATAAAATAACGCCAGACAATTAAAAATTTTTCATTAAATTTTTGTGCCGTTTTTTCATTGAAAATTAGTGGCTTTTGCTATTGAAATTCATTATATTCCACAAATGAAAGCAGTCAAATTTCTTTTGTACCACAAGAAGGGTTTTATATTTTACAGAATAAAAATTGGTTTATTTGATTTGGCGACCTTTTGAAGTCTAAGCTGGATTTTAATGCATGGTAGAATCCTTTTTTTAATGACTGCAATTTTTGCTTTGAGTTTAAGCAATAAAAACTTTAGTTTAAATTATACATGTTTTTGTATTGATATAAGCGGTACTGATCATATTAATTCATTTGCCAAAATTCGTGGAAATTTCTAAATTTTGGTCTGGAAAGTCATGGAAAATGCCAAGGGAAAATTTGTGGGAAGACATGGGCATTTTGCTGAGCTATGTATGCTGTCTTATTTTTTCATGATCCATTTATCCTGATTATTTGCATGAAGAATGTGGTTGTTTTCTATGGGTCTCTATTAAATATGTATTTTTTCAGTTCTACGTTAAAGAAGAGGTCAATGCAGATGAATCATTGTCAGAAGCAGAGACTCACGATCAGGAGATTTTTCGCAAGGTTGAATCCGCATGCATGGGAGTTTCCAATGATGCGTCCTTAGCTGATCCCTTAGATCTGGCGAGGCATTTTTAGTCCTTGGTATTCATTATTTAGCCGTCTTCGTCTGTTGAGACCTCTTGAGTTTATTTTTATTTTCAAAATATATTTTGACTCGAAAATGTTTCTAAATATCTATGTATATTGCCTGTTGTTGATAAGTTTGGCTGCTGGTTTTCATTGCCATAATTGCTGATGTTTTCCTTCTTCCAGATTGATATAAAAGACGATGCTGATGTATCTGAAACGTGTTCAGAAGCAGATAATCAGGAGAACCATCAAGAATATGCATCGTTAGACGCACAAGTTTCAAATGTTTTTTGCTTGCCACTGATACAGGAAAAACCGGTAAGGGTATTGGTCTCTGATATGAATCTTTCAGCCTGCCCCATCATGTAAGACCTTTAAGTTTCTAATAGGTATTTTCAGTTAAATGCTCTGAAAAATATCTTCATTTTTCATAAGTCATTTTCTCGCAAATGTTTCGAATGAATTTATCCATCTCTGACTTTACATGAAATATCTTTCCTAAATTCTTTTAATTTTTCATTACAAATTCTTTCTTTGTATTTTGCACTGGTTTGCAGCTTGGGAGGTGCACTGGTGCACCTCCCAAGCTGCAAAAAACAGTTGATATTATTTTTATCTCTTATTTTTCTTCATTTCTGGGTTAATTCACTCCAAATCTTCACTCCAAAATACATTTAGGTACAAAATACATTACACCTTTGATGATTACACAATTCCCTTCCCCATACACGATTCTGTAACAGCTTTTGCTTTTACCAGAAAGAGGTTAAATTTTTACCTTCTTACATAGCTGTGGTGTTTGTCCAAACCTACTCCAGCCTTTACTACTTTATGAATTATCAAGTCACTTTCACCTCATATGTTCATGTTCAGTCTTGTATTGGAGTTACGCTCTCATAAATTTGAAAAAAATAGACTATCACAGCAACATGAACTGAAAATAACAGCAGATATTTACTACTCCATAGTCTGATATAATCGGCCGGTTGTATGTGTCATATTCACAAAGTCGCACTATCAAGTATCAAGCAAGCGTCATAATCTAGTTTTCCTGTGGTACAGACAACCTATTGTCCCATGGTGTAAGTTATAAGTAATTTATTATTTTAGAGAACATTGCAACCTTTTTTATGCATAAAATAATGAAACCTTTATTGTCCCATAGTATGAATATGAATGCAATATTACTGAGAATAAACATGATTTATTCCAGTTCCCTCACGTTTGATCACGTTTCAATCATGACGTACCTAACTAACTTGCTGAAATATTGAAAGGAGAAATTTATTTTATACAAATAAACCTCATAGAAATAACATAATGTCTAACAGAAATTATTTTTTTATTTAGGTCCACCACAAAAACAGTCACTAGGCTTTTTACAATGGGCATATCAAAATAAATAAATTATGTACAAAGACTCATAACAAAAAATGATGGTAACAATAAGAACTAAGGAAATAACATTAATATGGGTATTCATGTGATGAATGTAGTTGTAGGTAGGTAATTAATTATGCAAAGCTCTCAGTCAAGTGTTTACTTGCTGAACTAAAGTAGATCTCCGATTAAATTGCAAGTTTCCCATTTTTTCAAAATTTCAGGTGAGGAATGAACCACAAGCTAAACATACCGGGTACATCCTTCTTAAAATTTGTTGGCTATTGACAATGGAGCTTGGTTATGAACAACAAATAAAGAATAATTTCCTTCATACTAACAAGTGGTAGTCTGGTAATTTCGAAGGCTGATGACATTTCCATGTAAAGTTTATCCATAATTCTTAAGAAAATCTTTCCATGGTGTGGAAATGTTCATGTCGTCGCTAAAGCTTACTAAGCTTACTGCATGTTCAAGAAGTGGAACTGCTCATGTTTAAATGCCGATATAACCTTGCCAGGCAAGTTTAATAAAAACCAAATTATTTCATATGCACAATTATTATGCCTGCAGTAATATACAATACTTGAATCCAGTCACGAGACTTTTATTTAATCAGGTCTCGAGACCTGATTTAATTCCCCGACGCATCCCCTGGACCAGAAAACTCAAGTCGCGTATTTTTCAACCGTTTTATCTCTCCCTCGTCTTCTTGGCGAGCATACGAGACACACAAGGCACCGTCACATGCGCACGCGACTCAACCTCCCCTCTCCTCCGATCCCCATCCTCCCACTTCCCCTCTGCCTCTGTTCCCCTATCCTATATATTATGTATCCTATTTTTCTCTAGCATATGAAATGCTTCACTTGTGTAAAGTTATCATCAACTTAGTAACTATATGATACTTTCAATTTATATTTTTTCAGAAAATTATTAACTTTCTCTGTGACTTCAGTTTCTGATTATCTTCACCACTCCCGATCTGATGAAAACTTTTCCTTTACAGTCATACTTGGCACCCAGGCCCCCATCACGGTCCTCCTTGGAACGAACAATGACCATCCCAAAGGGAGCAAGCAGTCAAACCAGTAGGAAGGACTATGATGAAGTGGAAGTGGATGAAATAGTGAAAGAGGAAACTCCATTTGTCTCTGCTGATAAGGATGCTCCCCAGGAGGTCACGGTCTCAAGACGGGAGAGAAACAGGGGTCACGGGGAGGTGAGCGAATATTTTGAATATAATTTGCAGTTTTCAGATGCACAATGACATTGCGTTAGTTTATGAAGGAAAGAGTGTAAAGTAAGTGAAGATGAAGTTCTACACGATTTTATAGTAAAATATTTTGCTTAAAATGGGTTAGACATAAGCAAAAAGACCAGGCACATATCGTGTTACCTTGATGGTATTCACAATCTCAGAATACTCGTCTGGTCTCTCAGTCACAGAGATGGTCCCCTTAACGAGGCTGTAGTAATTGTTAAAGGCTTGAGTCTTCTTCACCCCTCGAAATTATGTTTCTAATTATTACGTTACGAGGGGAAATTCAACCATGCTAACGGAGCACTTTAATAAGGGCCTCAGGGGCAGTCAGGGGCTCATCCCCCATGTCCTGGACTCTACTTACACTTAACCCTTAAGCTGCGGCAGCTAGAGCGCATTTCGTCCACCCTGTGCGGCAAATGTCTATTCGGATGGAGCCTGTCATTCCTTCCCACGGGCCGAGGCCGGGCAGTTATATGACCCATGTAATCCCCTCCCAACCCTTTTCTCGGGATCCCAGGGAGTGGGCACCGGAATTTGTCGAGGGATTCGTGGAACTTGGAACAAATTTTGAAAATTTGTTTATAGGTGTAGTTGTTGAAAACAAATATGACAATATATTTTCTAGCAACTTTCTATTTAATTTGATACCAAACACAAAAAAAATCCGTTGATAATTGAGCTGGGCGCGAGCATAAGACAACTAACTTTTGAAACAACCGCCTCTTGAGCGAACAATCGGAAGAAAGGGTCGTACTTCATTGTGGTGGTATGTGAACCCTAAAGAGCGTGGGAAGGGAGTGGTTTGGGTAAAAAGGGTGGATTCCCAGATGTCCATCGCTGGAAAGAATGAGTTTGGGTCATAAAAATATGAAAGGACTGAGGGTAGACAGAGAGGGTCTAACGTACAAGAACGTTCTCTCCGCAGTTCCCCGTACACTCGTACATGTACGTTTCCCGCAGCCTAAGGGTTAAGGGCTTGGATCATATATCCTTTGCAACCGTTTTATGTTAATATGTCTCTTAGAGTCAGTCAGTGGTCAGAAAAATTGGCAAACCACTTAAGCATGCAAGTTGTGGTCCTGGGAGTAGTTAGTGGCCTAAAAACATATCACGTAGCTCGATTGGAAAATAAGTTTTGATTGGTTACCCCCAATAAATATTTTGATTCAATTTCTCAAGAATCAATATCTCAGACTCAAAGGCTAGAAAGAGCATCTTATTCTGTGCACGAGGGTCAATGAGGGCCATGCCATTATATCATTACTCCTAGATATTTCTATCTTTTCAAAGTTTTGCAAAACAAATTTCCAAGACTGTTCAAAATCCATCTCAAGCAAAATTTGACCATTTATGTTAAACCGTTTCAAGTCCCATGACACCAAAAGGCCAAATGTATTTATCGTATCCACTGCCTTATTCTAATAGCTTACATGCACATTTTAATGATAGCCGACTCAGTAGTTTACTAGTATTGACGTAATTTACGGTGGAGCACACATCTTTGAGGTGAATGTTTTCATGGCCTCAGTTTTATGACTAAGCTCTCTTTAGTTCCAGTAAAAATTGAATGCAGAAATTGGCACCAGTGCGGCAGTTCCTAGTTCAATAATATTTTTGACCTCATGATGGTCCAAATTGTAGCCCTACAGCTTTAGGCCCATTGTGTAAGATTTAAAGATTTTTATTTTATCGGCATATCCATCACGATGTAACACCATAAGCATCCAGTTTTGAGCCCAAGGGTCTATTAGAGTGCTACTTTAAATATGAGCTCCACTAAGATACCATTGCAGATGATCATCTGATCTAAGTTGTGCCACATTCTAAAATGGCCCGTGGGCTCTCTTTGGAACTTTCGTGTGTAGCCAAAGTCCTTTTATATGCTATCATGTATACAGACGTGATAAATTTCTAGAACAACAGCTGAGGAGTTCATTCGTTATGAGGGAACAAAGACAGTAGTATTTTGGGGTCTGAGGGTCGATGATCAGGGTCGCACCTTTATATTTGAGCCGAGGCCCTAATTATTGAGTTTATGGCTTTAAGGATATATCTCCGGCGGTGTGTGAAATCCTATTTGAGCAACGTTTATGAAACACCTGATGGGGTCTCCTGGATAGAGCTTTTCCCGTGCAATTTTGTACAGTGATGCAAATCATTAAACATATGTGTTCATTAGATTATATGTAATGAGTAAGCTGAGGACATTTAGGCATTAAAAATGAAGAAATAGGCAGCCTTAATAGGCACCAAAATTTCAAAATAGGCACTGAAAATATTTTTGGCGTTTCGGACGATTCTGTCAGTCCTGAAAACTCAAAAGGCTAAGCCTTTAATTAGGTTTTCCAGGTACTTGGGAAACAGAAGTGGACATAAATCTACGCCTTGAGTGGTGAAATACCCACTCAGGTGGGACTCGAACCCGTCATCCCAAGGTTAGCAGGTGAAGACTTTACCCCGCCTTCACCATGGCTGGCTAGAAACATAATGCAGCTTATTGCCACAGAAAAGCACCTGAAATTTAAAGTTTGGGCAGAAATACACGATTACTTATATGTAAAACTGATGGAGAGGAAAGAGGATAAATCTCTAAATAACATTAGCTTATAAATTGAAGAAACATAAAATTCCAAAGGTTTACTTATTTCAAATTGCATTACAAATTACAACAACATATATCTCTAAATGTTCTCCTGTAAACTGATATCGAGAATCAGACAGAATTATTCTTTAGTATGAAAATGACCTCGCAACCCCACACGAGGTGAAAGGGGAATATTAAATGATGCAAGCTCTTCTGCTGTCATCTTTGGTCATGGAGCAACTGAAGTCCCTGATAAAATGTCTGCAATTTTATGGACATCTTCCCAACCAGGATTTCCTTATAACTTTCTTGAATTCTCGAATCAAGGCTACTCTCGTATCAGTTGGTATTTTAATTAGTTCACTTTCCACCTTTCGAATTTTTTCCACAGCTGCCATAAAGAGTTTTCTCTTTCCTCCAGCAATTGAATTGTGGATGGAAATTTACCAAAATAAAATGTTATAAATGCTAGGTCTTTATCGTTCTGGCAGAACTTTCAGTGGCAACTAGGCGGCGTGCACACCAGTGAGATGCAACACGCGACACTGTAACTACTTGATGGAGGTTGTGCGGTACGATATTTGCCCTGCGACATTCGAGTGCACATTGTAGTGATACGACGTGCGATATGTCAAGTGGTAAAATAGAGAGGACGGTGATATGTTTCCGATTATCAGTTGTAATCGTGTGGTCGTCGGAGGAGAGTATTGTTGTAGCTTACCGTTATTCGGGAATGAGACACTAGTGACTGAAAGTCGTGTTGTACCGGGTAGTGTGAATACGGGATACAAGAATGGGATGAGGCCCATGGTGACATTAAAGAGCCCGGGACTTAAACCTCAGCTTCACTAAACTGTTCATTTAGAAGTAAAAGAAATTTACATTTTAAAGCACTTTTGCGCCGGTCAGAAAGAAAAACGGGCAAAAATTCGATGAGTTAACAAATTATAATAACTTATGTAGACGCAGAAAGAAAAATTCGGATAGATAAGTGATTGTTACAATTTAAGACCTTAAAATCGGCAATATAAGCATAAAAAGGCACAAAGCGATTAAATTGGCATTTAAATGCAGTAACAACTTCATTTTTTTGGTTATTAATAACCCTAAATGGATTTCTATTTTCGTTAAATTTATTTCCCTAATAAGAAAAATTAACATTTTGGTAATATATCTCAGCAACAATGCCAGTTTTTATGGGCTCTTCTTTATAATTACAGCCATAAAATTTTCTAATAAAATATCTTAAACTTTCTGCATTCTCATCCAGAGTTTCTCTGTATAACGTATTAAATTCTTGAGCAATGAATTTTCCCACATCACTTGGTATAACAAAAAAATCACCCTCCACAGTTCAGATTTTCTCTGTAACCATTGCAAGGAGCAGTTTTCTTGCTTCCAGCGATGACACGATTGATGGTAGTTAGCCAAAATTGCATATGATAAACGTAGGATCTGCGTCGACATCAAGATTCAGTTCTGCAGCTTTTGATTCGAGAATGAAGTTTGCTTCTTCTTCATCCAGATATTCTGTTGCCTGTAGTAAAGCTACTCATGCGCCATGATCGGTTAATTTTCTTATACACAGAATTGACATGTAGTAGATGTACAGAATCGGTTTCAATAGTTTACCTAATAGTGAGTGAACAAGACGTTCGAACTGATGTATGGGAGACTCACATTATTTCTGTCACATACCTCACGTATAACAATAATTTTATCTGCAAAATATAGTTTAGTATTTAGCCATGTTCCCTGTAATATCAATACTGGCCGTGAACGTAGAGCAACTTCGGGCAGTATCTCCTTGAACTCTGCAATACTGAGTGATGCATTCAAAAGCAAGTGTTTGGCAATTGATACCATCGAATTTTCACATCACGTTAAATTTCCATAGTTATTTTTCTACTCTTTATCTAATAATGCTTTGGATGATTTTTCTTTATGCATGTTTAATGACATTATTTCAACCTTCATAGATTTAAAAAGAAACTGTAATAACAGACTAGCTCTGCACTAAAGAAAAGTTTGTTTACGTTGAGAAGAATATTGCTTGTATAGGCCCTTAAATGGGCGATATCAGCAGAAAAAGGCAAGTAAAATAGGCATTTTTAGGCTATAACAAATTTCCTTAATTTTGCCATCAGTGACCCTTAATGAACTTATGATTTCATAAAATTGGTATCCTGAGTAAAAGAAAAATAGGCTTTTTAGGCAATGTCCTCTGCTTAGTTATGAGGTAGCATAAAAATAATGTGTTCAGGGCCTTAGGTCTATCAGGGCCATAATCTTTAATCTGAACTCTTGGACTTAATCGTGGCTCAAATTATCAATGTACGAGTTTTTATCAAAAAATACGTGGAATTTTCTTATCTCCAAAAATCTTTATTTATAAGTCCATAAACATTTTGCCCCTTCAAAGTAGTCCCCATCGGATGAAATTTCTTTATTATTATATTTTCCAACCTTTAATGCACTTCTGGAATGCAAGTTTTTGCTGTGGCCTTTAGCTCCTTCATCAATTCTCTTTTTATCTCCTAAATGTTTCCATAGCCTTGTCCTTTCAGGATTTTTTTTAATTTTAGGGAATAGGAAGTAGTTGCATATGGTCCTGTCCGGGAAATGCGTAGGGTAATATTTTATGAACAAGTGGTGAACTGTGAAGAGGTGTATTATCGAAAGCGAACAATTTTGACTTTTGGCAATTGGTTGAAGTCCAGTCCAGTCGAAAGTGGACAAATTGGAAAAAAAGATTTTCATGGTAGAGTGATAATTTTTCTATTTTCTTTCTTTTTAGTTTTTTTAGTATCATTTTTAATTTGCCATTTCATTGCTGAAGTGCTACCCCTACCATTTAAACTTCACGAACAAATTTGAATTTGCTGTATGTGCCTTCACTGCATGCTTGACCATCCGTCACAAGAGTAACAACTTTTTCTACTTGTAACCTTGTTTTTGTCTGTCTCTTTATATACTTATACATTATATATTTTTGTACTTCATTCCTAAGACACTAGAGTAAAATATAAAAAAATATTTTATTTCTATATTGTAATTTAAAGAAGAGAAAATTGATTTATGTTATATAGTGTATTTCAAGTGTCTTTTTTTGGTCACAAGACATAACACTAATTCTATGTGCTTTTTATATACTAAATTGATGACCTGAGTCTTAAATGTTCGGATGTAATTAATAAATATTATGTATTATAATTCATTCAAAATTGTTTTCTATGAAAAATCTGATATTTCTATAACCCTGACAGTTTTAATGGAGTCAAATGTGTCAAAATGTCACAAGAGTAATGGTGGACAGGCCCTGAAGTCTAACAATTTCTTGACAAATATTGCTGCCACGTGGTAATAGCAAACATTGAGCCCTTAACCTGGTATGAAACTCGGGAAAATTTTCTGCAGAACAAACGTGTTTTAATGTTAAATGAGCAATGATGAGTGTGCCAGTTATTCTTTCTGAGTTACATTGGAAGACTAATAGAAATTTCCTTACAAGTAACAAATACATGAAACTTACAGAACTGAGAAACTTTATGGCTCATTACCATGCAACAAACTTGGGAAAAAACACTTGTAGCTTGCAAAATGGCCTTGAAACATGTGGACTTGTAGCTTTGTTAAACAGGCCCCTGATATCCAATAATAGCAAGGGTGACTTGCCATGTACATTAAATCTGTAAAGAAAAATAGATAAAATATGTCTTTAAATTATAATATAACCTCATGGGCCCCAAAATATGTTGGTGATTTGTATAATTCTGCTACCTCCATTGTATGCAACCTCTTAGTTTGATAAAAACACCAAGACTGACCCAAATGGATTTTTAAAATGCATATTCCATTATAAAAATTAAGAATGGCACATGATCATGTTCTTTTGGGCTTAATTGGTGATGCATTCTATCTTCCAGACTTATTTGAAAGAAGAGGTTACCTCGAGTGTATCATTGTCAGAAGCAGAGAATAACAGAAGTGAAGAAAACCCTCATGAGAGTGAATCCTTGAACGACGATGTATCAAGTGTTGTGACCTCACCACGTGAGATGGAAGATCTGGTGAGTTTATTTTAAGCATCTGATATGAATCTTTCACTTAGCTCCAGGTAATGACACCTTTTAATTGTTTAATCATAAGTTATGGTTCCTATGTATAATAATATAATTAGTATGTTTAGACCTACAATTCTCACTGTTGACATTTCTGAGGGAACAGATGGAAGTGATTCTCTCAGTAAGGAAATTATAAGTGACTTTTTTCTGAAATACCTGAACTGTAGTTCAAGTGCTTTATAACATTTTTAATCAAGGCCTGATTTTCTATTTGTACCTGATAAAGAATACAACTCAAATTACAAGCATACACCGAGGACCCTGTGCGTTAAGATTTAATTTTTAAATTAAAGAAAATATAATGGTAAAAGTAGGTACATATTCTAGGAAATAACAATGAGTTAACGGGGAGTTGGACTCAACTGATGAACGAATTATGCTGAAGACCAATAAGGACTAAGCTTATATTACATGACCTATTTAGAGTAATCAAGTTTCTTGTTAGCAAAGAAAATGTTATTTTGACCCTATACTACAGTTCTGGAGCTGATACATGCAACAAAATCAAGAGAGATACTCTGGCGTACCAATCGTTGTAAAAAATACTTACTAAGTGATGATGACAAACACACTCAACTGATGGACCCGGCCAGCCTCCTCCCGTTAGCGACTCAAAGGAAGCCAGTATTCATGAATTTGTTTTACTTAGTATGAATTTTTTAAATTGTAGGTCATTTTATGTGATATGTCTAGGATACCTTCCATGCACGTCCACAATTGACTACAATTTTGGAAATTCTTGGCTCCAAAAAGATTTTAGTTCACTATTGATCACCATGTTTCAATACAATAACCACTTTGTGACTACATCAGCATTTTCAGCACTAATAACAAGTGCAAACTTGGAGAGTTTCATTTTAAGTATGATGGTATGTGGTATTTTATTGTATATGATATACATCATTGTCCAAGTCTGTATGGAATTGTGTTTTCTCTTTGGATATTATGTAGAGTGACTGATATAATTTCTATTGTTTTATGCGGAGTGGTATATAAGACTATTCTTGCTTAGCAATTAACAATAACATGGGTTTACAAGCAAATTATTTGTGTCCATCAATTGTTGAAAGTCACTGATACATTGTTGAGGTCATTTGCTCTCCTAAAACTTCAAACTTTGTTTAGCATTAGGCCACAATCTAGCTGAGGACAAAAATAATTAGTCAAGCAGAAAGAAATAATCATAAGCTTGAATATCTTCTGAAATTTTAATCCTTATGTTAAATACGTAACTGCTTGAATCAGAGTAAAAGCCATGTTGAAATTCATCTACATTTTTTTTCCAATTTATGGTTCTAAAAATAATATATTTTTTCGCTATGAAAATGTGAATTGTGGTCTGCTTTTTAACATAAATGCATTTAGAATATTACCTTCCATATACTTTACTCTGAATCAATAGGAGTCGGGAATACACAATATAAGCATCTGCAAATATTTTCCAATTACTAATCCTGCATTAAATTTTGCTGTAAATCATTTCCTGTTTTAAATGTTCATAATTTCAGGTAGATTGCTGCAGCATGGCTGGAGGGAGTACAAAAATGTGCGAGGAGATAGTGAGTGAGCGAAGAGATGCGAAGAGATCTAAATGCGACTGTTGTGGAAAGGGATTTACATCTATGAGTGATTTAGCAAAACACGTAGTCATTCACAGTGGTTTGAGACCTTTCAAGTGTGAGACATGCGGGAAGCGATTTGCTTGGAAGTCTCATTTAGTCAGACACTCGGTCGTACACAGTGGTTTGATACCTTTCAAGTGTGACATATGCGGGAAAGGATTTAATCAGAAGCCTCATTTTGTCAAACACCTGGACATTCACAGTGGTTTGATACCTTTCAAGTGTGAGATATGCGGGAAGGGATTTGCTTGGAAGTGTGACTTAGTCAAACATTCGGTCATGCATAGTAGTTGGAGACCTTTCAAGTGTGAGACATGTGGGAAAGATTTTAAACGGAAGAGGGATTTATGTAGTCACATAGTCATGCACAGTGATTTGAGACCTTTCAGGTGTGACACATGCGAGAAGGGATTTGCTCGGAAGTGTGACTTAGACGCGCACTTGTTCATGCATAGTAGTTTGAGACCTTTTAAGTGTGAGACATGTGGGAAGGAGTTTAAGTATAGGACAGGGTTACGGAGTCACTCCATCATACACAGTTGATTAAAAGGAATTTAAATTGTGACAGTTTGTGAAAAGTTTCATGAGATAAGTGCTCCTGTAAAACAGTCAGTGAGACACATTTTTGAGAAATTTTAATTTGCAATTTCAACATCATGTGTTTCTCACATGGAAAGAAGTTCATTGAGAAGAATGCCCTAATACTATTTAAATTCATTCACAGCGATTGTTAGGAGTATTCGAATATGTTTGAAGCATAGAAGTTGACGTTTTTATTATTTATTGATTTGCATGTTCCTATTTCCTTGAATTTTACACATCTGAATGCCTGATCTCATAGAACATCTCACCTCAATAAATCATTCATGGTTACAGCTGCCAGAATATGGAACTCACTACCGATAGAAATAAGAAACTTGCCAACAATTCATGTATTTAAGACTAAAGTATATAAGTTGTTTCATGATAGTTCATGGAAATTCCCAGTGTAACTAACCATGCTGACGGCATTGATTACTGATGTGATGAGGGGAGAATATATTCTGTATTCATGATATAATTTTCTGTTGGTGCTACGTTTTTCTGTTATACCTGAATATTTTCCTTTGAATAAATAGTGATACTGTTACCAATGTATTTAATATGTATGGAAATGTTGTGTGGCTAGATACCCTGGTATCCACATTAAGGATGCAATTGTATGTATGTATATGCTTGTATAGATTTAAATTTTGTTTTTTTTTTTCCTTTTTTTTCTCCTTTATTTTTTTTCATTTACTGAGTCTTGCTGTAGTGTTTTTTTTCTTTGTACCTCTGTAAAATTATTTTTACTGAATTGTAGTGCAATTGTAAATTATCTCATGGGCCAAATGGCCCACGATAATAAATTAATTGAAATTGAAATTGATGTTGTTCTGCATCATAATTGTCGAAAAAAAATTAATGCTTGATATTTCAATGGATATGATCGTATGTCATGATCTTGGATCAGGTTTTTAAAGTATGGTTAAGTAAATTAGCCATGACTATTTGAGAAAAACGTTAGCGCTTCAATCATGTCTTCTAACCTCAACTATTTAATTTTTTTCTTAATCTAACTGTTGGCCGAAATGCAGTCAAGTATTTGTTTGGAACTTCATCATAGTCTTTCTTCTGATGTCCTCCACTTTTGAAACGTATTAGGAGCATATATTTTGCATATCTAGGCGACTATTAGTGCTGCTTTGGGCCAATCATAATAATTGTTGAAGATGGATGGTCCAGATACGGTGTACGCCATCATGATGACTATTTGAGTTTTAAAAAATTTACTTAGAAGCTTTCATAAAAGTAATTTACATTACACTAGTGATAATATTTATCACGTCAAACAATTCTTACCATTTTACGTTCCATTATTTTATCTGGACCAAATAGGTATCAATTCTTTTACGCTTTGTACTGGATCGATGTTTTAGAAATTTCATGAAGATCTCTACCTCGGGTCCATTTTAAAGTTGTGTACTCATACCGTATGCAATTGTACAAATACCTTGTTTAAAAAATCAAACCATCGTTGTCAAATTCATTCTGCTTGTAAATTATATATTTTTTGAAAAATCTCACCAAGAAGTTCCATGTTCTCCATCATTTTACATTCCTGCGCATTACATTGCCAAAAATTAAGTGTACGTTGAGCGTTTGAAAAACGTTAATGATATGCTTCCACTGGTAAGGATATGCATAATTCCCCAGTGAAACAAGCTGTATAATACTGAAATTCTATGATATTGATACTGAATCATCTATTCTTTATTGTGAAGGTTGCGAGAAAATGTTGAAAACGCATAAAAATCAATCGGTTTGTATTTTAATGGATGATTTAATAAGTAAAAGTAATTTCTAAAAGAATATGTGCACAATGTTGAATTGAATTTGAGAGCTGAATAAATTACATACTAAGGTTCATGAGAAATTCTTTCAATAAGGGATAATTATCCAATCACTGTAAGGAAATATTGTATTTGGTATGTAAATGTAAGATATGACTAGATACTTGTAATATTTCTCAAAATAAAGTCATATTTTTAAAAAATATATGGATGCTACTACTTACTTCAATCTTATGCTCTTCATTCAAATAACTTGACGGGAAATAATCTGTAGCACCACAGCTAGGAAATTCACGACGTGAGAAAATTTTTTGACTTGACTGGGATGAGAATTAACATCAGCTTATATGTTCTATGTCAAGCAAAAGGACAGGTGGCAACAATGATTTCTGTAAATCACATAAATATGAACAATTTTTTACAGGGACACCCGTTCGCCATTGCCAAGGGTGCTATGCTTCAGCTCACTAATTCCAAGGTGCTTCCTAGATGAAATTAGCGGTTGTGTTAATGGCCGATGTCTCAAAGATGTCGATTGCCTTCGTCCGTGCATTGTGCTCACCCGACGGTGTACTTCCGAGAACTTGGATGTAGAACCGAAAAAGCCCTTTTATTGTGGATTTAGACTCCGCGATTCTTCGTGATTGATGGAAAGCGTATTCATAATGTATCTACCAATCCGAAGTCAGCATGGATCAGGTCTCCGTTTGTCATAAAAACATTCGAAAATAAAACCGTGGAAAGTAGATTAATAATCGCTGCCATTGAACGAAGAGGGCACATTGAAATATATGGTGTCAGTTGAAAATATTTTTTGGTTAGTCTTCCTACCCACCGTTTTTTAAATGAAATATATTTTCAATTACTCCGTAGATCGTTGAGCGCCACTTGGCGGATAATGTGATTGCACTGATGCTCTGCAAAACATGTAAATATCGTCGTTCACATGGTGGGTATATTGGTTTGGCTGTAAATACTTTTGAGTTAGACGGGTGGTCTTCCATTTAGCGTAGTTTGAAGATGTATATCCTGATATACGAGAAAATTGTTCATTTCAGTATATATTCGCTTTGCTCACAAGGTTTCTCCGCCCACGTCTGTGTGTTAAAAAAAGTTGACTTTGGTACCATGTTGCCAGCCAACTATAAGAGATAGGGAGTAAGGATAAGCATAAAGTTGTAGGCCTCGATGAGATCATAAAAAACACCCAAAAGATTTGAGACCAGAGTGCTAGTTACAAAAGACAAGTTAACTTAGGGAACTGGACTGCTGAACAGACTGGTTTGAAATGTAATTTTTCTCGTGAACGACTTGTGAAAAAATGTTGCCAATGACCTTTAACTACGTTTGTCAATAGAAAGTGCAGCGAGTTAGTAGATTACCTCCCTAATGTATACGTTTATCAATATCCGTTATTTAGTTATTGAAGGCATCCCCACAAGGTGACTGCGGTGGCGGAATGAAGCATCTCACAGGAGGAACACGACTGGACGTGAACAGCACACAGCAGGGTGGTCCGAGAAGTGTCCGATCGCTTCACTCCACCCCGACAGTTACCGTCAAGGACACTCCTAACCCTAGCGATCTCCTAACAGCACGTGTCGGCGTTGCCAAATGTACGTCTATTTAATACAAGATGATATATCCCATGCAGCCAAGGAGCCTACATAAGGAGGCTCCAGAACGGGAACGAGAAAGCGTATTTCTGCTGTCACTTACAACGCATTTTTCTCGTTCGCCAAAATCGGCCGCATAGCGGCGCTGATTATATCGACCGATCCGGTCCTTTCCGACTTCCTCCATTAGCGGTAGTGCAAGTGTTTGTGTTTTGCTCGGCCGAAATCGTGTTTACGAAATGTTTTTGCCGGTGAAAACTGTTTAAGTCTTAATAGATCTTAGGTTTTCCCGGCGAATAATATTGGTAAAATCTTCTCGGGTTTGCCACCGGGTAAGGCTTTTAAAGGCCAACGTTTCGATGAGTGACTCCCTCATCGTCATCAGGGCTGAGACTGATTACCGAGTGGTCCATTCCGGGGTTTTTATAGCAGGCCAACGGCGGGTGAAACAACCCATTGTTGACCGGCTCGTTCAAGGCGGTTTGAATTTAAATTGTAACCGCGACCGTTTGATTTTATTCAGTAGCGGTCTCCATACTTGGCTGATGTACTGCCCAGAGTCACAATGTAACTTCTTCTCCTCCAAACTTATTTCGATAGCCTATTTCATCAAACGATCCCAGTATCCACTTGAACGGCAAAGGATTTTGGTGCCGTTAAAAAAGGAAAGAAAGAACCGATAGAATAAGTATGCGGCCGAAAGAAGATCATGAAAAGCCGTTAGGAAGAGCCTGCATACCCTATATCTCCACTGTCTCGGGAAAAAAAGGGAGAATTTTACAAAAATATAACATCCAGACGATCCATAGGCCTCCAGGGAAAATTAGAGATCGGCTCGTGAGTAAAAGACGACCTCGGCCTCAGAGTGCCTGGAGTGTATAGCATCCCTTGTGAGTGTGGCCTCGCCTACATTGGAGAGACTGCACGCACGGTGGAAACCAGGATCAAAGAACACAAGAGGCATATAAAACTTTTTCAACCCGGAAAATCCGCCCTGGCAGAGCATAGCCTAGATAATGCGCACTCCATCAATTTTAACGGCACCAAAATCCTTTGCCGTTCAAATGGATACTGGGATCGTTTGATGAAAGAGGCTATCGAAATAAGTTTGGAGGAGAAGAAGTTAAATCGTGACTCTGGGCAGTACATCAGCCAAGTATGGAGACAGCTACTGAATAAAATCAAACGGTCGCGGTTACAATTTAAATTCAAACCGCCTTGAACAATGGGTTTTTTCACCCGCCGTTGGCCTGCTATAAAAACCCCGGAATGGACCACTCGGTAATCAGTCTCAGCCCTGATGACGATGAGGGAGTCACTCATCGAAACGTTGGCCTTTAAAAGCCTTACCCGGTGGCAAACCCGAGAAGATTTTACCAATGTTTAAGTCTTCTTGCAAGAATTTTAAGATGAGGAATAACCGCCGTTGTTGTGTTCCTGGGTGCGACGCTGGGTACGAAAGTTCCAAAAAGCGGAATTAGGAGTTGGGCTTACGGAACTGAAGCCTGTTCAAGGCGAAGGTAAGTAAGTCCCTTCATCTGAAGTATCATAAGGTGAAATGGCTTAAATTGTATCATATATATTAATTACTCTACGCAAGGTGAATAGTATGAGGTCATTAGATGATTGTACTGGTTAGCTATCGCCAGTGAAAGTAACGTGTTGTGTGGGTTGTAAAGGTATTGTGTGTGTGACAGTGAGATGGTTGCGATGATCCTCGTGGTATTACTATTAAAATGTTAATTTCAAATGGTAGTAAATCAAATGTTTTTCCACATACAATTATATTTCGGTGTAATCAAGTCTATTAAAATGTGTTCTCCAGTTACAACCCACGTGTCCGTTTGTGTCCGCCATGTTTTTTGGAGTAATTCATGGGGCGTGGGGATTATTCATTGCACGAATATTACATTAGGCTCCTTGATTCATTGTATGCATTTGATGTAGACGTAGGTTTATTTAGATTTATTTTTCCTGATGGAATACTGTTGGATGTAATTCACCTATCATGATTCTTGTTCTCTGGTTACAGATCCGTGGATTTTCAGTGTTGATACAACTACTTCACAATGCAACTATTTGCCTCTGATAGATTGAATTGTTGATGTAATGCGTGTGGATGCAGTGACCAGGTGATGCACTCCACCCCTGCTGAGGAGAATGTCACAGAGGAAATTGAGGAACTAAGGAGGGAACTTATGTCATTGAAGAGGGAGATCCGTAAATTTGTGTGCTAGTTGTGTTGTGTGTTGTAAACACATTGTGTGCTTCACTTTAAAGGATTGCGTGCCATGTTTGCTGTGCTGATGATATTGTTTGCCCCTCACTACAATGCGTCACATATCAAGTGCTATTGAAAACAAGCTCAAACATAATGAAATTATGGCAATTTTGACTGATTCGTCCAGATGCTGTGATAATGTTCATCGATACCATTCAGGTTCTCACATTAATACCAAGGCAATTAGAGATAGCTAATGACCATCTTCAAAGAAAGACCATCCGATAACTAGTAAGTGTGCAAACTATTAACCAAGCACTAACCCTTCTTCACCTACATTCATTTTTGTTGTGTTTACTGATTAGTATGGTATTATATTATGGACTGGTGTTTAAGTTTGAAAAATGCGTTGTATGTGTTGGAGAAGACATAAAAGCAATCAGTTCATTGTTTCTACTATTGACAAAATTGAAATGTGGAATCTATGTGAATTGAAGTTAAGTTAGTGACTAGTGAATTGCTCTTGTCTTGAAAGTGTGGTTGTTTAATAATAATAATAATAATAATAAAACGTCTTTATTGGGCGAGATTGGGACTAGAAAGTCCCATCTTCCATCTAACCCCTCGTCAAACATAAAATTATTGCAGTTAAATACATTGTCAAGTTGCTCTTGGAATTACATTCAACAAACAAAATTATAAGTTAGCAAAGTGTAAAAAGATGTGAGCAAACGTGGGAAAAACCTAAGGATATTGACTGTCGTCCTTATTGGAAAAAAACCCACTGCAGGAAAACGCCCACACAAGAAGGGGGGCGTGAAAAACCTGCGATAACCTACTGAGAAAGAGCTAATGTAAACATGGATGTATACAAATACAAGAAAATATCACCCAGTACCTGGAAAGAAAAAGAATATTAGATGAGGCAGGAGGAGATTAGTGTTGAATCTTTCCCACTGTTCCCATGGTGTTTTATGTGTCTCGTTGTTGTTCTCGGAGAAGTTTTTCGTATAGTGCCCTTTTGAAGGATGCGAGTGATGATGATTTACGTAGCGGTAAGCCAATGTTGTTCCACTCGCGACATGCGGTCACAATGAATGATTTATTGAATCTGACTGTCCGGTGGTGAGGAATAACGAGTTTATCATTTCCCCTCGTATTTGAGTCGTGTACTCTACTAAGTGTTTGAAACTCGTCTCTTAGGTACGCTGGTGTATTTGTTTGTAAATTTTGATAGAGAAGACCAAGGATATGCAGCCGGCGTCGTGAACTAGGTTTTAACCAATTGAGATTGTTAATATAATTGGTAGTATGATCTGATATATGTAAATTAAATATGAACCTAATGCAGGCGTTGAAGGAGCGTTGAAGTTTAGTTGACAGGGCCTGAGATATGTTTACGTCCCAGTGAAGGGATAAACAGGTTAGTGTTTTATTAATCTTCATTCAGTGAATGTTGCCACCCCTAGTGTCTTTTTATTGCATTGAATTGTTGTATCCAATGTGATTTTGTTGAAATAATTAATCCGTTTGCGTTTAAGGCAGGTAATGACTAATTAGCAATAGGCAATTGAATTTGTCCTTGGCAGGGATTATTGTGTTATTTTATAGTATCATAAATTGTGAGTGTGTAGTCCAAGTGAAAGGGTGATGATTTTTTTCTACTTATGTAATGTAAGTTGTTTCATTATGCTTCATTCATTATTTTTCCATTTCAAAAGTTATCTTTTCATTTACTTGACTTGATGTCATTACCAAGTATTGTTCCTTTATATTTAGTGCCGCTGTACTTGTGTATCTGGAGATAAAGTGGAAATGATTAATCGCTGCCATATATATCTCACGGTACGTTATCATATTATTTTATATTAGATAATTTTATTACATATATTTGATATTATTTGTACTGACCTCACCTGATGTGCCTCATGGTGAGTGCCTCAGTTAAACATGGAGTGCTGATCGTGTAAATCCTGTCAAAATGCTCACTTGACTTGACAATGCAGAACGTAAATTAGATAGAAGCATGTTAAATTTAGCCGCCGTTAACAGTCTCGTTCCGGTGCGGAGTACGATCCGTAACTAAGCCGAGGTATCTCAAAATTTATTTCTCTCACAATTATTGTCACCCGTGTGATAAGTATGTCCGCTCGCTGTAGATGAAGTGCCAGGGAATCTAAGGGAGTTTTGGACGTGAAATTAACGTTAATTGAGAATGATTAAGATTCCAGTGACAATACAAGGTTGGTCACCGTCTGTTCTCTATGAGGATTCACTTCATGGTCGAGGAATTGACTTGACATTTTACTCCTATTGCAGAGAAATATTATATACCTAGTAGATTTTGATACCTAATTGACAAGTAAGCTAATATTTATGTAGTATTATAACATTTTAAAATGCCATTCCGCCTGTTATCAACGATAGGTCACTTTACGAGCGGGGAAAATATCGCGACGTTCCACTCATATTGCAGACGGCGTCG
The DNA here is from genome assembly GCA_963573305.1 of Pyrrhosoma nymphula. Classification (NCBI taxonomy): domain Eukaryota; kingdom Metazoa; phylum Arthropoda; class Insecta; order Odonata; family Coenagrionidae; genus Pyrrhosoma; species Pyrrhosoma nymphula. The sequence goes on along the minus strand of OY754340.1, from coordinate 23,596,861 downwards.
TCTGCTGCCGTTTGAGGTGTCTGCTGGGCTCGTATTATACTCGTATTATTCGTACTTCCGCATTTTGGAGGATAAACTCAATATGAAAATGATGTAGTATTATAGGCAATTTAATCATTCACAAGTTATCATGGCTCAAATTCGATGAAATATAGTTGATTAATTTTTATTTCGTGAAAACATGTTTAGTCCCTATATCTCCCACGTAAAAAAGGCCTTCCATGGCTAGATGCGCAAGGTTGACAGTACTTTAAGATCAAGCGTTTTCAACCGCCCTTGGTTAGGATGACAAAAAAGTTCTTTGGGCGTGGTGAAGACGTCAGTTACTTGCGTATTACGTGTGTATTGCTTGCGAGTGCATTAGCAGTCGCAATATATCGCTGATTAATGATTCCTCTTTGAGTTTCAGCTCTGAAATTATATTCTGGTTGATGGCAGTAAAGCTCAAAGTGTTTCTGCATGGTTGTCAATAGTAGCACATGCAGTATATGTCTGATTTCGGCAATACATCAGTTCTATTTCCCACTATTGTCATGTTTTTCCTCGTGAAATACGGATCGCTTTGCAGTCAGCGCCGTGAGTGGCGACTTTTGTAAACTCAATAAGATGCGAGGTGGGTGACAGCGCGTCTAGCAGCCGACTCAATAATCCTGTAGTGTATTTTTCGTGCATGCAGCACTCGCTGAGCTTCTTGTGGATGTCACGAAGTATTTATAAGTGATTGTCGATCATATTGCCCCGTAGAACCATCTACTTATGCATTTAAAGTCTTCTGTCCGGCTTTTCTTAATGATTGGGGTGGAAATAAATGTAATTGTTACTTTTCCATGACTTGCGCGTCTTAAAATAAGTACGTTTCCTACATTCCAATATAACTGCCCCAATGAAAATTTTGTATACAATTTGTACACAATGTACACAGGATTTCCTGTGTACAATTGTGTACAAATTGTATTAAAAATGTGTACATTGTACACAAATTTGGCTTCACACAATTTGTTTACAATTTGTGCACATTGTGTAAAATATATACATTGTACACAAATTTGGCTTTTCACAATTTGTGTACAATGTGTACATTGTGTAAAATGTATACATTGTACACAAATTTGCCTTTATACAATTTGTATACAATGTACACAATTTTATACAATGTGCACATTGTGTAACATTGCATAAATTGTACACAAACTGCCATGTGGTAATTGACAATATACAACTAATATGAATGAAACTGAATTGAATTTATTAGCATGAAAAGACTAGTTAAGCCATTACACTCAGAACGTAGCTTCCCGACAACACCACCAAACATCCTCTGAATGCCATATGGCGACAGAAATAACATATCATAAAACCACACACTTGTCTGAATCACTGAATTAAGCCATACTTCGCTATTAACTCTTTGGTGAAGAATTACGAGCGAACTCCTGGAAACTACACAATTTTATAATGTTCCCATTTATGTTCTAATTTTTCTTGACGCTTCCAAGGCACAATCACTGATGCATACAGTACTCCCTGATGAAACAGAAGGCCAAAGATCACCCATCGTTGCGTGGGTGCAATGAAAATCAGGTTTTATAAATCATCACTATGGATGCTGATTACCATTTCTTTGCGAAGTGCCTGAAAATACATGTTGACAAAGATCTTAAGTTAGTAAACAACTTGGTTTCTTAAGTTCCAACGAGTATGTTAAATACTTACGTTTTTGTTTCAATGGCAGAAGAGGAATAGTCCGGAAAAGCAATATGGAAAAGAGTCGTATTAGAGTTTAAAAGATGGTATAATATTTTCGGTAACTTAAAAAGAACCTGCCAGTGGAAACATCAAACTCCACTTTGCACGGGAGGCAAATCTATAGGCATCAATATTTGAGGTAAATAAAATTCTATTCCGTAATCAATGCAGGTTTTTCGGTCAATCCGATGATGATTACTTCATATACGGGCCCCTTGATTGTAGACAAAGTAAGTTACCTGCGCTGCACCAGTAAACGTGTTTTTCAGATAATCCGATGATTAATTCCACAAATAATGAGCCCCTTGAAACTAATCCACGTAAGTAATCCGCAATGCAAAATTATACCTGTTTATAGGTTTATCCGATGATGATTACTTCAATTACGGGCCCCTTATACGTTGGCAATGTATTATTCACGCAATGCACTAGTAAACGTTTTTGTCGAACATTCTCATATTAATTATTAGAAATACGGGACCCATGAAAGTAGGCAAAGTGACACGCGAAGCACGCATAACCCTCCGGTGGGCGCGTCAAAGTCACTCCCACGATTGGGCGCGCCGCGGCAATTTTACCGCAAAAATAAATTGCATTCCTATATTTAAGGGCAAGACAATTGGGTATTTTCCAAAATTTTAAATTTAAGTTTATGGATCTTTATATGTTACTTAAACTCGAACAAGCTTGCGGAGTTAAAGTAGTTTTAAAAAAATTCAATATTTATTGAGATATTTAAGATTAAAATAGTCGAAATTTCAAATTTTTCTACGCCGCTGCGAAACGAAATCTGATTGGCTTGACGTCATTTTCGCTGAGCGATAGACGGATGTGAGGGAGAAAGTGAGTAACTGTAGAAGATCTACCGTATATTTAAAGATTTTTCATTGATAACAAAGACTATGGCGTGCAATGGTTTTATTAAAACCACATAAAATAATTTACCCCAAGTGGATATGTTTATGGTAGGCGTTTTAATGAAGAAGGACGAGCGATTTAATGCTACGGAAATTCGTTGAGCTTAAGTCCAAAAGATGTAAGCCTAAAGTTTGCTTTTAAAATCGTCATTCCTGTTTTATATCATTTTTGATACATATAATTATGTATTTGGTGTTTGAACTTTATTAACTGTTTTTCCAATACACTCATTATCATTATGATACTTATTTCTTTATCGAAGTCCATATGAGTCCATGCAACAGTAAACAAACAGTATCTTAGTAACATATCAACATAACACTGTACTCGCCAAATGTTTGTGCTGCCAATACTCGACACACCTAAAACGTTAATTTTTTATTTTATAATTAGTGATTGTTTGTAGAGGAGGTTTTAGAAGTGGCTTATCTGCTGTAGAAATGCCTAAAATAGATTCTCATCTCCTAAATGTCTATTAAAAGTTTAATGTAAGTGTTGTTATATTATAAAGCTTCTCGTGAGAGTTATGGTGATAATGCTATAGGATACGTCCAAGTAAAGAGAGATGGACCACTGTGTACAGTCATTGCAAGAATATGTCCAGAACACAAAGTGCGGGGTAAAGCATACATTTTTACGGGTGGACATTGAGGAATCCAAGTAAGAAATTTCAATCATTCAATGTGATTGCGTGAATAAATTTCTTGTTCGGTGTTTCAACCGATGTATTTGTACATTGTGGCACAAAACACCATCTATATCCCTTACTTAGATGCCATTTAAAGGCATATCTAGAAACGCGAACACGTCAGAAACTAATTTCGCCGCATTTTTTACCACTGTAAGCATAAGGAAACGCATGGGTCTAAATGTAAACAGCGAAAATGACGTCACAGGCCATTCGGTTGTTTTCGGAGTGTGCTCGGGAGCTTTCGTAACCTTCAACTTTCTTTAGCTTTTAAAACCGAAATTCATACAATTTGATAAGAAAACTTTTAGCCAATGCAATAAGTTCAAGTAACTGAATCAGAATATCGATAGTTTGAAATACGTGGAAAATACCCAATTATTAGAATTCGGATGTGAGCAGAGGACTTAGTAGCGTTTTTCAAAACCATTGTTGAACTTTTGAGCCGATGCTCTTTTATTTAATGAGTGAAATCTGTGGAAAAATTAATGATACATTAATTCGCGTGACCTTGGAAATTTTCAACTTTCCGACTGAATAAACCCGAAGATAACTATTTTGGCTTTTTCCTTACGATAAAGTTGAAATAATTAAACAATATTTGGCAAACACTTTCACTGAATATACGTAAAACTGTGATAATATGATATTTTGAAAAATCAAACACGACCTGTTTCCATGCAAATATTGCTAGAAATGACACCTAGTTTTTTATTGAGCGATGGTTGCACACGTTTCAATGTCCAAGTCCGTGCTTATAATTCATATTTACAGGATTCTCACGAATAAATAATAATTTAATTTAGAATTTAATATAATGGTAAAAAGCAGTTGTATCAGCCTCTTCCTAAATATATTTCATCTTGATTTTGTGAATGAGTAGAATTTTCTCTGGGGCACCGATGTTCCTCCGATTTAAATCAAAATCCACATCAACCCAGGGAATATTAATGGGTCACATGAGTGGGAGAAAGGATACTGATGCTATACATTAATAGATATAAAAGCTCAAATTTGAATAATTAGCTTCAGGCCGTTCTAAAAAAATTAGTACGGTGATATTTTGTTTTAGAATTGGATAAATGTTTAGCGGTGATGTTTTTACTAAATGTTTTGTTATGCCACTGAGATGTACAATTTTCCAAGCGTTAGTAAGCCAGTCAGCCAAGAAATAGAAGGCGATGAAGTGTGAGTTAGTGGTGAAGTAAGAAAGTTATGGAACGAAGATAAGAAAGAGAAAACTGAAGTTTATGACATTTTTCTAGAAGTGAAAAGTCTTATAATATAATAGTTTAATAGCATAGAATTGGGCAGATTTACCTTAGTGCAATCTATAGCAACTTTATGGATCAAATGTTTAGCAAATTCAAAAAGAGAATTGCAATTACCTACTTCAAATTTTTATTTTTTGCCAGTAGAGCCTCTATATGTAAATATTAAATTGTTTATAGAGTTTGAGGCATTTCTTGAAAACTAATGTGAAATAAGTTTATAATTTTTATAATTTCATTTCAAGTTACCATTTAAGGAGAAGGGTTGCATTTCTCAGCCATATATATACGTATAGGTTATATCTCCAAAAGTTTATAATAAACAGTATTTTTTTATCACTTGATCGAAGAGTCTATCTCTTTTATTGTGCAGTTGAACTACTGGAATGGTGACGTACCGACATGGCCAGTCCCCTAATATGTGATTGCGATTGTCATTTCCATGCCGTGTCAATTCTAAAATGTTATCGCAATCACATTTTATACTCACAGTTATTGTAACGAAACAGTCACATTTAAGGCGGTGACAATAAAATCACAGTTAAGGCCATCCCTACTGTGCAGATGTCTCGGTTGGCAGTTTGGTGTGGCTATTAAATGAAGATTTAATTGGGTCAACCGTAATTGAGTAAAACAAGGCCTTTTTATGAAAGAGAGAAACAATCTCCAAGTTACAATTTTAGCAACTACTCTTTATTGTGGTATAAAACAATTCTTATTTCCGCATTTTCGTCGGTGATTAGATGTCAGGCGTCCAACACAACGTTTCCTGCATCGCTGAAGAACCGCTCTGATGCTGTTGAAGTGGCAGGAATACAGAGGTATTTCCTCGCGTACTTCTGAAGGCGGGGATATACATCCTTCCTGCCCCTATACCAATGTAGTACGTCCAAAGATTTGGATAGAGCTGGGACATCCTCGTACTTGTGGAGCTCCGCCAGGAAAGGGGTCGTCAGCAGAGGTAGCATTTCTCGTGTCAGCAGCACGAACAACACCATCACTGGTGCGGCGCCTCTTCGCAAATAGCCCGTCTAAAGATTTCCGCGCTTCAGCCTGTGCTCCTTTGCCTTGGATTTGGCGGAAAACATGACCGCGATTTTCCTAGCCGGGATCAACTGAATGCAGCGTAGGGAGACTGACACTGGGAAACAAGCTACAACACGTCTAGACTGGACCACAGTTTCGACACTCTATGTTATAAAACGGCGACATTCTAGTAGCAGACGAAAACATCGAGGCCAAGTGGTGGAGCGCCAAGGTGCTCATGGGCAGAAACACCGTCCCCTCACCTACCTTCCCCGAGATATCGCCTGCTAGAGTGGACGTACTCCAATCCCTGTGCGGCCCACGTGTGCTGTATCTCAACGCCGCCGGCTTTTTTCAGTAAGTAGGCGTTGCGCAATAGAACAAGGAAATTTCCGGGAGAGGGGGAGACAATGGAGGAAACGTCACAGCGGTCACCGGCGGCGGCACGGAACGGACGGGCGAAACAAGACCTTTAATTTTCATCGGCCCATCGACTCATCGGGATCGATGATTCTCATCGACTCATCGACATCGATGATTCGCATCGACTCATCGACATCGATGATTCATCGACATCGATGATTTTCATCGACTCATCGACGTCGATGGTCGATGACATTCATCGTCATCGATTACAGTCATCGCACCGCGATGACTAAAATCATCGTCGATGACTTCGATTAATCGACTCATCGCACAAGCCTACACCCTAGTGGTGGCTTGCACGGTATATCGTAGATGTATGTACCTGTATTCACCTGTATGTACAACGGCCTGCTTGCCGTCTTAATCATTCCTCGAGTATACATGAGTCCCATCCTACATTCGCACCAACGTATTTTTAATGCTCCTACTGTAATTAAATTGATATATTATATGCTGGCGTGGCGACATAATATTGTACTTGAAATAACTTATTAGTGAGAATTGTAATGCAAAGTTTCTTGTCTTTACAGCATTTTGGTAAATGATTTGGCTAAACCTGTCAATTCAACTTGGATTCCTTTTTCATCGCAGGTGACATTCCATCCGCCCAGTTTGGCTTTAGGGCTTGCATTGAGTCCTTCAGTGTGACAACTTCCATCCTGAAAAACTTCCGGCGAGTGCAAGTTGCCTATGTTTTTCTTGAGTGCCTGGTAGTTTTTTCCGTTCCAACTTCAGCAGTTTGGCTGTGTAGGGAACAATTGTTCATCGAATTCTTTGTCTTGAGATGCTTAGTGTTAACGTTTATCGTCTGCAATTGTAAATCTAATGCGGACATAATGCATGTCTACTGCACACCCTTGTTAGTAGTTGTAATATATAATTTTTCAGTGGTGGTGTTGCATTCTGTGTCAATTCTGAGCGTCCCCTGACTGGAATGCGACTGCGTAAATACAGTTAAGCTTCATGGTAGCTTTGTTTTTCATTGCTTCAAGCGAATATACCTATCCCGTAGTCATACAATATCAATGAGGTTTGTACAGTTTTTCATTGCATTTTCAACTGTGAATACCACGCGAAACATTATTCCTCGTTCTGGCATGAAATTTCAAGTAATCCATAATATAATCTGTAATGTATTTCACTAGCGGAACAAAAGTATTGCCTTCAAAAAAATCGTTGCCGCAATTGATAGGTTCGAATTCGTGGCATTGTGGCTTGTAGATTTTCCTTCATGTTTTGTATTTTACAACCATTGACATTAAAAAAAAACATTTTCTAAAATTGCCATGTTCAGACATACTTGCAAGTCATTTTCAAATTTCTTAATTGTGTCAGCCCGAAAATATACAAGCATGCACAGTGCGATTACCTATTTAGCAGTGCTACCGACACAAGGATAATCGAACAATAATAAGATGTTATGTGAAGCACATTTTTAATTGTTTAGGCTTATGTTAATAAACCATCCTGCCCTACTCCCTTCAGGGTTATTTGCAGGGTATATTGTTGATGCGTATACATATCAAACTGTTATTATATTATTCCCGTATATTACGCCCATCTTCGCGTTATTTTTCCCTTCTTGGTGTTTTGGTGGATAAAAAATTCCTTCATGTATCTCAAGAGTAACAACCACCACGAAAATTGAACGTGACCCATTCTCCGTCAAATTATGTTTCTTCTCCCAGGCATTATATTCTATTTAACTTATCGCCACTTATGCAAACACCCCGTTCCTGAGAGGTGTATCGTATTATAGCATTTTTACCAAGAGATAAAGTAATTTTTTCCTTTGCATACGGTATTCTAACGAAGCTGAATCAAAAATTCCCCGGGCTTAATTTGTGTTCTTGCTGACCTTGGGGTCGTCTTTATTGTCTGAGTTCTCCAGATATTGATGGCAGTTGAGGGTCAGGGGAATGGCGTCAGAGGGGCTTGCGGATACGTTTAAATGGGATGAGATGGATTCTACATCTACGAAGTAGCGTGCAAGTCAACACTAGGGTGTGTGGCACGGAGTGATTCCACATCAGGCATGCAGCACTCGTCCAAGTTTAAATCAGGACGTTCCTCCGGCCGCTAGGCACAGACAAAAAGTAGCTAGGAGAACAGTGAGTAGTCAAACCAGCGGCGGATACAGAAAAAAACTCAAGGGGGGGGCGCAAGTTATCGCGACGATTGTAGCTTTCAAACTGACTGCCTGGCAGCGACTCTGCTTCCCTTATATATGTAGCTCGGTTGTTTCGAGAGCATTCGGTGCCAGAATGTTCACTTCCAGAATTTAAGGAGTGTGAACAAATACAAACAGTAGAATATTCGCGATTTTTCTCGAACAAATGCCAGACAGAATAACGTATCGAGATCACTAGAATGGCCGCGACTTTTCTCGTACGTTAGCTATCTATGTGCCAAACAGAAACGTATAAGATACGCGGACGCGCGCGCGTGCTACATAAGAACGTACAACTACTCGATAACTCGACTCAGAGTCGACTGACGAAAGACACGAACGAATAGCGTGCGGGCTAAATGGCGGGGGCGGCACGGGAGGCAATGCGGATGGCCCCCCATATGTATCCGCCACTGAGTCAAACTAGAAACTGGGAGAGTGCTACATAAATTAACGTGCAAACATGCATTACAATGCAAAAGACACATTTGGTGGTTATTTTTACTAATACTATTAATTTATGAATGCTGCGAGAAACAACAACTTGCAGAAAACAAAATGAAATAAAGCGGTGTAAAATGGAAATAATGATGCTATGTTATTAAAGAGGGTCGCTGAGTATGCAGGATGTGGATGAGGAAGATGATGTTGACTTCAGACTTTTTCTTGAAAGTGAGTCTGAGGATGACCAATCGGTGAGTAAGGCTTGGATCTATTCCATTTATTTTCTTTAAATTCTGAGGTTTGTTTTTGAGTTATTCACTGCAGTGCCTCTTCCTCTCATGCGTGGTAGTTTCTTCGCTGACGGATATATATAATCATAATGGCCACTCCTAAGTAGAGACGGGCCACACTGAAAATTATCTCGGTATGTTTCGTAAGTTACCACGCCCCTCGAAACATACCGTAATTTTCCAAACAATTCAACTATGTTTGAGATAATTTTTCACGCAGATAAATTCCCAACATGTTCATTTAAGCCAAGTTCACATTTTGTTAGTGTTTAATAACAAATTGTAGCATGGACATAAGGGTGGGCCGAATAACACGAAAGTGTCCGAATCGAATCGTAATAGCGCGGAAAAGTTCCTACTTGCCCCTTTGATCACAGAGAAAGAAAATGTTTTGAAATCGGATCACATCTTCCGGTCGCACGTCTCGCTCGAAGTTTTGAAAAATCGTAAAAAAATATGATTTTATACGGGATTTTTAAAAATGAGTTACAGTGATTGAATAGCGTTCAAAATCGGTATGTGGCCTCTTCTAAAGATAATTTGTCTTAAAACAATATAATGTTCCTTCTTTTTGCGGGAGAGGGAGTCGCTCATCGCGTTCAAATTATCGAAAAATCGTAAAAAACAAAAAACAAAAAAAATCGGGATTTCCTCTGTATGAGTTACATTGATCGGATAGCGTTCTAAATTGGTATATGGCCTCTTCTTCGTATTTTAAATAAGATATAATTCCTGTTCCTACCTTATTTTATGGAGGAGGGGAGGGCAAATATTGTAAAAATGAGTGACCATACGGGCGTTGCTTTCTTCGTGCGATGTGTGCAGTTCATCGGCCTAGAATCTTTAGGTTTGCAAATGCCGACAGAATGGATCAAATTTTATTCTAAAAACCGATGATACATTCACATTGTTTCGTAAGAAGGACTTATATTCCGGTCGTTGCTTGCATCGTGTGAGGAATGCCGTTGTGTAGGCTTAGGCGTTCAAAGGATTAACATATATCCTACTTAGATCATTCTTACGTAAATGTAATGTACGTATAACATGGGAGGGGAGCCTCAGCGAGGGTGGGCTTAGCCGCCCGCCAGGCTAGAGGCAGCTGGTGCAAGGAATTCGTTAGTAGTAGGGTTTTGGGGATCCTGGGCCACTTCCGGTCGCCGCCATCTTGGTCACGTGACCGCCGCCATCTTGGTCACGTGACTTCCGGTCTGACCGCCATCTTGTGACGCAATAAGGACGCCATTTTGTTAAATCCGCCATTTTGAATCGATTGCGCATGAGCCATTCGCCCCTCCCCCAACCCAAGCCCCTCCCCCAACCCAAGCTCCTCCCCCAATCCAAGCTCCTCCCCCAACCCAAGCCCCTCCCCCAACCCAAGCTCCTCCCGGACGGAGACCCCTCTCAAGAATCTCACAACTCTGTTTTGGCTGGGTAAGGGATGTAAGAAATAAAGAAAGGGTATAAAATATTTCAGACACAAAGTTTTATTTCCCCATTTCATTACAATCAAGTGTATATTAGTTTTTTTTACAATTTTTGTATGACACTGCCGCTACACGAATTTTCAGTCTGTAACAGTTGGTCCAATTCTCCATCACCAACATTTTCCAGGATCCATCTCCGTAGTTTTCCACAGTTTTTCACCGCACAGGCAAATTTTTCCGTGTGATGGATACCGAGGCCACACTCTATCTCGTCTCCTTTAGGAAGCGTTTTAAGACTTGGGATGCTTAAAAACCTCTCGAGCTCTATGACGGGGCGATTAATAAGTGTGGATATGACAGCAGATTTTTCTAGACCTTTGACAAAGATGAAATCATATGTCCGCGTTTCATTCGTGAGAATGTTTTTTAATTGATGGTATGGTATATTCCCCATTGTGTAGTCGATTCCATGATGGTGATCAATAAGCCACTTATTTTCCCAACTTTTCATGTCGATTGGAGGAATGTGAAAGACCCATGATTTTCGTCGGCCAGAATCCAAATCTTCCATTGCCAATTCTCTTATTACAAACAAGTTTTTTCCTTGTAAACACGCTTGGAAGTCGATAATAACTTTCCCCATCCTTCCACATGCAGCGGATCTAGGGGGAAATAGGTTGTCGCGATGACTGACTGCTCCACCCCGAATATGATTTTTATCTCTTCCATCCCTAATCTCCGTGCTGCGTGTTCGAAGGATAGGAAGAATTCTTCCAACTGCGTCTGATTTTGATTGACCAAATCCACTGCAATTTGGACATTCTCTAGAATAGCTGCGAGAGCTTGCCATCGTTCCTTGTTAAAGATAACTTTTCTGTCCCGGACAGAAAAGACAACGTAATTATTGCCGCAATACTTCTTGAACGACACGGAAAAATTTGGATTGGCCACTCCGTTTGGGATGTTCGGGTTGGGTAAACCGTAATTCATATAATCACTGATGTGATGTTTGTTATGTTTGAGCAGGTGGAGGTCGCTGGAAAAGAGATCGATTACACTCCATTCATGCGTTATTCTCGCAAAGGCCCGTTCTCCAGTCGAAGATCGCAGCTCTAAACCGATGCGAAGTGTTTTATTGTCACCCAGCGAAGCACCAAGGCAGTATAGTACTTTAAAATCTTCCAAAGGGGAGGGATAAGCAGAAATTTGGTTGGAGATTGTGGAATGGATTTTATTAGTGGAAGATGAAGTCGTGTTGTGGGACGAATTTCTTTTCTTACTTGAGGATTTTGTGGGTTGTAAGCGGTTAGGTTTTTTCTCTTTATTTGTTTTCTGTTTACAGATTTCCTTAGGAATTTTGCTTCTCTTCTCCCGGCTTATCACAGACACTCCGGGTGATGAAAGCACTTCTTCTCTGGTGGACTCCTGCATGCAGACTGATTCATCGAGTGGTATTCCTTCTTTCACCTTCTTCACCCCTCGATTCCTTTTTCGTTTACACGTTTGGTTTTCCGCTGCATTTCCGTTCTTCCGCTTCCTTGGCGAGGGCTTGCACGGCTTCACCTCAGTGGTTTCTTCAGGTTGCGACACTGCGTCCACAGATTCTATTCCGATGGAGGAAAGCATGACATCTTCGTTGGACGACTCCATCATGACTAATCGCTTTCAAAATTTACGAAGCCTATTTCTCCAAGTACTGGTTTCTGCTAATGCGCAGCAAGCTTGAGACCTTGGATGACATCGGCGCTTCAGTCGTCCACGTGCAAAGATACGTGAAAAAATCAAGGCTACTTTGCAATCGTTGAGGTCAGGATGGGGAAATACTCTGGTGAATTGCGTCAGCGTGCGTCGGATTGACTTGGCATATGCATACAAGCAGCAGTACTCTCCACATAAATCAGATTTAAAATTTTGCAATCGCTTGGAATTTTTTTTCACTGACGCAAAACGGCGGAGGAAAGCGAGTATCTTGGGTACGAAAGGAGGTATAGCGTATGAATCGAAATATTCTGCATGCTTGAGATCGATCACATGCACCGCAACCCAGTGAATTCCAGGGCGCGTGGAAGGATCAAAATTGATGACATATAATCCAGGTTTAATGTTTCTCCTCGGTAACGTATCGGAAGCGAAAACTCCTCGAAAAAGGTCTCGTGTATATCGATTGCCCCTGAGAACTTCCACAATGTTATGAGTATCCATGCTTGAAGTGCTAAGTTGATTATGCCCAATTTAATGTGACTTCCCTGTTTTTATTTATTAAAATTTCGGAATCATATTCTGCATATGTAAGAACCGTGACGGCGTGGGGAAGAGGTTTTTTAAATTTACCATGCAAGCGTAAATTTCCCATACGTGATGGAGAAACATGGTTTTCGCTCACGGAAGCATCACGCGTGAGATTCCACGCTAAAACAAAGTACCCATGCTGAAACATATCCAACGTAATTTGGTTTCCCCCATCGGCATGATGCAATCCTAACGTGGAAAACAGCTGCCGATAAGCCCGCGTGCAAAACTTTTTGCCTTCCGTATCAAAATCTGCTTCAATTCCTCCACATGGATATTCTTGATCATCAACAAAAACTGAACAGTAATATAAACTATAGTGTCGGAATTTGAATGGATTTTTTGTTCTTTTTCCGAGAAATGCATTATCCTCTATCATAACGGCAAGAAGTAAATTTGGAATCCGACCTAATATTAAGTTATCATTGTTAAACATGCTGCTATTTGCAGGAATAGTGAATGATTTCATTTCAACGCGTTTGTAAGGTAAAATACTAGTCATTCCGTCTGATAGAATTTTTGCATGTGCAACAAGAACGGAATGATCAAGCTCGTAGTGAGTCGCGTACAGTGTTGCTTCTTCAATTCTCAAAGCTCCTTCTCCATTTTCTTTATCCATTAAAAAGAATGTAGGTTTTGCGAAAGATAATTCAATGTCCACGTCAACGTTGTTCAGGAGCAGTCTGGATTGATGTAGAACATCTGCATGTAGCTTCCCCTCCAGCTCTATAAGAGTGCTATTTTCAAACCATTTTTTCCTAGTAATAAATCCCTTATTTGTTTGAACATTGTCCAAATCTTCTCCATCATCGAGGGCCCATCCGATACATTGCAAGTGCGTGCGTGCCGCATCTGACCCATAATTCAGCAAGTTTTCCAAATAACTTCGGTAAGCATAATATTCCGAAGTTGTAACTCTCCGTCCATTTAGATAAACGTTACAATTGTCAAACAAAGAATGGAGTATGTTATTTATAATTCCTGGTTGATATTCACCACTCGTGAACGGTTTATTTCCATTCAAGAGTCTGAGTTTAATATTCAGGGAAATATCATTCAAGTCAATGTATCTATCACCGTTTCCCTTGATAGAAAATTTCAATTCAGAGTAGGTATCGATGGCTGTTACTGGTTTGTATGCAATAATCCGGTTATCTAGGATACTAGCTTGAATGGGACGACGAGTGAAAATATCCAAAGACGATGGAATAACCTGCGTCATCTTTTTGATGTACTCTCCACCAGCACAGCCGAAAGACTAATAACATATTTCCTCGAACTTACATTATAATGAAAATATATCCCTTAACCCACCACCTCGCTGTTTTCCTTTTCCACGCCTCTTCCTGCTACTTGTTGATTTAGCATTTTTCCTTTTCTTCGAGACATGATTTCGGGTTCGTTTTTTTCCTCCCCTCTTCTTCGACTTCTTTTTAGCTGAAACTTTTTTCTTCACAATATTTTTAAGAATTGGAACTGGATTTAGCGCCAATTTTTTACGAGGTCTCTTTGCCGCACGCAAACCGGCTCCGACCATTCTGTTCATTTTGTCTTCAGCCCGTCTCTTTAAATTTCCCCCCGCCTCCTTAAGACGAGTTTTTAATATTTCTTTTCCAGGTTTTGTACCAATATCTGAGAGGGCTCCGATTCCCGCTTTTACGGCCTCCTCCCCAACCGCTTTCAAACCACTAGTGAAAAGAGGTCTCACGTATCGCCAAAGTCCACTAAAAAAACTTCCCAATCCGTTTCCTTTCTGCCTATATTGACTGGCTCGGTAAATGGGGCCAATATCTCCACCTCTTTGACGTGAAATATAATATTTCACGTATCGATCCACATCTGTGGACATCTTGATGAATACTAACCTCTATATATAATGTTACTTTTTTTTAAAGTGAAGAATCAATGCTGAAGGATCGATGCTCGATACAAATGGAAACGGGTGGCCCATTTTATCTGCAAGAAATATCTCTATACTATCAAATTCTTTTCGCTCAACAGGTACATAATACGGTTGCTGGAAAATTTGATGTCTACCTCTTCCCGTGTTGATAACTCTCAGACACCTACTCAATGTATCACCTATGAATTGTGGCTTCACGAGATCGTTATAAACAAAAACAATTCCAACATATTTCTCTTCTATCATTTGTGTTGTTTTTTTTTGGTCCCCAAAGAGGGGGATTTTAGTGGTAATCCTTGATTGGAATCTATTCCCGCTACTTCAGAAATATCATTACTTTTATTTAAATTTGCAATTTCAATATCATATTCTAATCGTCTATCTTCGGGTACGGATTCTCGAATTGTGCCAATCAATGAACTCAATGTATAGGTAGGTTTTGTTAACGTAATTTCATGATCGTTGAGCGTTCGAATTGATATCCCACTAGTCACTGGTGCACGTGCACGTGGTAAAGATATTTCCACCAAACCTACAACCCATTCTTCATCCTCATTGAAGGAAATTCGCCGGGGAAGTTTTGTGCGAAAGCGAGCTATTGTATTGTCCGGGTAATATTTAGCGGAACTATCGCTTAGGAGTGTGATATGAAAATCGTTCATGTTAATTCAATTATTAATTAATCTTTTCACCGTAGAAGCTAATATCCAACTGTTGAAATTGTCTCCGTATCCCTTCCATTTAACGAGATATTCTTGGCTAGCACCTTTTCCTCTCCGTCTAAGGATTCTTTCAATATTAAATTCTGTATTATCTGCTATTCGACTCCGTACTAATTCTTTTCCGTAAAAGGAACCCTGTATTTCTTCACCATTCAAATCCTCCAATTTATAGGTAGGTATGAGAAAACCTTTTGAAATTGATTTCACTTTAAATATTTCTGTAGAATAATTTGGTGTGTAACCTTTAGAGAATGGTAACTTTTCCTTGCTAATACGAACATGATCACCAACCTCAAATTTCCTTCCGCTACTGCCATCGCGGTTAAGTCGTCTTCTCAACTGATACACAGCAGTAGAAAATGCATTTGATTCATTTACTTGAGAAGGAGCTATTCCAATGCTGGAATGCGTGCGATCGTTGTATCCTTTGAGGAGCTTAGGCAGCACACTTACGTAATTGAAAGTGTTGTTTTTTGTAAAATATTTGTACATTTTACTTTTCAAGGTTCTATTAAACCTTTCTACGACAGCTGCCTTAACATCTGGATTGTTGGTGGTGTAAAATTTTATTCCTCGTTCAGCGAGAAATTTTTTAAATTTAATATTAGCAAATTCACCACCTTTATCGCTTTGAATTTTCAAAGGTTTCCGTTTGTTAAAAATCGAGCGAAAAGCATCGATGACACTTTCAGGTTTTTTATTTTTCAATGGTTTGGCAAATCCCCACCTTGAAAAAAGGTCTATTACTGTAAGAAGATATTGATAGCCATTGTTGTATTTTTTCAGAGATCTCATATCATTAAGATCGCATTGCCAAGTTTCATCAATGTACGATACATCGTAGTGATTCCTAGGAAATCTTTTTCTGATTGGTTTATGTAGGGTATAGGTATCCTGAAAATCTAACCACTTTTGAACGTTTTCCTTTGAAATTTTTTTTCCCAAGGCAGTCCACAATGCATCTCTAGTCGAAAAACTGGCTGGATGGGAAGGGTCAAAATAAATTTTACTCAAGGATGTTACTCAACCATTGAATCTCTTTTTCCGTTATTGTTTTCTTTCTTTTTTTCCTTGGAGTTGAGGGAGGTGTGTTTTTCTTCTCCTTTCGTTTTCGATTTCCTTTGCCTGGTATTGAAAATGAAGTATTTTTCTTCTTCCGTGGAGTGAGAGGAGAGTACGGCATCTTTTTGACTCGTTTTCGGCTTCCTCTCCTTGGGATTGTTGGTGTCGTTTCCCAAAATGATGCGTCCGAATCCACGTCCATTTGATCCTCTTTGAGTCTTTCGCCCACTTTGTCTTTCATTTCCACATCTCCTTCTCCTTGAAGCTGTCGCTCTAGATCGTTCAATAGCTCCTCCATCTTCTCCACTCCTTCTTCCTGACTTTTTCGCCATTCTTTTTCAAGTTTTATGTTACTTGTTAGTATGTTTTTCCCTCTATTCTTTAGTTCATTTATTTTGTCAACTTTGGGTGTATTACTTCGTTTTTTTTCTGGCGATCTATGCGTGTTAAGCTTTGGGGACAGAATGCTATCCTTGGATTTTGAAATGTTTTCTAAATATGAGTTCAGTATTCTCTTATAGTATTGCCATTTAAGAGAGTCTGGGAGGTCTTTGCGGTCCAAAATTCCTCGCATTTCATCGTCCAAAAGAGAAGACTTACTCTTTTTCTTTCCTACGCCCGATTTACCAATAATTCCATCACTAGGAATATTGAATACTTGTTTTCCTCTTTGCGGTAAACTCACCGTTTTATTTTTCCTTCGCTTCAATCCTTCGTTTAAATTGGTGCTATCGGAAGGAGTGAGAACGTTCACCAAATCAAGTGGAGGTATAATGTCGTCTCGTTTACTCTCTGATACTGTTTCCAAATACGTATCCAAGATTCTTCTGTAATGATGCCATTTTTGTGAATCCTCAAGGTCTGTTCTTTGTAAAACATTATGCATTTCCTTATCCAATTTGGACATTCGGTCATTTAAATATTGAGATTTTTCAATATAATCAGGATTCACCAGCAGTAACTTTTGAAAACTCATTTTTTTATCTAAATTCTATTTGATGAAACTTCCTATTAAACCACTTAAAAGAGAACCTAGAAGAACTGGTAAAAATCCTCCTTTTTGACTTAATAATCGCCGTTTCTTTTTCAGAGAAACTTTGTAGCATGCTATTTCCCGGATAGCTTTTTTAAATCTGCCCAACTTCTTCTTAACCTTTGAGCTTATATTAACATTTCCGTTAATAATATTTTTACAACACTCACTCAATGTTTTGATAAGATCAGAATTTCCTGTTTCGATTATCGATCGTCTTTTTCGAGGGCTTGCACGCGTTAATTGCTTTAAGACACTTTGGTTTCGCTTTAACCTTTCCAATTTATTTTTTTTTCATATTCCTACTTTTTTGCGTCCATCAGTTTCACTGGGGCAAAGACTTCCGTAATCTCGTCGGGGAAAATATGAGTCCGGAATCTCAACCGATCGTCTGTCTCCTGAGCAAAGTCCAAGAGCAAATAAGTGTACGGCTTTGACGTCACCTGCATATATACCTCACTGAGACCCCTCGAATCTTGGGGATATACTTGACTCGCTAAATATCTAAATTGTGAGCGATCTCGAACATTTCTAAAACATACAATATATTTTGCGTTAAGGGATATCGTGCGAGAAAAGGGGGAATGGTAGAAAACATTTTGGGTTATAAGAATAATTGAAATGTTTGAATGGTGTGATCCCTTTGCGAATAACTCGCTGACTTGGTTATTATTAAAACAGTCATGCATCAAGTCATCAATCACATAGAGAGTGGGAGTCAACTGTGGATTGGCAAAACTTTCAGGGAGTTCATTTAAAAAAGATATTCCTTTGAGTACCGGTCTGCTTTCTGGACTGCAGCACCATATGATCTTGGATATATTTCCCTCAACTAAGTGGGGTAAAATTTTCAGGAATCGTAAAACAAAATTCGTTTTACCACACCCAGAAGGACCTGCTAAGGTGCAGGTGAATGGATGCTTCCACTTCAAAGACATCGGCTCACACTCGTCACATAGACAGAGAGAAAACACAAATGTCTTTGTAGGTCTTGACTCCCAACATTATATATAATACGAAATGAATCGTCTTTGACTGATTGCTCGTTAATCATTCCATCGTTATAATCATTTTAAATAAAATTCTATCGAATTTAAATTATGATGGTATAATTGTAGAAAATTTTAAATTCTATATAATCTATAGATTATATAGAATTTAAAATTTTCTACAAGTATACCATCATAATTTAAATTCGACAGAATTTTATTTAAAATGATTATAACGATGGAATGATTAACGAGCAATCAGTCAAAGCGTGTTCAACTATGTGCATTTAACAATAAAACACTTTATTTTGCTGATAAATTTCATTTAATAGATTCTTGAAATTAAATAAGAATACAGGTATTTACACTTCAGTTAATGATTTAATTCCTTATGAGGCCTTAAATTTTCTTGATCCCTAACACCATTAAAAATCACATTCAAACAATTTACAAATATTTACACTTCAAGATATAAAGTTCGTTTTTTTTATGATTCTAATGAACATCACAAAAGAAAAAAAATCACATTTTTATAAAATGTTCTTTTTTTAATTCAAGGTTTAAAGTACACTTTATAACTCACTTTTGATATTTATCACTAATAAATTATTTTTTTTCACTAAACCCCAGTTTAGAATTCACACTTTCAACAGTCCTTAAATTTATATTGAAAAATCACTTTGTAACGTAATCACAACAATTATTTTCTTTTAAAATCAATCTTCGTCACTGTCGTAATAGTCCCACTTTCTTTTTAAAGGCAATTTAGATTTAAAATAATAATCGTAATTAAAGCTTTCTGAACTTTCTGAACAAATTATTTTATCTTTATCGCTAGTTAAAACATCTTTTTCAAGTCCCGTATTGCAAAAAGTCGATCAATATTCAACTTGGTGGATGTTCGCAATAAGAGTATTTGTAAAGCATTTAGCACACCAGTTGTATCTGCTAGTAACATTTTCCACGACGTTTTTTGTCAACACACTTTGCTCTATAGTCGTAAATGTAGTATTATTATACTTTGAATAATACCCTTTTACATTTTTACATTCATCCAATATTTTATAAAAACAAAACGGGCATATTCTTTCGAACCGTCCATCGGATCTTCTTCGCAATATGTATCGAAACTGGAAATGAAAAGGGTACATACCTCGTATCGTCGAAACAACGTTTCCATCGTACATCGAAAGATCTCGCAAATTGAAATATTCACTGTAGTTAAAAAATTTTCGAAAGAGCACTCTCGTATGCGTCTTTCCCCTTGCAATTAAATATGCGAAATCATTGAGTGCTTCTGGGTTAATAAATTCTGGACCCATAAGCATCAACTGCTCGTATAGATGGGGAAAAAACTCCTTTAATATCTCAGCGACTCGAAATAATTCTTTACGATTCTCGGTGCCGTTAAAATTTCTGATTTTTCGAAGGCACAGTGTCTGGAGATTATCCATTCCGCGTTAAGTAGAATTCCGCTGAGTGGATTGAATGAGGAGAAGAAGGAACCCGTGGGATTATATGTAGAGACCATTCCTCCTCCTCCTCCCCCTTTCTTTCCTCTTACATCATTCCTCTTTAGGAGGAAGTAGGAGGTGGGATGG
Source organism: Pyrrhosoma nymphula (assembly GCA_963573305.1). NCBI lineage: Eukaryota > Metazoa > Arthropoda > Insecta > Odonata > Coenagrionidae > Pyrrhosoma > Pyrrhosoma nymphula. Next base: position 23,576,859 of record OY754340.1, on the reverse strand, counting down.
GTGAACAGTCATTGGAATGACAAGGCTCGACGTCAGCTTTCAAGAGATTATATTGCATCCATTGAGCGAGAGAATGAGCTTCTCTTAAAGCACAAGTACTATTACGTAATTTATGACATGGGTTTAAACACGAAAACGATTGGAAAGAGCAATTTTGTGGAGCAGGACAATGAAGTTCTTTTTTCAGAGAAATGAATGTCCGTTTAGTCAATTCAGATAAGAAATCACATTCGGCTTCGCCATATGCGTACAAAGCCGTCGCTCCGTCAAGGACAGCCTCCAATGCTGGCTGCATTTCCGCGTGGGAGATGAAGCCATGCTCGTATGTTGTCACGTCGCATGTGAGTGGATTGTGAAATTGAAGTTTCTTTCCTCCAGCCGTGAACTTCGCATGTCTTTGAAAGCTCCCCCAGAAGAATCTGTTGTTGTCGACATCAACAGCTGCAACTTCCACCACACCTGTTTTGCTGAACACCGCAGACACTACGATCCTCATTTTACCGAGTCTATCTCTCGAGTGAAGACGTCTCGTCCGAACTCTTCCTTTTATCTTCTTCATATATCCTCCTAAGATTCTGAAATGGCTCCCCTGGATTTCCCGAGGATTCCCGTGGAGATTCCCGAAGCTAATCAGGAGCTTTTGGAGGATTTGGAGGAGATATTGGAACCACTCGACCTAGACTCGCTGATGGAGACAGATGAGGAGGAAGAGGAAGGAGGTGAAGAATTGTTCGGCGAATTCAATGTACTTATCATGTTATCTGTATCGGAAGATATGCCGCCCATGACTCTCGATGAAGTGTTCTACACTAGTGAGTTAGTTGGTTTATCCGCGAGCGCATTTTATGATGCGTCGGGGATAGGACGTTCGTGGGTGGTGGTATGGAGATGCAGTGATATGATAAGTGCATTGGCTTTGTATATGGCTGCGCCGCAAGTGTTCGGTTTTGGTGTGACGGTGATTTGTGACCTGAATTACCAACCAATTTTTTTTTAATTTTTTTTTTCGTGTGTGTGTGTGTGTGTGAATAGGGAGTTCGGTGATTGATAGAAATTTATTTTTTCAATTTTAACTCATTCCACTTGATCCAAATCCATTCGATCCTCTTTCAGTTTCACTCATATTATTCACTATTTCCACCGTAGGATAGACAATCACTTCACAAATAAACTGTGCGACCCGATCACCTTTCTTAATGTGAAACTCATTGCAACCATTGTTAAATATTATAATTCCAACGTTCCCGCGGTAATCGGTATCAATTACACCACCTCCAACATCGATTCCGTACTTTAAAGCCAATCCAGATCTCAGCGCCACTCTTCCATAACATCCTTTCGGTACCTCAATCTGTAGATCTGTTTTCACTAATTCTCGACTTCTTGGTAGAATAGTGTAGTCGTATGCACTTCTCAGATCTAACCCGGCTGCATCTTTAGATCCTTTGTATAAATCATATGCATTTTCACTTAACTTCTTGTATCGAAGTGTGTTATGATTCAATTCATTCATTTTTGTTAACGTTTAACGCGTAGGATTGAAAGAAAAGGGAAACGAATGCAAATGCCTCGCTGGCTTTCCTCCTTCTCACATCGGCGTGTTTGCACCGCAAAGGACTTCATGAGCCATCACTAGCCCGTGACTGCCCACGCCGTCACTAGCCCGTGACTGCCCACGCCGTCACTAGCCCGTGACCGCTCGCGCCGTCACTAGCGCATGACCGCAACGACCGCCAGAGCCGTCAGCGGCGCGTGACCGCCAGAGCCGTCAGCGGCGCGTGACCGCCGGAGCGCTCACCAGCGAGTGACCGCATGACCGCCCAAGCGAGCGAGTGCTGGCGAACGATCATGGGAGGGGGGATGGGGAACGCTTAAAGGATTTCTCTGCAAAGCTGCTCTCATCTTTCATGGTGTGAATGTTTTGCGTCGGCCGGACGAGTGAATGATAAAACTATTCACGTGCTACGGGCTGCGCGTCTTTTTTTCCAATTTGAATGTCACCTTTGCTGCTGTGGGTGGGGGCGGTGATGAAAGGACTTCTCTGCGAATCTTCTTGCATCTTTCTTTCATGGTGTGAGTGTTTTGCGTCAGCCGGAAAAGTGAGTGTTGAAACTAGTCAAGTGCTTCAGGCTGCGCGTCTTTTTTTCCAATTTGAATGTCACCTCTGCTGCTGTGGGTGGGGGCGGTGATGAAAGGACTTCTCTGCGAAACTTCTTGCATCTTGTGTGGGTGTTTTGCATCAGCCGGATGAGTGAGTGAGTCTCTATTTTCCAAGTGCGGCGTAGGAATTACGCACATGGTGTTGCATGATCTCAACTTTTCATAATCCTTACACGTGGCCGAGGAAACTATTCATGTGCTTCGGGCTGCGCGTCTTTTTTTCCATCTTGATGGTCACCTCTACCGCATGGAGTTGGGACGATGATGAAGGACAAACCACACGTGCACCCCCATTCCTTCTAGATATTTCCCCTGTGATGCACTACCCCTCCTTTTAGTATTAAAGACCAGTCATCTTTCGCAGCATTCACCAGTTGGATTAGAACACCAGCACACACAACATTCTCTCCCCGCAAAAGTAAGTGAGGCTAATGTTATATTTCTCTTGGCTTTTTTAATATGTAAGATGTATAAATATTTACCTTAACTTTGTATTTTTTCAGATGGAAGATTTGCGTAATAAACTGAAACTTTTCAACGAGGCACTGCCTCCCTTCCTTAAAAAGGAAAATTTAAATATAAATTTTAAATATAAAATAACCATTTTATCAGTGGTTAACACTAAGTATGGGGAGGCGCTGGCGGCATTAGTTGAAGGTGGAGATACGAAGGGGAAGATATTCCTCCCCAAGCGTTATCGCAATTTCTTCCGAGCCGAAGAAATTACGATGGTTAATGAGGGGGATGGGGACCCCCTCTTCCTAATTTGGGATGGTGAGAGGCTCACCGTCGTCGACTAAAAGTAAGTTTCATAATTTTAATTTTTAATATTACTTTTATTATTGTGTAATGTACTTTATACATATTTATTTTTTTTCTTCTTCTATAATTGCAGATTACTCCAAGAAAAAAAAAAGAAAATCTATAATTAAAAAAAATAACTTGCTGTACTTAAAAGTAAATAAAAAAATATTCAAGGAGCAAATGTGTGTTTTTTCTTAAGTGAATATTAGAAAAAAAACATTTAACCTGATGAAATCTAGCTGCTGGAGCGGAGTTTTATATAGAGGTGAGTGTCTTTTTTATGGCATAGAATAAGAGGAGTGGGTCGTTAAAAGGAGAAGTGAGATATATACAGTGGGGTTGATGATATATACATGCTCTAGAAATCATTCGTCGCATTTTCCTCGGGAACTCTGACTGCAATGGAGACCCTTTGTGATATTTGCTGTACGTATTTTACAACAAGTCGGTGGTGGTGGTGATACGAGAGGAATAGTCGAAATACAATCGGCTGCCAAAGATAGATTAAAAACGTACTGGGTTAGTGGTTTAGATGAGGGTAGTGATTTGGTGACTTTTCTAAACAATATTATACCACTAATATTAGAAAACATTAAAACGGAGTTAGAATATTCCCCTCTTAAAACTAACGTTTTGGTTAAGTGCAAATTTTCGAAAGGTGATAACTTCGATGAAAGATGGTTTAAGACGGAAAATGTACGAATATTTGAGACGGATGATATTGATGAAATTCTTTTGCTCTTTTTTGCGAAAATACTTAAAGAAAAATCCGAACATGCAGCAAGAGGTTCGGGATGGAGTTTGTCCGAAATTTTAGGATTAGAATTACGAATTAATAAATATCGTCCTTTGGGAGGATCAACTTTTATCGAACTACCGAAAAAAATTTATAATAAGAAAGCAGTGATTAATGTGAAAAACAATGATACACTTGGCTTTAAATATTCCATCTATTCCAAATTTATTGACAAAAAAGCGTCTAGAGTTGCGATGTATATAAAGGATAAAAATTTTGGAACAAAGTACGATTGGGATTGTATTAATTATCCAGTCCTTTTGTCGGATATACCAAAATTTGAAAGAAAGAATAATATTTCAATCAATGTTTTCGGAGTTGATGAGAAAAATAACGTGTATCCCTTAAAGGTAGTGGACGAGGAATTATCTGATCATCGAGATTTACTCTACCTAGTTGATGATGATAAATCTCATTACTGTTGGATTAAAAACTTTGATAAATTGGTTCGATCACAAATAACGAAGCATAAGGCAGCTTTTTACGTTTGCAAACGCTGTCTCTCCCATTTTCCAAAGAAGGAAAACTTAAATATTCATCGTTTGGATTGCGTGATGAATGCACCGTGTAAAATAATCATGCCGAATGAGGATGAAAAATGGTTGAAATTTAAAAATTTTGGTCGTGCAATGCGTGTCCCAGCAATAGTTGTGGCTGACTTTGAGGCGATTCTCTCGAAGGTGGATCACTGCCTACCAAGTAGCGAACATTCGTATATGTGTCCGACGCAAAAGCATGAAATAATGCCATTCTGCTTTTTACTAATTTGTACAAATGATTTAACATTCGAACCGATTTCTTATCGTGGGAAAGATGCTGCGAAGGTGTTCATTAGTTGGATCAAGGAAGTTGCTGAACGGGTAGAAAAAATGTATCGACATGAAACACCGATGATTGATTTGACACCGACAGAAAAAATGGCATTTGAAACAGCTACCCATTGTGCTCTTTGTGGACAAGAATTGGGAACTGATCGTGTACGAGATCATTGTCATTTGACGGGGAAGTTCCGATTTGCTTTACATTCACGATGTAATTTAAGTTATAAAATGCCTAATTTTCTCCCGGTGTTTTTTCACAATCTTAGCGGATACGATGCTCACTTCATTGTGTTGGCATTAGATTACGATCAAAAGAATATTCATTGTATTCCAAATTTTGAGGAAAAATATATATCTTTTAGCAAAAGTATAGGTAACAATTTCAGGATTCGATTTGTGGATACCTATCGATTTATGGCATCATCTTTGTCAAAATTAGCCGAAAATCTTCCCCGAGAGAAATTCGCTCATACGAAACGGATTTTTGGGGATAAAGTGGACCTTGTTACGAGAAAAGGCATTTTTCCTTACGAATACCTTGACAGTTGGGAGAAGTTAGAGGATAAATGTTTGCCTCCGAAGATTGATTTTTACAGTCATATTAGTGGAGAATCAGTAAGCGATGACGATTACAAGTTTGCTAATAAAATTTGGTCCGATTTTAATTGTAAGTCCCTCGGTGAATATTCCGATTTATACCTTAAAACTGATGTAATGATTTTATCCGATGTTTTCGAAAATTTTAGGGATGTATGCATGGAAACTTATAAACTTGATCCTGCTTGGTACTATACATCACCGGGTTTAGCATTTGACGCTATGTTAAAGCATACAGGAGTAACTCTTGATTTAATGACAGATTACGATATGATACTCATGACTGAAAATGGCATACGTGGTGGTATTAGCCAATGCTGTAAGAGGTACAGCAAGGCAAATAATAAGTACATGAAGCAATACGATAACTCAATTCCGAATAGATATCTTTTATATTTGGATGCGAATAATCTTTATGGATGGGCAATGTCTCAACTTCTTCCACGGGGAGGTTTTAGATGGTTAAGTGAAGAGGAGATTCAAAATTTTAATTTGAAAATTTCCGATGATAATCCTAAAGGGTATCTTCTTGAGGTTGATTTAGATTATCCTGATAGTCTTCATGAGTCTCACTCCGATCTTCCGTTTTGCCCGGAAAATAAAGTTCCTCCAACAGGCAAGCATAAAAAATTATTGACGACGCTCGAGACTAAAGAAAAGTATGTAATTCATTACGTGAATTTGAAACAGGCCCTAAGGTATGGCTTAGAGCTTAGAAAAATTCGACGGGTGATTGAATTTGATCAGTCGAGGTGGTTGGAGCCATACATAAACATTAATACTGAAAAAAGGAAATTGGCAAAAAATGATTTTGACAAGGATTTTTTCAAGTTAATGGTGAACAGTTGCTTCGGAAAACTGATGGAAAATTTAAGGAAAAGAATCAACCTTGAATTAGTATGCAATGAAAAAAGACTGAATAAATTAATTTCCAGTTCAAAATTTTTAGATCGGACAATATTTTCGGAAAATTTAGTGGCTGTTCACAGTCGAAAATCAATGATAAAGATGGAAAAACCAATTTATGCAGGGCAAGCAGTTTTAGATTTGAGTAAAACATTGATGTATGATTTTTTTTACGGACACCTTAAAGTGAAATATGGTAATAGGATGTCACTAAATCAAATGGATACGGATGGGATGATTATTGATGTGGTGACTGATGATATATACGAAGACATGAAAGGGGACTTAGATTTGTACGATACATCTGGATATCCGTCCGATCATGTTTGTTTCTCAAACGCTAATAAGAAAGTGGTTGGAAAGATGAAAGTAATGGTGATATCATGACGCATTTTATTGGTTTGAGAAGCAAACTTTATTCATACAGAATGGAAGATGAAAAGGAAGTAAAAAAAGCTAAAGGTATAGGCAAACCTGTCATTCGAAAATCAATTAATTTTGAACATTTTGAAAAATGTTTGTTTGAAAATTCCATCGCCTATCGACAAATGTATATTTTACGATGTATTAAGCATGAAATTTTTACCATAAAAATAAATAAAATAGCTTTGAGTGCAGACGATGATAAACGATACATTTGTGATGATGGTATATCCACACTAGCGTGGGGTGATTATAGGATTAAAGAAGAATCTCGAAAACGAACTTACGATGAGGCCTTCCCTTCTTCATAAGATTCATGTTTTTTTTATTTATGATTTTTTTCACTAGTGAAGTGCCTATAAATTCAGTTTGAAGTAAGATAACAAGCTCATTTCCTTCTTTTGCGTGCTACGTTACGCATGAAATTATTGCAATATATATCTTTCTGCTCTTAACTGAGCTTGGGGTGCAAAAAGTTTTATCTAGTGAAAGAAACAATACTAGTCAAACGTTTTGTGTTGCTGAATATCTACGAGAGTATGGATATTTGAATGTAAGCGAAAATGAAATTAGTAACATTGACCAGACGGAATTCGAAGAGGCTTTGCAAATTTTTCAAGAATACTATAACATAACCAAAGATGGGGAATTAAACGAAATGACCCTCAATTTAACCAAGAGACCTCGTTGCGGAGTTGCTGATGATCCTGCGTTTTCACTTTCTCTTCATAAATGGAATAAAGATAGAATAAAATGGCACTATGGATTAGTGAACAAGACATACACCGAAGTGGCTCGGAAGGCGTTTGAAATATGGGGTCAGGCAACGAATTTAAAGTTTGAACATGATTCTCAAAATCCAGATATCTACATAATGAATACACGGTATAATCATAAAAATTTTTTGAGGGAATATTGCTCTTCTCCTTTGGATGGGGCTGGAGGTAAATTAGCGCATGCAGAATTTCCGTCAAGTCGAGATGTTCCACTGGAAATTCACATCGATCAAGATGAAATGTGGTACTTGGGAATGGATTATGTTGAATATCCTGAAACACAAGTTAGTTTGCTCTCTGTGCTTTTACATGAAATTGGGCACACACTTGGGATTTCACATTCAAATCATGAGAAAGCTTTGATGTATGCATATTATGACCATTATCATTACCGCCTAACATTACATGAAGATGATATACTAGCAGTTCAATTCCTCTATGGGCCACCATCGGAACGCAAGAAGGAAGACGATCCAGTGGAGGGGAATGATGGTGCAGAAAATGGTAAAGGTGAGGAAGCACCCAAGAGGCCGAAAGATGGAGGTGGTGGTAAACCACTTCAACCGAATGAGACAGAAAGTAATCCACCCCATCAGCTCCCAAATTTGTGTGAAATTGATAGTGTTAACCAGTTACTCATTATCAATAACTTGCTATATTTTTTCATACAAAATGGTTTTGGTATGTGGACATGGAAGTGACTGAGAGAACAGACATAGTCGGTCCTCAGCTCATTACGGATTGGTTACCATTTTTACCTGAGAGAAATTTTCATGGTTTCGATGCTGTTTATCGCAGACCTAGTGGAGAAATTGTAATATTTATTGATAACATGATATACATGGTAAATTATCCAATTATGGGATTAGTTGAAGGTTATCCTGTAAATATTATGACTGCTGGTTTTCCTAGAAACGCTAGAGTGCAAGCCGTTGTTAATACGTACTCTGGTCGTACGTTGATATTTCACAGTGGAGAATTCATCATTGAAATGGATGAGTGCAGTTTTAGACCGAAGAGTCAAGCTCGTCAAATGAAAATCTTGCCACAGATACCTACAGGCATACAGTCAGCATTTAGACACACTAATGGGATCCTGTACTTCTTCAATGAGAAAAGTGTTTATGAATACAGTGAATATAATAATACTCTAATCAAGGCTGGTAAAAATGATCTCAGTTTATTTGGCATACCTTGTCCTAAGAAATATCCCTCGGAATTATCCATAATAGTGAATGAGTTAAAAACTATAGTTTCCCGGATGGAAGATGTTCTCGACAAGTAAAATAATGTCACCATGCCTGTACACAGAAAATAAACTGAAAAAAATGAGTGCTTGTAATCAAATGGGTGAAATAAAATTTGTCTAAAAAAAATATTCATGCCTTTTTTTACTACCCTCATCGGGCGGGGCTTGGGTTGGGGAGGGAGCTTGGATTGGGGGAGGGGCTTGGATTGGGGGAGGGGCTTGGATTGGGGGAGGAGCTTGGGTTGGGGGAGGAGCTTGGGTTGGGGGCGGGGCTTGGGTTGGGGGCGGGGCTTGGGTTGGGGAGGGGCGAATGGCGCATGCGCAATCGATTCAAAATGGTGGATTTAATAAAATGGCGTCCTTATTGCGTCACAAGATGGCGGTCAGACCGGAAGTCACGTGACCAAGATGGCGGCGGTCACGTGACCAAGATGGCGGCGACCGGAAGTGGCCCAGGATCCCCAAAATCCTACTACTTTCGTTGTGCCACTGCGCGCAACTCGCCAGAGAATTCAAGTCACTCCGAGAGCAACCAAGGCTGTTTTGTCTAGGGGAGACGAGTCGCATTCAACTGCTGCTTAGAGTTGGAGCACGGCCGTATCTTCGAGTTGAAGTGAGCTAGACAATGACGTTGAGGACGTATGGTGAGAAATTTCACTGTCCTTTATTTGGACCGCCTCAATGTCTGAGCTATCAGATTCTTCCATCGCATGCTGAGTTTTTACTGCATTGCCAGCGTGTTAGATATTCTTTAGCACTGGCTTCGGCCAGTCCAAAGGATGCCAGCTTCTCTGCAGTACTTAATGTGGTTGCTGATGATATTGAGACCATTTTCATTAAGGTATCTTTGCCAACGGTCTCTTGCCCTAGAATCATAAAACGTATCAAAACTCTTCACAATAAGTATTACTACATACCTACGTAAAAAGTTTTACGGGGACAAAAAATATGAGAAATAACAGAAGGAGTTCACACAATACATTTCTGACAGTACAAAAAAATTATTTGACGTATGTTCCTGCAAGTGTAAAATGCTCCTGCTATGTGATTGCAATAAAACAATAGATAAATGTACCTGTCAAGAGCCAGTTAAAATCGATTGTTCATGCCCTGTCGACAGGAAAGTTCCTGTGGTAGAGATAAAAGTCGTTTATGCATAGCGGCATCACAGAATTGGCAAGATAGGAACAGTCGACCGGAAGGAGAGTGAAATGATTAAGAAGAGGCTGACAAGAAAAGCAAAACAAGTAAAAAATGAGGGTGGTATTTCTTCTGAAACAACGACCGACATTACCTCAGATCCTGAAACAGAAGAGACAGACACGGGTACAAAATATACGGACACAGATTTTCATATTTGGTTCGAATCACCCTCTGGGACTCAAATGAGAACAGTACTTATTTTGAGGAAATCGGGACTAGCCACGGTAGTAACCTTTACGGAGTCACCCGGAAGTACACAGAAGTGCGATATTCCACAGGAGAAAAATCATTCGCAGAACAGTACTTTCTAATACTGCTCTCTACGATACAAGCCCCCCCCCTACCCCATAAAATAAGGGGGAAAGGGAATTATATCTTTGTAAAAATACAAAGGATCTTTAGAAGAAGCCACATACCGATTTTGAACGCAATCCGATCACTGTAACTTATGTAGAGAAAATCCCGAAAAAAGTCATGTTTTTACGATTTTTCGATACGTTGAACGTGATGAGCGACTCCTTCTCCCCCATAAAGAATAGTTATCATGTATGTTTTTAAGAAACGACCTTTAGGAGAGGCCACATACCGATTTTAAACGCTATTCAATCACTGTAACTCATTTTAAAAATCCAGAAAAAATCATATTTTTTACGATTTTTCGAAACTTCGAGCGAGAAGTGCGACCGGAAGATGTGATACGATTTACAAATTATTTATTTCTTTGTGATCAAGGAGACGATTAGCAACTTTTCCGCGCTATTATGATTCGATTCGGACAATTTCGTGTTTTTCGGCCCACCCTGATGTATATCTCATTTTTGGAATATTTCACGTAAATTATAACATTATGGAGTAATACGTTTGTATATTCTTCTTAAAAATGTCTTACACTTTGACAAAAGAAAGCCATATTGCGTGTGGGTGTCGTTGTTGTTTTTACAATTCGAAAAATTTCTAAAAGGTTAATGTTATATTAGGTATGGTGTAAACATTGTAATTCCCTTCCTATTGCTATTGGCTTTCTTATTTGATCATGCATTGGCTGTTAAATGCTGAAATAAAAAATACTGAAATATACAGTAATTTTTAAAAATTGCCATGATTTACTGTGGTAATTTACCTCAGATAAAAGTTACGGAAATTTTCCTATCTCTACTTTTAAGAGGTAAATATCATTTCATCACCAAAGATTATCATTCTGTGCACAAGTATTACTTGCAAGACAAATTCAGACAATGCAGGGTTCAACCCTAAATGCTCTTGTCTAAAATATTCAGCTGCTTACTTAATTCAACAATATACATAAAGTAGTTACCTCTTCTCTGAATATAATCCCATTATGAATTTTGACCCCCCCCCCTCAATTCTTGAAGGTTCAGTTTTGGAAAAAGTTTCAAATAGCAAAGCAGCCTTCACAATATTATTCTCAGGTAAACAGCTTGTGCGCATGGTCTTTCATTCCACTTAAAAGTTTTCAGCTGCCGCATGGTTCCTGCCATGGGGCAGCATAAATTTTCCCCAGGCTAATATGCAAGAACACTATGCAGTGTTCTTGCAAAGAATCGTGGGCCATTGGAAGTGCACCTTCCTTGTGAACGAAGAAAACAATCCAAATCTAAATCTTAAAATGATTCCTTTCTGTATAAAGGCTAAAGAAATATTGCGGTACTTCTCTCACATAAGCTACTTTTGTTTCCATTTGTGACCTCCTGGAGTGGAACCATAGAGCTGAAGTCCGATTCTAAAGTACATTGTTCAAATTAATGTTACCACCTTACCATGAAAATGAAAATAATGTTTTCATTTTCAGCTCGAAAAACGAAGCTGACTGTTCAATACAAAGGGTGTAACAACTTTTAAGTGCAGAGTGCGAGCTAATACAGTTCATAAATGATAAAGGCAAAACCATAGATATCTTAAGTTAATATGCGGTTGTCAAAGAGGCATTTGTTCGGTACAATACAAACTTGTGTTCCTATTCACTTTTGGAAAGTCTCTTCCCTTATGGAGGATTTATATATTCACCTCAATGTGTGCTTTTTCTGATAAACGTTTTGAGTAATTAACGCCGAAGAATTTTTTTTGCCCGATCTTCTTCATTTTTACATATGAGTATTAAGAACACCTATATACAATTATAACAAAGTTTTAGCTACATAGGTTTTAAAACGACAGCGTTATGGGGCGTGACCATATGGTCACGCTAGGCGGTTGTGGGGTCAATTTTTTTCCAAATGAAAACGTTTTGTTTTATTGTCTTGAGGTTTATTCATCTTACATAAAACATCTAGAGAAATGTAATTGAAAATAATAAGTTATAAATTAATTTTGATTTATTTGTTTTTAAACAAATTCACAAATATTTTTATTTTTAATTCAATTAGAACACATCGAAAGGCAAGAGAATACTCAATAAAACTTGGTGCCGTTACGATGCAAAAAAATATGGAAAACACTTCGGGACATGGTGAAATTATAAAAGCCATGAAGCATAATATAAGTTCTAATTATCACGGTTTCATGTAATCGTACATTGTGCAAGGTAGGTGGCATAAAATACCATAGATAGATTGATGTAAACTGTATTTCTGTCTATCAGTTTTATATATTGGAAATTTGAAGAAATTTAATTCATGTGGATCAGATTCTGCACGCAGTGCAATAGAAAGTCAACGAATTCAGTGGCGGATACAGAAAAAACTCAAGGAGGGGGGCGCAAGGTATCTCGACGATTGTAGCTATCAAACTGACTGCCTGGCAGCGACTCTGCTTCCCTTTTATATGTAGATCGGTTGTTTCGAGAACATTCGGTGCCAGAATGTTCGCTTCCAGACTTTTAAGGAGTGTGAACAAATACAAACAGTAGAATATTCGAACCAAATGCCTGGCAGAATAACATATCGAGATCAGTAAAATTGCCGCGACGTTTCTCGTAGGTTAGCTATCTATGTGCCAGACGGAAACGTATAAAATACGATGCGCGCGCGTGCTACATAAGAAAATACAACTACTCGATAACTCGACTTAGAGTCGACTGTCGAAAGACACGAACGAATGGCGTGCGGGCTGACTGGCGGGAGCGGCGCGGGCGGCAATGCGGGCGGCCCCGCAAGGGGGGGGAATGAATGCCTTGCGCCACTGAATGAATTACGTCCAGTTAGGGAAGCCAAAAGAGTTGGATTATTTAAGAACCTTGTGGCCGTCAATTGATGTTCCAATACCCTGTTTAGGACGGTCAACCTCAACACCAATTGCATATCTGAGAGCATTTTCAAATTTTCATTTTCTCTCACTCACACTGTTATTTCGTTTTCCTCATAAGCATTCCATGCCTTTTTTACATGTCTTACAGGCAATATGAAGTAACTATTTGAAACCCTTTATCCTTATATGCAATGTAAAATCTCCAAGTCGACATTCATTAGAACTAATGAATTCATCCTCCAATTGCACTGCATCGCTCTGCTAATTAATGCAAAGGGGCGAACTAGTCGCAAACTCCAGGTAGTTGGCAGCGTTTGAATTTATCAATTCAATATTCCTCATTCACTTTGTTAGATCGCTGAGTGTCTAACATACCTTACTCAGACTACCTATTCCTATGAAAAGGTAAGAGCGTAATAGTCAATATAGTCTAATTATCATAAAAAGCATATATTTCAACTTTGTCGATTGTAAGTTCCGCGGATTCGTTTATAAATGCGTATAAAATCCGGTTTAGTGTATTGCTGACCGGAAGGTTTCTGTACAGTTTATGTATCCATTTGCTTAAGCTCTGTGTATTCCGTGAGAAAATGCATTTCTGAGACCAGCCGTTTATTGTTATCATGAAACAATATCTCTAATGTTCTTCTGCCCTTTCCATATCTCTGAGACACTTTAGCAATAAATGAACTCTGCTTTGAATTTAAAGTTTCACTTGACTTTCCAGTCCGTTAATATAGTGAGCTTTGGATAACAGACAAAATAGGAAAGGCGTATTGAGCATAATTGCGTTATTTTTCCCCGAGTTCCTCAAACATCCTTAAACGGTAGAATTATAAATTACTTAAACGTGGTTTTTTTACATTTCAAGGGATTAATGTCACCAAATCATTACCGTATTGGATTTTTTAATTAAAGAAATAAAAAAATATCAGCAGTTGACTGAATCTGTATTGATCACACCCAGGACAACGGTTTTTAAAAAAAAACAGCTGTTATTACTGCTTTTTCCATTTATTCATTAATTCACAAGTCAAAAACTTATTTCAGTGATGAACACCGTGTTATCGTATTTTTTGTGATTAGTTCTAAATCAATATATTCGTACTTCTTATAGCAATATTTCATGAATACAAGAGCATTAAACGAGTTGTGTGAGATAAGAGATATTTATTTTGTACAGAAATTTTTTTAAACGGAAAACTCTTTCTCTTTCCTTTTATGTCGTTTAAATGGGTATCCTTGCATTGCACAATTTCTAGAGATGTTCTGTGTGCTAGCCAGAGTTCCTGAAGATGGTCAGTTCGGGCTCGTGACATTTGAATTTCTCATGTCCTTCCACTGCAATTAATCCGCACCTATATATCGTAACCAATTTTCTTTCCTGTGTCGAGTGATAATCCTGTGCAAATTATTTTGTTAAGAACCAGCTGCTATATTTTGGCAATTCAAAATCTCATTGAAGAAAGGTGGTTGATGTGCTTCGACCGATGATACTCCAATATTTTAATTGTTATAGTTTTGGGGCTCATCTGGGAATGACCAAAACTTATGAGAAAATTAGCAGGGAATATTGGTGGAAGGATATGAAAAGGGAAATTTTTGACATGGTCAGAAGTTGCCACTTATGTCAGACATGTAAACCTAGAAATCGTTCTTCCCCTGGCATGTTATCTTCTAACATCCCTTCTGATGTCTGGGAATGAATTTACATTGATTTTTTGGACCCAATTCCATCCACCAAGAGTAGTCATCAGTATATTTTAACACTGATTGATGGGTTCTCCAAATTTTGCATATTTGAGCCTGTACAAAAGGTTACAGCTGGTGCTGTTGTGTTTGTAACAAAAGTCAAGAGTAAGTGATAGTAACCTGGACTTCAGACATTCAAGTTACAGTCGGAAAATTCAGAAGGTTACCAGTGCATAAGTTTAATCAGCAATCATTTTGTTTCATATTTACTGACTAGCTAAGACCGATTTGTCAAAAGAACTGAATAAGAGCGATAATGTCAGAAATAGTAAGAATCGACTTTAATTCATAAATTTCAAGCATGTAAGCCTTTCAAGCATATTTGCTTGCTTACTACCGATTAACTTTACACATATTCTACAAATTACATAATCATAAGATTTGCTTACTAACCAAATTCCTACATTTCTATTTATGTTGAATTCTTGCACCAATCTGCAACAAAAACAAAGACGCAACTCGTAGTGATGCCCGAAGAACTGAGCCAATAGCATTCAAAATGGATGCATTAAGACGTTCAATGAATGTCAGAATGGCGTTTGTTGAACAGCTCAATTAATTAATGTCGACATTCCTGAATTGCCTCCCATGGGGGTTATTCTGTAATTCCACTTCTAAAACAACTATTTTGGAAGAGCAACAACTCAAATGAATGATCCGTTCGAGCTTCTACGCTCTCGAAGTACTCATGGAGTAAGTGCTGCCGCTACCATTTGCGGCGTCACGATATACTTAAAAAGAGATTCGCGGAACTCGAAAAAACGTTAAAGTAGAAAATGTATTAAGTTAAAGATGTTACTTGGACAAAAATACAAAGTACTTTTCAAACACAATAACAGAAAACTCACCTTGAAAATTTTGCGGGATTCCTGCAAATTCGAAAGCGAAGGCAGCGCCAAATCGCCTAGAATTTAGCAAGGAGGTTAAAATGAGGAGGCATGACCGTGAATGCTCATGGGTGAAAGTGAGACCAGAATAGGGAGCTTGGGTAAGATTTTGTGCCGAGTAGGTGTTGCCAAACCAGTCACAAAACATCGCCTTGCCTGGGGTTTTTAACTTAAATTTGATGAAAATTGAACGCGACCGCCGGACACGTATGCCAGAGTAAGGTGGAAACTGTGCCGACTGCAATGGCGGAATCGGCTTCAAGAATAAAGTGGTATGTCGCCTCCGTTTCTTTTCTAACCTTTTCTCCGTTTCTTTGGTATTTAGTAGGTGATTGAAAAGCTCAATTCTATGACCAAAAGAACAGGGAAATGAACCATAATCGTCCAAAATGAACGAGTCGACGGTGTCCCTTACATGCGTTCACGGTTTACAACACCACTTCCGGTAATATTCTCCATATGAGGAGCGATCCGTGACCTCATGTTCCTTGAGATGAAAAAAACCCAATAACCTTACCCAGATCAAAATTTTCAGATCAGACATTTTCAGAAATTTCCTTTAGGGTTAATATTAAATTTTGTACTCGTCTTAACTTAGTTTAGGAGCTCAACTTATGCAAAATCTTACTATTTACAATATAACCTGCAAATATTTTTGTATATTATACCAAACTCTCCTGAATGTTGTAGAACACCTTGAAATGTGTCTATTACTTGTTCCCATATTCTTTGCTTTTCTCCTTCCTACTGTGTTACCTTGTAAGAGCGTTGAAGTTCAATCTGAAAAGATATCTGCTGAATAAAACATTGAACTATGTAGATGAGTTTATTCATACCAAAGAGAGAAGTAAAAATATTTTACATTAATTATAGATTATGTATTTACAAATAGATGCATTTTTTATGTTCATTTAACATTGGTATAAACATTTCTTATGTATATACTCTGGCATGTCATAATATATTCATAAAAGAGTATTCATTCATACTCATAATACTGGCATAATTAAGATATAAACCACGTACACGTCTTGTGCTTTTTAACACTTATACCAGTACCTTCTTGTGTTTTTGGCCAGTAAAATTATTATTATTATTTCTCTTTTCCTGAGAGAATTCACCTAGCTCTTGAAACTCTGAGATTTTGTCATGTTGGTATACTAAATGAAAAGGCCACTTTTCATCCACAATTGACTTTTCATTTTCCCATTTGTAGAAAATGTCGTGAAATTATTACAATTTAACTGTAATCTTCAAAGTTTTTACTTTAAAATGCCATTCATTTCCAATTTTGTCATAATTGCTTATTTTGGAGAGAATTGTGCGCAATATTTTTGTCGTGAATTTCAAAATTTCAAGCATAAGCTATCAAAATGTTTTTTCAGTAAATATAAACCTTAAGCAAGCTAAATAAAATTCGATTTCATCAATTTTGACGACCTTTTCTTAAAGTTTACTGCAAAAATATGTTTTTAATTCGTGATAATTGGTTAAACTAAATTATTATTATATATTGGTATTCCTGAAGCTCCGTAGAAATAGTAAATTCCATGTTCGCTAGCAAAACAAAGTAAAAGAGTAATTTTAAATAAAATATCTGCGATGGGATCTACTGGACCCCAGTGAACACCTTATAATTCTCCCAGAAAGTCTACACTTCTAGGTTTAAAGGGAGTGTATAAAATAATGAAAACAAAATATTGAATTAACACACAATTTCTGAAGACATAAGATAGAATCCACATAACAAAGGTTTAGGAAAGATGGAATATATCCAAGTGACTAAGAAACGTGTTAGAACAAAACACACGTGAGTGCTCAATAGGAAAATGCATAGGGCAAACTATTAGTGTAGCTGCCCCTTATAGATTTATTTCATTTAAATACAGAATCAATCGTGCATTACCAGCAAGCTTGGAAGTGTATTTAACAGAGACACTACACGAAAATTAGAAAAAACATATCTCTTAACTAGTTCATTTCAGTGAATGAGAACGAAAGGAACAACACGACCAGTCACGAGAAAAGAGTAACTTAAAACGTATGTTAACTTTAACCACAGCACAGTTTACTTTTACTAATCCTCTAAGAAGTTAACCCAAGTGACAAAAGATCTCCACATTAAAATGTTTGGAAATTCTAAGGTTAATTTTTCTCAACGGTGATGATGCAGATGTAGGGCTGTATTTCAGATATCGGGAATTCAAGGGTAAGAGACAAATGTAGACAAAGAAACCTTAACGGTAATCCGAAGCTTATGAAGGTACTTTTATTCTTTCATTTCTTTCTTTAATTAACCCTTAATCAGAAAACTATACGTAACAGTTTAACAGCGTGTAAAAGTAGTTATTATCAAAGAACTCTTTTAATAAAAATCCTCCCATGATGTCTCCAGATAAATTCCTTTCGTCAACTGCGTATGACGGATTGTTTCATAAAAGATGCCTTCCGATCAACCACCTCCCCCACATGTGTCACGCTTACATCGTCTCAAACCCGTGAGTAACAAAATGTCTTTCTAAATTAAACTTCTGAGAAAATGCCTTTCCACATCTCTCACACATGAATGCCTTCAATCCCATATGCAGGACAGTGTGTTTCCTTAAGTTACTCTTGGCATTGAACCTCTTCCCACATGTCGTACATCTGAATGGCCTTAATCCTGAGTGCATAATTGAGTGCTGCAGTAACGATTCCTTCCTTGTAAACTCCTTTCCACACGTCTCACACTTGAATGGCTTCAAGTCCCGGTGTATGACGGAGTGCCTTGTTAAACTACTCTTATACTTATACTCCTTTCCACATGTCATGCACTTGAATAGCATAGCATTATGGTGTATAATCTTCTCACACGTTTTTGGCATTACTCCTGTCATACTACAAGGTTCAACCTGCAATTATAAGAATTCAATGCCATAAATTATTTAGAGTGAAGTCACCCATGGATGAGTGAATGGAAAAATTCTGCAGAAGTATGTAACATGTATTTGCGGCCAATGAGATACAACATATGAGTAAATCGCATGAGAAATAATTTTGATCTTTTTGGTACTTCTAATACTATATATAATATTTTCGTTGTTATAAAAGACCTTCAATTTTAGATTAAGAAATTGGAATATATTTCAATGAATCTCACCATGGCATATACTCTGAAGCAAGCAAATAAATAATCTGCATATAGGACATACAACTCAAAATATAATTAAATTAATATTTTAATTCTTCAGTTAAACTAAATGCAACCTGCTCTTGGTATAATAAGGGACAAATAAAAAATATTGTTGGAAGTTGAGGCAGGGAACCTGCCCTCGACACTTCGTAAGTCATGTGAAAAAATGCATTTTACTTAATTTCCTTTAAAAACAAGAAATTATATATTATAAATCACTGACAGAATTATACTAAACACTACATTGCAGCCGTTGAAGAATAAAATGTAATAAAAAATTGAAGGATGTGTAATAACAGATTTGATGAACAGGAGTGCGCTGTTATTACCAGGATACGATAGTTTTACATTTCCCCAGTTCAAATAGGACATGTAATGTACTCATAATTCATACGTTTTAAAGTGAAACATGTAAATCGAATCGTGATCAATATCACATCAATGGACTCCGGAATAATAGGAGGCTTTCAACTTGGACTCGGGATTCTTCAAAATATTCTGATTCAGGAAAGGAAGAATCCACCACCACACAACACCACCATTTTGACACCAGATTCCTGTATTGTGTGGAGTCTGATTGGACTGTGGGATTAACGTAGAATTCCACTACAACTTAAAGAAAGTCATTGGGATTCAAATACGAAATTCAACACAAAAGCGCAATACAAAGATTCCCATCTAGGGAAGGAGACCAACGAGCAATGGAAACAGGATTCATGGACTCATATCATACCACGGACGAAGATATTCACAGAGATAGCATGTCTCCATATCACTGCTTCCATAGGTCGGTAATGCTTTAATAAGCCTGCACTCTCAAACTGCCACTGGTGTAACAAAACTACTAAAAAAAATCTCAAATAACAAAAAGGTAAATTGGATCTGCCTTCGAGCAGATGTAAATGTTCTGGCGACAGAAAAAAAATTGGCTTGATGCAGAAATATAAATTGCTTTATATGTTTTTACGATGAATGTTATCCGAAAGTAAGCAATTCCACGCCATGAATGAAAAGTAAAATTACTTCAATTGGAATAAACATGAGGTGGCAAAAGAAATAGTGTTATCATTACGTGATATTTTTAGTGCTGGATTATTATATCTTCCTCTACTTCAAGATACAGGATTACCTTCAATATAATATGTTGCTCCACAGAAAGGTTTTGGAAAATATTTTTTCATAACCTCGGAAACAGTTACGATCTCTTTCTACTTCTATCATTTTCACTATTGAACGAAAATTGAGTCACAAAAGTCATTATTCGAACGCAGTTCTATGGAAATTTGAAGTGCATGCTTCTCTGTATATTAAAAAGTAATAATCCGTTCATTGTTTACCGCCTTGAGAAAGAGCCACGACCATTCGACGCTCATCCTATTCACGGAAGTATCCTGGTATTTTCAAACTTTAAACATATTAGGCCTGTCGGCATGTGAAACTACTTTTTGGCCGAACAAGAATCCCGAAATATGCTTCGCAAGTCTCCCAGGGGGGTTGTACAAAATCCAGAAAATACGCTAAAAATTAAAACATATTATTGTTACTGCCATAAATGTATGGGATTGGGCAATGTACGGTGACTCCGTAAAATATAAGATAGAAAAATATTGACCTAACTGGAGTTTGAACCCGCGCCACACAACGGGGATTGCAGGACCATCGTCTCTAACCGCTGGGCCACGGCATCTGTTGATAGGCTAACTCATTCCAAAAGATTTATACGGAGGGAAATTCTTTAGTTGCGTTTTTTCTCTCGAACTCGGGCCCAAATGGAAGAAGGCCGTGACACTTTTTCCGCATTCTCTCTATAGTTTCAGAAAATAATTGCGTCATTTGGATCCCGAATATCAGTCACGCAATGACTCCTTGTGAGTAAAATTTTCAAAGTCCCCACCTCACTTAAGCATACCTTGGACTTCTTGGACAAAACAAAAGGCAATACATCACCTAGGGAGAAATAATGGTTTCATTTGATGTTTCAAATTTATTCCAAAATGTGCCAGTAGACATAGCCATTGATTCACTCAAACGTTGGTTCATTTCCATATATCTCGAAGATTATTTGATTCACGAATAAATTTGACTTACTAACTTAGTAATGAACCAGAATTTCTTGGTAAACAAACGTAAATTCTATAAACAGAAATTTGGCACCGCTATGGGTAACTCCCTATCCCCATTTTTGGCCAATATTTTTATGACTAACTTTGAAAATACTCTTAAGAGAAAACTCAATGACATCCCAACTGTCTATTTAAGATTACTGGCGGATAGGGCTGGACGACCTATCGCTGATCCGGTGTTTTCTTACTTATAGAATTCACCTCGGCAAACGCCTGAGAAAAAAGGTTGTTTCGTGTTTCGGTTTTGCCCCTTGGCCTATTCATGGCTCTCGGGTCGAAATCTTCCCATTCCCTACCCCTTTTACCCATCCTTTGTTCCTTCCTATTCCCCGCAGCCTTCGGTTCCCCGGTCATGAGTGAAAGCTCGCATACCGGGTGGAGGGTGGAGCCCTGCGCGGAAGACCCGCTCATCCACTGTCTATTTAAGATACGTTGATTACATATTTGCCATTTTTGAAACTAACAAATATAACGTAGAACAGCTTGTTTGTGATTTAAACAGTTTATTTTCTTCCATTAAGTTCACACACAAGATAGACAACAAAAAACAATCCCCTTTTCTAGATCTGCCTCTGACCAGAAATTGTAACGAAATCTCTCATGACGTGTAACGCAAGACTACAGTCACCAATAATTACATTCTTCGTCATTCCTTTGTACATCAATAAACTCGCTCCTTTTCCTGCTCTGGTCCACAGACTGGTTAATATTCCAATTGATAAAAGTAATTATTAAAAAGAATTAAATAACATTAAAGGCATTGTTAAACTCAACGGCTTTAAGGAGTCCATAATTGACAATATAGTTAAGAAATACAACTTTAAGAGACTCGTAAATAATTCCTCTACACTCACTAATGACGAGTCCGTCCACTTCATTAAACTTCCTTACCATCCACAAATCACTGAAGGTCAAGAAAAGACATTTAAAACGGAAACACATTTCATTTAGTAATAATAACAAACTTAAACAGTTATTGGGGAATGTGAAAGACGAGATGGACACATCCAATAAATCCGGCATATATTAAACATCTTGTTCCTCGTGTGATGTTTCTTACGTGGGGCAAACCCGCAGAAATATCGGAACTGGATTCAAGGAACACATGGCTCATTTCAAATACAACAGACACGAAAACTGTAGTATCGCTCAACACTTACTCATCACAGGACACGGTACTTAAAAAAAACCTTCAACTCAACAAACAAACACCTGAACTTTTCTTTGACGTGTATGAAAGTATGTCATCTATTACAAAAGTAAACGCTTAAAGAGCTGAAATTAAATTGTCCTCTCTAAATCCCTTGTGAGCAAACAAAAGCGACCACAGCAATGGATCCATATATCTATATCTACAAAATGCCCTAAAAGCCACCACAGGGGTATGTGGCAGAGGGTGAGTAGTCACAAACACGCATTATACTTTACCCTAAATTTAGCGAAACTACAACAAATTACGCAATGGAATAAATCGATAGGGCTTGTCACGAGTCGTAGTCTCACATGCATGCACTACACTACAGATATGCTCACAATGGAGTGGATCCGTTTGTATATACGTATTTATCAACTACACAAATGGACAGAGACTCAAAACTTATGCAGAAAACATGGAGAGCGTGCTGTCAGTACTAGGTAACAGATAACAGTGCCGTGGTGGTTCTCGTCACGAAGCATTAACCTGGATTAGGGATGGGAGAAAATAATTGATTCTTCATCATAATCGATTATATGCTTCCGATTCTTTCTTTTATTAGATCGATTATGAGCGGACGATTTAATCGTTGAATCGTCATAGTTATGACTAAGCACCTATGTTTTTTGTACCACTAGTCTTTGAAGATAATACAGTGTATCGAAACTAGTCGACGATTAACGTAAATTTGTAGAAAAGCAAAGTATTTTAATTTCCTTCTATAAAATAGACTATAATTTAACTAATTGTAAGTATTAAAACTTTAAGTGAAGCTCATTAAGTTATTTTTAAGGAGCGTTTCGGGGTGAAAGGAGATGTAGTGTGGAGGTTTGAGAAGGGTGTGTCGAGATGGTTCGGACATACAGAGAGGATAAACGAAAGGAGATAGACGAAACTAGTATACAAGACGAGTGTGGATGAGATATTTGAAAAGGGTCGACATCAGCGAACGTATATACCTAAATAAGATTGAGTACGTTTTTAGCAATGGATACATTTAAAGTACCCTAATGAAGTTAATAACAATATAGTTTATACCTATATAGTTTAAGATTAAAAAATGTGGCTCTGAAAATAAATTTCAATCGTTTTACTGTTGATATTTGGCTCTGTTGACTAATGAGTTTGCATACCACTGGGTTAGTCTGTGTTGATGGAATATGCTTTTGGATAAATTGATGGAATATTGTTGGCTTCTTTGACGCCTTCTTCTTCATCACACTGTCAACGTAAATGAATTATAAGATATATCTCTTCTGTTCTTGCAGGTAAGTGCAATTAACCGCAGTACACACCTTACGCAGCCATTTTTATTCAGAATCTTTCAAATTGGTTTCTAACTGGTTAAGGTTGCTACAGACCAGATATTTTGAAGTTCCAGAACGTTTCCAGGCCAAAATTTAAATTTTCTAATTTAAATATCCATTCTATAACACGCGGGTATTTTAAAGAAAGTGTAAGAATAAGAAAAAAAAAACATTTATGAATGCATACCATATAGGGATAACAGCATTAAATATTTTCAATACTTGAAAAAAAGGTTTATTTTTTATATTTATTAATCATAAATCCAAATCTAATCAATGGGTACTGAGCACTAAGGGGGCGAGGGAGTGTATCCCAGGGTGGGGTGAAGCGAATATATAGCCTCTCTCCCACCAAGATCGTCATGCGTGATGAAAAGCCATATCCTCCTATAGGTGCTCCTGGGTCACGCTGAACATGACGGATCTAGACCTGGCGGTCGAAAATATGCTCCCATCATCACTGTGCGTCCCTATGCCAAGGATGACCACATCCGCGGGGCGGAGGGTTAGAAGTCGCTAACAGGTGAAACTCCGGAGACCAGGCGAAATCCGTTTTTATTTTAGCCTTACCCATGTATGCGGGGCTCTGCTTGGGTGGACTTTTATTACCCTAGCTGCTCGTGGGGACCATATGGAACCAAAACGAACTCCTCAAAGAAGGGCCCCATAAGGGGCCCCTCACCTCTTGACCCTTTAGGTCCACACTCCTCTTCTGTGAAAACCCCGGCAGGCCCCTCCCATGGAGCCTCCATACCTACACCTTCGGAGGGCCCTGGATTGGGGCCCTCCGTACACCCTACACTGGCTGGCCCTATTGCAGGTAAAGCCAGATTCCTTAAAACCCTCCCTGAATCCGGAGAGGAGTCTTAATTTTCTGGAAGTTAGACTTCCACGCTAAAGGAGGCGTCGGGCCGTGGATTCCCCAAAAAAGGGGAGGAAAACGATTCAGATGCCTCCAACAACACTGTGGGGAGCATGGCATTTAAGATGCTAAGTCTCTCCACTCTCTCCAGCAGTAGCGGGGCAGCCAAGAACAGGAAGAGAAGGGAGATGAAGCGAGCCCTAGCTGCTGGAGGTAACAGAAGTCTGTGGCTCAATGAGGTCACTCAGAGAGCCCTGACGGAGGCGAAGATGAAGTTGTTTCTAATAGACCTAGTAAGAGGTCTAGGACATCTGGGGACACACCCAAGGCCTTAGAACTTAAGAAGGCCAAAACCTCCAAGGCCGGCCGCTCTTATGCGGAGATGGCTAAGGATGGCAAAAAAAATGTCCATCATCCCCGTAGATTACCCTGAGAAAACTATGTCGCAGGGTTGGTACGAGATGATGGACAATAGGCTCACTGAGTCCTGGGATGCCATTCCACAGGGGCCGGACGTGCCCATCCTGGAGGGGAAACGTCTGCTGAACGGGGCAATGGAAATTCAGTGTGCCAACGCCAAGTCAGCTGACTGGGTCAAAGGCATGTCAGATTACCTGGGGGTGATTGAGGGAGTCTCCTTCCGAGTAGTGGACGCGGCCTCTCTCATTAAAATGCGGCGGCTCAGGATCTGGGTCCCAGGACCAACGCGTGTGAGTACCGGGGACCTATTCAGCCGGATCATCAAGGTGAATCCGGGCCTAAGAACAGATCTGTGGTGGGTGTACGAGCGAAGCGAGGCCGAAAAGGGCACTCACTTTGTTCTAGGTGTGGACGAGCCCTCTGCAGAGAAGATCTCGGGCCCAGATTTCATTAAATCAGTCGGTCTCCAAAGGGCCGACTATAAGCTTCTGGGGAAGGCGGAGCTGAAAATGGACCCAGCTGATGGGTCAAGTAAGCCCGAAGCTGCGCCACGACCAGAAGAAGATCAGCTGCAGGAGGGGAGGACTGACGATGGTGGAGCTGCCCTTCTTGCAGATTAATCTGCAGCATTGCATAGCTGCCTCGGGAGTTCCACAGAAGAAACACTCTCAAGGTAAGTCAAAAGCGGCCCTGAATCTGGAACCCTGGGTCCACAAGGGAAAAATTAGAGGACTAGGTATGACAGGAAGCAAACCTTTTCTGTGCCTCGGCTGAAACACCTAGGTCTTGCATATATGTGAAAGGGGTACATGCTAGGCTCATACCCCAATTTTGCTCTAGAGACCTCACTGTCGTTGTGTTATATCTTAGAGATCAGGAGAGATGGAGGGAGGTGGTGGTTTGCTCCGCATGCCTCCCATACGACTCGCCAGAACATCCACCTTCTTTGGAACTTGAAACACTGCTCAGAGAATGTCATTTTGGGAATTGGGAACTGCTGGATGGATGCGATGCTAACTCCCATCACACTGTGTGGGGGAGTTCGCATGTAAACTCTAGGGACAGATCCCTTTTGGACTTCCTAATGACCACTGAGCTGTTTGTACTCAACAAAGGATCACGACCGTCCTTCATGAACAGAGCTAGGCAGGAAGTGATAGAAATCCCACTATGCTCCAAAAAATTAGTGCATAGGATTAATAGATGGAGGGTGTCTGACGAGATATCTCTGTCTGACCACCGGTACATCCAATTTACTATCACGGAGGGTGAAAACCCGACAGTAGCATATATGAATCCCAAATCAACTAACTGGCAGTCGTATAGAAAAGAACTTGAATGGGGAATCTCAAAGAGCCCTTCATTCAAGTTTCACAGAGAGGAAGAGATTGAGGCATCCGTTGTGTTTCTACAGGAAGCCATCATCTCAGCCTACGAAAAAAGCTGCCCCCTTAAAATCAGGAAGGGAAAACAGAATCTTCCTTGGTGGGAGGCCGAACTTGAAAGGCTCCGGAAATTAACCAGAAGACTTTTTAATAAAGCTGAACGCACTAAAAAGCCAGAACACTGGGCCCTTTACAAGGAGGCCAAGCGCAGGTATAAAACGACAATAAAACGTTCCAAAAGAGAGGCATTTAGGATGCTTTGCAAGAATGTAGGAGTTTCTGAGACCGCAAGACTCCATAAAATCCTCTCCAAGGACCCTGGAGCCGAAGTGGGGACTCTTTTGCTTCCCTCGGGAGACACCACTTCGGACCAGGAAGCATTAAAACTTCTGTTAGAGACACACTTCCCTGGCTTGAAAGAAGAACATGAGATGCTCTCTAGGAGTCCTCCCACTCATCCGGTCAGGATGGACTGGAGACTGGCCTCCAGCATCATTACTTATTAAGCACCTGACTGAGCCTTGTCCAGCTTTGCTCCATACAAATCTGCAGGGGTGGATGGGGTGTTTCTTGCCCTCCTTCAAGAGGGAAGAGAGCAACTACTGCTTCCTCTGCTACGAATATTCCGATCCTGCCTGGCACATCATATGTTCCAAAAGCATGGCGGCCGACCAAAGTAGTGTTCATTCCTAAACCTGGAAAGACAGACTAAACTAAAACTAATTCTTTCAGAGGAATTAGCCTAATGTCCTTTTTCTTAAAGACTCTAGAAAAGATAATCGGCAGATACATCAGAGTTGGGCCTCTTAAGGAGCATTCTTTGCATCTTAACCAACACGCTTACCAGAAGGGCAAGTCAGTGGACTCCGCTCCTCATGGTCTGGTTTCCCTTATAGAGAGCGCTCATGACCATGGGATATACAGTATGGGAGCATTTCTGGATATTGCGGGGGAATTTAACAATACCACCTTCGATCAGATCTGCTGGGCAGCTGAGAGTCACGGAGTCCACCCTCACATTGTGAGATGGATTAGATGCATGCTGGCTCAGCGCACGCCTCAGGGGGTGCTCAATGAGGGTGGCAGTGTCCAGGGGCTTCCCCAGGGAGGGGTTCTATCCCCTCTTCTTTGGAATTTGGTGGTCAACAGCCTCATCACACAGCTGAACAATGTTGGCCTCTACACACAAGGGTATGCTGATGATCTAGCTATACTCATTAGTAGGAAGTATGTGGACACCGTTTCCGGACTCATGCAGAAGGCCCTGGACATGACTCAGGACTGGTGCCAGAGCACAGGGCTAACGGTGAATCCGGACAAGACTGTTCTGATACTTTTCTCAAAAAAAGAGGTAAAGGGAGGGGCTTACCCTTCCCATTTTACATGGAAAGACCCTCAGGCTCTCATCACCAGTGAAATATCTGGGAAAATCTTGGAGTCTAAGCTAATCTGGAAAGAGCACTTAGATTCGAGAACAAAAAAAGCCTGTGCAACCCTTCGGACATGCTGTCGAGCCTTTAGAAAAACCTGGGGACTCAAACCCAAAGTGTTACACTGGCTCTATACAGCAGTAGTCAGACCCAGTCTTACATCCTGCTCAATAGTATGGTGGAAGAGAGCCCGGCAATCCGGTGCTATAAATGAACCCAACCACATTCAGAGAATGGCCTGTTTAGGCATCACGGGAGCCATGCGAACTGCTCCAACTCTGGCCCTGGAAACTCTTCTTGAACTCCTTCCCATTCATGTGGTGGTGGAGAGTCAAGCCAGGGCCACAGCTTATCGCCTAAACTACACAGGCCAATGGAATGGCAAGGGAAATCTCTCTGGCCATAGACAGATATGGACCTAGATGGGCAGGTCCAGCCCAATCTTTCAGATGGGCAGCAACCGCATGTCGGCAAGGTTCTATCGTAAGTATCCTCTTTTCAAAACAGTTTTCCCCTCTAGGGAACAGAGGGGGAGAGAGGGGGGAAACATCTCCACATCGGAGCCTCTCTGTGGTATACAGATGGCTCCAGAAGAGACAATAAAACAGGGGCAGGCGTCTACAGAGGTAGCCCTTCAAGATCGTATCACTTCTCATTAGGGAAATACGCCAGTGTTCCAGGCTGAAATCTTTGCGATTCTGACCTGTGCCTATATTATTAAGGATCGAGCCCTCAGAAAAGGACCAATCCACATATTCACCGACAGTCAAGCAGCGATTAAGGCGCTTAACTCACCTTGGTGTACATCACGCCTACTACAAGAGTGTCGAGAGGCACTATCGGATATAGCTAGGTATTGTAGAATCAAGCTTTTCTGGGTACCTGGACACAAAGGCATACTCGGAAATGAAAAGGCGGACGAGCTCGCCAAAGCTGGCGCAAGTCAAAATCCATCTGGCCCCGAACCAGTTCTACCAATAACCTCTGCTTTTGGGAGAGCAGAGATCAGAGAATGGACATCTGGCAGACACTCTGAGATCTGGAACTCCTTACAATGACTAAGACAAGCTAGGCTTCACATTCCGGGACCTAAGCCTAGCATGACGAGAAAACTTCTATCCCTGGATAGAAGCCAACTTAGAACAATAGTTGGACTCTTGAGAGGCTACTATCGTGTCAATAGGCACCTTAATCTCCTGGGACTGATTAACTCACCAAGTTGTCGATGGTGCGAAGAAGAGGATGAAACCACATCTCATATTCTCTTCGATTGCCCTGTAATCTCCAGGACTCGCGTGAGACACCTTGGGGCTGCACACATGGACCCCAAGGAAATCAGGGAAATCCCCATCAGAGATATTTGGCCTTTAGCAAGGCCATAGGACTCGGGTGATGTCAAATCTTGCGGATGGCACAATGGACCGTTAGGTCTAAGTGCCCCAGGACTCCATCTTTAGGGGTTTGGCCTCAAATTTAATCTAAATGAGCACTAATCCTAATCCTCGGCTGTCGGCATACCCACCAATCGTTGAATTGGTGACAATTCAGTGAAAGTGTATTTTCGCATGTTCTCTCTAGCTTTGACTGAAACTTAAAGGAAATGAAAACCATATTCATCAATTTGCATCTCCTCTGTCTTTACCCCTATGATTTAAAAATCGTAACATTTCTGGTTATCTAAGGACTCTATAATCCCACGAACAATGTTGTTTACGTATAAATCTTTTAAAAAGACTTTTCATGAAGGTAGTTATTGTAATTTTTATGTGAAAAATTAATAATGTATCTATTAAGATTATGCAGAAATGCTTTATTCATAATGTTCATCGGCATTATGTTCTCGATCGTATTTCAAATTCTGCGCGGCCCGGGGTAAAACTTCCAATCGTATCGGCCACTATACCAACGGCGCATGCTTGATACTTGGTGGAACTTTTCTAATTTTGATTCACGGATTTTACTTCAGACAACTCCCTGTTATAGGGCCGTTTATTGAACTGTTTAGATCCACACAGCTGGTTTCAAAGCTATGGAAGACTGAAAATTCTGAAAACGGAAAGTAAAGGTTGTGCGTAGACATTTGGATGTAGGTGATATTTAGTGGTCAGAAGTAGAAAACTTTTGATGAGGAATAAACCGAATCAGGGGTTAGGAATTATGCTTGAAAAGAGCACTACTGTGCATATTTAAAGATTGCTCCAGTGTGAAACAGGATAGACATCGCTAAGATAGCAACTTATCTGACAACCACAGTAGGTGTACAAGTCTGCATAATTATAATGGAGTACAAAGAAATCGACTTAGTTTGAGAAAACTATCATGGAATTTAAAATATTGTGAAATAGGAAGGTAACTGAATATATCTTGAACACTGGAATACCATTATCACACTCTGCCAAGAAAGAAGAACTAAGGTTAAATACGGTTTCGGACAATAAAATGAATGAAGACAACCGCTCTTAGAATTGCAAACAAATTAGTAGAAGGTGCTCATAAATCATCCCCTAGGAATATATAAATGGAAGAATACACAATTGGACCTATTAGTGGATTGAGCAATCAATTAACGAAGGGACTTTGAGAAGAGTCGGAAATGATTTCAATCACATAAGAACTCGAAAGAAAGGAGGGTCAACCTGATTTTGAATACATTTCGTAAGTTGAGTAAGACTTCGACCGAGATACATGGAGCAAATATTGAATGATTAGGAAACAAAGAAATTAGTAAAGGTGAAGAGGCTAGCTGATAGAAGCATTGAGCAGAAGGCTGTTTCAAACCGACCACAGGGTTGATGACCAGCAATGATGATATAGGCATGATTGAAATTCAACAGGAACTAGGTGAGTTCGTGTAATAGCACAAATAGAATATATATTTCACTGAGAATGATACATATTATGAGGCATGTGCAAAAACAACTTAAATCCTACTACCTGTATTCATTTGACCATTTTCCGAAAGTAACGAATTCCCTTACAGTTTATTCATTAACAATTTCCTTTGTACCTTGGCATCTGAATGAAAACTCTTTGTCACAGAGCAAAGTATGGATTATAAAAATAAATGTTTCCTCACACATTCGCGTCTTATTACTCCCACAAAAAGGGATCACATATTCTGTTGCTAATTCCTTTTGATTTCACTGACGCATGTTGGAGGTTATTAAGACTGGGAGACAAGTAAAGAATTACCAGTAGATTCACAATCTGAGGAGAAACAAAAATTCTATAATCCTCAGCAGGAGTGCACAAAATAGGACCTGGAATTTAATTTTAGTTGCATATAATTATTGATAAAAACATATTTCTGCTTCTTTAATTTCTTTATTTTAAACCTGCTTTAATTATTTTCTTCGCTTTTACTTTTATGCAATGGAGTAATCCCCTGTGGTACAGAACCCCTGCTCTGCAGCAACCAGAAGGCGGAATGGAGAAGGGTGACTTCAGCCACTGGATTGCAGCCAAGAAGGCCCAGAAATCCTCCGCTTAGGGGTCTAGTCTTATCTGCTTTAATTCTCTTCTTCGCTGTTAATTTTATGCAATGGATTTTGGCTAACCAAATTGAGAGAGCGTCTTTGCAAGAAACCCTTATTCGCATGTGTCGGTGATACGAAAACCCCAATATTGCCAACATATATCAAAATATTGACATTTAGCAAACCATCAATTACAATATGCGTGCTAAATTGTGAAATACGGTTGGTCTAGGAGAGAATGTAACTATAAACATGCATAAAGTCCTTGACACTGTTTCTAATTTAAGACAATATCTATAGGATAATGCGTTTATTAGGCTTATAAAACAAATTTTTCCTGCCGGTTGCTCTCGTGAAACTGTCGTGGAAATATTGAAGCACATCCGAAAGTGTATTATTTAAAAGATGTGAACAAATATAAACGTTTAAATAAAAAGTCTTGAATAAAAATGGGAAAAACATTATATAGACAATCATTTAACGTGAATACTAAAGACAACAGAATGGAAAATGCACGATTGAAATTGTAATTATTAAATAAATTTACCTCAATTCGTTGATATGCATTAAGTGGTGAAGGCATCTTGTACATAGACTTTAATTGTACGTACAAGAAGCTCATAATGTGAGAAAAAGTATTACATGGATGAACGTGCAACACTGTTGTAAATAATTGTACAAAAATATTTTAACACTGAAATTGCTACAATAATTTTTATTAATTCACACCAGCAATAGTTCTTAATTTAACAATTAAAACCACATTTCAAGTAAAAACTAGTATCAAAGTCAAATAATGAAAATTAATGGAATGGAAATATGTATCGGAACTAGCCTTACAACCAATGCAGCGATGTAAATAAATGTATTATCATCAACTCGACTCCCAATATGTTTAACGGTATAAAAACAAAACAGCAAAAACGTTCGTAGGACACCAAATTCGCCACTAGAACTTAAGCACTTGCTGATAAATATACCTGAGAATTAGAAACATTTGCGAGCTTTGTAATCAATAATTCACATCCTACATTATTAGAAACACCTGGTTCAAGTGATTGAGGAAATGATAGCGATACATATAAATACTTTCGGAACATAATTTACATCAATGATAAACTAAATTGACAAAAATCTCTAATGAATACATTATATCACTTGCGAGATTTGGAAATAACAGTAAATATGGCATTGAATAAAAAATGTAAATTTACAAATACAAAAGTGAGTCTTTTAGTAAACAAAGGTACCTAAACTATAAGATAATTAATAAATCTATACATTTTTCCTATTAAGTTGTCATTAGAATAAAAACATTTAAATGACACCATGTAAATACAGGGAGGTCTTTAATGATAACAAAAGTTGAAACAAATAAAAAACAAATAAACCGTGAGCATATAGTTTGAAAAATTCAAAACCTAACTCTACATTATCAAAAGAACTTAATAGACTACTTTACTACGATAACATATTGCTGTAAAATGTGTAAAATACATATTTATATTTCGTATTAGTGGGTCTCAGAACGAAAGAAAGAAGATGAATGCCATCAAACGAAGAAGCGGGCCACAAAGATCTCCATTACAGCAGGCGAGATAATCCCTAACACGTGAAGCTGATGTACTCGCAGGAATATTCATACCTAAAAAGAAAAAAAATGACGTGTCTAATTAAAATGAACTTTAAATTTTAACTTGGTTTAAGCCAGTGTTTCAATGCTCAATTTATAAAACATTTTTCATTGAAATATTTCATTCACACATATTCTCTACTAAAGTGGACAGATAACTGGAGAAAGTAAGAGAAACCGGCCCCGAAAGAAAATGTGATGAGTCACAGAGGAGAAATGTAGAAGTAGCAGAAGAGGACCAAGTGGGCAAGAGTGCCGAAACAAAGAAGCCGTGGAATATGACGACGACTTGAATAATATAGAATAAAATACAAATAATCAGAAATGTAGGAGGTGCAATCATTTTAAAAAACTTAGAAACCAAGATTTTCGAAAAGACAAGAATATAAGGAAGGGGAAAACCTGTTGAATATGTTTAATAAGAGACACTTCGATGAGAGACAAGCATCTGCGATGTGAATGGGAATCTAAAGATGGAGAGCGAATAACAGAGGGAAACGACGGATGTAAAACATCGAAGAACTGCAAAGGGCCAATGGCACTGGAATCAGAGCTGATGAAAGACGAGCGTGAAGTCGTCGAGGCAGACCGGGGTTAAGATTTACTAAAAAACTAATTCAACAGAGCAGAAAAGTATCTAAAGAATAGCTATGTAACTAGCAAAGACAACAAAGCGAAGAAATGTTTAAGGCGAACGGAAGTAATTCCTGGAAAAATCAGTACGAAATTATGAAAGATAAATATATAGCGACAGACTACCGGAGAATTTAAATTTATTGTCAATCCAAAAAAGACAGAGACTGAGAAATTTGAGCAGCACATAATCTTGAGTTTGATGATGCCTGCGTGAAAAATAAATTATTTGAATAATAGACCGATGGATGTAAGAGAAAAGTAATGACAATCTCTTGGAAAACAATCATGGCTTCTGAAAGAACAGAAGACCATGGAAATTGTACAATACCTAAAAGAGAATAGATTTCGAAAGAAGCATTAAACAACGTAAGGCGGAACAATATGTTCGGGCTGATGATGAAATAATTTGGATTAGAGTAAAAGGGCAGAACAATTATCTACGAAATGTTCAAGAAGCAAGGCGACACAATGCGAATGGGAGACGGAAGAGATATAAAAGTCAAAATAACACATTGAAAAAAAAGTGAAATTACCTCTCACGAGGAGTTTGCTTGGAGGAGGTGTTAGGAGTAGCACAAGAATTCGGAGTGTACGGGATAAAGATTAACGGTAAAGAAATAAAAATGCTCTACTTAGCAGACCAAATCGTAGTCACAGAGAGATATAGTGATGATAATGAAAGTCCGCTAATTTTATCGACCATATTGTCAAGAACATAACAAAAACTTTACGATGATGAATACTAATCCTAATTTACGGAAGAGAGAAACTGAATTTTGATACCACTATAAGTGGAGAGAAATGCAGCGCAGAGAATTTATCTTAAAGGCGTTACGTCCGTTTTCATGTATGTAGTAATATGATATTCTGCCATTGACGGGAGACCATCATAAGGGTTGTTATGAAGCGAAAATAGCACGTTTTAGCCAATTTGAGTATCATGAAGAAGTATTCTACAAATTGAAACATTTCCCTCCTGATGAGAAGATATTACAACCGTCGGAATTAAAGTCTTCCATTTTTTTGCTGAAATAAAGACAATAATTCCTAAATTTTCCAAATGCGCCGTCAACAAATTATCTAAATGCATACTCCTTCCAACGTTGAAGGCCATTCACTTTGTAAAACGGAAAATACGACATTTAAGAATTTCAGTAACGCCTGACTTCGGGGGATCTACATCTACATATTACCCTGCGAGCCACCTCTAGGGTGTTTGGCAGGGGGTGACAAGACACCAAAATGCAGCATGCAAGCGGACCGCCACATGCACACCGCACGGTCATGAATATTAAGGATACTAACCAATTCCAACATTAACTAAAAACCATCATGCAGCATGCAAGAGAATCCCCACATGT
This sequence comes from Pyrrhosoma nymphula, assembly GCA_963573305.1. Taxonomy (NCBI): domain Eukaryota; kingdom Metazoa; phylum Arthropoda; class Insecta; order Odonata; family Coenagrionidae; genus Pyrrhosoma; species Pyrrhosoma nymphula. The sequence continues at coordinate 23,542,281 of OY754340.1, read as the reverse complement.
ACGCCACACATGTACGATGACACTTAATATTCTACATGCTACTTAAGAGGGCAATCTGCCTATGAAGCTAGAACATGCAAAACATGCTGTTAGAAACACCATAAAACTCCGTAAACATGCTGTAAGAAATACATAAGTTAATAAGCTACACTACCAGTCAACTAATCATTTTCTAAGTCCTTACACAGCCGTTATAGTCGCTTATCGCTCGCGGAAACAACGACATCCGTTCTACAGTCTATCTCTCTTATTTTATTTTTATGATCTAATCTACCATAGTACGTTGGCGGTCGTAAAATATGATCAACTTCGTCGGAAAATAAACTACTCTTGAATTTACATAATAGATTTAGTCTTCTTTTCCATCTACGGTCTGACAGTTATTCCCATCCGAGTTGTTCTAAGAGGTCAGTAACACTAACAAGACTATCGCTCGGCTTTTCACGTACCTGGCTGCTCTTCTCTGTACACGTTCTAACTCTGCTTTTAAGCCTGTTTCACGAGGATCCCAAACACTGGAAGCATATTCTAAATGGGGTCTAACGAGGGAGAAGTAGCTTATTTGTCTCACTTTGTCGTCGCACTTGCCTAGAATTCTTTTATCAAATCCCAATTTACGATTAGCTTGACCTGTTATTTCCCGAATATGTTTCTTCCACGATATATCATTATTGAGCCTAACTCCGAGATATTTTACGGATTCTACCGTCTCTAATTGGGTATCCTGAATGAAATAGCTCTGTTGTGGGGAGTTATTTTTCGCCCAGAATTTCATTACTACGCATTTTTTCAAATTTAACTCTAGATGCCACGCATCGCACCATGCTTGGATTTCAGTAAGGTCGTTCGTTAGTTTATCCTTATCTTCACTGCTACGGGTTTCCCTGTATACTACAGCGTCGTCTGCAAATAATCGAAGTTTACTGTCTATTATTTCACCAATATCGTTGATATAGAGTAGGAAGAGGAGTGGGCCTATGACACTACCCTGAGGGACGCCAGAAGTGACTCTAACTTCGTTGGAGGCTACGCCGTCTTATACTACTCTTTGCACGCGATCGCTCAAAAGTTCTCTGATCCAGGAAATTACATCATCGTCTAGGCCGTATGATTTTAGTTTTACTAATAACTTTCCGTGGGGCACTTTATCAAATGCTTTTTTGAAATCAAGAAAAATCGCGTCCACTGGAATGTTGTCTTCTCCGGAGAATAAAATATCGTGGGCAAACAGCGCTGAGTTTCGCATGATCTACCTTTCCTGAATCCGTGTTGAGTTCTCATTAACAAGTTATGCGTGTCAAGGTGTTTCATTACTGAACTGACAACAATGTGTTCAAGGATTTTGCATGAAATGGACGTTAAAGATATGTCTGTAACTACATGGCTGTTCCTTGTCTCAACTTTTGAACATGGGCGTTACATTGGCAATTTTCCAGTCATTTGGTACTCCGTGTTGCTTTATGGATTTTGTGAATATTAGCTGCAAGTAGGGGGCAATTTCTGACGCTAGTTCTTTATACACACGAGAAGGGATTTCTTCTGGACCAGGTGACTTATTTGGACTGAGCAATTTCAATAAAATTTCTATTCCGCGAGCACTAATATCAAGGGGAGGCATCTTTCGTATGCAGTGTTTATCAACCGCCACGGATGCATTCTCAGATGACTCGGTGAACACGCTCTTGAAGTAGGAATTTAATAAATTGGCTTTATCGGAACTGTTTGTTAACACATCTCCATTATCGTTTCTTAGCGAACAAACGGTAGATCCTTTACCTGGAACTTCCCTAAATTAAGACCAAAATGCTTTTGGGTCATCCCGTAACTGCTCTACAAGTGTTTTCCTTTTAAAATTCGTGAATGCATTCCTGAACGCTTCCTTTGTAGCGGCTTTAGACAAGTTATATTTATTAATTATAAACTCTCGATCACTAGGAGATACATCATGAATGATTCTTTCATCTTAGCACGCTCTCTGTCGCCTTAACGATTTTCTGACTTCCGCGTCATATTATCTCGGCTCGCTACCTTCTTTTTTTATTTTACTAGGGATATATATTTTGATTCCTGAATTTATGAGCGAAAGAAAAGCTTTCCAAGTCTCTTCTACATTAACTCCATTACTGATTTTTGAAACACGGGAAAAGCATTTATCAGATTACTCTTGAACCCATCAAAATCAGCTCTTATATATATGAAAACTTTTCGTTCTCGTTTAAAACTTTTTGCCATATTTAAAGAAAACTTAGCTGTTACTGCCCTATGATCACTGATTCCCTCGACGGTGCTCACATTTATTACCTGATGTGGTATATTTGTCGCTAACAAATCAAGAATATTTTCTCCTCTGTTAGGAGCGGAAGCTATTTGAAGCAATGCGTTTGATGAAAAAGCGAGCAGTAACGCCTCGCAAATGACTCTACCTCTCCCACCGGGTATGAAGCTATAGGTCTTCCAATCTATAGAGGGTAAGTTGAAATCTCCGCCTAATATCAGATTTCTATCAGGATATTTGGATACTATGCTGTTTATTTGGGTTTTAAAATCCAAAATTGATGTTATATATGTGTTTGGTGGTCTATAGTACGAGCATACAAATATAGTTTTCGATTTAGGACATTTAATTGAACACCGCACAGATTCAACCCTGGTTTCCGGTAAGGTTTCCGCTTGGCTGACGATTGAATTCTTTACAGCTACAAATACTACGCCTCCAGCTCGGTTAACTCTATCTTTCCTATAAACGGTGAAAGATTTTGGGAAGACTTCACTGTCTGAATCATCATCTGTAAGCCAACTTTCTGTTCCTATAATGATGTTACACTTCGTACTATGAATTAAATGGTGGAATTCAGGAATCTTATTTCTTAAACTACGGCAATTAATTACTGTCACGACTATTACTTCATCACTCATATTATTACAATTTGGGAGTATTTTCGATTCGCTCTTTTCGATTAATTTATTTTTAGGCCCTGTATTCCTACTTCCGGGCACTGCAGACTTTTTTATCTCACTGTATAAATGACTTGAATCTACTGACCTCTGATTTCCCGTTTTTGTCTCACCAATTGACCTTTCCTTCCTTTGACATTATGACGCAGCTGACGTTTCCCATGCTTAAAGGTACTAAATGTTTTATTGGAAATTAGTGATGCTGAGCCTGACACGCTGCTTTTTCTTTCTATTAATCTTAAGATTTCTGGAGGAACATTTGTTACTAAAAACTTTAGAATTTACCCCTTTATTTATCGACCCATTATAAGCACTACACTACGGCCTACTCTCTACTCTAAAAAAGACCTACAGTGCTCAAATATAATACTCGCTACACATCTAGCTGACTCGGCCGTGTAGTGGACTCCCGAACGGTTCAGAGGGGTCCGACACAATCGGATTTCCGGCCTAAGGTCAACGAAGGAGGCTCCGATGTCCGTGCAGCAACGACGCAGCCTCTGGTTTATGCCTTCCACTCAGCTCCAAACCAGAGAACCACGATCGATCCTCGGGACAAGACTACAAATCGCAAGCGACAAGCCAACCCCCTCGGCACCACTTATCCGTTTCACTTCGGAGTCCAATTCCCTGAATGAATGTAGGATCTCCTCGGATCCGCGGTCCATGGCGTCGTTGATGCCAACATGTGCCACGACCTGTAATCTAGAGCACTTCGTGCCCCGTACCGCCGCACCAACCGCCTCCGTCACCTGCGGAACACCGCCACTAGGGATGCACCATGATGTCACACGGTTGCTTACACCCTCGCGGTCTTCCCTTTCTCGTAATGGGACCATCACACGGAGGACATTACTACTCCCTATCACTACAATCCCCCATTTCCACTCTGACGACTCTTATGCTATGGGATATGCTTTCAGGGACCAGAGAATAATAAAAATAAATAAAAAACATAGGATTATATCGAATCAATAGGCATAAAAAATTAGATATACATATTTCATATTCGTCATAGAGTTCAGACGCCGTATCTCGAAACCTGATATTTTTAGACCAAAATCATATTTCCAGGACTTGCCATGAGCAAACTATGAGCAGGAGAAATAACATAAAAATAATACACGGTAGGAAATGTTATAAATTACAGAAAATGACCTGTTTGAAGCTTCACTTTCCCTTGGGAAAAAATATTTGTTTAACAAGGGATAAAAACATGGTAAGTGCCAAATTCGCCATTTTTATTTATACTATGAAAACATGCAAAATGTGCATTTTTCGGTAATTATCTTCTAAATTAGTTATAAGTTGAAGATTAGTGCCAAATTTCAACTTCCAAGGCCACACAGAAGTTGGAAAGAATGTGTGTATGCAACTGAGTGAGTACATGTGTAGGTGTATATTAAATAATAGCGCCTATCATACTCTACTGAAAGAAATAAAAATATTAAGATAGGTCATCGATTCTAAATAAAAATAAAAATTATAAAAAAAGAAAATTCAATTAAGAAACTTCTTAAGTGAGAAAAGGATATATTGAGTGAAATGTTGGAAATAGATTTCCGGTTGGGGTCGAGACTCACCCTCGCCTTGTTGAGGAGTGTCGTCATCACGTGCTCCTCGTAGAATTTCAAGAGGGATGGAACTTGATCTCGCAGCAAAGACGACCCCTTCCTCGATCCATATCGAGCGATAATCCAAGGGACGACAGATGGGAGAACTATTTCTTTCCCAAATTGTGTCTCCATATCCATTGCCCATATGATGAAATTATGTAATTCCTCTCCCCTCTTCCTCTTCTCCTCTTCCGCCTCCTCGAGTGCTCTTCTGAACTCTCGCTCGTAGAGTCCGTCTCCTCGTTCGCAAGCCTTTCCTTCATTATGGAATGCTAAGTATAAGGAAATTTGTACCAAGGCCACTGCAAACATACCAAGGATCTCTTCCACAGTCCAACCCTCATCCACCTTCCCTCCGAGATACACCCTCATCTCGGAGAAGTCGGCGAATGATCTCCATTCATACCCACTCCACTCAACTCCATCATGATCTGTGACATTTGCCTTCATGTTTCCGATGTCATGAGAGTCACAGTCAACCATTACACTAACGAAAGACTGACTCCTCAAAAACAATAGCACGCATGACGTCATCTCACTCACATCATATAATTTCTCGTACAGACTCCGGACGTGAAACACATTCCCCTCGTCACTGTTCAGAATGATTGTCCTTCCCATCATGCCCTCCACGCACACCCTTCTAATGTCCATTATGGGGAGATTAGAACCGAGAACACCAATTCCTGCGTCAAAGGTGTTGCTTGTCATGACGAATGGAAAGAGCGCTCACCTGAAAAAAAAAAAAACAGAAAAAAGGTATTCAAATATTCAAATCCTACATACATGCTTTCGTAAGTAACATGTATTAAATTACTTTTAGTTAAAATAATATATCAACTGTAAAATCTGACGCAATGAATATAGTTACAGGCTATACGGAATATGTACCTAAAAAGTGTGTTTGTATGTCCATAATAACAAATATCTAATACTAGCATAGCCCGGCATGCGTTACAATGCCCCTTCTTCATTCTAAGCAGGTATACATAAACAAAGCAGACATGTAAAAAATAAAAGAATCTCAACGCTTTTTTTTGGAAATTAAATTACGCTTGAAAAAATGTATTAGACTGCTTTGGGATTCACATTACTTTTGGTATTACCGCCCTCTGCAAAAATAAATAAATATTTTGGCTGTCCCACACGTGAGCATGTGAAAAGCATGGATTTTCAGATTTAATTCACATACTTAAAGCGATTGACCATTTTCCTTCTTGATGGTCATCGAGAAGGCAAGGCGAACGGGGAACTCTAGTCGTTTGAACACAATTAACAAACAAGTCTCTTGATCTGGCCTTATAAGGCTGAAGAAGTGAATAGCCATTCATGGAATCGCTATTGAAATAAAATTCACGCCTGGTAGCCAAGGAAATTTCTATTGTTGAAAAGGACAAAAATATGTATTTCGAGAAAAAAACCCAGTACTTATAACAAAATATAGGACGTGTATCAAAAAAATGAAGGAAGGTATTAAATACTTCATTTTTTATACGATCTGTGATAAAAATTCCCTTCAATTATATACAAAATGGAGTTCAATAGCACGAAAGAGCGGAGCACCATGAAAAATCGGCCAATGGCCAGGAGAAACGTCTTTGACAGTCAACTGGAAGGAAAAGTGAACATTAACATTCACATGCAATGCTCACCCTAGGGTACGTAAATCAACTGAACTAGTCCTAGTCCATATTTTGTCGAGAGCTCCAACAAAGAAAATATTTCCCTTTCGTTGAGAATAACTCGTAAATTATCAAAATTAAAACATCCTAAGTTTTCGCATGCCATAAAGGACACATTCTTCTGAGAAAAATATCAAAATTAGACTGTGTGTGGAATAAGTGACAATGAAACAATAGCATTGCCTTTATTAATGTCAACAACACTCGAAAAATCGCTTAGTCAGCACTCACCGACGAAAAATTCCACGGCCACTTCCGGTCTCCCTGGCGGTTTTGCGGTGAGTGAGAGTGTTCAATAGAGCATTTGTCGGGCATTTTCCGAGCGTTCCGGCGATTTTCGAACGTCGGTTGAGCAATGCAAATGCCTTGTGGGCGCTTTCTGAAGTAAACGCCTCCTGAACGCTTATATAATGCTCTTCTAGGCGTACCTTCGGCATTTAGAAGCACTCGCCAAATGCTTACAGGCAAACTCTCAAGAAACGCCCAACAAAAGCCTTGGAATGCTTTTCTCGGCGTTTGCTTGAGCGTTTGTAATATTGACTACGAATGCTTAGTGAGCGGGCGTTGTTACGCCGATAATGAATTCTCATTTAATGTTTTTCGCGAAAGATTTCCAAAATGCATTGGAAATCCCCTTCTGGGCGTTTCTAAAGCACTGAAGAGCTCTCTTCAAACGCTTATATTTAAGCGTTTGTGACACAAGCACACACATTTCGTAAATATATGGAGGATATACCGTTCTAATACTGCAGCATGCAATGAATCTAATTAATGTCCAGTTATATATATATATATATATTGATCACTTTTTGGTGCGTACGTATTTTCGTACGTGCGCGCTAAACCCTATACGTATTTGTTCTCGTGTTACCACTGCGCAATCTGGTGTGCGCAGCTTGGTCTGCTGTGTCGGAGTCGGCTGTCGGGATGTACTTCCCCTCCGCCCCCTCCACTCGCAGACATCAGCTATTAGCCCAAGGTACGCTCTCCCTCTCTCGCTCGCTTCTGCTCGCTAAGCAGTCACCGTAACTTGGCCTCGTCCGGTGCACGGTCTCACTACTATTGAGTAGAATAAATATGTTTTCTGTACTCAAGTGAACTACAACTTTTATTTGAAACAATTTCTGGTCCTTCGGGCCGGATGAGGGGCCTACGATACGTGTGACATTCGTCTCGATGCTGGACTCACCGGTAAGAACTTCATGATCTTTGTGATGTACTTTGAGTGTATTGATAACTTTGCCACATGTGGAACTATGGAGTGTAATTGGTGCTAACGTCTGCTGTGTCATATTACAACCTCAGTGACTCTTTCTTGACCAACTTGACTGTATGAGTGTGGCTAATTATTTTTTACGTGTTCTCAATCTTTCTTTACGTATATAATTAGAAGTTAAAGATTCTTTTCCCATTATGACGTCGCCAGAAACAGAGAGACTCATTCAGACTCAAGTCAACAGAGGTGAACTTATTGCTAGATTTTGGTCCAACACGTTGAAGCATGGAAAGGAAAAACTAACAGTGGCGCTATTGGAACAACGTAAGGATTTGCTTAGTTCGTATTGGAGTGACTTTTTAGATAAACATTATGTGCTCTTAGAGAAAAAGGATGCCGCGGGAACGGACTATTTGAAAGACGATTACTTCACGCAGATTGAGCTAACCTATAGTGATTCTTGCGCAAACGTTGTGGATTTCATTTCTAAATTACGTACTCAGGGTGATTCTAAAGGTGTGATTCAAGGCTCTAGTAACAGCGATAATGTTCAGGCCCAATTGCCAAAGATAGAACTTCCTACTTTCTCGGGAAATTTATTGGAATGGGAGAGCTTTCGTGACCAATTCAAAAAACTTGTCCATGAAATACCAAACATTTCTGATGTGCATAAGCTACTTTACTTAAAAACTCATTTACGAGGATCAGCTGCGGAAGTAATTGAGAACACGCCAGTCACTAGCGCGAACTACAAAGGTGCGTGGGAAGACCTTGAAAGACGTTACGAGAGTAAAAGAATCCTTTCGAAATTCCACATGAAGAGTTTATTTGAAATTTCACCTGAAATTAGAGCTACGTCGACTGAACTATAACGTATTCTGGATCATTTCCGTCAAACGGTGCGAGCCTTTGAGAACCTTGGTAAACCAGTGGAAGAATGGGATGAGTGGTTCGTTTTTCTTGTGATAAGAAAGCTTGACTCGTCAACTCGTCTCGCTTGGGAACTTTCACTCGTTGATACCTCATTGATTCCAACATTCTCAACTCTTTTCAATTTTTTGGAAAATAGAATCCATGCTTTGGATGTTTCAAACGAATCGAATACTTTCAGTGATTCTCAAACTCGTGAAAGCCGACGTGACCCGGTTGGTAAAAGTAAGACATTTAAACAGAGGTCTCTAGTTAATACAGCATCAACGAAACAGTTGCCGAGAAAGTCTCTACGATGTCCTTTATGCTCAAAAGGTCATTTCTTGAATTACTGCCCCGAGTTTAAAGGGTTAAAACCCAATGAGCGACAGAAGCATGTGCTTAAGCTTTCTCTTTGCATAAACTGTCTATCAAATCAACATACTACGAGGTGCTGCAAATCCTCAAGCACATGTTTAGCGTGCGGTCAGAAGCATCATACGTTACTTCATGAATCCTTCGTATCACGGAATCAAGATACGCCTAATTTCCAACTTAATGATTCATTTTCGACAAGACTACCAGGTAACACTTCAAGCCCGGTAGCAGCCTCAACCCCTATAACTTCAGTCCATTCCGCCATGACTAATAAAGTAGTGTTATTAGCAACTGTTAGATTACAGATTCAATCGCCTTCTGGAAATATTATAAATGTTCGAGCCTTACTCGATACAGCTTCTGATTCCTCTTTTGTGACAGAATGGGTTGCTCAGGTATTGAGACTTCCAAAAACAGGTGTTCACGTTCCTATAACGGGAGTTCAGGGTTGTGAGACTGGGATTGCTACTAGTCTTGTGAATTTCTATATTAGATCAATGTATGACGCCTCCTTTGGTCTTCATGTCCAAGCATATGTACTCAAAACGCTGACTACCCTAACTCCGTCTCATTCTGTACGGCTTCAGCACTGGCCACACTTACATGGTTTGCATCTTGCCGACCCAGAGTTTGGTAAACCATCCTCCATTGACCTTATTTTGGGCGCCGATGTTTGTGGACTTTTATTCTTAAATGAAGCTTGCCTAGGACCCTTAGGCTCACCAACTGCTCGTTTAACTCCATTTGGTTGGGTTTCAATGGGACCTGCGACGACTTCTACTTCGCGTCTCGGGAGAAGTTCCGTGTCTGTAATGCATATTCAATCTCAAAACAAACTGACTGATGGCCTTCAAGTATTGTGGGAGATGGAAGAAGTTTCTTCGGAAAAGCCCATGTCTGACGCTGACGCTTATTGTGAGAATCACTTTAGAACGACTCACTCGAGGGATGGTGAAGGACGTTATGTAGTGCGTTTACCCTTCAGAAATGATAATTTAGTTTGCTTAGGTCCCTCTAGAATATCTGTTCTGAATTTATTAGTGAATTCTGAGCGTCGCTTGGAAGGGAAACCTGAATTGAGAGCCATGTATAATCAGTTTATGTCAGTTCTCTCAGAAATTGCACGTCTTTACGATCCGATGGGTTGGATGGCACCCGTATTAGTTTTTGCTATAATCTTTATACAGGATTTGTGGCTTGCTGATCTTACATGGGATCATTGTCTGCCCCCTAGTTTGGCATCTTCGTGGTGTAATTTCCGTTCTTCACTGTTTAAATTAAACTCAATCAGAATCCCTAGATGGGTTCAAGTAATCCCTGGAAGTCTTTCAGAGATATCGCTTCATGGTTTTTGTGATGCGTCGGCCAGAGCATATGCAGCTGCAGTATACATTCGTGTGTCTAACGTGACTCATGGAACTTCAGTTAATCTGTTAGTCGCGAAAACTAAAGTTGCTCCAGTGAAGACTGTTAGTGTACCTATGCTTGAATTGTGTGCCGCTGTGCTTTTGACTCGATTATTGCTGAAGGTGATTAAAGGAATTCGCTTAGGGAAACTACCAGTCTACGCTTGGACGGACTCCAAGGTCTCTTTGGCATGCATTAGAGGTCATGCATCGCAATGGACGCCGTTCGTTGCTCACAGAGTCGCAGAGATCCAGTCCTCGCTTGATCCAGCTTGCTGGAACTATGTGCCAACTCGTCACAACCCAGCAGATTCCGCCACACGAGTAATCAGCCCAGATGAACTACTACGGTCATCGGAGTGGTGGCATGGTGTACCATGGCTCATCAAAGAGGAAGCGGCCTGTAGCAGAGAATCGTGGGATTCTGATGGTTCAGAGAATGAGGAGCTTCGCAAAACGAGATTAACAAAATGCCACATCTCGTTATCAACAAGCTTCGGTGATGTTTTGCTTAAATTTTCTTGTTTATTGCGTTTGGTACGCACAATTTCATGGTGTCTTAGATTTTTGCACAATTCCAGGTACAGCAATGACCGACGTACCGGCCATATCACTGCCAAGGAGCGAGCTGATGCATTGCTGGCCCTGACCAAATGGTCGCAGGCTCGTTATTTTGGCAGAGAGATTGCTGACCTGCAGAGATGCCGCCTTCTTCAGCGGTCATCCCCTCTGCTGCCCTTAAAACCCGTTTTGGACGAGAATGGAGTCCTTCGAGTGGGTGGCAGGTTGCAGAATGCTGTGCTGTCCTTTGATGAGAAACATCCAGTGATCATCGCAAAGCAGTGTCATCCGGCTGCCCTGCTAATCAGACATGCCCATCTGGCAACGCTTCATGGAGGACAGCAACTGACGAGATACTATCTTGCGCGTCGGTATTTGATACTGCGCGATCGTATCCTGGTAAAGAAAGAGATAAAGTGTTGTGCTGTCTGCAACCGATTCCAAGGAAAGGTCACCAACCAGCTGATTGGAGACCTACCAGTGGAGAGAATTAAACCTCAAAGACCCTTCTTTTCCACTGGAGTGGATTATGCTGGTCCTGTTCTTCTAAGAACGACCAAAGGCAGAGGGCATAAATCCTACAAAGGATACATATGCCTGTTTGTTTGCATGTGTACTAAGGAATTGCACTTAGAATGTGTTTCTGGTTTGTCTTCTAATGATTTTATCCTTGCGTTTCGCAGATTTGTCTCCCGCAGAGGACATTGTTCTAAACATTTTAGTGACAATGCCACCAACTTCCGAGCTGCTGATCGTGAGCTCAGGTCCATGTTCAAGGACGCCTCATCTTTCTACGAGATGACTGCATCTCATCTCAGCTCCGCTGGGACGGACTGGGTCTTCAATTCCCCCTACGCGCCTCATTTCGGTGGTTTATGGGAAGCAGGCATCAAGTCCACAAAACATCATCTTCGCAGAGTCATCGGGGACCAGACGCTGACGTTTGAAGAGATGTCCACACTCTTGTGCCAAATTGAAGCCTGACTAAACTCCCGTCCCCTCTCTCCCATCAGTAATGATGCCAATGATCTTGTTCCTCTTACCCCTGGTCACTTCTTGATAGGAGAGTCACTAACTGCAATTCCAGAACCATTTTCTAAAAGCGATGGCCTACCTCTTTTGAATAGGTATAAGTTAATTACCCTCATGAGAGACCATTTCTGGAAAAGATGGGCTCAAGAGTATCTGCATGAGATGATGCAGTTACCTAAGTGGCGGGTGAAAAAGGAGAACTTAAAGATAGGAACTCTAGTGGTGGTTAAAGATACTCTTCTACCCCCCACTAAGTGGTTGACAGGTAGAGTCATTGAAGTATGGCCTGGCAAAGATGGACTTGTTAGAGTGGTTAAATTGAAAACCTCAAAGGGTTTGCTAACTCGATCTGTGACCAAAATTTGCCCTCTTGTAAACTGAACATTTTTTTGATTGTTGTTTTCTATTTTTTTCTTCTTTGGGTTTAATTACCGTCCTCTTACGGCGGGCGGTTATTCACCTTGATGTATTTACTTATCACATTACTTAATTGTTGCATATTGTTATTGTTTCGTCACGGACGAGGCGGGCGGTTATGTTGATCACTTTTTGGTGCGTACGTATTTGCGTGCGTGCGCGCTAAACCCTGTACGTATTTGTTCTCGTGTTACCACAGCGCAACCTGGTGTGCGCAGCTTGATCTGCTGTGTCGGAGTCGGCTGTCGGGATGTACTTCCCCTCCGCCCCCTCCACTCGCAGACATCGGCTATTAGCAAAGAGTACGCTCTCCCTCTCTCGCTCGCTTCTGCTCGCTAACCAGTCACCGTAACTTGGCCTCGTCCGGTGCACGCTCACTACTATTGAGTAGAATAAATATGTTTTCTGTACTCAAGTGAACTACAACTTTTATTTGAAACAATATTGTTCTAGCAGAATCAATTATTATCTTATTATGTTCTAAATTGTCATTTCAACAGACAGTTTGATATTATGGCTTGAAACGCATTTTCTTAAAATCTGTCTTGATATTACGTTCTAAAAATGTCTTTCAACTGCTTTGAATTAAAAAATAGTTTCATACTCTCCTTAACGCTGTAAGAAACAGGATTCCTTACACGGTACGATGGAACTATTTTGCTGGCAGGGGGGCTCACTTTTGAGCGGTCACAACTTGTGATTCGCCCATGAATATAGAAACTCGCAGTTGTTTAGTGAGTTTATTGTGAGTGTTTTTTTGTGTTGTTTTTGTTATGAGTTTTCCGATAAAACAAGTCATAAGTCTGAAGTATTTACTTATATATCATTAAATCAGTTGTTTTAAGTACCCTACATTCGTATTTCGGGTACTGTAAGCCAGAAATAGGTTTATGTTCGCCCTGGTGGCGTTAGTTTTCATGTACAACTTATGTGCAGTTGATGGTGTTGTTACTCGTCGTCCATGAATAATACGCAAAGTTTTCCGGAGGATTTCTACTTAGTGAGATAGCCAGATTGATTACGAACTAAGTGTTTTCGCTGAGAGATACGAATTTAATCACTCTTATCGAACTCATAATTTGGCTAGAATACTGTGATAGAGATTTGTGAAAGGATAGTGCTATATCCACTTGTCGGTGGTTTTTACTATTATTTATCCACTGTGTGCTCGTACCTATATTTCATTGTACATAATAATTTATCTAATAAATGTGCTAATATGAGCCTGAATTATTTCATTACGAGGGAAGGCATTCTAAGATCTTCATGAGGTTGTAGTACATATAGGTTAACCCTGTCACTGCTCCCTGTACTTCAAGCTTGGCTGGCTTAGCTTATGTGAATGTGGGGACCGTGGGGAATGGTTCATCCAATCAGGTAAGTGTGGTGTGGAAATTTTATAATAGACGGCAAGGGAGTTTCAGTGGTGGGAGCAAGGAATTGCGAGGTCATTGGGCAGCAAACAAATTTGCAGTGAAGGGCAAGAAAGTTTAAAGTGAGAGTAAATGGACATAAAAAGTAGGTATATTGCAAAGTCATTGTATGAGAATGCATCTAATGAGGGGGATAAATGGTTGTATATACCGATGTGATTGATCGCACCCGGAAATTCACTGTGTCTCGTCCCAGCATAATTACTTACCTCATTGCAGTATTTTTTCCGATATTTATTTAGGGTCAGAAACATTATTTGGCGTCACATGGACGTGGCTAAAACATGTGACGGTCCCAAGTGAGGAGGTTACACAAAGGCTTATCGGTAGGGCAGACAACGCCTGCAGGAACCTTATTTGAGCGTCCGTGAAACCCTTAACCTTTAAACGCCTGGCGTGCCCGTACGGGCACGGGAAAAAAGCTCCACTCGGTGCCGAACGTGCCCATACGGGCACGCTAACTTTGATCGGCTCCAACTTAAACGAATTTCAACTTAGCGGAGCGAAATATTCTAGGATTGTAGAAAGATGTCTTTTTAATACAGTAGTGTTGTTTTTAGATTTTTAAACACAACTTATTTTAATAATTTTGCATGTAAATGATCACGCGCGGTGCAAATATTTTGCATGGCACAGCATCGCGGCAAGTCACGTTTGGATGCGTTCTCAATTTGTTATTTACGTTCCGTATTTCAATTACTACTTCTATTTTTTTGTTTTTTACTCGCACAGGCAATAAGAAAATAATATTCCCAGTCTTGTGTTTGGTTTTGAGCGGTCAAACCCTCATAAACATTGGCGGTGGCTCAAATTTTGATGGCTCAATGTGACCTCATTCTCTCTCCAAGATAACGTTGTCTTCCCTTCGGGGGCAGTAATGCTATCCAGATGCTGACAAAGGGCCTGCCTTTTGGGAGGGGAACAGGGCCTTCGAAGGTCAAAGCCCCCATCTCGGGCCAGGGGGGGAATTAGGGAAAACGAAGAACCTTCTCCTTCTCTCGGCTGCCGGGTGCCGCCGGCACGTGAGCAATAAAGGGAGTGACTGCAAGATGCATTCCTTCTTAGTTATGTTATATTCCTTTACCACATTTCGAGTGGACTCAAACTTAACTTCATTCCGTCTCAATTTTCTGGTGAGTGCGTTCTTTTGTCTGTTTGTCTGCTCTGTTCACTAAGAAATATCGAACTTTTTAGAGGAATTGTGAAATTTTTGGTAAGAACTCACTAACTCCTGATATCCAGTTCATATTTCCTTTATCGCATTATGCTTGTGTATATATATACAACTTTTGTTATTTATTGTGAGACTCCTAAGCAGAAATTATCCGAGACAGAGAGAGAGCAGGAAATTTTTTTGGATTCTTCCTCAGAAGCCGTGGAGTCGGACACTTCGTCGGAAGACGAGGATACAGATCTTACTGCGCTGGAGGATGAGACGGAGACTTTGCTTTGCAAATTTCATACTCCATTTTTTAGCAACACAATGAGATGAGACCGATTCCTCCACATCTTTAGATTCTTCCACTTTGCTGATACCTAATTCTAAACCACCCCAAAATGACGAAAATTACGACACACTGTGGAAAAGTAGGACCATTTTCGATAAGCTCAATGAAAGCTATGCCAAGTATTATGATCCTGCTGAGCTCTTGGCTATAGACGAAATTATCGTGCTTTTCAAAAGTCGGGTGATATTCCGGCAGTATACACCGAAAAAGCATAAACGTTTTGGAAGAAAACATTTATAAACTGTGTGACAAAACTGGATACACTTATGACATGAAAGTGTTCTTAGGATAGGATCGACTGAATGCGACGCAGGACATGTCAGCTACGCACACGACTGTGAGGGCGCTGACAAGGAAGGTGAAAGGGGTCTGCAATAAATTGTACAAACACAACTTTTTTTCCTCTCCAGCCATTTTTTACAACCTGCAGACTAAATAAATTTTCTGTTGTGGTACGGTAAGACAAAACCGCAAAGGCATGCCACGAAATTTTTACTGTCAGAGGCCTAAAATGAAGCGGGGAGATTTACGGGTACGCGTGAGAAATGATTTGACATCCATAGTATAAAAAGATAAAAGGGAGGTATTGATACTGACAAACATACATTGTTCCCCAGAAGAGGATAAATTCTGCAATGAACAAGGAAAAAATTTGAAGCCGACCGTCGTAGATGACTACAATGCACACATGGGATATGTAGACAAAGGTGATAGGATGGGAACGAGCTACGATACTAGTCTTCGTAGCTGGAAGTGGACACAAAGGATCTCCGCTCACCTATTGAACGTAACCATCCTAAACAGCCACGTGTTGCTTACGTCTTGCGGGGGCCAGATGACTCATCGGCAGTTTCGGCTTTCTCTGATAAGGCAAATGATCTAGGAAGGGGCCTCTGCCCTTCCACCTCGCCGCTCAGGGAGAGAGAGGCCCAGTAGCACGGTTGGACGATAACTACGTCGCTTGGAGGCGAAAAATAATACACACTGGCCAGTGAAAGGGAACCGCGTAAGGTGCAGAGTGTATTCTGAGAAGGGATTGTACACGCGTACCAATACAAAGTGCGGAGTGAGCGAAGTCGGGCTATGCACCGATAACTGTTTCAAGGAGTACCATACGATGGTAAAAATTTAAAACTTCATTAATTTCCAATATGTATACATCCATTGAAATAATTTCCATCATATTTATTCACCTCTCTGAATAAAAAATGAAATACTTCAACTTTGTTCCCAAAAAAATATTTTTTCAAATCCTTTATAATTTTACCACGGCTATGAGAATTCACGTGCAACTGCATCATACATTTAGCTAAATAGCGCTTTTTATTTCAACAATTTATCTTTAGTAGTTATTGCGATATTAACGTTTATCGTGTGAAGAACAAGAACAAATTAAAGAGCCGGAATTAAATCCGGCAGTGGAGGTCGACTTTTGGACATTTAAATCCGGCTCTTAAAGGTTAAAGAATGCTTAATGATTCCCCAACACCCGGCTCCACTAAGCGCTTTCATTGCTCAACGAAAGCTCACAATCCCAAGTAAAGACGCTCAACAACGCCTTAAGAAAACCTCACCAATACAATGAGCATTCACGGATCGCCAAGGAAACACCAAGGAATCTTTAAGAAACGCTTACAAAATGCCTAAAGCGTTCACAATTGTGCTCAATGAACACCTAATTGAGCAATGGCCCAGGATTTACAATGCCTTACGGAAGCTTAGAAAAACGCTTAACAAATGCCGAATGCCCTCTCAAAAACCGCCAAAAACCGTCTGTATGACTAGGGGGAGACCACTCACCAGATATGTGCTTATAGTCCAACACATCACAATACAGTTATAAGCAATAATGATTTTTAAGATCTTACGTCAAACAAATTTATGTCATAAGATTTAAAGAATAGAAAATATTAAGTTCTAGTATTGAACTCAAGTCTGGATTTGCGTCCGTTATAATAAAAAACCATTTATAAATATAATTTTCAACTTGTATCGTAATTCTAGAAAATGCGTTCAATTTTGTAATGAATAAAATAGCATCAAATAAAAGCAATCATAAGACATCTATAAGCTTAAGGAAAACTAGAAGTGTAACACGGAAGAAAAATAAGAAAATGTATCTTATGCACCACGATTAATTATCGGGATTTCCAGCTATGAATTTCTCTCATTTCCAGGTAATCCATTAGATTCACATGAGTAGATGAGCACGCACTTACCAGAACTGTAGGAAGGATGTGTTGATCACTTCTTTTCCTGAAGAAAGTAGGGGTTCTCCCACAGACTTCCAGCCAGAAGGAGATGCTACCTGCGAATTACATTGAAGAACACTACATAAGAACATAACGATCATGACATGAAATGAGATAAAACTTGACATAGATCTATGACAATCTTCTCGGTTAGGTACGACCAAATGAGCTACAATACGTCACTTACACAAAAAGTAAAACATTAAATTTGAAGTGAACAAATATTTAAAAAATAATAATACGCTATGACCACAGTACCAGCAAGCCACCTCAAGCGTGTGTGGCAAACTGTCCAAACAATTATGGAAAAGCTTCGGTCAGAAATCAACTACTACATTCTCCAAAAAAAACACCATTACGCAACCTGGCTACAACCCACTTAAACCTTCGCATGTAACATGATTTCGGTACTCGAATTTCGCTAGATAACTTTCAAAAAATCTTAAATTTTATAATCTGCAACACTTGTCGAAAGATGAAACTATCAGAAATTGATAACGCAATTTTATTACACAGTTATAATTGTATTCGCAACCACCAGAACACAAATCCTACTTTGAAGAACCTTAATGTTTATAAATCCAAATAAAGAAAGCGATTTTCAATTTAGCATAACGCTTGCAGACACTGTAGACGCCGTCGCGAAATCTGACAATGAGAAAACCACAGTAAAAAAGAATGTGTCGATACTTACGATGGAGAAGCAGTAAGACAATAATGGAATCACTTCCAACACGGAACTGCAAGCAGGACGTCAAAAACTCAAGAATGGATTCACGACGAACTTGAAACGCAATAGAACTTTAGTCACTTCCTCCTCCCGGGATGGACGCCAAGCAAGTGAACAACGAGAGTTCACGAACGCTTAACCTTCCTATGAATTCCGCTTGGTGGCAGGAGAACCGGTGCTGGCTTAAAACTCCCGGATGTTATAACACAATCCCACCCCTCCCCCTCTGACGTCACTGACACGGGCGAAAAAGGTTCTCGACCACATTGGCTCCACTTCAACGCGACAGAACCAAGGCCATTCGTGGAATGCGGTCCCCTACAGTCCCCTAACAACACGTTCCAGTGTTGCCAAATGTGCATGAAGATCAAGATTGGGTGCGTTTCCACTCGCCCACTCTTGTGTCACGCGATAACCTTATTTCACAAGCAATAAGATATTAACTCAAACTGGTGACTCTTCCAGATGCCTTCTGTAAACATAAAGAATTGTTTATGCAGAATGATCGACCTTTTCTCGGCTCACAAATCAACATTCAAAGGGACATAGAGCCCGGTGTCGCGTAAATAAAACATGTGCTCCATTGAATGAACTCGTGAGATATTGTTTGCTTAACATTCGAGGGTGTATTGACCTGTGAAGAGACTCTGAACGTCAAACTCAGAGAAAACTATTAGATCGTTATAATGTATTACGAGATTGATTAATAATATGCGATTGGACTTTCGAAATGCTCTCTCCTATACATTCTGATTGCGTAGTAGATTGGTGCAAAATGCCAAAGCTAGATTCTTTGCTTTCCGACGGGCAGATGAAAATAATGACAAAATCGTCTCTTGTTCAACGTACGCTCACCAAATTAGGCTTCAATCACTTTTACCTCCGGTAAATACTAATGATTACCTGATTTATTATTAGACCTGAATACCATTAGCTATTTTAAAAAAAGAATGAAAACACAGGAACCGAAATTGTGTTGCAAAACGAAGCAGAATGAACGAATTCAAATGTCTGCATTCAAGAAAAAGAGAATTTGGCAGAAACTGAAACATACCATTCAAACAATAGTCAAAAGAGACCTAAATAGCTTCCAAGGAAAACGAGTTTAAGGAAACATTAACGGAGTACTTCAATCATGCCTGGTATATGGGCAAACCCGGCAAAAGTAGAATTTAAAGACGTAATTAAGTTATCCATACTATAAGACAAGCTTTGAAATAACATAAAGTACTTTTTAATTTTCTTCGGTATCGACTCTGATTGACATATCGTGAATACTTGTATTCATACTTTTGGCGAAGGTGAATCAATTACGCGTTTATATATTCTTCACATCTCAGAGTGTGATGGATACGACGCAAGTACTTGTGTGTTTCACTATAGACGATCAAGTTTAAAGGTCCCTTTTGATTCTTATAAAAAACTATTTAAAAATTATATCACATTATTATAATTATAAAAGATTAATTACAAGATGTGACGCGTTTACAGATGGACTAGTCCAGTGGTCGTCAAACCGCGGCTCGCGAGCCACATTCGGCTCTTTGATCCCTTGAGTGTGGTTCTTCCAAAAAATACCACGTGCTGGTGCGCAAGTTACAGTGCGATTGAAACTTCGTGATGACTGGTTTTCTTATTTCTGTATTTACAAACCTACTCAATCGTTGTTCATGTATTTTTATCATTAGGTGAGTGCTCATAGGCATCGAGAAAACATTTCCAGAAAATAAAATTTGAACGCGTATCGTCAAGTCGTATCTTTTCATCTTGTTGTACAATGTATTCCTTCCGAGCACGTGTCCCTGAAGGAAACACTAGAATTGTTGTCAAAATCCGCACCCCTGCCTTTGACAAATCCACCTACCTCTGTCCGAAGCGCTGTGAAAAAAATGATACAGCGTAATTATTTCATTCACTTTTTGTACAATTAATTTCATATACAGGACCTAAAGAACAACTTCCAGTATTATTGGCACTCAAAAGCCAAAGGCGAGGAGAGAATATAGCAAATGCAGTATTTGAGTGCATTGAAAAACATATTCCACTCGATAATATTGTCTCAATTTCAATAGACGGGGCAAAAAGTATGACCGGCGTGAGAAACAGTTTTGTTGCTATTTTGAACGAAAAAATTAATGACGAGATGTTTACATCATTGCATCATTCATCAAGAAACGATTTGAGTGCAGATAATTACAGAAGAAATTTGAAAGAAGTTATAGAATTGGTGATTGAGATTATCAACTCCATTATAGCTAAATCTGTTAAGTATCGCCAAATTAAAGAATGTTTAGTAGGAATAAAGAGTAAGTACGCAGATCTTCTGTTGCATAACAAGGTACATTGGCAATCAAGACGAAATGTTTTTATAAGTTTCGCTTCCGTATTTACAGAATTTAAACCATTTATCCTTAAGAAAGGATTTCAGTATCCAGAACTAACGCACGATCATAATCCAAAATGTTTATTTCATGGTAAACATCATGTCTCATCTAAATTAGCTTAATTATAAACTAAAGTGGAAAGGAAATACCATTTTTTCGATGTTTGAAGAAGTTATTTCATAACAAATATCTCTTTTTACTCAAAATATTGAAAGAGAAACTTTTATTCACATTCCACGTCTTGAAACATCGCCAAGAAAATAATTCTGATATTGACATTTGCTATTTTAAAACAATACAAAAAATATGAGGGAAGCCTTTCTCAACAGGTTTCAGAAATTCAGAAACAGCAATGCGTCGTAAGTCTTTGTTAAAAAACCTCTTAATGCCACTGCAACCGAATTACATTTCTCCCTTTAATATTTAAATTAGCAACTTTGAATTGCGATTTCTGGATTTAAAAAACAAAGAATTGTGGTATTCGACATTTTAACCTCTATATGCTGATAGAAAAATATTGGAGAAAAAATGTGAACTTACATTAGTTCACAGCAAAAGTGGTCTGCTGTGAAAGACCAGGAGAAGGAAGATATGTTGATTACCTCGAGTAGTACCCCTGAATCATATAAAAAGCTGAAAAAACTCGCGTTTGCTGTTATTTCCTTATTCCGGTCTACGTATTAATGCGAACAATTGTTGAGAATGAATTGTTTTCTTATTGAACGCAGCTTATACAATGGTGGTGATCTTACTTTGAGATTTATATATATCGAATAAAGACTATAGTTTAACTAATTGGAAGACTTATAATTTTAAGTAAAGTTTATTAAGTTACTGTTAGGGAGCGTTTCGGAGTGGATGTACATACATGTAGTGTCGATGTTTGAGAAGGGTGTGTTGAGATGGTTTGGACAATACAGAGAGGATGAACGAAAGGAGATAGAGGAAATAAGTATACAAGACGAGTGTGGATGGGAGAGTTGGAAGGGGTCGACATCAGCGGACGCACATACCTCAATAAGATTGAGGACGTTTTTAGCAAAGACCAGCTTAAAAGTACCCTTATTAAGTTAACAACAATGTACCTACTTATATAGTTTAAGTTTCAAAGTGGGGCTCTGAAATGAAATTATAATCTTCGTATTTTTGATATTCTGTTCATCTTGATCTCTGTTGACTAATGAGTTTGCCGACCACTGGGTTAGTCTGTGTTGATGGAATATTCGTATGGATATATTGTTGGAATATATTGCCTTTGATGGTGGTTGGCTTCTTCGACGCCTTCTTCTTCATCACAAACTAATCGTAAATGAAGTATAAGATATATCTCTTCTGTTCTTGCAGGCAATTGCAAGTACCTGCAGTACACACCTTGTACAGCCATCTTTAATCAGAATCTTTGAAATCGGTTTGTAACTGGCCAGTTATCCTGCAGACCGGATATTCTGATGCCCCAGCATTTTGAGAAAGAAAGCAAGAAAGAAAGCAAGAAAGTGCAAGAATAAGAAAAAAACGCATTAACGAATGCATAACATATAGGGATAGTGATATTCAATATATTGAATTAATTACAGGTTGATCTTCTATATTTTATTAAACATAAATCCAAATCAAATCGATTGATTATAACCACTAACCCTAATCCTCGGCGTTCCGCATACCCACCAATAGCTGAAGTGGTGACAATTCAGTGAAAGCGTATTTTCGCATGTTTTCTCTAGCTTAGACCAAAACTTAAAGGAGATGAAAACCATATCCTTCAATTGATGCATCTCCTCTGTCTTTATGCCCATGACTTAAAAATCGTCGCAGTTCTGGTTATCTAAGGACTATATAAGCCCACGAACAAAGTTCGAACAACGTATAAATCTTTAATATTGATTTTTCGTGAAGGAAGTACTTGTAACTTTTATGTGAAAAATGAATAAAATGTTTAATAAGATTATGCAGAAATACTTAATTCATGATGACCATCGACATTAAGTTCTCGATCGTATTTCAAAGTCATCGCGGCCCGGGAGACAACTTCCAATCGTATCGGCTGCTGTACCAAGCTGAACTTAAATGGAACTTTTCTTATTTTGATTCACGTATTTTACTTCAGATAACTTCCTTTTTATAGGGCCGTTTATTGAACTGTTTAGTTCCATAAGGCTGATTTCAAAACCTATGGATGACCGACAATTCGGAAAAAGAAAAGAAAAGTATGTACGTAGACATTGGGAAGACAGGGAGATGAGGTGGTCAGAAGAAGAAGACTTTTGGAGAGGAAGAAACAGGATTAATGGGTAATAATTATGCTTGAAAAGAGCATTAAAGTGCATATTTAAAGATTGCTCCAGTATGAAACAGAAGAGTCATCCACACTATTCCAAGAAAATAGAATTAAGGTTAATTAAGGATTTGGACAACAAAATGAATGAAGAAAACCGCTCTTGGAACTGCAAACAAATAAGTAGAAGGTGCTTAAAAATCATCCCCGAGGAATATATAAATGGAAGAATATACAATTGGACCTATTAGTGGATTGATCAAACAATTAATGAAGAGGCTTTGAGAAGAGTCTGAAATGATTGCATTCTCATAAGAACTCGAAAGGAAAGGAGGGTCAACCTGATTCTGCACACCTTTAGGAAGCAGTGAGACTTTGGCCGAGATACATGGAGCAGATACCTATTTTTCGTGGCCTGTCTGTTTTTCCTAAATTCCTGCAGTCTCAATTTGGAGATAATATTTCCAACGTCCCAGCATATTTAATCTCATGATAGTCCAAACCCTATAATATTATTGAAGTAATAGTTTGTCAATAATTTTAATACGTGGCTTTTATGAAATTAATCGTGAGAAACAAAATTAATCCTATAAAACCGTACTTTACAGATTTTTTGTTATCGACCTTAAATAACGGTTTGCTGGGCTGCGGTCTCAACTCCCTCATTTATTTCCCTTGGGTGAGAGGGAGTAATCCCCTTGTGGTACAGAACCGCTGCTCTGCAGCAACCAGAAGGCGGAATGGAGAAGGGTGACTTCTGCCACAGGATTGCAGCCAAGAAGGCCCAAAAATCCTCTATTTAAGGGTCTTATCTTATCTGCTTTAATTATTCTCTTCACTGTTACTTTTATGCAATGGAATTTGGCTAATCAAATTGAGAAACGTCTTTGCAAAAAAACCTAATTCTTATGTGTCGGTGATACGAAAACCCCAATATTGCCTCCATATATCAATATATAGACATTTAACAAATCATCAATTACAATGTGCGTGCTAAATGGAGAAATACTGTTGGACTAGGAGAGAATGAAACTTAAAAAAATACCTATAGTTGTCGACACTGTTACTAACATAAGTCAATATCATTTTTAATAATCCGTTTTCTACACCTTCAAACCAACATTTTCCTGCAAGTTGCCCTCGCGTAACTGTAGGCGCAAACTATCATCGGAATGTTGTAGCATATCCGTAAGTGTATCATTTAAAAGATGTGAACACACATCTACATTTGTATAAGATGTCATAGGCTTTGAATATAAATTAGAAACATTATCATACAGAAAACCATTTAACGTGAATAAAACATACAACAGAATGGAAAATGCACGATTGAAATTGACATAACTGTAACTTAAGTTGCAAGAAATGGGCTTCTTTACCTGGCTGGGTGGGTGGCGAAGAAGTTTAGTGATAAATACCCAGAATTAAGAAGCAAAACCTACAGGCTTAGCGCAGAGAACCATTATAGTGTTCTTTCATGGATCACCCATTTGTCTTATGGAGTCATAACTGAACCCAGCAAATGGTGGGGTGAGCAAGTAATTGCCTTCGAAAATCTCTTTAGGAAATACTGCAAAACAAAAAAGATCATCGAGAAAAGTGTCACGGACAGACTTTTTGAAAAGATTAATCAAGATCTTTAAATTGCAAGTGATGATTTAAAGGTAATAATTTTACAAAGAATTTATATCAGAGTGAAATTCACAGCACTCACTTTTCGGAAAAGCACAAAGAAGGAAAAAAAGTTAAAACTGTGACTATGTAAAAAAATTGACATAAATATTTGTTTAAACACAAATGTTTCGAGTTATTAATTCACAGCTGATGTGGACTTGGATTCTCTGGATACCACTATAATGCTTTTGTCTGATGTTTACTGAAATGTTAGATTCACATATCTTATGCCCGATTCGAACTATGGTGATTGCACTGCAATTGTCTTTCCAAAATTAGAAAAAAACATTTTCTGGAAATTTTTGGGACAAGAGTAAATCCATCATTGGTTCCTTTAGCTCAGATTACGGTCTTTAATTAACCGAGAATATTTATTTATAGCCTTAATAATAGTGATGATACATAAATTCATTAATAGTAAATGTTTTATCTTGAAAGCAGGGGAATTCCATTCTCCCTACTTAAGAAGTTTCTGCTACGAATCTTAGATCGTGGTTTTCAGTTAAATTTTAAAGCAGGAAATACCAAACTATAGAAAAAAACGTGGTTACCTATATTTTACGGTAGCTTATTCCTTTATGAGTTAAGAATTTCAAATGGCATGATGACTAAGATGTTATAAGGAAGAAACTATGGGATGTAATTTACAAAAACACTGTATACTTCGTTGGTCTTATGAAGCGATTGAAAAAAACATGGTGATTCCGAAAGAGTATACAACGTAATCTGATGGCTAATTACGACATTTATGTGGTAACTCATCAGAATTTAATGCAGAAAGGCGATTGCATGACCCGGTTTCTGCTTGTAATGCCCTGGAATACATCTACGTTCGGAACTATGTGACGTCACGCCCGCACGGCCGATTTAGCTGAGACCTCTTCTTAATATAAGCACCTTGGGATTAAGCTAACAAGGTAACATCGCGTGAGTGATGTTAGGGACGCAAATGACGCAATTATTTTCTGACACTAGAGAGAGAATGCGGGAAAAGTGTCACGGCTTTTTTCAATTTGAAGCCGGGTTCGAATGAAAAACGCAACTAAAGAATTTCCCTCCGTATAAATTAGTGATGGGCAAAGTCGGTCTTTTGAGAGATTTCGGTCGCGTCGGTCACTCCCGCTTGTGATTCGATCTTCGATCGTCGATCAGAGAGACCGATTTTCCAGCTAGTGAGCAGGTTTCAGTGCAGCTACCTCGTTCAGTGCCGGTTTCCGTGGAGTTGTGGGTAATTCTTTGAAAACAATTGAAGGCACAATTGTGCAATCGTGCGAAGGTTTGTTTTGTTTTTACACAATGTTCTTGGTTTGTGATTTTAAGTATAGTTATACGAAGAATATTAGGAATATCCCACTTGATTACAAAACTATTGAAGAGTGACATTTTATCGACCACAAATTATTAACAACTCATTATAGAAACCAATGATTAATACTAATTTAGTAGCGAAATTTTATTTTGGTATGTACGTAGTTCGAAACGATCAACGTTTTCTTTTGGCTGTAAGAATTTAAAGCAAATTATCCGACTGTAGCACTAAAATTCAATTTTCAATTACAGTCTGTTTCACTTGTTCACGAGACGTAATATTTGTCGAGAATATTGAAACGATGGTTTATCGTGTATTTAAGTGACAATGCAATTATGGAAATTCAGTGATTACAAATGTTATATGTGCTGTGATGTATTGCGTGTGTTCTTGTGGTGATATTTTGATATTTAAAGGTTATTTGTGTTAGGTAGACTTACGCTCCTAATGGATGTGTTATGACAGGAAATGCACCGTGGAGGTTATAAAAGTTTCTGTGCTTCTGAAATGGCAGAATATTGCTTTGTGTTTCTGGACGTGAGTTACACGAAGAAAGTGTATGTTCAACTTATGCTAAAGTTATTGTTTATGTCGTAAATTTACCAAGAGTTAGTGCTTCAAAAATAGCCTATATAGTGAAGTAAAGTTTTTGTTTGTTAACGTCGTAGATTTTTAAGTTACAGTACCCCCTGAAATAATCTCATAGTTTGCTGCTGTGTTTGTCTAAGAGTGAATTGCATGTAAAAAAGTGAACGTTCAACTTTGGTAAAGGTTTGTTTACATCGTACTATATATCTATAATTTAGTTACTGTGCTTCTGAAATACTGTCTCGTGATCGTCGAGTGCTTACAATATTAATAAATGCCAAAATCGAAGATTTGTTCATAGGTTAACGTAATATTTGTCGTTTATTGTTTACATCGTAAATATAAAGCATAAATTCAGGGTATTAGTGCTTATACAGGAGTCCAAGACATTCGCTGTGTATATATATATATCTGTGATTCTAATAATAACAATCAGTCCTACGATGAATACTTTTTTTAAGTTGCTTCTGTCGTGATGTTGTTTTCTTCTCGTGAAGCACTTCTTGTGCCAAAGTGAACTGAATAGGACTTCACGTTTACTATTCTCAATATTTGTTGAAATATATGAATTTTTTCAGCCACTTGAGTGATTTATATCTAATGTAAAACGCTCCTTACAAAACATGCTTCGTTTGTTGCCATCGATTAAAATCGTTGGGGTTTCACCATGCACTTCGTCACTTAGATAACTAATCAAACTAGTCAATTATATTGATGTTCAGTAAATATGTTTTTCGCAATGCCACATAGATTCTAAATGTTTAAAAAGCATATTATTAAATGATGGTTTGTATATGTACCTGCGTACCTTTCAATAAAATGTATATTCAGTAAAAATGCACTTTGTTATAGTATTGAATCTTTAGTGCTATATTAATTCCCCCTCACAAAATGCTTTTGCCCGTACATTGGAGATGTCAATTGGTTACGAAAACGATTTGATTATTATAGTTATGTCTTACAGGGTATTCAACAGTTATACATATCAAATTCTTATCAGTAAGTGTTAACATATATTGCTTCTAAGCTACCTATAAGAAATGCCTAATACACACAAAATATTTGTTATTATGATGTGTATGAGTAAGGATTTAAAAACTGATTGCAGGATGTGATGAATCTTCTTAAATTGTTTGGCACTGACAGTGCTAATTTTAAACCCACTACATTCGTTCTTCCTCTAGATGATATTGCTGCTATCATTAAGAAGCACCAATGCAATAAAATATGTAAGCGTCAGTGAGTTTCTCTGCTATCTGATTGCTACTCTAGTTGCCATTTACTAGACTATATCATGTAACAGGTAGGGAATACTATATCTAGGCAAAATTATAACTAGTTTACTCTGTAGATTTTATGAAATGCATGGAACAATCAGGTTATAAGAATGTTCACTAAATATCTGACCTCAATATATATGTTTATTATCTTTGCAAGGAATAGCCTCTGATCAATTATTAATTTACACAATGGTTTAGTGCTTATCAATGGTTATAGCCATCAATAACTTCAGACCAATATCCACTCTGCCAGTTCTCTCTATATTATAGAACTGTAATTAGAAAACAGCAGTGTTTACATATAATATGAGTTATAACAGTTGTATGTCATACCTAGTTTTGATTCAAAGAAGAAAAATCAGCTGTGCATACTGTGACAAATGTTTATTTCCCCCATGCAATCATTGAATTTGCTAGAACAATATACATACCATCTTGGATTTTTAAGAGTAAAGATTCTGAGTGTATTTCATGTTGATTTTTGCTTGATATACTTACTGGATACTTATGGGAACTAAAGCTAATATCTTTTTATTAATTTTCTTGTGACATTTTGAAAATATCTCTTCCTTCATGCTACCGTAATGGACTTTATGAAAGGATTATTCTCTGTGGGTTTGGCAATGTTTAAATAATAGATTAGAGTTGAGTATTGGAACAGGATTGTGATTGAGGAGTGAATAGCGTAAGAGGAAGATGGAAAAAATTGTGGGTTCATGATGTAGTGGAAGAGACATTAAAGGAGGAAGATTAGGAGTCTTAAGAATAGGAGAGAGTGTGAATGAAGTAATGTATGAATGCAATAGAGGCAAAGGATATATGCCAATATAGGGTATTATGGAGTAAATTATTAGAAGAGAGCCAGTTTCCAAATCCAAACAGACATCACTAACAGCAGAGAGCGGGCAAGGGCCTAGCCACGTTAAAACACCGGTTCCCATCAGAACACCGAAGTTAAGCAACGTTGGGCCCGGACGGTGGTTGGATGGGTGACCCTCCTCCATACCTCAACCAGGCATGGATGGAGAGATGATACTCCCTCCATACCTATACCGGCAGGCCTGAGAGGCCAGGCCAGGCCAAACCGGGCCGGCTGGAGGGAGGACATCCACTATACCTGGTACTGGGGTGAGGCAGGGGGAGGCCAATCCTCCATACCTCTACCGAGGTGCTCTTGTCCCCTGTCTGCAAGTGGCAGACAGGCATGGGGTTGGCACAATGGACCAAGAAAGGTCTAAGTGCCCGGGCTCCTGACGAAGGCCCCCCCAACAACAATCTAATCTAACAATCTAATCTAACAGCAGAGAGCAAACAATATCATGTGATAAGTTGTGTGCCTCAAGTTATCCAGGTACTCAATTACTTAGCAGTCAACTTAAGTGTACAGATGTCGTTCCTGTGTGACTTAAAGTCAACTTGATCAGAATTTTTTATGCTTTCATTTAAATTAAATGTCTGTCATAATTTAAGTCAAGTATGCACTCATAGTTTTGGTAACTCCCTTTTATAAATTGAAGAAGTTAATGGAGAAGAGGGTCATGGATGGATAATCAAGCAATGGTAGGTAATCAATGATTTTTCACTTATAACAAAATTTTAGTGTAAAATGGATTTGGTCTATAATGCTTCATGCTTAATGAATGCTGTTACATATTATTAATATTATTTATTTCACTGATATGAGGAACCTAAGAAGCTTTCTCGGGTTTCCAACAGGGTGATGGTCTCCATGT
Source organism: Pyrrhosoma nymphula (assembly GCA_963573305.1). Lineage (NCBI taxonomy): Eukaryota > Metazoa > Arthropoda > Insecta > Odonata > Coenagrionidae > Pyrrhosoma > Pyrrhosoma nymphula. The sequence goes on along the minus strand of OY754340.1, from coordinate 23,512,946 downwards.
AGGCTGACGTTTCGATGTCTGACTCAGTCATTGTCATCAGGGGTGATGAAAACTAAGGGTTGTGCAACCATTCATAGATCCTCTTATTTTTAATAATCAATAAGTGGAATAAATGTTGGTGTAGGTTTTTTACAATTACTACTTGGCTTATTTTGAATATGTTCCTTGAAACCCCAATATGATTTAGTCTTAAGTCGACTCCTATTGTCATGATCTTTGGTAAATTTATGAATATTAATCAACTGTTATCAAAGGACATGCTATGATGTATTGTTTACCTGTAGTAGAAATTAACAAGGGTAATTATAGCTGTTAGGCTCACACATGCCAGATTGGACGAAGAGCAGGAACGAAGGGAACATAGTCCACTCAGCATCTGTGGATATTTTTCCTCATGGTAAGTGGCTTGCCAGCTCACTCCAGAGTATACATTGAGAATGGTCATTGAGTAGAAACCATTAGAGGCTTAAGACAAATAGCAAAAAAACAAATAGTGGAATAAAGTTGTAACTGGGGCAGAATTTTAGTGGAACGAGGTGTCCTACTCAAGATATTAAATATCAGCAATATTCAAGAATTATGGGGGATATGTAATGCCTCAAGTCCTGATATAGGATGCAAACAAAAGGTTGGTTTGGAAGGTTTTATAAAGGGTTGTGGACTTCGGTGGATCTAAACCATTGGCTAATGTTGAGAGGGTGAGATTAGACAAGTTATATGAGGAGTGGCCCTCGAGAAGGATAATGAAAGTAAGATAGAAGAGAAGTTAAGAGATACTTGACTAGGCATTGAAGTTACATATAACAGTGAAGGAAATTTAGGAGTCCACTTTATGTCAGATAGTAGGTAATTAAGAGGAAATGAGGTCCTGAAAGGCACTTTTGAAGGGAAAGGTTTGCTTCGTTGGGAGAGGTAGGAAAAATATAGGCAATTGAAATGAATGGATGTGATGCGCAGAACTAAATTGAATCATTTTAAGGAAAGAAATTTTTGAAGCAGGAAGGGTGGAGTGGTAACTGACCACTGAAATATATATGTCTGTTAAGCTATCTGTATACCATTATAATGGTGGTAAAATGTCATGGTCAGGCAAATATAAGAATTAAAGTGAATGTGGAATGATAACTGCATGTGGAATGAATAGACGTTGATAACAGTCCAATGCTATAATTGCATTACTCCACCAATGTTTAAGATAGGCATCAGTTTTTAAACTAAAATAATATTTTCTTTGCCACTATAGGTTTCTGATTATCCTCATGAATGTTCTGCTAAATTCCTGCAGGTTCCTTCTAAATTTTCCTGCTAAATATTTACCAGGGATTTTGGATGTACGATGAGTAATTAGTACTATCAGAAATTTTAATTTGTCCTTTCCAAGGAATTAAATTTTAAATGAATATGGTCTAAGCTCCTGTGTACAAGCCATGTTCGAATACACACTTTGATGGATATATGATACGATGATTACAAATTTCCAGCACTATTTTACAGTATATGATGCTCTATTGCACGCAGAAATACAGTCTTTATTTATTTAATTGCTCAAATACAGGATTTCTGCCAATTTAAAGTGACACAGTATCGGTGGTATGAAGTCATATATTGCCTTACTAAACATGTTAGTACATTTTGATTGAAATAACTCCTTGCCGATTTCAATGGGATGCCTAAGGCTGATGTAATGGCCCACTCATGTAATTCATTTTTGCTTACAACCAATTACAGTATTACGATATTTACATTGTACCGTTTATTGAAGCTACACTCAGTGCAAATGCAAATGAAATTCCGGAAACTCATACTGATATTTACTGATCAAGCCTATGCACATTTTTTAACTTACTATTCACTACAAAAGTAAAATGATGAAAGTATGAATCAAATTACCTGTGGGTAATCATAATTTGCAGTTATCATGTCTCGAACGGTGTTTGGATCTAACCTATATTAACTGGAATCACGCTATTATTCCCTGAATCAAGTTCTTCAAATACCATTCCTCTAAATGAAAAGGAGAGTTATTGGCACATACGAAATTTTATTCTCCGAAAAAAGGATTCGCTGATGAGATTGCAGTTAAAAATATTTGAAATAACACCAAAAGCAAACTGCATTCCAAAAACAAACAATTCTGGATTAATTCACCGGTGATTTTAACACGCCGGTACTTCGGAAGACATATGGGAAGAAAATTCAGACGAAGGGAAAGCCAACGGACATCCAATGAAGCACTGGAAACATTCTTGATTGACAGCAACACCATCAAAGTCTAGAAAAAGTGATTGAAGAGAGAGGAGCGGAGTTGAATTTTTAAAATGCATTGGCAATATGAATCACAGTTGTTTATATAAACGGCCGGTATATATATAATACAGCGGCATGGGTATCAGGTTTGATTTCTAAGCGATCACGTCATAGACTCAGATATTTAATTATCACACAATTTACGACTCGTCGCGGCAAAGGAAAACAATTCATAGGGATATAGTATTGTACTATACTACTTACAAGTGACGATTAACCTATTGCACGTAATAAATAACGGCACTACATAGCCAACGCAGTAACAAATAATGCATTGCTTGGCGAATTAACAAACGGATAAGTACCTGGATCATGTTTAATTTCCATTGCATTCCTTTTGAATCTTAACGCAGCTGTCTCTTTGCCGACAGTGTAACGGATTCGGTCTTCATTTTTAATGATGTTATTATTCTACTAAAAAGCGAGCCAGCAAAACTGGTAAAACTCTCTCGATGCAAGATATTTATGTCGTGATGTAAATTGTTGACTGTTATTACGCTGCGTCTTTGTTAGCGCAACCGAGCGGAGCATCGAATAACTGCCTACATCTCACGAAAGAGCGAGTAACTCTAGAATCTCTCGTTATAAAACTCACTCAAGATTCTTTTGGTCGGTCTCAAGTCTCGTGATCGATATTTGATGTCATGCAATCATTCCTGTCGCGATCGGTGAAGATCGCCTCGGTCATTGGAGAGAAGTCGTTCATCGATCTTTCTTTTAAGAGAACTTGCTCTCGGAATTCGATCTCTCACGACCGACCCATCACTAGTATAAATCCATTTAAATGCGAGCGTCTGATAGCAGAAGCCGTGGCCGAGTTGTTAGAGGCGTTGGACTTACAATCCTAGGACTATGGTGCGGGTTCGAATCCCAGCACTGTGAACTTTTTTTCTTTCGAATATTTTACGGAGTCTCTGTACATTACCCATTCCCATACAGTTATGGCAGTAACGACAATGTTTTTTAATTTTCTACCTATTTTCTGGATTTTCAATCAGCCCCTTTGGGAGACTTTTGGAGCTAATTTCGGGATTCTTGTTTGGCCGAAAAGAGGTCACATGCCGAGAGGCCTATAATGTGTAGATTTTGAAAATACAAGTATATTTCCGTGAAAAGGATGGGCTTCAAATTGTCGTGGCTCTTTCTCAAGGCGGTAAACAATGAACGGATTATTATTTTTTAATATACAGCAATGCATGCACTTCAAATTTCCCAGGAACTGCGTTCGAATTATGACTTTTGTGACTCAATTTTTCGTTCAATAGCGAACATGATATAAGTAGAAAAGAGATGGTAACTGTTTACGAGGTTATGTAAAAAATATTTGCTATGACCTTTTTTTATAAAAATATTTTCTATGACCAAAATGGCAGTTATTTGTTAGTAGAAAACAGAGAAATTACATCCCGGGATGATGGTATTAAAATACGTTCATTGCTGCACCATCAGCTATCTTCGCCTGTATTCGGTGACATGATTAGATATGCGTGGTATGCATCAAAACTGGTTGAAGATAGGACAGTATTCAGCAATGTTCGAGAAATATGTTTCCCACATGATCTGCGTTCACGCAAATGTAACTGCTCAGGTGGGAGCTTTATAAAATGTGCTTGGTGTAGAATTATTCTTTGTTTTAAATGTTTTTACGATGCATATCATCCAAAAGATTGCAATTCAACGACATAATTGATACGTTACATTTCATCAATGAAATAAACATAATTTCGAAAAAGAAATACTTTGTTATCAGCACGTTTCATTTTTTAAGTTGGAATCTATCCTAAGGGCTAACCCCTTCTCAACCCTAAATATGCATCCTCCTACCCTGAATTTTCCGCTTCTTCTCTAATTTCATCTTAATATTCTTTCCGCAGGGTTTTCCCTGCATTACCTCCTCTCCCCAACGCACCCACTGTCTTTTCAAAAAAATATCCACTTTTTCTTTCCGCCAAAATTTCCACCCCTTCTTCTTGTAAGAACCGGAGCGAACGCTAGACAAAGAGGTCTTTGAGAATGCCTTGAACAAACCATTGAAATGTAGGGTCGTTGGTCTTGGCAACCCCTAAAGAGAGAGAGGGAAACTAGTTTGGGTTAATAAAATCATAAAGATGTGTAGGGGCCGAGGGAGCAGATATGAAGAGCGGCTCAAGCGTAGAAGAACGTAATTCCAGGAGTTGCACGTGTTCATGTGTTTCACCCGCAGTAAAAGAATTAAGGCTCGCTTTAAAATCCGAGAAAATATGAGAAAATATAAATAAATGGTCTGAAGTTTGTGGAACGGATATGCCTCCGATCAGATGCAAATGTTCTGGCGACAGAAAACAAATTGGCTTGGAGCAGAAATACTCTTTGCTTTATATGTTTATACGATGAATATCATCCGAAAGTAAGCAATTCCACGCCATGAATAAAAAGTTGAATTCCTTCAATTGAAATAAACAGGAGGTGGGAAAAGAAATAGCTTTATCATTGCGTGATATTTTTTGAGCTGGAATCCTCTCCCCCAAGATACAGGCTTCCCTTCAATATAATATGTTGCTCCGCAAAAAGGTCATAGCAAATATTTTTTACATAACCTCGTAAACAGTTACCATCTCTTTTCTACTTATATCATGTTCGCTATTGAACGAAATATTGAGTCACAAAAGTCATAATTCGAACGCAGTTCCTGGGAAATTTGAAGTGCATGCATTGCTGTATATTAAAAAATAATAATCCGTTCATTGTTTACCGCCTTGAGAAAGAGCCACGACAATTTGAAGCCCATCCTTTTCACGGAAATATACTTGTATTTTCAAAATCTCCGAATTTGAAACCAAAAGTTTTCCCATTGGCACCTGAGTTAAGAATTATAATTCATTGGTGGCAGGTTGTAAAAATCACTCCATTAGTGATTCGATATCGTCATGTGAATTTCACGTTCATGTAAATATCTTAAATCTTTGGTATGTATTTATATGATAGCTGCAAATATGCTTTTGCGTTTAGTACAGGGAATAATTGGTCCAGTTTCAGTTCAGATGAAAATTAGTATTGCGTCTTATAATATATGACGGCTTGTATGTCTAAGTGTTTAATACTTTTATATTTCAAATAAAACTCATGTTAAGTCTGAGACGATCACTCTTGTTTCTTCACCTGTTTTAGGCGTGAAATAATGGTTAATATTTGCAACACCCGTTCGCAGTGTAGTGCATGTGGATATTTACGTAAAAACTGTTATGGATTTGAGAAAACGTTGAAATTCCGAAGAAAAAGTATTTTAAAAGTTCATTTACTCCAATCACATTTAAAAACTTTTTTCGGCATTTCAGTTCCTTCCAATTATAAAACTACGAATTTGTCTTTACATTATGATTAGTATTAAACGATAAAAGCAACCCAAAGAGGACCATAACGGACTGTGATAAGCTTATAAAGGGTTAAGGATAAAACAATAAACCAAGGAACAAAAAGCATTATAACGAAAATGTGAGAATACTCAAAAGAAAACTTTATTTGGGTTCGGGAAAAAGTTTCCATTTGGATAAATTGATTTTTAGCGTATATTTCAACAAAAATACAAAATAGAATTTTCTTCTTCTTCTTTATTGTTTACAATTACAATATGTTGCGCGACTTCTGCTTGAAACCTTAATTCTATCATTTATTTGGAGCGCAAAAACATAAGTGGAGAATTAAGTTAGAATCTGAAAGAAACGCAAGGACTCGGATGAATTGTTTAACATAAGAATGACGAAGTCCATGAAAAGCTTGAATGTTAATATATTTATCCTACTGTAAGGATCGTTGATGTTATTACGTCGTAGTGCATGTGTGTATTTTAATAATCTATTAAAGCGTTTCCCGTGACGTAGTACCTATGGTTGACGTTAATCGTCCCAGGCGTAACATTATTGAAAAGCTTCGGGTATAAAAATAAAAAAACATTGAAAACGCTACATACACAAAACAAAGTCAAAGTTGTACGTAAAATACGACGTTGATTTCGTCGATGAGCGATATCATAAGCTAATATACAGATGGGCTAGCACACCATACGCCACTGCCACGGGTAAACTGCCCAAAACTCATGAAGTGGCTTGTAAGGTAATTTGTAGATATTCTATCAGCCCTCCGTGCATGCTTTCAGCATAATACTTCTGTATCTGTCCATTTGTGAAGTTGTAAAATACATATATAATGACGGTCCCTCTCCATTGGGATCATACCTGTTGTAGTGTATTCTATGCTTGAGAGGCTTCGCCTGGTGACGCCCATTAGCGATTTATGCTAATGCATAAAAAGCCGTAGTTACACTAACTTGAGTGTGTAGTGTAATGCATGTTGGTGACTACTTATCCCTGCCACATACCCTTGAGGTTGCTTGTAGGGTATTTTGTACATGTAGACAAATTAATATGCAGGAAGAGACATGTGTTGGAGTAGGTGGAAGGTAGGAGGAGAGGGTTGAGCTTTGGTTGGAGGGGAGGGGGAAGTTGAGCGAGTTAGGAGAGGGGGTTGGAGGAGGGAAAGGAGGAATGGCGCTGCGGGGAGGTGGGGAGGCGCAGAGCTACTGTGTTCGGGAGAAGGTGTGGGGAGAGGTTTGTTGTGCGACCCACAGATATATACACAATATATATGTATATATCTGTGGTGCGACCATAAGTCACGACGATGTCGCTAGGAGGAGGTTGTAAGGGGGAGGGTACGGAGGGTAGACGGTGACCTCAGGCGATGGAAGATTCAGCAGAGGGGGTTGGGGGTGAAAAATAAAGTCGTTAAGGACGAGACATTTGTCAAGTATTACAAAATCTCCAAATAAACACTCGCTGAAGTGCATACAACTTGCGGGTCTTCTTTTTCACGTGGAGAATTTCAGGTTCAAAACTGCTTTGGTGATTCCAACAAATGATTGGTGAACATCGAAGAAGGATTATTGTTCCTAAAATATTCCTAATGCTATTCATTCCTTGTTTTTAATTTTCTTCCAGTCTACCTAACGCTTAATTTCTTTCAAAAATGACACGTAAGAATATAAACTTCGCTCTTACGTGATTAGTCCGATTTGTTTTTAGTGAAGCCGATTAAGTTTTTTATACTTTTTATTATTAAAAAAGGTCGGTTTTAACTTTTTCGTGGGTATCAAATTACTGATTTTTAAGGATATATGCGGTTGGAATGAAAACGGGAAAGGAAATAATAGAGTGTTGAAGTTGAATTCCTTATGAGGTGTTCTTAGTCATAGTCCCTGTTTTGTTTGTCGGTAAGGGAACGACGGTCGATGGCCTTAATGGTGACGTCAGAGTGGGAGGGGAGGATGTTATTTTGAAAGAAGGAGACGAATTACGCAATTTGGTGGCGATTGGCCTGCTATCTAGTGGACATCATTTAAAGGTCAGCTGCTCGTGACTTCTCGTAGCTCACTCGCCTAACGACTATCTTGGGATGAACAACTCTCGACATTTCTACTGTGTCTGATGGTGTGTCTGCGTCGCTTCATTGTCAAGGTTGTGACACGCTAACCAGGTCTCTACTCTGTGCCTATGAGGCGTTTCCAGCGATCAACTTCCTGTTTCTCACACGGAGGTATTCACTCTCGTATACTCACTGGTTTCACTTCGTATTTCCACAGTGCCGAAATCGTAAATTCCAACTCGCAGTGCACGTTCACCATACACCAACTGAGTGGAATCTAATTGTTCCTCAACAGGACTCATTCAGGTAATTATGCAGTAGGGCATGCATATTTTACGAAAAAGATTTCCGAGGAACGTTTCTTCTTTCTTCTTAATAATTCTTCCTATCATGTATGTTTCTCCCAAAAAATAGTGCTTCTTTTTCCTGTTATTACGATCGCTAAGCATGTAGCGGTGGTTATGCTGCGTTAATGGTTTATTTCAGGGATAATAATTTACCATGAATATTTCACATACTCTTCTCCCGTATCCGTTTCAGCGAAGCAAACGACATTTTTATTAGATCGTGAAACATAATTTCGTATTATTGTAGATTTTGGTGTTCAGTATCTGATATTTTCTATTTCCTCTATTTTTTTACATTATCTCTATAGTATGTACGTGACATGAAGAAGTGTCTGTAATTAAGGTATATGTTACTTTATAATGTATCCGATTACTATCATGAAAGAGAAGTTTAATGATTTTTAAAAATTTAGATAGACCGGAAAATTGAAAAGCGTCTACTTCTTACTATTAACCTCCTGCCACACACCCTTGAGGTGGCTTGCTAGGACTGTGGACATTTTTTTTTAATTTTTCTTCTCTGCAAATGCTAAAGTTTTACTTCTTGTGTATGGAAAGTTTTGTGGCTCATTTAGTCGTACTTATCCGAGAAGATTGTCATAATTCTGTCATGTTTATGTCATGCTCTTCAATGTAACTCGCAGGTAGCATCTCCTTCTGGCTGGAAGCTTGTGGGAGAACCCCTATTTTCTTCAGCGAAATAAGTGATCAACACATCCTTCCTTCAGTTCTGGTAAGTGCATGCTCATCCACTCATGTGAATCTAATCGATTACCGGGAAATGAGAAAAATTCATAGCAGAAACCCCGATAATTATTTGTGGTGCATTAGATACATTTCCTCATTCTTCTACCGCGTTTTTTCTTTAGCTTATAGCTGTCTTACGATTGCTTTCATTTGATGTTACTTAATTCAAATCAAAATTTAACGCATTTTATAGAATTACGAGGCAAGTTGAAAATGATATTTATCAAAGGTTTTTGATTGTAATGGACGCAAATCCCGACTTGAGTTAAATACAAGAACTTGATATTTTCTATTCTTTAACTCTTATGAGATAAATTTGTTTAAAGTAAGATATAAAAATTCCTTAATGCTTATAACTGTATTGTGATGTGTTTGACTATAAGCACATATCTGAAACTGTGATGATGCGTAACAATAAACACTCAGGACAATAGTATATCAAATACGAAATATTGATTTGCATTCATTTAGGCATTCTGGTAAATAATATGGTGAATACAAAATACTAATATAGCATCAGAACTAACACTCTGGACAATAACATTGTTGAATAAAAATTATTGCTAACGCAATACTTCTGACATTCTGGACAATAATATGTTACGTGAACCTTGCAAACATGCTTGCCACTGGTAGGTGCTTTGTTGTCACATTTGGCGGGACAAAATTTGCATCTAGCCCTCATGCTAGCTTATTTAGAACCACTAGGACCTTGTGCAGGATCTGCAGCTTGTATCTTTCTAAAAATAGCCCTTGCTGATCCATTTCGCTGCAGCCGCTTTCTGGTTTCAATGTAAGGAGTAACACGTAGGTTTCCCAGCTCGTCGAGAAATATTCTTCTCTTGTGGAGAAGATTTTTCTTCCAGCTGGGATTGATTTCTATCCACGCCACAAAAGCATTGCAGGTTGTTGTATCAACTAAGTTGTATAATACTCTAACTGGCCAACGATTAGTTTTCCTCCTGCATGTATACGTGGAAATAAGCTGGTTCAGTGCGTCAACTGCCCCCAATGTAATATTGTAGTCGAGTATCATTTTTGGATTATCTACTCTGTTGCTTACTTCCTTGCTGTTATGCATTGTGTTCTTTAGAACAACATATCTGTTCTTCTTTGGAATATAGGATACAACTGCATTGTCTTTTGTCAAATAGAAATTTGACCTGTGAACGGCTTCTTTTCTTGAATGACAAGGTAGTACAGTTTTATTTTTTCTTCGGTGTCTGTGCGTGTGTAATATTGTGTTTGAGAAGAGCTTGAGCTAACATGTACGATGTAAAAAAATGGTCAAAAGTAACGTTCCGGCTCCTTAGCTCGTGGGTCCGTTCCATAACAACACGCATGCCATAATTTTTCTCGCATGCTCCACCTCGTGGTTTTCCTGTGTAGACCTGTCCCAGTAGGAACTGTCACCATTGCACTGAGTCCATATTTTGATCCTGTATTTTGCCAGTTTGCTAGGGATGCATTGATTGAATTTACAAGGCCCTCTAATACCGACAAGCTGCTCATCAACAATAATATTAGCAACCGGATTGTACATCTTTGGAAGTATTTCCTCCCACTGCTCCCAGAAATCTCTTATGGGCGCTAACTTGTCATCTGATCGTCTCGCTCGTTGATCGGACTTGTCGTCAAATCATAACACACAAGAGATACAGTGTTTAGTGGTATTGTAGCAGAAAAAATGGGCCTACCTTTGTCTGGGTTCCACAAGCTCTTAGTTGATTCCCCATGTGATCTATAAACACCAGCCAGAAATAGAATACCGATGCATGCATAGAATGTTATTACATCCAAATCTTCCCGCACTCAAAGTGATTTTGTTGTCTTTTGACTGAATATTGTACTTTTCTATATCACTGTCGGAAGTATCACTGTCTGACTCCGAGGTAGGCTGAATGCTGTCATCACTCGTATGACTTTTTCTTCTGAAACTTCCTCCTCACTGTCAGATGCGTTTAGTAAAACCACCAGTTCATCTTCAAGAATAAATTGAGTTCCCATGGCTACCACAATCACAATATTCACGACACCTGAATTGTTATCTTCAGAGTGGAACGCAACGTCACCAAGAGTCAATGAAACGTAACTGAAGTCAGTTGGTATAGGTTCCCGTATTTATATCCTCTGTACATGGGCACGCATGGACACTCAAAGACACTTTTCTACAAAATAGGTATGAGGACAGACGTTGTCTGGCCCCCAATCCATTGACTCCATCCCACCCTATTGCTAACCTCACCCAGCTCACCACGAGTGGTCCCTCCACCCATAGCCTGCCTTCAAATGGTATGGGCAACAAGCACTAGGCATCTTTCGTCGTGCCTGTTGCCTTCAAACAATATGCGGATAGCAGAAAACGCATTCCCCCAAAGACATTTCTAAAAATAATGAAACATTGGTTAACCAAATCATCGGGTCATATTAACCCAAGGAGCATGAGTGAAACATTTTTGTTTTCAGAAATAAAAAATGAAAATACCACCGAATTTCATACTTTAGGAAATATGGAATACCAATTGCAACAAAGTCATGAAATACAGAGTCGTAGAGTTTAGTCATAAAAAGTTAAGTTGAGTTTAATTTCGTTTCGGGTCATAATGACCCAAAGAGAACAGCAGGGTTAAATGACTATTCACAAAGGACACCGGATTAATAACAATTGGGTGTGCTTAGGACCACACGCTGGAATAGAAAACTTATTTGACCGATTTATATTCCCGAATAAATCTGAATAAAAAACGAGAATAAGGTACAATATTAAAAAAAAAATTATTATTCCATTTATGTAAATTTTATTTGTCGACAAAATAGGTATTTATCTGAAAAATGGGTATTGTACATGCGTATGAATAATATAACACTCATTTATATCCCTTATGTAATTTATATTTCTATTATAATTAACAATTCTCATCGGCATTGGTTACATATTCAATCACCATTTCCTCATTTTCTCGCATGTTATCTTCATTATTCTCATGTATAATTTGAATTATTTCATTACTATTTCTACATAATCATAGGAAAGAAGCTATTGGCTTATGATAAATAAAGGGACTTATAAAAATGTTTGATTTTAAATTGTCCAAAAATTTCGTAAATACAGCATCAATCGTTGTCCCATATCTCATTGTGCTCGGATTTTTATAATTCAACATGATTAAGTCTAGCTTTTGTTTGATAAAATCGATTAGTGGTTGTGTCTTTTCATCGAAAAAATTACTAATGAAATTGTCACTGATAATATGTAATTGGAATTTCATGAAAGTTATCTTCAAGCAACGCAGAACCATCTTTAGTATACATATATATATAAAGAACTGGTGTGCTTAAGACCACATGGGAGAAGTGTAAACTTCTATGATGACATTCTGATATATATATATATACTATATGAAAATCTCCACCACTAGGAATAGATCCTGAGACTTTCGGTACGTGGGACGACGACTCCTACCACTACGCCATCATACTCTGTTAAAGAGTGAGCGTTCTCATGAGTTTACATTCAGTATGCTAAGCGTAACACAGAAAAAAGTGCGGTACGGTACGTGACGCGAGTTTGCTCTTTTTCCCCCATGCCAAAAGTGCCCAATGGGCCAAAAGAAGTTTTCACTTCAAAAACTATTAATTATAAGAACCGGACTCCGGTGTCCCTAGACAAAAAGAATAAATTTGACTCCTATGAGCAATTTGAGAATGTAAATAGCAATTTTCAACAGTGTGCTGACCTAATTGTCAACCATTCCCCTTAACTCAAGTTATTATTACCTGAACTATATTCCCATCCTCCCTCTCTTACTCGCTCACAAATAAGAGAAACACAACCCACCACTCAAGCTACCGAGGCGTCATTCTCTCCTGTGGATTATTTTTCGCAAGGCGAACGATTTTTCTTCTATGGAATATCGCGCTAATGTGCATTTGCGGGTCACTCCGTGAAAGGTGACACCTTGGCAGGCCCCTGCATCATCAAAATTTATTTGCAAGTAAATCAACCAAAAAGATACGCTACCTATTGACCAACCTAGTTTAACGTTTCATTAGCAGCTGTTATGGTCCCTTTTCGTTCGTGGGAAAAATGACATTTATTATGTCTGGACTGCAGCCTAGTTTCCTAATTTTATTTTCATGATCTGATGTACCGCAGTTTTTGGATTAAGTAAAATATTATATGCGTCGCAAGAAAACAAATCGGCTTGGAACTTACATAATACATAGTCCTAATTTTAATCAACGGTCTGATAGCGATTCCAATCCCAGTTGCAGCGAAAGATCAGTAACACTAACGAGATTATTCGAACGGCCTCAAACACATCTTGCCGATCTTCGTTGCACGCGTTCTAACTTGGACTAGTGATTGACTTATGGTTGCTGACAACATTAAGTAACTTATATTAAATTTGATTTCAATAGTTTAGAAAAGTCATAATTGAAAGGATTGGAGAAGATAAAGGAACCACCAGTGTTTGAAATTAAACATTTGTTTTGACTGATATAGTCGCATTAGACGCTCGATAGTTCAGGAATACTTAACATAACCACTGTCCAAAAATTACTTAAATTTTATTAAAGTTGGGATGAAAAAAAGTGTCTTAGATTTTTCACCTTGCTCGCACGGACGCCATAATGATGACGTCTTCATTCTAGTCCTGAAGAATATATTATTTTCTTACATACCGATTCGCCAAATGATCTGAAGATGGCGACAGGAGACCGGGATCGGAAATTCAAGACGAGACTCGAAACGATGCCGCTACTTGGCAAGAGTTGACGAGATCAACACCAAGAGACTCACAAAAGTCTTGTGAGAAATTAGTAAAGAAATACGAATAACATTCACATGAACCCATCCGATTAACATCAATATCTTTGAAGTAGATAAGGACAATATAGTTCTGGGGGGGTTATCCGGGAATGTCGATAACGGTGACATTACGTCATCACTTCCCTCATTTTGATAAATAAGTCATCAACTCCCTCAAAGATGGCGCCCACGGCTCATTTGGCAGTTCTTCGTTCACGGACCGACTCAAAACCGAAGCTTCCGTGTCAACCGTAATTTTTCGGTGGACGGCGCTAGCGTCGCGACGGAAATTATCATCGCGACGGAGAGCATCATGGGGAATCCAGCCCGCCCCGCCTCCGCAGCCGAGCTTTTCAAGCGCTTTCCGTTAGTGTTTTGTTTATTGTTTTGGCGGTATATGAGAGTCAAGTAAGTAATGCTTATTTACTTCTAACAAATTTTCATAATTCGAGGTTGATTAATGACAATCCCGGCGTTTATACTTAAAGAAATCCTCGTATTTAATCTATTTCATGCTTTCATAGTTGTATACCTAGTGGAAAATCAGTCTTCTTCGTAGAAATAATTATTGTTGCCATGCTAATGGGTATGATCTACGCAATCAGAATCTCACTCATCCAACAGTGATTTCATTTGAAAATACTATTTGGATGCCTTGCGTTTGAGTTACTTAAAAAGGAATTCCTTTCCCTGTTGAGTTTCAAAGATATCTCAGCATGCCGTTGACACTCATGTGATTCGAAGTGACTTTCGACTTGCACACATGTTGGACGCATATATTAAAAGTTTCGTACGAATCATTTTTCATGGATAACCTTCCATCCATTAATATTTTAGAGACATGGATGACTGGGCTTTAGAAGCGGGAATAGCGAGACGGCGCGCCGTCTACGCCGCGCCGTAGGAATCTACATCTACATACTACCCCGCAAGCCGCCTCAATAGGCGTGTGGCGGGGGGTGTTAGGACACCAGCCGTTTACATATAAAAAGGAAACGCTCTAATGCGCCTAGCATTTCTTAAAGTCCCTTATTGTTCGGGGGAAAAACGAATTCCCATACCTATCCGTTCGGCAAAATATCTCTCTTAATTTATCGTTTCTGTCGGACCTGTAAATATAGTGGGGTTCTAATATGAAGTTCTCCGTGTCGCTCTTAAAGATATCTATTCTCAATTGTTCAAGCTATCTAAGCCATAGCGCGCAGCTTCCGAGTCTCTAGGAATGAGGAGGAAGAAAGACTGAGAGAAAATGAGAAACGAGGAGAAATAAGTTGAGACAATTAAGAAATCCTCTTTTTGGCGTCACACCGTCAGTCCCGCCATGACTGAAAAACCAGTTGTGTATAAATTACCTGTACTTGTCAAACAAATACATAGGAAGTCTGCCTTTACAAATGAGAAAGATCCGTACGTATGTACATCTCAAAATTGGAAAAATCGATTTGCAGACATAGAAGTGGCAATGTTTTGATAGTTAAGGAGTTGACAATTAATGATCACGAATATTTAGACACTTTATAGCAATTGTTATTTCAACTTACTCTCTCCCACTTGTCCGCCGTCTTCACTGCGCCCCCTTCGACAGTATTAAGGGACACAGAGAGGCGCTCCCACATCTGTCTTTTCGTGGTAGCCCCTTCCGGTTGTCGTAATGTCACGTAACGGTTGCCTATGATTAATTAGAACTAAATGTGTCTGCCTCAAACTAGTAAAACGGACGTGCAAAAATAAATATTACTACGGAACTGGATAATAATGATAACGTTATTAACAACCTCAACTAGGCTTGTGCGATGACCGATTTTGGTCATCGATTTTCGATGAAAAAATTTCATCGAAATGCTTCGATGACGATGGCTGTCATCGATCATCGTATAGAGTGTACACGATGATCGATGAATATCGATGATCAATGAATGTTGATGATCGATGAATTCCGATGATCGATGAATTACGATGATCGATAACTCTCTATGAACTGTCCAGTAGTGATGAGCGATATATCGCTGTCACCGATACTGAAAATTAGCAATCACAGCCTGTGACTAAATAATCGAAATCACTGTGACTGTGAATTCGGCGAATTTAGCCGATTTAACTCAGGCTGCTACCGCTGCTACCAACTGCACCAGTGCAACCAACGAATACAATGCTACCACTACTACTGCGTATTAACTGTGATTGAACGTGATCGAATACTTCTGTATCGTCTATCACAATCGTTTAGTCATCGCACCGCGATGACTAAAATCATCGTCGATGACTTCGATTAATCGACTCATCGCACAAGCCTAACCTCAACCGCCGTTAATTAGTTAAATCCATGTATTCATGACATAAAATATTATTTAACTCTTCTATGTAACGCACAAACATAAATGCTAACTTACACATAATTCATAATCCTAGGTTAAAAACTCACAGCCTTCTGTGGGTTCCATTTTCGTTCATTTAATATGCCGCCAAATTGCAATAAAACAAATTCGAAACTCGTAGCGGTGCGCTAAAAACGGAACACAAAACTGAGCCAACGGCTCTGACATCAGCTCATAGATTTGTTCAAAATGTCGTTCGATTGGGTCATTTTGCCGTTCATTGAAAACCTCAATGAATGAGTAACGACATTATGACCGACGACATTCCCGAATAACCCCCCTGGTTTCTTGTCGGAAGAACTGCATCACAACTGACATTTCCAGAGGCAATAACTAGAGGGAACCATTATCAGTGTACTCATAGGTCTAAAGTGTTTATAAAACACGCTCCGCTGTTTGGTGTCCCTTTGGAATGCGATGCAGAACTTTATGAATTTAGACTCACAATTGCAAGGATCATCCACAAGTTTGAAAATAGAACGACATGAAAAATGCACTGCTTTGTGACCAAATGCACAATTATCCTGAGAGAACTGTTCTCTTAAAACTGGGTCATTGCGATCAGAACTCGTCGTATAAAATAACTAATTGAATGAAAAAATATAAAAGTGCTTTCAACAATTTTAATCAGAAAAAGCAGAATACTATAAAAAATGAAACATGAAACGAGAAGAGAAAACGTTAATGCACACTAGTACCTAAGGGCTTGGCAAATGGTATGGAACCCATTCAATTTTATTACATTTGTAGGGATAACAAGACAAGGATGAATAAATTGATGGAACAGACTCATAATACCAATCAAACAATACCGTAACATATGTTACAAAAACAAGAAAAGGAAAACCAAACAAGTAGACCACATAAGCTTAAAGCTGAATGATATCAGGTTAAAAGTAACTTTCTGATCAAAACACACAGTTGCATGTATATCACTCTTGAAAAGTAAAGTAATTATAAAACTACATGTTAAATAACGGTACCATAGGTACCAATACTAACCAGACCAACAATTGTTAGATAAAAACGACCTGAAGAAAGCACGAAATACACTTCATTAAGGTATATGTAATGCATCTTGTTAAATTGACATCATCATAAGGTGTTAGCCAAGTCAATAAATAACACTGCTGAAAATCATGTACAGCCGTGCAGAATTGGAAAAATGTGAATATTTGAATATAAGGGAGTATACAATTGCTTGTTTTCATGCTTCACTGTAAGCCACAAATTTGCTAAAGAAAACAGTCATCTATAGAAAAACAGCCTCAGGTGCATCAACTACGTGTAGTAAGGTGTTATAGTCACGCTTACTAATTTCTTTGTGAGATATATCCAATTTAAATTAAATGAAATATCCACACGAGTAAATGTTAGTCATTGTAACCATCGAGTAAAAAATACTTTGCAACAAAGTACATACTACTTCGTTGAGAAAAAATCACGATCAAGGAAAACTTATTGCACTGTTGGCTAATTCACGTATCTCAAATTAAGAAAAATATTTAAGCGATTAGTGAGAGTGTATGACACAAATTATAACATAATGCACTCAATAGACTTGGACGTTTTGATTGCAATTCACAAAAGTTTCGACAAAAAACACAGATAAAGCACAAAAACAGCGTCATGAGAGAACAATATTCACATAATTCGCAATGTCTTATGATTTTTAGTATGGTGACTCAACGTGACTACATTCTGGGGAATCATTGGTTAATTGAAGTACGACATACTGCACAGCAAAATTGACAAATTGACGGGTCCACAAGTTTCCAGGAGGAAACAATAGAATATGCACTCAACGAAACCCATGGTAATGCAACCTCCATAAACTCCTAACTAAATATACAAATAATCCTGGTTTAGTAATTAAAGATAGAGCCAACACTGACTATTCAATCGCTGGCGATGGCAGCTGGAATGAGGAGAAAATATGACATTTTTTCATCAGCAGAAATGAAATTAAGTTAAATATTGGAATCAAAATTTAAATCAATTTCACTGACGCAACCTATTGGTATATAAATATTTATATTAAACCAAAATGACAACATTCAACACTATGCAATTTTTGGTACTGAAACTTGTAAATTAAATAAACGTAAGTAGCTAGACAATCACATTGGATATGCAAATAAAAAATATAGGTCCCTTACAAATTATGTAAAAAATAGTAAGTACATAAAATGTTAAACACAAGATGTCACATAATTAGAAGTGTACAGAATCATTTATAAGATATATTGGTACTTTTGATGCACTCAACAGACCCGATAAATCAGGGAACGTATGTACCATCATGCTGTATTTAAATTGAGGGAATTCAGGATATATGAAGGTATTTGATACTGACTCCAGATTCACAGATCCTCCAGCGAACCTCCCTTCGATGGACCACTCACTCATCATAAATGAAGCCGACATTCACGCCTGTAAAACCAAAACAGAAGAGGATCACATGAGAATGCACGAAACTTTGCCCCAAACACAACATAAAGGGGGTAAGAGGGAGATAACTCAGCAATGTTGTGCCCCATTTATATCAGGTCACAGCATTTTCTAGAATACCTAAGACAGGAAAACTATAATGAGATTGGGACTAGAGCCCAGTAAATTTCACAAAACGGAGTGTTTCTTCAATAACATCCCCCATGATAAACCAAGTGAGCATGAACTACGTAAGTGTACGTATAGATTTGGAAAATAATATTGTAAAAAAACCGGATTGGTGAGCTGCCTATATTACAAGTTACCTTTAACAAACCGAATTGTCTAAATTTTGGGATACTACTGGTTCCACCTCGGCTATGAGCCTCTCTATTACTGTCTTAAATTACTAGAGGCGCCTGGTAGGAACTAAGAATATTAACTCCCAGGCATATGCTTTTTGTGCAGTCTAATTTGATATGGTTGTCAAATAGGATTCCATACGGATAAGGGATACATCTTATTTTCCAAAAATGAGAGCCCGAGAAGAAGTATACGGAAACGACGTACGAGATGGGTGCTACATAATAATATCTATCCTATACCAGATATCCGAATTAGTATCCCGACATGGTATAAGGCATATCAAGAAATAATCACTATAGAATTTCCAGATCCAAATGAAAAGCAGTACTTGAAAATTAAATGCGTTCTCCGTTGAATAACTTTACCGGAGAAAGACGATGATGAGAAAAATGTGAGAAAAATCTCTCTCCAAAAATTGGAAAAATATAAATAACAAAATTGAGTCGGTAAAGAATGGATTACAATTGTGGGAATGTTTATGTTCTCGTGGTCTAAACTCACCCTTGCTTTACGACGCAGAGTCGGCATCACGTGGTGCCTGTAGAAATCCAAGATGGAAGGAACTTTGGTGCGCAGCAAAGTAGCCCCCGACGTATATCCATGTCGAGCGATAACCCAAGGGACAACTGATGTGAGCTCTATTTCTTTCCCCAAATGACTTTTCCTGTCCAATGCCCAATTAATCTCCAAGTCCATTTCAACTCCCATCTCCCTCTTCTCCTCCGCCTCCTCGAGCGCTCTCTTGAATTGTAGTTCGTGCACTACGTCTCCTCGTTCGTATGGCCTTCCGTCATTATCGAATGCCAAAAAAAGAGACATTCGTGCCAAGGATACTGCAAGCATACTAATGACACGTTCTTTCATCCAATCATGTTCTACCTTCCCTCCCAGATATATATTCGACTCGGAGAAGTCGGCGAATGAGTACACGATATTCCCATTCCACTCAATTCCATCGTAGAATTTTATAGGTGACTTCATACTACCGATATACCTAGAGTCAAAGTCAATCAAAACTTCCACGGCATAAAAACGTCTCAGGAATTTTAAGAGGCATAAAGTATCCTCGCCGACGTCGTAAATATTCTCGTAAAAACTCCGGGCCAGGGAAATCTTCCTCTCGTCCATGTTCAGAATCTTTGTCCGCCCCATCATGGAGTCGACGCAATCCCGCCGCAGATCCTCTGCTCTTGGAGGATCCCAACTCACTGAGAAGTCCTCTAGGCGCTTCTTAAGTCCAGTCAAAACCTCAGCAGACGACTTCGTGACACTCTCCAGAGACTCCAGAAGGGCATCCCGCTCAGACAAGGCCCTTTTCATATCTTCTAACGACACCATCATCCGAGTGTGGCAGGACAACTCCGTCTTGATGGCATCCATTGATTTGTTCACAGGCGACACTTCCGCCATCTCATGGGAGACTGCAGTAGATGGCGGACCGTCAATATGAACCCCAAGTGATGCACGGCGACGGCTCATCGCTATTTCCCTTCCTATGTGCACCACCTGGACCAACCTTAGGATCTCTTGGCGGTCCTCATCCTCGGGACACCTCACACTCATCTCCTCCGCCATATCCAGAGCGTTATAATGATTTCTGTCTCTTAAGCAAGGGTCTGCACCCTTCCTCAGTAGTGCCTCGACCCAATCTAACTTTCCAAGGTTGACTCCTTGGTGCAACAGAGTTCTCTGCCCAACTCCTCTCACGTCCACGTCCTCCAGGTCCTCCAACAGACCCTTGTACTGCTCCAGGGGACCAGTGACAACTCCAATATACAGCCTCTCCTGGACATCCATACCCGTACTGGAATCGAACACATTGATGGTAGACATGGCCTCCTGCACTGGTTTAGATGATAGTCAGCGTTATACTGTTTCCTGTGGAATGGAATCAGAGCTGATTTAAATCCAAGAAAGATATTGAAGGACAGATAATATTCTTCATTTACAAATCAATATCTGAAAAAGCGTTTATTTCCAATTACAATGACTATTAAAATGGACATATCAAGTAAAATCCTTCATTGGACGCGGGATATTTTCCCAAAATGCTATCATACGTTGACGCATAAACATTGCACTTCTACTTACTCAATCAAGGAGAAAACATTAACAATACAAATTCAGCCAACGGCTATTAACAATGTGGTAAAAGCTTAGCAGTTACTCTACAAATGCTACAGTATGATGATGGCTACATTTAACACAGCTATGAATAATAAATAAGTCCTTAAATAAAATATTTGGAATTCAAAGTAAAACTAAAATCAGTCCAAATACTTGACACCAATTATCTTATTTTCTTAAGAAACCATTGATCTCACATGCACTATGAACATCGATATTTGGTGTGTCACACATCACTAATGTAAAATAAGTAAAACAATTCATTCACGTAGGAAAGAAAATGATGAATGGGGAATGAACCTCTGAGGTGTAACGGTATTCCATCTAAAATCAAGCAACAAAACAATGCTAGGAGTAAAAGATCAACTGCTCAGGCTAGAACAATTTTCCTCAGAAATACCTATTTCCTACGTTTAAAAATCCAATAACGGAATTCTTTGACTATAACATAAATCGCTTCAACTGTTGAATGCTCTACTTTGTGGAATAATGATGACATAATGGGAGAAATAATGTTCTTTGAAATATTCCACTGGATTGATTTTATCCAACCGGTTTCGACGCTAACGCGTCCTGCTCAAGGGTACAGTCTCCAAGTTTTCTGGGAGTGTGAGCCACATATCTACCAAAATTCCCAAGGGGGTGGAGTATGAAAGTGGTAATTAAGTAGAAAGAGGGTGAGGGAGGAAAGAACAACTGAACCACCAATGGCGGGGACAAAGTGAGTAGGCGTGGAGTAGTAGTTTGCGGAAGGGGGGAGAAGAGTCGAGGGTATTATGAGTCAACAACTGTCAAGGTGAAGGAAAGAACTGCGGAAGCTCATGGTGGAACACCGAGGTGAACGGAGAAAATTTAAAATCAGTAGGTTCATTAAAAAGCAATGCATCAGGAACAACTTGTGTCTAAAAAATTTCATTTTTTTAAACAATCCAGTTGAAAACCCATGTCATTTACTTGTAAAATCTTGGGTGAAAAATTACCTCAATAAGATGGTGAACAAAACCTGATTATTCAATAACGGATTCTTATGTTCTATTTCTTTGGTAGTGAATTTAGTACCGGTTTTCCCTACATAAAGACATTTAGAATCATCACACTATTATAACCACACAACAATATTTCCAGAATATTCATCTTGTCCTTCGAGTTCAAAGGAGTTAGTTTTTCAATGGTAAGTGTATTGTAGTAACCTATTCTGAGCATGTTACATTGGATGTGTCTAGTTATTTTGTGGGTAATGGTACCTAAAAATGGGAGGTTACAGCATTCGTTAGGCTTGTCTGGAGTTATTATGCTGAGTGATGACGCGAGTGATATGATTTTACCTTTTAATTGCTTATCTAGTACTTTCTACACATATCGTTTCTACAGCCATTATATTCGTTTTTATTACAACCTTGGAGACTCTACCCTTGAGAATGACGAGCTAGCGTGGGTACAAAAAAATCCAGTTGAATATTACAAAGTGCATTATTTAATCCCATTATTTCATTGATATTCCACAATGTAGTGCCTTCGAAAGTTCATCTACATCTACAAAATACCCTGCAAGCCACCTCAGGGGTGTGTTGCATGGGGTGAATAGTCTCCAACATGCATTACAATATACCCTAATGTTATTGTAACTACGACTAATTATGCCTTAGCACAAATTGATAATGCTTGCCATGAGGTGAATCCTCACAAGCTTGCACTACACCACAGATGTTTGAAGGACCGTAGGTATATACCTTTGTATTTCGCAATTACACATTACATCACTTGACCTGGCCTTTAAATGCTGCAGGAGTGAATAGCCATTCATGGAATCGCTATTAAAATAAAATTCACGCCTAGTTGCCAAGGAAATTTCTATTGTTGATAAGGAAAATAACAAAAATATATATTTCCAGATAAAAACGCAATACTTATATTAAAACAAAATATAATACGGGTAAAATAAAATAGAAGGACGTTATTAATAACTTCATTTTTTATACGTTCTATGGTAAAAATTCACTTCTATTGTATACAAAATGGGAGTTCAATAGCCCATTGCACGAAAGAGCGAAGCACCATAAAGAATCGTCCAATGGCCAGGAGAAACGTCTTTTACAGTCAACTGGAAGGAAAAGTGAACATTAACATTCACATGCAACACTCACTCTAAGGTACGTATAATAACTGAAACTACTCCTAGTCCATACATTGTCAAAAGCTCAAACAAAGAAAATATTTCCCTTTCGTTGAGATTAACTCGAAAATTATCAACATTAAAACAACCTAAGTTTTCGCATCCCATAAAGAACACATTCTTATGAGAAAAATAACAAAACTAGACTGCCTGTGGAATAAGTGTCACTGAAACAATAGCATTGCCTTTATAAATGTCAACAACACTCGAAAAATCGCTTAGTCGGCACTCACCGACGAAAAATTCCACGGTCACTTCCGGTCTATCATTAGTCTGTATGACTAGGGAGTGACCACTCACCAGATATGTGATTTTAGTCAAACACATCACAATACAGTTATAAGCATTCATGATTTTTAAGATCTTCCGTGAAACAAATTTATGTCATAAGTTTTAAAGAATAGATAAAATTAAATTCTTGTATTGAACTCAAGTCGGGATTTGCGTCCATTATAATCAAAACCCCTTAATAAATATCAAAACAAGACTTTTCTCTTAATTCTAGAAAATACGTTCAATTTGAAATGATTTAAATAGCATCAAATAAAAGCAATCATAAGAGAGCTATAAGCTATAGGAAAACTTGAAAAATGTAACGCGGAAGATAAATAAGAAAATGTTTCTGATGCACCACAATTAATTATCAGGGTTTCCTGCTAAGAATTTCTCTCATTTTCCGGTAATCGATTAGATACACATGAGTGGATGAGCATGCACTTACCAGAACTGAAGGAAGAATTTATTGATCACTTATTTCGCTTAATAAACTAGGGGTTCTCCCACAGACTTCCAACCAGAAGGAGATGCTACCTGCGAATTATATTGAAGAAAATGACATAACGAACATGACATGAAATGACATGAAACATGACATAGAATTATGACAATCTTCTAGGTTAAGTACGACTAAATGAGCCACAATACTTCCCATACGCAAAAAGTAAAACATTAGCATTGGAAGTGAACAAAAATTAAAAAAAAATAATATGCTTTGTCCACAGTCTGCGAAGCCACCTCAAGGGTGTGTGGCAGGGGGTTAATTACAATTTATTCTGTTTAATTGTAAGAAGTAGACGATTTTAAATTTTTCGGTCTATCTAAATTTAAAAAAAAATTATAGAATTCATTTCCATGATAGTAATCGGATACATTATAAAGTAATATATACCATGATTACAGATGCTTCTTCAAGCCACGCACATACTATAGAGATAATGTTTCAAAAATAGAGGAAATAGAAAATATAAGATAATGAACACTACAATTTACAAATGAATGAAATGATAATTCACGATGTACTAAAAATGTCAACCGCTTCGCGACCGGGTACGGGAGAAGAGTATGCGAAATATTCACGGCAAATGATTATTCCTGAAAAAACCCATAAACGCAGCATAACCACCGCTACATGCTACCGCAACTATGCGAACGTAATAACATGAAAAGGAAGCACTATTATGTTTGGGAAAAACATACATGATAGGAAGAATATTTAAAAAGATATAAGAAACGTTCCTCGGAAATCCTTTTCGCAAAATATGCATGTCCTACTGCATAATTGCCTGAATGATTCCTATTAAGGAACGATTAGATTCTACTCGGTTTATGGTGAACGCGCACTGCGAGTTGGAATTAACGATTTCAGCATTGTGGGAATACTAAGGGAAACCAGTGAGTATACGAGAGTGAATACCTCCGTGTGAGAAACAGGACGCCACATAGACACAGAGTAGAGACCTGCGTAGCGTGTCACAACCTTGACAATTAAGCGACGCAGACACACCGTCAGACACAGAAGAAATGTCGAGAGTTGTTAATCCCAAGATGGTCGCTCGGCGAGCCAGCTACGAGAAGTCACGAGAAGCTGACCTTCAAATGATGTCTACTAGATGACAGGCCAATCGTCGCCACATTAAAGCTCTTGATTTTAAAGTACGGTCAACGTTTGATCTCGGCAAATGCCAACAATCGAGGCTTCTGATTGGTTCCCTACATGTTCCTTGCGCATCTAGCCATGACTGGCCTTTTTTCCATGGGAGAGATAGGGACTAAACAAGTTTTCACGAGATAAAAATTAATTAACTATATTTCATCGAATTTGAGCCATGATAACTTGTGAATGATTAAATTGCCTTTAATACTACATAATTTTCATAAAAATGTTATCCTCCAAAATGCGGGAGTCGGCCTGTATAATACGAGCCCAGCAGACGCCTCAAACGGCAGCAGACGACGTCGTCTGTAATATGAGTGGAACGTCGCGATATTATCCCCGCTCGTTAAGTGACATCTCGTTGATAATTGGCGGAATGGTATTTTAAAATGTTATAATACTACATAAATATTAGCTTACTTGTCAATTTGGTATCAAAAGGACTACGTATAGAATATTTCTCTGCAATAGGAGTAACACGTCAAGTAATTTCCCGACCATGAAATTTTTTATAATAGCCCACTACACTTACCTGTCCTACTGTCTAACATAAAAAAAGAAATGCGGAAGTCTCAGAGACTAGTAGCTACACACTTAGCTACCTCGACCGTGTTATGACATCCAGAAAGTTTCAGAGGTTTTCGAGAAGATCGGATTTCCGGCCGTGTGTCAACAAAGTAGGCTACGATGTCTGACAGAACCGACGCAGGCTCTGGCTTACGACTTCCACTGCGATCCAAGCCAGTGCTCCACGATCGATCCTGGATAAAATAGGTTTGTCGATTGGCAGTGTATCCCATTAGGTGATTTACTTCCAGGTCTGTAGGCGCAGACCAATTAAGTCAGGAGTGCAATGAACAGACAAACCAGAAAGTCGATGAGCGCTATGGGTGGCAGAGTGTGGAACAATACCAGTACGTGATTAAGCCTTTTGAATTGGTTGCTATTTTTAGTCTAATGAAAGCCATAATCATCTCCAAATTTTTATACTGATACAACTGTTCTATTCAAAAGAAATACTCAAGAGAATGTGATAAGATAATTTCATTGGAAGACGATTTATATGGTTGTATTGAACACAGTGGCGGATACAGAATAAACTCATGGGGGGGGGCGCAAGTTATCGCGACGATTGTAGCTTTCAAACTGACTGCCTGGCAGCGACTCTGCTTCCCTTATACATGAAGCTCGGTTGTTTCGAGAACAATCGGTGCCAGAATGTTCGCTTCCAGACTTTTAAGGAGTGTGAACAAATACAAACAGTAGAATATTCTCGACTTCTTCCGAACAAATGACAGACAGAATAACGTATGGAGATCACTAGAAGGCCGCGACTTCTCTTGTAGGTTAGCTATCTATGTGCCAGACAGAAACGTATAAAATACGATGACGCACGCGCGTGCTATATAAGAAAGTACAACTACTCGATAACTCGACTCAGAGTCGACTGACGAAAGACACGAACGAATAGCGTGCGGGCTGAATGGCGAGAGCGGCGCGGGCGGCAATTCGGGCGGCCCCGCAAGGGGGGCGCGTGCCCCCCGCGGCCCCAATATGTATCTGCCACTGATTGAACAACTTCAGTGCATATTCATTGCACATTGCCAACACAGCATTCGCACCACCATCAAAACACCTACCCACTCGGAGGATTTTAATCATTAAACAAATACGCTACAACATTGACATCACTATAATTGTACCACCCACTAATCACTATCCTATTCGGAGAATTTTCATCATTAAACAAACACGCTACAACATTGACGTCAATATAATTGCTCCATCCACCGATAACCAGGCCAATGAAGAGCATTTTATTAACAAAAAAATACGCTACATCATAGACGACACTATAATTACACATCTCTTCAATCACTAACCCACTCGGGAGGATATTATTCATTAAATAAATACGTTAAAAACATTGACATCACTAATTCTGCACCACCCACTAATCACTATCCCACTCGGGAGGATATTATTCATTAAATAAATACAATAAAACATTGACATCACTATATTTGCACTACCCAATAATCACTATCCGATTCCGAAGATATTATTAATTTTATAAATACGCTACAACATTGACATCACTACATTTGCACCACCCTCCAATCACCAACCCAATCGGGGGATTTTGTCTGCCAAAAAGTACGTTACACCATTCACCATACTACAGCTACGCTCCCCCCAAATCACCAACCCACTCCGGGGATTTTCTTCGTTAATGACCTTTTATAGTAATGACCTAATGCCCATTTCCTCATTTCCCCAATTTTTCACCGCTGAAAAATGTCTTTTTGCCGTCTTAACTT
Source organism: Pyrrhosoma nymphula (assembly GCA_963573305.1). Lineage (NCBI taxonomy): Eukaryota > Metazoa > Arthropoda > Insecta > Odonata > Coenagrionidae > Pyrrhosoma > Pyrrhosoma nymphula. The sequence goes on along the minus strand of OY754340.1, from coordinate 23,485,610 downwards.
TTCTCAAAACTGCACTTTGCCCTTCCTCAGCACCCAGAAATACGATTTTCACGTTGAAAATGGCAATATCCTATCCCACCCTAGCACTCGTTTTCACTCCATTGGCCTGCAAACCTTTGGGTTGAGGTAAATGCATATTTAAGACGTGAAAAAAGTCCGTATCCCTCTAACGGGACTTCAGAAAATCTCGCAATGTGGCGTCAAAATCTCACGAAAAAGTCTTACATTTTGTCCATTTCTCACGCCATCGCATTTGTTAAAATACACATTTCTTAAATTAGCTTTGAATAAGTCGTAAATAACGTAATAAGAAAGTTTTACATTATGGTTCCACAATGATAACAGTATTCAAAACGCATTACCTACTCTCAAGCATGAATCACGGCAGGTAACAGTTTCTGCCTTAACTTAGTCCAACTTAATATTATCGTCAATGAGCACGACTGCCGAGTTACCTAATGAATCCTTTCTGAGAATGTTACAATGCTCGCTGCATAATCTGAGATTAGTACACCGAAGATGAGATGCTGAGAGATGATGGTGCAAATAAAACTATAGAAATGCATTAGAGGACATGTACTTACACGTGAGAAGCTGAAAATACGACCCTGGAATCACATCTGAAACCAAAGAGTGAAGGGATGGTTTTCACAATTACACGCGAAACAAAAACTCGAACAAATTACTAAAAACAGGCGAGAACTGGAAAGGACTTCTCACAAGATTAACGGCAAACCTCATCAGACGAGTGATGATCACACAGTGGTTGATGTTTCTCCTAGCGACGTGTTACCCCAGAGAGCTTTGAATGCATCACGAGGTGACTGTCGCGGTGGAGTGAAGAAACTCACGACGTCCCAGACTGGTGGACATCGCCGACTCACAGGCACAACGTCCGAGAGGACCTCGTCAGCTTCACTCCACCCCGACAGTGCCACCCAAGGTCACTCAACGGCCGCTGTTCCCCAACCAACACGTGCCAGTGTTGCCGCATGTGCGTCGCCTAGTAAATTCCTTTGGGTTTCGCTTGGATTCTGGCAGTTCTAACGTACGGCGGCGTACTGTACGGCGCGAAATGGAGTAATATATTTCATTAATTTAACCCTCAAACGGATTCATGGCGAAGCCGCGGTACTTTGAGTTTTTGCATGTGCTTAAAAAATTTAATGTTAAAAATAAGGTTTTGAAACCATCAGAAATATTTAATTTTGTATGAGACTGTAAAGTGGTAAAAGAAAGCAGAGCTATCTGCCATTCAATTTATGTTATTTAGTATTTCTCGAAAAAGTTACACAAACTGATACCCAACGCCACCGCGGCTCGTGGAGTTCAAAAGGTGTTTATGATACTTATGTGTCTTTTATCCTGCTAAATGGATCATATTCAAATAAATATAACCCCTATTGAATAACTGTGGTGACAAATATTTTATTTTGTTTTAATTTTATTTGCATTCTATTCATTTCTAGGTTTATGTTGATACGAAGTAAATATAGTTAAAATATTTTTGGAGAGAGAAACGTTGCTCACACAGATATCGATAATGAATATAATCATTGAATTAATAATGCTAATAACTAATACAAGATATAACAAGTCTATGCTTTAGGTTTGCATAATAATCAATCATTTTTTAATGCAATTAAACATTTTCAAATTTCGCTCTACTGCTCAACGAAGTGGCTGGCTGGTCGACACCTCCACATATTTTATAAGGAATTCCATTCCTAGGGAGAAAGCTTGGAAATTGTTTTGATAATCAATTCATAATTTTGCAATGGAGGAAGGAGCTGGGCAAGGGGAAGGAAAGGGTGGTGAGAAGTGATGTTTTGGAGGCTGTGTAATGGGTTCAGTATTTCCATGGATGATTAGGAGGAGTCAGTCGAGTTCCGGTAGGGGGTCTTCACTGTTTGTTCCTGAGTTCAAGGGAAACACAAACACATATATGAGAGGATAACCACCATAGTGATTTTATTTCTGAAATAATACACTGCATGGAGACGGGGAGGAGTATGGTGCATGTGAAGAATCGGAGATTAGAAGAAACCTGAGGAATGGGCTCCGAGAAAATTAAATCCTTATTTTTGAACAACCCCATATCCCTCCAAGTATCCTATCCCTCTCACTCCGGGAAAACAGTCAAGACCCTTTTCTAGGAACCCGCCTTCCCTTTTCTTGCCATTATCACCAATGGCAACACCGAACCCATTACCTTGCCTCCAAGTCACCACTCACCACCACAAGTTTCTTCCAAGACCTGCATGAATGAAACATACTTGCGCAATGCCACGACCTAATGTGTTGCTGAAGCTTCGGGAGTCTAATATCGATATCGTCATCATTTTAGCTAATATGTCCTCCAGAAAGTGACCCCTTTGATGTAACGTAAGTATTTTGCCATGAATAGCAATCACATATTTTATTCTGCGTCTCTTTATCATCTTGCTCCTTGATCGCCTTGCTCCGGAGATAAATTTGCTAGAACAATTTTATTGTTTATAGGGAGCGTATCTTAACAGATCCATATCACGGACGTTTCTTAGTGGCAGCGAAATAAGGCTGACAGTAAAATGCAGCAATGACGATGATCTGAATGGTATACGTGTAGAAAGAGGGAGTGATTTTGGTGCAGATGGAGAAGAAGACATTGTAAGAGTTCTTACTAATTATGAGGATGTTATCTACTCAGAAGAAATTTGAGAGACAGAGCAAGAAAAATGCAATTAAGAGATTTTGATAAAATTCCATCCAATATGAAAAGATCGAACAAAACTGTGCTATGGTATTCAGTTATTTGGTATAACGTCCGCCCATAATATTGTGAAAGGTGGAGTATATAAGGTGTTTTTCCCTACAGAAAGAAGAATCGAGGAGCCAATTATTCCTTTGGCTTATCTATTGACAGGAGACATTTACATTCTATTGTTAATTTCACTAATGCGTAATGTTGGACCAAGAAAAGTGTCACATGGATTCCTGTAATTAGCATTGAAATGGAAGCATTTTTTGGAATCTTGAATGCAGTCGAAAATTTGAAGACCCTCAAAGTAAGTGCACCTCTGCTTTGAGGTAATTAGTAAGGGCATATGATTTTTAGGGCTACGATGTTATAAGTAAGCTTCAAAAATATTTTTAGATGTAAGATAATTGGCGATAAACAGACTAGGTCAGAGAGATGGAGGTCTGAAAATCTTGCACCAATTAGAACAATTTAGAAAGCCAAGAATTTGATTTTGGGATAGTATTATTTCCCTGGTGAGTGCATTACGATAAATGAGCAGTTAATTAGGTTCTGAGGACGTTGTCGGAAGATTTTTTGAGCCAGTGATATGTTTTACAGGGTATCCTCTTCAAGGTACTCCATATTTTGTTAAAGTAAACGGGGCAAGAGCACTCCTGTATTTAGGAGAGGGAATCATATAGGAAGTCTGTCGTCATAGGTTTGGGAGTAAACGTTATGCTTCTTCCAAAACTTTAATACTGTTCAGCTGTCTCTAAACATAAAACAATATGGATTAACGATGGTGGGGACCCTGCGATAAAAATAAAATTCATACCGGTGAACTTTCTTCCAATTCGATCTCATGCCAAATATTCATTGATTTTTGGATTTGGATGTTATGTTCCTAAAAAGAGAAATCCAGTCGATTGTTGTCATAAATGCACCTTGATAAAACAATTCCTTTGGAAACAACGTAAACCGGAAATAATATTTTACTTTAATGCTACCAAATGTGGCACAGATATTATGGGTATAATGGTTTAGTCTTAAACGTGCAGGAGAAAAATAAACATGGTCGGGTGGATTTTTATGAAGTTTTTCAACGTCTATGGCATTTCAGTCTATTTCCTTTTATCAAACTAAATCCCCAGTTGAAAGCGTTGATAGTGAATTAGGTGGACCGCCAGCGTAGTTTTCTGAACAAATTGTAGGAAACATATGGTGAGAAAACTCGTTATGTGACAGGAGGACGAAGTGCGCTCGAAAAAGGTGCATTTATAGTATTCAGGGTACACCATTAGAAATTATACATATTGACAGGGAACATGAGCAAGAAAAACAAGCTATTGCAATGTTACTAGTGCACGATAAAAAGGAAGATATTCCAAACCTATGACCTTAGTTACCGAAACATAAGCGAAAAACATTTCTATGTATTTTGTGATGCATGCAGGAAAATTGCTAAAAACATATTTATTTGGGATGTCTTTGGCAGAATATGTGTTCATTAATTTTTGTTATCCTATATTACTCTTTAATGTGTATTTAATTGTCATTAAATATTAATCAAACATATATGATTTATATTTATCAACGTAAACACCTAATTGTTACTTTACGGCGACGGCAGCCGCGCCGGGTGTCCGTTTGTCTCACAAAATTCAAGAATCCGTCTGTGGGTTAAAGATATTATTGTGTATATCCCCCTCCATCCTACTATCTTCCTATGTTTAACCATTTAAGGTAGTGCAAGCGAAGTATCACTTTACAAAGATTTTGATAATTTAGAACTCATTTTAAAGAAAATAATTCATCTTTCCAATTATATAAAAATATTTAGCCGTAGCCAAACTACATCTAGAGCAATTTTCCTGAAATTCAAGCAGTTTTTTTATGAGATAGATTACAGCTGTGCTCTCCGGAGGGAGGATATTGAAGGAAACAGGAATTTGTAACAACTTCATTTCGTCAAAAAAATAACGCTGTGTAGCCTGTATGATTTTTTAACTATTAATAAATATATAATCAATTATTCACTGCTGTTATTTTACTGCATCACAACAAACCTTCTCTTTTAAGGGATTTTAACCGTGCAGCGTAAAAATGATTCAAGTTAGAGACATACGTAGTTATATTTATGTAATTACTGAGGAATGCTATCGTTCATAGCTATATTTTTGCGCCATTAACATATTTCAATATATACTTAATATATATATGTCCGTATGGTACTAAAAATAAGAATAAACAAAATTAGACTATTGTACTCATTAAGATAAAAACTCTCTCTAAAAAGAATATCGCTCAAACAACCTTGTTTTACTTTTCTCGGTCATGCTTAGCAACGTTGCAACGAGGGGAGAGATCATGCAGAAAACATTCATGAACTAATTCAAACGAAGTCCACCACTGAATTATCCTGAGCATACAAACGTAGAACGTTCATTGAATGTTCACGTGTGAACTATTCATTTGAGACTGTTAATAGATCGTTAACTTCCAGTCGACGAAGTACTATTAAAAAACTTCTTCTTGGTTGAACATTTTCAGAACGTCTTTAAACATTTCAAACTATCCTTTTCAAGTTCAAAATCTTGTTTATTTACAGTAATATTGCATGTATATTCTTGCAATGTGTCAAAAGAACTTTCAATAACTTAAGTCAAATAACTGTTATCGAGATGTGATGGCATTTCTTCAGACTATCAAGGAATTGGTATTTCATAATTATAGTTCTCGAAGTTATATTTACCCACTAGGTACATACGCCGTAAATGAAGTACAGCCACTGAATGACTAGATACATACGACTTTCTGTACGCCGATACTTATGATACGATAATATCGTGCGCTTGAAAATGCGCGTATAGTCGTAGGGTGCCTGGTAATGTGACATGGGTGCAATTACATTAAGAAGATACAAGAAAGGATGTTATAACGTACTAAAATTACCCACCGCAACTGCATATTCATAGTAATTATTTGCAAATGATCATATTTTGAAAGAGCAGGGAAGTCAGTGGTGAGGCAAAACGATATGAATCGAGAATCATTTCACGAGAATTATTATTTTAAATAATACTTCATGGTTCATGTATTATTATTAATTCAAAAACAGTTCAGCCGAAATTTACCAACGCAGAACATTCTTTGAACATTCTATGAAGTATTCCGATGAACGTTCATTGCACTCTCTGTGAGTGCCAATTGAACGTTCATTGGATGTCCTTCTTGAATGATCTTTGAACGTTTATATAGTCTTCACATAATGTTTGTTGAACATCTTTTGCACTATTTATTCCCCATTGGGAAGACAGTAAATGATACATCCAGGATCATTAATATTTGAAGACGTTAAACATGCCACTTTGTGCCTGAAAGATAACAGAACCTTAGATTATGACACATAACATTTTTTTCACCAATAATAAACTATCCAAACCCTATTTATTTAACCATAGACAAAAGGCAAAATGAAGTCTTTTAAAATGAATGATTTTTAATATTGAGATGTCTATATGGCGTGAAATTTTATTCTCTACAAATTGATTTCATATGTTTTCTCGTAGGAGTATCTGTTTCAAATAGATGTGGTCCTGAAAAGTCGCAAAATGTAAGTTTCCACTGAAATGAGAAACTTTCCCGGTTTCTAACTTTTGGTTTCGGCTTTACTGATGAACCGAATTTTAAGATTTATATACTCATTCTATGCAGTGTTTAACACTAATTATTATTAAAAGGATGTCATTTTTCAACTGACGCACGGTTTTCAAGCTACAAGCACAAATCTGAAAAATTGCAAATATTTAATTATTTTTGGCTCCTATAAGATAAACTTACCTCCTGGGAAAGAGCAAACTCAGATTTCACTTACTCAGGATCAAGTGAAAGTATTGAAACGATTTCCAGATTGCTGGGAACTAATTCCTCCAAAATTTCTTATTTCACTTTCTTATACTGGCAAGAAGCAGTTTAAGGTAGAATCCACTAACTATTGGAGCGCGAACTGAGTTGCGATGTCAGTTTATGCCTAATGATGAACTTCGTCGCTGGGCAATTTAGTTTCATTGGGATGATCTGGTTGAGGGCCGCAGAAATTGACGCGACATTCATTTCAGGGCCACTGGCGTACTTGGTCCGTGCACTGCACTCAATATGGTCGCAATATCAATGAATCAGCATTTAAGCGTTTTTGGAAGAACACTGAAGAAGGATTATGTTGGATCTACTCAGGATGGCGGTCTAGTAAATTATAAATACGTTAACCATAATGATGTCATTGGAAGGTTCCGTTTAAACCATGGTCTGCACATGGAGCACATATTACATTGTACAAAAATTATACTGACATGGACGATTTAAACCTGGATAGCGTCGATATCGATAAAAAGGACCATTTTGAAACCGCTACGGACTTGGAGGCGATTATCAATGACAAATTATAAAGGGAGGTGTCGATTAACAGGATCTGATCAAGAAATCACTCAGGCTTGCGAAATTATTCTAAAAATAGCTGCTCGAAATAGTGTGTAACAATACAAAGTAAGAGCTGCGTTGGTGCGCGAAACTAAATTTTGACGTGAAGGCGCGCTGGAATTCCATCCCAACAATGTTAGAGTCGCTAGTAAAGACAGAAGTCGCCATCTGCGAGACTTTAACCTAATTCAAGGTAAGGAGATAATTGAGACATTGGACATTGACGTCCTCAAACTCTTTTGGAGGCAATTGAACCTTTGAAACTTGCTCTTGAGGATATAAGTCGACAGTACGAGACGTTGATGAGTGCTGACATTGTTTTAGAATTCATGTGCAACGAGCTCTTCAATCTGAATAATATCACAAGTACTTGGCTCATGGAATCTTTACTTGAAGTTTTGCGTTAAAATTTGAATAAAAAATGATGTCATGAACCTCTTGCGCAGTCTCCAACGTCCATCTGTAGCCCCGTCCAAAAACTACGCTAAACAATCGAAGGAAATCTAGTGCCTGGTCTATTTGAGATCAACGATGTAGAAAAGATCATCGAGGAATCGTAAAATGATGCTGGATATGTTAACCTGTCTCTTTAAGATGAATTGAATTTGTTTCTTGGCTAATTAATTGCAGTGGAAGGGCATTAGAGTTTCAAATGTCACAAGCCCGAACTGACGATCTTCAGGAACTCTGGCCAGCACACCAAACAACTCCAGTAATTTCGCAAATCAAGGATATTCATTAAACGAAATATTTGGAAGATGGATGAGTTTTCTGGTGACCAAGATTTCTGTACAAAATAAATATCTCGTCTGCCTGACAACTCGCTTAATCCTCTTCTATTCATGAAATATTGCTATAGGAAGTACAAATGTATTGATTTAGAACTAATCATGAAAAATATACGATAAAACGGTGTTCATCACAAAAATAAGTTTTTGACTTGTAAATTGGTGAAGATATGGTAAAATCAGTAATAAAAGCAGTTTTTTTAAACCCTTGTCCAAGGCGTGATCAATCCGTCAACTGTAGATAATTTTTTTCATTTTTTGACTTAAAACATCCAAAGAGGTTACAATTTGGTGATATTAATCCCTTGAAATGCAAGAAAGTAAGTTTAAGTTACTTATAATTCTACCGTAAAAATTCTACCGGATGTTTGAGGAACTCTGGGAAAAATAACGCAATTATGCTCAGTACGCCTTTCCTATTTCTGTGTGTTATCCAAATGTCACTATGTTTAACGGACTGGAAAGATAAGCGAAACTTTAAATTCTAAGCAGAGTTGGTTCCTGTATCACTATAGTGTCTCAGAGATACGAAAAATGCAGAAGAGATAATGTTTAATGATAATAATGAGCGTATGGTCTCAGAAATGCATTTTTTCACGGAAAACGCAGAGCGTAAGCAAATGCATGTATAAACTGTACCGAAAACTTTCGGTCAGCAATACACTAAACTGGATATTATACGCATTTATAATTGAATCCGCGGAACTTACAATCGATAAAGTTGAAACATATGCTTTATCTGAGAAATAGACAATATTAACTGTTACGCTCTTATCTTTTGATAAGAATGTGTAGTCCGAGTAAGAAATGTTAGACACTCAGAGAGCTTACAAAGCGAAGGAGGATAATTTAATTGATAAATTCAAACACTTCCAACTACCTGGAGTTTGCGACAAGTTAAAGGCTTTGCATTAGCTAGAAGAGCGATGCACTGCAATTGGAGGATGAATTCATTAGTTCTAATGAATGTCGACTTGGAAATTCTACCATGCATACAAGGATATAGGGTTTTGAATAGTTGCTTCATATTTCCTGTAAGACATGTACAAAGGCATGGAATGCTTATGAGGAAAACGAAATAACAGTGTGAGTGAGAGAACATGAAAAATTGAAAATGCTCTCAGATATGCAATTGGTGTTGAGGTTGACTGTCCTAAACAGGGTTTTGGAACATCAATTGATGGCCACAAGGTTCTTAGGTAATCCAACTCTTTTTTTTTCCCTATCTGGACGTAATTCATTCAGTGGTGCGCCCCCCACTATGGGGGGTTACATATGGGGGGTGCAGGGGGCGCCCCCCATATGTATCCGCCCGCATTGCCGCCCCCGCCAATCAGCCCGCACGCCATTTGTTCGTGTCTTTCATCAGTATGGCACATAGATAGCTTACCTACGAGAAAAGCCTCGGCCGTTTTAGTGATCTCGATACGTTATTCTGCCTGACATTTGGTGCGAATATTCCAGAGTTCGTATTTGTTCACACTCTTTAAAAGTCTGGAAGCGAACATTCTGGCACCGAATGTTCTCGAAACAACCGAGCTACATATATAAGGGAAGCAGAGTCGCTGCCAGGCGGTCAGCTTGAAAGCTACAATCGTCACGATAACTTGCGTCCCCCCCCTTGATTTTTTTTCTGTATCCACCACTGAATTCGTTGACATTCTATTGCACTGCGTGCAGCATCTGGTCCACATGAATTAAATTTCTTCAAATTTCCAATATATAAGACTGATGGACAGAAATACAGTTTATATAAATCTTTCCATTGTATTTTATGCCACTTTCCTTGCGCAATGTACGATGTAACCGTGATAATTAGTGCTGTGTTTCAGCCAATTACAATATTTTTTGAGGTAGCGCAGGAATGAAGGAGTATATACTACAACACATTTATAATATTCTCCACCTGGCAAACATCCAAGACTGATCCTAACAAACAGCATAATATGTTGGTCACTGGTCCCAAACATCTGATTACATCAACTATGGGCACTCCTTACAAGAGAATAGAGAATGTTCATGGTGAAATTCTAGGCCTTCTTTCGTCCCCAACGTAAATTCAACCCCTGTGCAAAGATAAACTAACGAATTCAGGGAGAAACTTAAACTTAAAATAGATAAATCAATTACATATAAGTTGGTAATCATTTTTCACAGATTTATTTTTTTAAATAAATTAAGGTGGATTACTGTCCAAAGTAGAAATATCCTAAAACTGGTTTTTGTATTTATGGAGTACTTTCCTGTATTTTCGAGGCCGACGACGTACAGCCTCTTCTCATTACATTCATGTCGATGTAAGGCTGAATGAGAATTACTTCCTTCTACCTTCGTAATATAAAATATCATTTAAAATTTCCATATTATAGGATAAGGTTTAAAATATGAGCAATCATTTTTTATTTTTTTTTCTCAAATACGAGTTTGATAGACAAAACGTCAATAGTTTTGTTTGTATTTTCGGAAAAGGTAAAAAAATAACGAATTATTATTTTTTGAACTTTCTATGTTCATTTATTTCCTTACTATTCCTATCGCATAAAAATTTTGCAAATGACTTTGAAATGAAGTAAATAATATTAATAAGATAAAGATTAACTAAAATCTATGTAAGAAGTAACAAACTCAAGGTTGGGTTTTAATGCGCGATGACGGTATTTTTATATATGCTATTATTTTTTCAAATTCTTCAAATGAAATATTTTCAATTTTTCCGCTTTATTTTTTAACGATTCACTTTGTTAATATCCAAGCTTATTGTTAGTTACGGAATTCAATACAAAATTATGTTACAGTAATAAAAATTGTATTTCGAATATAATAGCTGTGCGCAGCATGATACTGTGTGTCAATGGTTAGCGAAATGTAGTTTAGGATATACACCGTGCCACATATTCTTCAGTAACCTGGCAGGATTACTAGGTGAGGCACGAAAATGGGTCTTCAACAAGGTTTCTGAACAGTGTTTTTGGCATACAAAATGTGTCGTTTCCTCGCAAGAAGTTATAGCAACTTGCGGTGTATTTTTCCAAATTGATGTACGGGAATAGCTGTAAATGTTCTTGTTCGTACAGAGTAAGATATTTAACAAATGAGGTCAATGATGTTGATATAAAAGAAACGTACGTATTTCGGAATCTCAAGGAATACAAAGGGTAAAATTATATATTTCCCTCTCAAAATTATATGAATATTTGGATAGATAACTTAAATACTCAGGAGGATGAGTGTAAGGGTCGTAAGCCATCGACAAACACTTAAAAATACTCCCAGGTGTCCATCAAAAGTTCCGCTAATGCTGTATGGGATAAATAATCTCTTATCGGAGAGACGTACGTTTGGCAACGCTGACACGCGCTGGTAGTTTGATCGCTAGTGTGACGAGTGTCCTTGACGGTGAACAATTGGGATGGAGTGAGAAGCGACCTCTCTCAGACCACCCTGCCAGGTCATGCGTCCATCTCGGGAGGAAGAGGCCAAGGCAGTTCTCTCAATTTTCGAAAGTGTGTCTCTGTGTTTGGCTTCATCCTTGATCCATTGTCTACTCGCCCAGCTCATTGATTTGTTCCAGAATTCTGTATCGCGTGATTTACAGACTCGACTTTCCAGTTGTCACACGTAAGCACAAGCATTATTTTCCTGTTTTTCGCATTGTCAGGATGAAAACACTTCTCTGCCATGTGCTCTCATGTTAGCAGTCGTGAAATTTGACTTTCTCGGAGAGGATTCTAGGGGTTCTTTGTTGATTTTGCTTATGCACGAAAGTGGCCAGTTCGACAAAGTTGTAGACGAAAACTCTTATTGTTATTTGTGAGAGGATATGAATTGAGAATTGAGTGAAGATTATCTACTACCACTACGAGTTCGTCTTCGGAATAGAGACATTGATTGAAATGAATTTTCCTTTGCATTGAACTTGAGACTTTTATGAATGCAACGGGGCGAAGGATGTAGCGGCCTCTCAAAATGGTGGAGTTTTCAATTTTGTGTTTTCAATCGCGATGTGTTGTTTATTTATGGCCTCAGCTTCTCCAGTCTTTCAGCTTAGTCCTCATGTTAATTATTAAAGCCTGATTAAACGCCAAGGAATTATTGGTTAACATTCTACTTAATACGCTGAGGGTAAAACATATAAGAGTGCGAACGTTACCATATCTAATTAATGATTTCCCAATGCATCTCAGTTTTTTTTCAGAGTAATCAGAAAAGAGCTATCTGTTTAGTAATTGTAATATTTGAGTGTTTGCAGAGTAAATTTCCTTTTTACCCACGTGCATTATTTGTTATCTAATAATGAGCGTGAAAAGGTTCCGCTACAATAATAGAGTGGGCAAGTGATGTGGAAAGTCATGAATTTACTTGCGCGATCTATTTATCTGCCTTTTTGGAATGAAGTCAATCATCTACATCTACAAAATACTCTTTAAGCCACTTCATGGGTGTGTGTCAGGGTGTGAGTATTCACCAACATGCATTACACTATACCCTAGAGATAGTGTAACTACGACTAATTATGCATTTGCATAAATCGATTCTGCTTGTCGCGAGGCGAAGCATCACAAGCATGCACTACACACCAGATGTGCTCACAATGGAGAGGGACCGCTAATATACATGCATCTTGCAACCACAGAAATGGACAGAGACTTAAGACTCATGAAGAAAACATGCATGGCGTGCTGATAGTACTAGGTAAAGGATAAGGGTTTAAGTATAAGGAAGTGTTACTACTACTAAGAGCTACACTACTCATCGTCAAACCTAGATAAAAGTCTCATTGGCAGCTGTTATGGTCCCTTGTCGATCGGGAGAAAAATGGCATATTTAATCTGTCCGTTCTGCAGTCAAGTTCCCTTATTTTATTCTCATGATCTGATCTACCGTAGTATGTCGGATTTCTTAAAATATTATCAAAGTCGTCAGAGAATAGACCGGTTTGGAACATACATCCAAGTAAACTTAGGAGCGCTAATGTCGGAAAATAGGGACAATATTCTCAAAACGCGTACTCCAGCAAAATAAATTATATCAAATGTAATAAGCACTTCCTGTGAAATGCGCCCACCTAATACCCATAAGCGTGGAAAAGAATCAACTGACACTCAATCTGCAAAATATGGCATTAACTTTGAAGTAGTTAATTGCCTTAGCGTTAAAAACAAGCGCGCCTAAATCGAGTACATATTTCAGGACGCAGACGTGGTCATAGGAACGGAGAGCTGGCTTACAGAGGATATAAGCGACAGATACGTTTTTCCTCCAGGATATAAAATCTACAGATGCGATCGAACAGGTGGCTGAGTTTTCTAGCAGATAAATCACATTTACACAGCACCACCCACGAAATAACTGACAATGAAATACAAAGCGTATGGTGTACAATTAAACAACGAAACAAAAGGATTATACATGTTTGTTCTTTTTATAGACCTCCAAACTCCGAATTTGATATTATTTACCAATTAGAAAATCAAATATCCGCATTTACTCTGAGAGACCGTAAAAGTGTAGTAATTATTGGGGGAGATTTTAATCTGCCATCTATAAATTGGTATTCTTACACTGTAAAACCGAATTCAGGAGATAGAGTTATCAGCGAGATCATACTCAACACACTTGCTAATAACTCACTTGCCGAAGTAGTTGACAAGCCTACGAGAGGAAATATATTATAAGACCTTTTTGCAGTAGGCCATCCTAAGTTTATTAAACAACTCGATATTATTGATGGAATAAGTGATCACAGAGTAATTTTTGCAACCATAAAAATTGAAGTAGGGTCTGCTGTAAAACCGTAATGCAATATATATTTATTTTTATAAGTACAACTTCATAAAAATTGGCGAGATGCTTAATGATTCGTACACGGAATTTGTAGCCAAAACAGAAGAAAAAAAGCACTGATGCATCATGGAAATATTTCTTAGAAATTCTACGCCAGGGAATCAACGAATATATTCCGAAAAAATAGAAGTGTGATAGTAAAGAACCTCGCTGGTATAACAATGATGTAAGGAGGGACCTTATGAGACAGAGAAAACTGTACAACTTGTTCAAAAAGTCTATTACGTTAGGTGACGAATCGAAGGAACTTGAAGCAAAAGAAAGTTACGCTGCGCAACGCTCAAAAACCAATAAATCAATGCGTACTGCATTGCGAAATTTCATGAAAAAAGTACTCGGTAAATCACTCGAAGAAAATCCGAAATCTTTTTGGTCATATGCGAAAGAGCTTCAGGTAAAATCTTCAACCTTAGATCTGCTATTTGATAAAGATGGCAAACTTGCCACCAAAAATATTGACAAAGCTAACACCTTAAATTCCCACTTGGAATGTGTGTACACTCCAGACGATACTGCATGTAATTTTGACATTTTATTCACTGAGAAACCGATGAAAGAATTCTCTATTCAACGCAATGTGATAACTAAACAGCTACAGTCGATAAAAATAGTAAATCTCCGGTTCCGGTGGGAATACCCGCGCGTGTCCTCAAGGAATTAGCGGCACAGATCGCACCGTTGTTAGACATAGTATTCAAGAAATCATTGTCTGAAGGAAAGATATCATTAGACTGGAAAACTGCAAACGTTACACCGATATTCAAAAAGTGAAACAGACACGACCCAGGGAACTATTGACCAATTTCATTAACGTCAATTATAGGCAAGATACTCGAACATATCGTCGTTATCAATATCATGACGTTCCTGGACAGTCGTAACTTCCTCCATGGCTGTCAGCACGTCTTCCGGAAAGGTAGACCATGTGAAACACAGCTCGCGCTCTTTTTACATGACGTTCTCAAATATGGTGAATCGAAAAGACAAGTGGACGCGTTATTTCTATATTTTTTGAAAGTTTTCGAACCGGTACCTCACAACAAACTTTTATAAAAATTACAGTCATGCGGGCTAAACAAAACAGTAGTAAACTGGATACGCAACTTTCTGAGTGATCGTAAGCAAAAAGTAGTTCTTGACGGAATTAGCTCTGATGCAAGTTAAGTTACATAAGGTGTCCCACAAGGAAGCGTAATCGGCCCCCTTTTGTTCATTGTATACATACATGACCTATGCTCTCGAATTAGCAGTAAAATACGTTTATTTGCCGACGAAGCCGTCATCTATCGTGAAATTGGTGATCACTTTGAATTTGAAACTCATTCATCGGATTTGGTTAAACTCGAATGTGTGGGGCCAAGACCAGGTAGTCGCAAGACGGGTGGGGCTCAAGCTCGCGAGGATCCTAATGCGCAACTTTTTCCCCAGCTCGGAGACCCAACGCCTGCCTCTCTCCTCGACCTTCGCAGCGGGAGGCTGCCTCACCAAAACCGACAGTGCTCACTACAATTTAAACTTAACCAACTACGTCATATTTAACAACAAACTAATATTTTCATCGTACTCCCGATAATTGTACGAGTAAGTACATCTTTTAATCGTCGTTCTACGGTGAAAATTAACAATTTTCCGAACATTGCTATAAACGTGGTCATTAGCAGCGGAAAATATGGCAACAACGCAGAGGACCCCCTCAAATTTTCCCTTTCTTTCCATTTGAGATAGCTTGCAGAGGTTTTAAACGGGTGTAGCTTTTACAATTAACGTAATTCGTTCTATTAATCTAGTTTTAAGACACTGTGCTGTAAATGTGCTCAGAAAAGAAAGAAACTGTCTATTTGCGTCAGCCTGTGTCGCTCTCTAATTCAGATAGAACGTGAGCCACAAAGCTGTGTAATAGATTTCATTGTAAATCCATTGAATTCAAATCACAAGTCGAGGTTGTGGCAAGGTAGCCCTCCGCTGTTTGGGACGGGGATAGAGGCAGGCGTTGGGTCTCTGAGCTCGGGAAAGGGTTGGGGATTAGGACAATCGCGAGCTTGGATCCTACCCATCTTGCGACTACCTGGTCTCGGCCCCACATGATCGAGTTTAACTCCGGATTTAAACCACGTTCATGTGTGGAGCCAAGAGTGGGGTCTCGAATGTAATCTGAGCAAATGCACGGCGGTACATTTCTTGCGGAGGTCGTTCAACAATCCCCATATATATGCTGTGGATGGTCTTAACATAAAGGCGACAGATGAAGTGAAGTATCTAGGAGTTACGATGACTTCAAACCTATCTTGGGGAACACATATAACAAATATTTGTGACAGAGCTCTGAAGAAGCTAGGATTCCTCAAGCGTATTGTGGAAACATTCTCGGATGAAAAAGTAAAAGAGAGGTGCTGTTTCGCACTCGTCTTGACACACCTTGCATATGCAGCGAGCATATGGGATCCGGAGCAGGAATATTTAATCCAGAAACTTATTAAAATACAAAGGAAAGCTGTGCGATTCGTCAAAAACTGTTACGTGCGTACATACCGCGTTATACAGATTTTGAACGAATTAGGCTGGAACCCGCTAGAGACTCGGCGGCAGCGCGCTAGGCTTAGATCACTTGAGCAATTAAGAATAGTTATCTTTAAGAGCAACATGGAGAACATCCTATTAGAACCCCACTATATTTCCCGGTTTGACAGAAACGATAAATTAAGAGAGATATTTTGCCGAACGAATAGGTATGGGAATTCGTTTTTCCCTCAAACAATTAGGGACTTCGTTAATGGTAGTTTCGTTGGGTCCCCTTGGACCACAGGTATACGAGACCCAAGGAAGGGGTAATTAGTGCGGTCCTCGCTCGAAGAAGACCCCTTTCCGGACCCTTCCTCGGGCTCCGAGAGATAATCCGGTTCCGCGGGCCCAGCGTGAGGTTACCCCGGCAGACATGACCATCCGTAGTACATTTTTTACTTTAATAATTCGGATGCTTAGAAGTAAATAACTAACTTTATGTTACTCCTGACGGCTAAGCGATTAGGTACGTCTTTTGATCGAGGTTCTACGATGAGAAATAACGATTTTACGAAAATCGAAGTGATTTTAACCGATTGACTCCAGAAAATTGGCAACGCCAATTTTATGGAGTCAATCGGTTAAAAATTGTGTTCCAGTTATGGCACCTGCTCCTGTAATATCAACAAGAACCCCACTTTATTTCCAGGTCCGACAGAAACGATGAATTAAGAGAGATATTTTGCCGAACGGATAGGTATGGGAATTCGTTTTTCCCCGAACAATAAGGGACTATAATAAATGCTAGGCGTAATTTCATTAGAGCGTTTCCTGTTTTCTTTAAACGGCTGGTGTCCTAACACCTCCCGCCACACGCCTATTGAGGCGGCTTGCGGGGTAATATGTAGATGTAGATGAACAAGATGATGTAAACATGCGATTTAATTCCTTACGATACGCTAATTGACTACTACTACAACTGTATTAGTGTTCTTTACTAAGGATATTTGTTCGTCCCTGAAAATTATATCCGGTACTCTTGTTTTGTTTTTTTTTGTAATTCTATTATGTTCAAAATTCGACTAACTACTTTTTAAGCCGAACAACTCACTGCGTATGTTTGATCTACGATTAGCTCGGTTACTTTTATCCATCCCTCTGCTAGTAGAGGATTAGATAAAGTACTGTAAGTTGGTGAAAGCACATCCCCTGCCAAACACCCTAGAAGCACACCCTTGTGCCTCACCACCAGAATTCAGAATACACGTGGGTAAAACTTAAAGGCGGAGTGTGAGGAGAAAAATGCACCTCTAGCCTTTCTTTTAACTTTTATACATTACTCTCGTAAGTGTAACTGACCTTTTGCAGCAACTGGGATGGGAAAAGCTTTCAGACCGTCGATTAAAATTTAGACTAAATCTATTATGTAAGTTCCAAACCGGTCTATTCTCTGATGACGTTGATAATATTTTACGAAATCCGATATACTACGGTTGATCAGATCATGAGAGTAAAATTAGGGAACTAGACTGCAGAACGGACAGATTTAAGATGTCATTTTTCCCACGAACAATTAGGGACCATAACAGCTGCAAATGAGACTTCTATCTAGGTTTGTCGTTAGGTAGTGTAGCTCTTAGTAGTAGTAGTACTCCTAATACTTGAATCCTTATCTGTTTCCTAGTACATACTAACAGCACGCCTAGCATGTTTTCTACATGGGTCTTGAGTCCCTGTCCATCTGTGTAGTTGTGGAATGCATGTATATTGACAGTCACTCTCCATTTTGATGACATCTGTAGTGTAGTGGTGCTTGCTTGTAAGGCTTCGCCTCGTGACAATCATTAGCGATATGCTAATGCATAATTAGTCGTCGTTACACTAACTCTAGGGAATAGTGTAATGCATGTTGGTGATTACTCACCCCCTGCCACACACCCCTGAGGTGGCATGCAGGGTATTTTGTAGATGTAGATGTAGAGGAATAGATAAAATAGTGAAAATAGGTGAAAACACACCCTCTGCATAAAACCCTTGCAGGACATCGCTACCGGAATTCCGATCCCACGTGGGTTAGCTTAAAATAGGAGTCGGGGGAGAAAAAAGTGCTTCTTGCTTTCCCCCTCTCCCCTCCCATAGCTTCGGCGTTGCCAATTTTATGCAGGCAATCGGTTAAAATCACATCGATTTTCGTAAAATGTTATTTCTCATCGTAGAACCTCGATCAAAAGACGTACCTAATCGCTTAGCCGTCAGGAGTAACATAAAGTTAGTTATTTACTTCTAAGCATCCGAATTATTAAAGTAAAAAATGTACTACGGATGGTCATGTCTGCCGGGGTAGCCTCACGCTGGGCCCGCGGACACGGATTATCTCTCGGAGCCCGAGGAAGGGTTCGGAAAGGGGTCTTCTTCGAGCGAGGACCGCACTAATTACCCCTTCCTTGGGTCTCGTGTACCTGTGGTCCAAGGGGAACCCACGAAACTACCATTAACCGGGACTTTAATAAATGCAAGGCGTAATTTCACTAGGGCGTTTCCTTTTTTATATGTAAACGGCTGGTGTCCTAACACTCCTTGCCACACGCCTATTGAGGCGGCTTGCGGTGTAGTATGTAGATGTAAATAACAGATTGAGTTAGATTGATTTTGATGGAGGGGGTAGTGTGGTGTTTCAGGGTTATGTTGATAATGGGGATGTGTATTTTGGCAATGCTGAAGTGTAGATGGCAGTGTACCTACTGTTTTTTCTGGTGGTGAAATAAAGATGAAGAACCGTACGGAGCATGCGTTATTTTGATCGCCTCTTATCCTGAAGAATCCTTTTGTGAATGAGAGCGGAGACACGACAATTCCTGTGTAACATGCCATTGCCGATTATCCTCGTAAGTTTCATTGTTTTCTCTTACGTAATAAGTGAGATATTCGTGGTCCTTTTAACCTATGTCAGCCATTCATTTACATGGAAAATTTGTATTCCCTCCGCGATCTGGATTCAAGATGGCTGATTACATTAGTTAAGTGCGTGTCATCCCCTGGCGTATAGAGACCTTGAACAACCTTATCGACGATATTGCTACCTACCAACAACCCACAGTTAGAAAATGGAACTTCTATAGGGTGCAAAGTTTACCAACAAAACCGCTTACGCGGTATTTATACGGGACAAGATGGCGAATTTACATCCAGTATCTAGATTAATGAGTTGGGCCGTCTGAATTTGTTAGGAAAGTGAAACAGTTTACTAGCAATCGGTTGACGTCATTACTTTACCGTTTCATAGAGGGGATCTCATACTGGCGACTAAAGCTCTTGATTTTAATGTACGGACAACGTTTGATATCGGCAAATGCCGACAATCGAGGCTTGTGATTGGTTCTCTACATGTTCCTTGCGCATCTAGCAATGATTGGCTTATTTTTACATGGGATAGATAGGAACTAAACATGTTTTCACGAGATAAAAATTAATTAACTATATTTCATCGAATTTGAGCCATGATAACTTGTGAATGATTAAATTGCCTATAATACTACATAATTTTCATATCAAGTTTATCCTCCAAAATGCGGGAGTCAGCCTGTATAATACGAGCCTAGCAGACACCTCAAATGGCAGCAGACGACGTCTTCTGCAATATGAGTAGAACGTCGCAATATTTTCCCCGCTCGTAAAGTGACTTCTCGTTGATAACTGGCGGACTTCACAATAACATCGTTACCAATTCGGAACTTACCTCACAAAGACGAGCATACTTCCATGGAATCCAGTCAGCTCCGGATATCCTTTGCAGTCATTTTCTTCTTCTTGTTTCATTCCTTGCTGCCGAAGGGATAACATATAACTTCGTCCCTTTCTTCGCCAACGTTGAACAACGGGAACGTTAACCGTTGAACGGAGTACGATCCGTAACGAAGCCAAGGTAACTCAAAATTTATTTTTCTCACAATTATTGTCGCCCGTGTGATAAGTATGTCCGCTCGCTGAAGCTGAAGTTCCTGCGAATCTAAGGGAGTTGTGGACTTGAAATTAACTTTAACTGAGAATGATTAAGATTCCAGTGACAATACAAGGTTGGTCACCGTCTGTTCTCTATGAGGATTCACTTCATGGTCGAGGAATTGAATTGATGTTTTACTGCTATTGCAGAGAAATATTCTATACCTAGTCGATTTTGATACCTAATTGACAAGTAAGCTAATATTTATGTAGTATCATAACATTTTAAAATACCATTCCGCCAGTTATCAACGAGAAGTCACTTTACGAGCGGGGAATATATCGCGACGTTCCACTCATATTGCAGACGACGTCGTTTGCTGCCGTTTGATTCGTCCTCTGGGCTCGTATTATACAGGCCGACTCCCACATTTTGGAGGATAAACATGATATGCAAATGATGTAGTATTATAGGCAATTTAATCATTCACAAGACATCTTGGCTCAATTTCGATGAAATATAGTTAATTAATTTTTATCTCGTGAAAAAAATTTTAGTCCCAATCTATCCCATGTAAAATTAAGCCAATCATGGCTAAATGCGCAAGGTTGACCGTACTTTCCTAATACAGAACCAGGGAGTGTGTAAATAGGAAGCCCCAGTAGGTGGCGGGCCGAACGGTTTTTTGAAGCAAATTCCCGCGCATTAAATCGAGTTGCTGGTTTTGGACAGTCGTAGCGCTGCCTACTCCAGATGTCCGGCTTCTTCGCAAAGTGCATTTGAAAGTGCCTGTGGTAGCTGTGGCAGCTTTGGAAGACTGAGTACTGCTGTTGTTGGAGATTTTTCAGTGATTCTGTCCAGCAGACTTCCTGAAGACACTATGAGTAAGTCACGGCGTTATTTTGTGCCTGGCTGCACCTCAGGATATGAATCCACGGTTAAGGAAAATAAGAGGTTGGGGATAAGGAACAAAAGTTTGTTCAAGGCAAAGGTTTGTGTGATATCTTTATCTGAATGGGATATATACAGTGATGCATTGCAAGCGTCGTCGTGTTAAGTCTGTATCGATTATTTTAGCGCTTTAATTCTAGATAATTTGAGATTGGACTCCAAATTAATGTTGTTGAACGCATGGTGTACTGCATGGCTGGTCTAAGCTTGTGATATCTTTAAGTGTGAGAAATATCATGTAATGCATTGCAAATGTCTTATTATTAAGTCAGTATCGATTATTTTAGTTCTTTAATTCAAGATCGGTTGATATTGGAATCAAAACTGATGTGGTTGAACGCATTGTGTACCGCATGGCTTGGCTGCGTCATGAGAAGCCATTTTCGAAATTAAGTCAGACGGATAAATGTATAACTTAGCTAACATGCATGCATTTTTGACTTCGTTATTTTTATCTCAGATACCCGACCAATATAAGTTTATATCATACCGAAATATTTTCAGTAAGTTATGTGCACCTATAGTCGCGGGTGTCCATGCTTGAGGCACAGTGTAAACTTGAGGTATAACTCATTAACTTCACCACATACTAAACATGTTTAGACTGTGACTTCACTAAGTCTTGAATGGAAAGACGTAGTTAATCTAATAATTCAATCGCATTAATTATAAAGTAATACTCAGAATAATTATCTCGTATAAATTTGATGCGGACCGCTTCTCTGTGGTGTTAAAAATATAGTAATAGCACAAGCTACTATGGCAGGTTCGCAAGAGAAATCATGAAGTGGAAATGTTTTGTTAAGCCGCTAAGGCGCAGTGAATCCATATGAGGGTTAAAAATACGTTGGTGCGAATGTAGGACGGGACACATGTATACTCGAGGAATGATTAAGACGGCAAGCAGGCCGTTGTACATACAGGTGAATACAGGTACATACATCTACGATATACCGTGCAAGCCACCACTAGGGTGTGTAGCACGGAGTGGTTCCACACCAGGCATGCAGCACTCGTCCCAGAACAAATCAGAACCTTGCACGCTCCCCATGGTGCTAGGCGCAGGCCAAAAGCAGTCAGGAGAACAACGCGCAGTCCATACAGGGTGAAGAATATTAACTCTCAACATTTCCGAGATGAAAAGCACTGATAAAAAATTACTTGGTCACGGTATGTACATCCATCATATTTTTAAATTTTGCATATCCTGCATGCCATCGCAAACGCCTACATCGGAATTGAATTGCTTTTAAAGAAATGAGAATACGAAAAAACGTGTCATTCACTACTTACGTACGTTCGTTGAACAAGGACCTCAATTAAGTAAAACACTGCAGGGAAAGCTCCAAAAACAAGGTTGTCAGATGAAAGACAACAGACAAAAGAGATGAGACAGACGCTCACGCCTCCTTCGACAAAGACGACTGCAGGCAGAGTGAGGTGGATGAAGTCACGAACACACGTGATTCTGTAGTAGTCCGCCAGGTGGCGAGCCTACCGGCAACACCCGCCCCAACTACGTCTCCAACATTCGTGTCAGACAAACCGCTCACTCTGTCTCCTCTTGAAGATGACGTGAACGCGTTGAAAGCGGTCGAGGTGCAAAAAGATAAATGAGTGTGGAGAATACGATGTGCTGTCTTTGAAAACGTCAGTTTATGCCTAAAAATAAAATTTTATCGTAGGTTAGGCATTTTCGCACCACTTGCATTAGTACGGGAAGGGGACTGCGGAAATGGACGCGACATTTCTTTTCGTGGCCACTCGCGACGGCGGCGGTGATCCCAGCCTCCACCCAGTGATGTCAACTTGTCACTCAGAGCGATGTTCGTCACTAAATGATTTGGCATCCCTGCCTCGAGCTGGAAGGGGACAGCCGCCTTTGAGACTGGAGGCCCTTAATAGAGGGCCTCTTAGGCTGGCTTTGGAAGTGACTGTCGAGGGGGAATGAAGCCAAAACGTTCGATGTCGCCTCGAAACACTGCTTTTCCCTTCCAACGGTGAGCTACTCTCGCTAGTTGCTTCATTCTTTCACGGTCGTCATCCAATGTGTCGTCCAAGATTATCCGTGGTTCTACATGAAAAAAAAATACCACAGCTAGCCTCCTCGAATGTGTGGTAGGCAGTTGGTAGTCACAAATATGCATTATGGTGGTATCCTACAACATTTATTGTAACTACGACTATTGATGCATTACCTTAAATCACTAATGACTGTCACAAGGCGTAACCTTACAAACATGCACTACACTCTAGGTTTGTCACCAATGTTAGAGGGACTGTAAATGCGGTAAATAGTAACGTATTTTGAAATTACAGAAACGTAAATGGACAAGAGTCATACTGAAAATAATCAAGGCGTACTAGGTAGCAGATAGACAAAGATTAAATAAAGACGCGCAGGAAGTTAGCCCCCAAAAAAATCCACCCCAAGTTCCAATTCACAGTGCTGCCAACATAATTCAATACTTTTCAATTTTCGCTCTTAAATTACACCATTTCACTTCTTAACCGTCAAATAAAACGCCACGCCCTTAAATAACACGCAGACCCTGAAATAATTACCATAAATATACTACTCTTTACAAAAATTGCACATATTCCCAGACCGCACAGCGCGAGTCATACGCGAAGCAAGCGCTGACATACCTGCCTATAACGGAGTTATCCGAAAAGAGATCCAATTGAAATTTATTGTACGTACTAGTGGTGATGTACCCTTTAAGACAGATTCAACATAATTTATTCATATTTCAAACTTTGTGGCCCAGGGCCGGCTAACCACGTAATCCCCCAGCCTCACACGAGGCAAGCGTCCATACATCGGCTTATTACGGAGTTATCCGTCCAGAGATCCTATTTAAATTCATAGTACTTACTAGCAGTAATGTATTCTTCAAGAAGGATTCACCCAGGGCCGGCTAACCATGTTCCCACCCCGCGCGAGAAAAACGCGAAGCAAGCGCTGACATATCGGTTAATTACGGAGTTATCCGTCCAGAGATCCTATTTAAATTCATAGTACTTACTGGCAGTAATGTACTCTAATGGAATGATTAAAAACAAATTAATCATATTCCCAAGTTTGACACCCAGGGCCGGCTAACCATGTTCCCACCCCGAGCGAGAAATACGCGAAGCAAGCGCTGACATATCGGGTAATTACGGAGTTATCCGTCCAGAGATCCTATTTAAATTCATAGTACTTACTAACAGTAATGTATTCTTCAAGAAGAATTAAACAAAATATATTCATATTCCAAGGTTTGACAACCAGGGCCGGCTAACCACGTCACCGCCCAGCGCGAATAATACGCGAAGCAAGCGCTGACATTCCGGCCTATTACGGAGTTGTCCGTCAAGAGATGTTATTTAAATTCTAAGTACTTACTAACAGTAATGTATCCTTCAAGAAAAATTAAACAAATTATATTCATATTCCCAAGTTTGAAAACCAGGGCCGGCTAACCACGTCTCCACCCAGCGCGAGTCACACACCCATATATCGGCTTATTACGGAGTTATCGGTCACGAGATCCTATTTAAATTCATAGTACTTACTAACAGTAATGTATCCTTCAAGAAAAATTAAACAAATTATATTCATATTCCCAAGTTTGAAAACCAGGGCCGGCTAACCACGTCTCCGCCCAGCGCGAGTCACACACCCATATATCGGCTTATTACGGAGTTATCGGTGCCGAGATCCTATTTAAATTCATAGTACTTACTAGCAGTAATGTATTCTTCAAGAAGGATTAAACAAAATATATTCATATTCCCCGGTTTGACAACCAGGGCCGGCTAACCACGTCACCGCCCAGCGCGAATAATACGCGAAGCAAGCACCCATATATCGGCTTATTACGGAGATATCCGTCCAGAGATGTTACTTAAATTCATTGTACAGACTAACAGTAATGTACTCTTCAAGATTATTTAAACAAAAGTTATTCATATTCTCAAGTTTGAAAACCAGGGCCGGCTAACCACGTCACCGCCGAGCGCGAATAATACGCGAAGCAAGCACCCGTGTATCGGCTTATTACGGAGTTATCCGTACAGAGATGTTATTTACATTCATAGTACGTACTAACAGTAAAATAATCTTCAAGAAGAATTTAACAAAATATATTCATATTCCCAAGTTTTACAACCAGGGCCGGCTAACCATGTTCCCGCCCCGCGCGAAAAATACACGAAGCAAGCGCTGACATATCGGGTAATTACGGAGTTATCCGTCCACAGATGTTATTTTAATTCATAGTACTTACTAACAGTAGTGTACTCTTTAAGATGAAATAAACAAAAGTTATTTATATTCCCAAGTTTGAAAACTAGAGCCGGCTAACCACGTCACCACCCAGCGCGAATAATACGCGAAGCAAGCGCTGACTTTCCGGCCTTCTACGGAGTTATCCGTCCAGAAATGTTATTTAAATTCATAGTACTTACTAACAGTAATGTACCCTTCAAGAAGAATTAAACAAATTATATTCATATTCCAAAGTTTGAAAACCAGTGCGCGTATTATTCGCGCCGGGCATTGACGTGGTTAGCCGGCCCTGGTTGTCAAACTTGGGGATATGTATATATTTTGTTTATCTCATCTTGAAGAGTACATTACTTTCAGTAAGTACTATGAATTTTAATATGATCTCTGGACGGATAACTGCGTATTAAGCCGATATATGGGTGTGTGACTCGCGCTGGGCGGTGACGTGGTTAGCAGGCCCTGGTTTTCAAACTTTGGAATATGAATATAATTTTTTTAATTCTTCTTGAATGGTACATTACTGTTAGTAAGTACTATGAATTTAAATAACATCTCTGGACGGAAAACTCCGTAATAAGCCGGAATGTCAGCGCTTGCTTAGCGTATTATTCGCGCTGGGCGGTGACGTGGTTAGCCGGCCCTGGTTGTCAAACTTTGGAATATGAATATATTTTGTTTAATGTTTCTTGAAGAATACAATCCTGCCAGTAAGTACTATGAATTTAAATAGGATTTCAGGACGGATAACACCGTAATTACCCGATATGTCAGCGCTTGCTTCGCGTATTTTTCGCGCGGGGCGGGAACATGGTTAGCCGGCCCTGGGTGTCAAACTTGGGAATATGATTAACTTTTGTTTAATCTTACCTTAAAAGTACATTACTTCCAGTAAGTACTATGAATTTAAATAGGATCTCTGGACGGATAACTCCGTAAAAAGCCAATATATGGACGTATGCCTCGTGCGAGGCTAGTGGGTTGCTTGGTTAGCCGACCCTGGGCCAAAAAGTTGGTAATATGAATAACTTTTGTTTATTACATCTTGAAGAGTACATTACTGTTAGTACGTACTATGACTTAAAATAGGATCTCTGGATGGATAACTCCATACTTACCCGATATGTCAGCGCTTGCTTCGCGTATTATTCGCGCTGGGCGGTGACGGGGTTAGCCGGCCCTCGGTGTCAAACTTGGGATAACTCCGTATGCAGTCGGAAGGTGACCCCTTGTCTCGTGAGGTGTTTGGCCGGTAACGAGCTTACCTGGCTTTGGTGAATAATATGGCATAACTCCGTAAGCAGTCGCCTACGCTTGCTTCGCGTATTATTCGCGCCGGGCATTGACGTGGTTAGCCGGCCCTGGTTGTCAAGCTTGGGAATAGAAATATATTTTGTTTATTTCATCTTGAATAGTACATTAGTCTCAGTAAGTACTATGAATTTAAATAACATCTCTGGACGGATAACTTAGTAATTACCCGATATGTCAGTGCTTGCTTCGCGTATTTCTCGCGCGGGGCGGGAACATGGTTAGCCGGCCCTGGGTGTCAAACTTGGGAATATGAATAACTTTCGTTTAATTATTCCATAAGATTACATTACTGCCAGTAAGTATTATGAATGTAAATAGGATCTCTGGACGGATAACTCCGTAATAAGCCGATATATGGAGGTATGCCTCGTGCGAGGCTGGTAGGTTACGTGGTTAGCCGGCCCTAGGCCTCAAAGTTAGGAATATGACTACATTTTGTTTAATTCATTTTGAAGAGTTAATTACTCTTAGTACGTAGTATGACTTGAAATAGGATATTTGTACGGATAACATCGTAATATGCAAGTATGTCAGCGCTTGCTTCGCGTATTTCTCGCGCGGGGCGGGAACATGGTTAGCCGGCCCTGGGTTACAAACTTGGGAATATGAATAAATTTGGTTTATCCTATCTTTAAGAGTACATTACTTCCAGTAAGTACTATGAATTTAAATAGGATCTCTAGACGGATAACTCCGTAATAATCCGGTATGTCACCGCTTGCGTCACGTATTTCTCGCGCGGGGCGGTAACATGGTAAGCCGGCCCTGATTGTCAAAGTTGGGAATATGAATATATATTTAGTTTAATTCATCTTGAGGAGTACATTACCGCTAGTAATTACTATGAATTTAAATAAGTTCTCTGGACGGATAACTCCGTAATAAGCCGATATATGGGCGCTTGTTTCGGGTGAGGCTGGGGGGCAACGTGGTTAGCCGGCCCTGGGCCACGAAGTTGGGAATATGAATATACTTTGTTTAATTCAACTTAAAGAGTACATTACTGCCAGCACGTGTAATAAATTTAAATAGGATCTCTGATCTCTGGACGGATAACGCCGTAATACGCCGATATATGGGCGCTTGCCTCCTGTGACGCCGGGGGGGTTATGGGGTTAGTCGGCCCTGTGTGTGAAACCTGTTCATATGAATAACTTATCTTTAATCCATTAAGTACAGTACTCTCCTGTAACCATCTACGGCGTCCTAACTTGTGTGTCTTGAATTTGTAATTATATTTAGCCGAATTTGTGATTTTATATTTCGCCGTTATGCACCGTTGCTACGCAATTGTTTTGTTTAGGATAAAGAATCAATACGCTCTGAAAGAGAGGACAATAAAACATCTCTCGCTGACTGAGTCAATAAAATTGAGTTTTAATTCAAGTAGTACGTTTTAATCTTCCACGATGTTTTATCCTACCTTATAATTGGTGACCCCGACGTGATCATGGTCGTTACGCGAAGGACGCGGAAGGAAAGACGCGGCGTCGATCTTGTTCAACGGCAAACCCAACCACACGTCGTTGATCCACCGCCAGCCGCTCAGCTTCCACAACCGGGCGCTGCCAACGAAATTGCACAGCTTCGGGATGCTCTGCAGGGCCTACTTAAGCAGATGCATCAACAGCAAGTCGCCATTGCCGAGCTGCAGCAAGTACGCATTCCATCGCAGCATCCCAGCCGCGTTGCACTCAAAATTCCCACTTTTTCGAGGAACAACCCACAACTCTGGTTCTCACAAGTCGAGGCCCAGTTCCGGCTTTACAATATCATCGACGAGGAGTCCAGGTATTTTCATGTCGTTGGACAGCTTGATGAATACGGAGCTCAGGAGATTGAAGATCTTATTCTCACGCCGCCGGCGAATGCACCATACTCAACCCTCAAGGACGAGCTCATCAGGGGCATCTCAATGTCCAATCAGCAACGCATTCGACGACTCTTAACTGGAGAAGAACTCGGAGACCACACACCATCGCAGTTCCTCCGCCACCTACGCTCTTTGTCCGGCGCCGTACCTGACCAGCTACTGCGTACGATTTGGATGC
This sequence comes from Pyrrhosoma nymphula, assembly GCA_963573305.1. NCBI lineage: Eukaryota > Metazoa > Arthropoda > Insecta > Odonata > Coenagrionidae > Pyrrhosoma > Pyrrhosoma nymphula. The sequence goes on along the minus strand of OY754340.1, from coordinate 23,456,752 downwards.
AGCGCCTGCCATCCCACGTCCAAGCGATCAATCAGCCACACGCAGTTGACCCGACCGTCACTATAAACCGACTCGCCGCCATCGCTGACAGCATTTTGGAGGTATCACCCGCAATTCCTGCTCATATTGCGCCTGTTATATCCTCAAGCTCTGTTGCTGCCATCAATCCACCAGCAGCCCTCGTCACTACTTCCACACCGGCCGCAGCCGCTGCTGTCACTTCTGATGATTTAACATCCGCACGCCTGGACGACCTATCTCGCCAGTTTGCCTCCATACATTCAATGCTTCAGGACCTCTCCCGTCGTCCACAACGCCGGAGCGCCACACCACCCCCTCGCCGAAACTCATCCACCGACTCAACGAGATCCAACGATTCCGGCGAGTGCTGGTACCACCGCAAATTTGGTAGTAGAGCCAAGAAGTGCTTGGCTCCCTGCACTTTTCCATCAAACTTCAACGGCAACCGACGCTAGCGGCGGTCGGTTGTCAATTTATGTGGAATCGCCGTGTTTTCGCGACAGACAGAGTCAGCAGAAAACTATTCCTTGCTGACACCGGATCCGACGCAAGCTGTTATCCTCGCAGGATGCTTCCAGGTCGTCACTTCGACGCTCATTATGATCTGCAAGCGGCCAATACTTCCCGCATTAAGACCTATGGACCCGTGCGTTTCACTGTAGATTTTGGTCTTGGCCGCAAGCACACCTGGATTTTCACCATTGCCGACGTCTCCATCCCGATCATTGGATCTGATTTTTTGGCTCACTATAAGCTCCTAGTGGACTGCGCCAACAACCGCTTACTTGACTCCGCGACTGGCCTCTCCACAAGCTGCATACGCTGCACTTCCGATCACCACAGCGTTAGAGTCGTCCAGCCAGCCGTGAGTTCTGCCTTCGCCAGCATCTTAGCCGAGTTTCCTAGCCTCACTCGACCACGAGGAATAGAACACCAGGCTAAACATAATACAGTGCACTACATCAGGACTACACCAGGGCCACCAGTATCGTGTTCCCCACGTCGCTTAGCTCCCGACCGCTTGCGCATCGCCAAAGCAGTATTCGAAACCATGTTGCAAGAAGGCATTGCACGTCGCTCTGATGGGCCCTGGTCATCACCTCTCCATATGGCACCCAAGAAACCGGACAGCTGGCGTCCCTGTGGAGATTACCGCGCACTCAATGCAAGGACCATCCCCGACAAGTACCCAATGCGCCACATCCATGACTTCGGAAACCATCTTCATGGCCCAATCATTTTCTCCACCATCGATCTCGTCAAGGCGTACAACCAAATACCTGTCAGCAAGGCAGACATCGAAAAGACAGCCATAACCACTCCATTCGGTCTTTTCGAATTCCCCTTCATGTCCTTCGGCCTCCGCAATGCTGGGCAAACCTTCCAGCGCTTCATAGACGAAGTACTGGCTGGTTTCGATTTTTGTTTTGCTTATATCGACGATATTTTGATATTCTCAAAAACTCAAGATGATCATTGCCAACACCTCCGCCTTCTATTCAAACGACTTGACGAATACGGACTTTTGGTGAATGTGAGCAAAAGCACCTTTGGAGCCGACAAGGTCTCATTCCTGGGCTACGATGTCTCTTCACAAGACATTCAGCCTCCTCAAGACCGCATCGCCGACCTTCGTGCATATCCCAGACCGTCAACCGTAAAAGGCATATCTCGCTTCCTCGGCATGATCAACTTCTATCGTCGTGTCATACCTCATGCCGCTGAACACCAAGCAACCCTAAACACTGCGCGATCCGGCCTACGAGGAAATCAACCCTTTCCCTGGACACCCGAGTTAGAGCTGGCGTTTCAGGCATGCAAAGATAGTCTCGCGGATGCTACAATGCTGGCCCATCCGGATCCCTCTGCCAGCCTCGGTCTCTTCACGGGTACCAGTGCACACTCGGTTGGCGCGTGCTTACAGCAATTCACCAACAATGCTTGGAAACCCCTGGCATTTTTCACCAGGAAACTCACTCCCCGTGAAATCGGTTGGCCAGCTTACTACAGGGAGCTACACGCCATATACCTCGCCGTTAAAAATTTCCGGCACATACTCGAGGCACAACATTGTCTCATCTTCACCGATCACAAGCCTCTCACATTTGCGTTCCAGCAGACTCGTGAGAAGCTGCCTCCAGTTCAGCTGAATCAGCTGTCCTTTATTGCGCAGTTCACCACGGACATCCGCCATATCAGCGGCTCCAACAACATCGTCGCCGACGCCATGAGCCGGGTTGACTCCGTGACCGCAGCGAACTCCGTGAATTACTCGGTCAACTTGGCTGACCTCGCTAGAGCTCAGGAAAACGACAATGAGCTCGGCGACCTACTAGAACGAAAATCGGCTCTCCACTTGGAATCCGTTCAGATTCCTGACAGTAACGTGACACTCTACTGCGACACGAGCACTGGCCGCCCACGCCCGTACGTGCCTGCCTCCATGCGTCGACTGGTGTTCAACGCCCTGCATAGCCTCAGCCACCCTGGCTCCCGTACCACCGCCAAGCTTGTGTCACAACGTTTCGTTTGGCCTCGAGTTCAACAAGACTGCCGTGCTTGGACGCGAACCTGTTTAGACTGCCAACGGAACAAAGTTTCCCGTCATGTCCACACCCCGACTGGCACCTTCATCACGCCTTCCGCACGTTTCCAACATATTCACATCGACCTGATCGGACCATTGGACTGTGCTAAAGGTTATCGATATTGTCTCACTGCCGTCGACAGATTCACTAGATGGCCAGAAGTTTGGCCATTACAATCCATAAGCGCAGAGGAAGTCGCCGACGCGCTAATACGCTGCTGGATTTCGCGTTTTGGATCTCCTGTCTGCATCACGACCGACCAGGGCAAACAATTCGAGTCCCAGCTTTTCCGGTGTCTGAGCAACATATTTGGTATTGCACGATGTCGCACCTGTGGGTACCACCCATGCACCAACGGGATGGTTGAAAATTTCCATCGCCACCTGAAGAGCTCCCTCCGAAGCCACCCTCATATGACCTGGCTGGACGCTTTGCCTCTCGTTCTTCTTGGTCTGCGCAGTGCCGTTAAAGAAGACCTTAAAGCCTCCCCAGCTGAACTTGTCTATGGGGAGCCCTTACGACTACCAGCAGAATTCATCGTTCCAGCTGCTAAACCTTATCGCCAAGAAGACAACAATAACTTCGTCGTGCGGCTTCGTCAGCAAATGTCGCGCCTCCGTCCGGTTCCAGCGACGCGTCATTCTTCCCCGACACCGTTTGTGTTTCAAGAGTTATCGACATGTGGACACGTATTTCTTCGGGATGACAAGATTAGACGTTCCCTACAGTCGCCGTATTCCGGTCCACATCCAGTGATCAGCAGAGACAACAAGACTATCACCATCCTCATCAACGGTCAAGAAAGACGCGTTAGCCTTGATCGTGTGAAACCTGCCTTCATTGCTTCAGACCACCCCGCTTGCAATTCATGTCGCCGCGTGCGTTTCCGTTTGCCGGACCTCCGGTCTCCGCGGGGGGCTGATACGGCGTCCTAACTTGTGTGTCTTGAATTTGTAATTATATTTAGCCGAATTTGTGATTTTATATTTCGCCGTTATGCACCGTTGCTACGCAATTGTTTTGTTTAGGATAAAGAATCAATACGCTCTGAAAGAGAGGACAATAAAACATCTCTCGCTGACTGAGTCAATAAAATTGAGTTTTAATTCAAGTAGTACGTTTTAATCTTCCACGAGGTTTTATCCTACCTTACCATCTACTGTTATTCTCTCTACCATTCATGGACCTTTACACTCACTACATGTGCGCTTTCCTTGCGCCATACGTTGTTTCAACATCTCACTGGGGAACGATGTTGGCAGCACTGCCGTTTTCGACTTTGGGGTGCGGAGCACCTGGGCTGAAATCACGTCGCCTAAATAAAGATTTGTTTATTTACCAGTTTTACGAAGTAAATACTCTAACCATTAATACTACCAATTTATAAATAAAGTTAAATGTCTCATTGACAGCTGCAATGATCTCTTATCGTTGTCGGTAAAAATGACAATTTAAATCTGACCGTTATGCTGTCTAGTTCCCTAATTTCATTCTCATGATTTGACGCACTGATGTCATGCTGATTTCCTAAAATTTTATTTACGTAATCTGAAAATAAATTGGTTTGGATCTTACATATTAGATTGAGTCCAAATTTTAATCGACGTTCTGAAAGCGTTTCCCGTCCCAGTTGCTGCAAAAGGTCAGTAACACTAACGAGATTATCATTACTACCTTATACGTATCTTACCTATCCTCGCTGCACGCATTTCAACTCAGTTTTTGAGACAACCTCATTAAGATACTGGCAGCATACTCCAAGTAGGGTCTAACAAGGAAGAATTAGCTGATTTCTTTAACTTTATTGTCTCACTAGCCAAGTACTCTTTTAACAAATACCAATGTATGATTAGCATGACCAATAATTTAATCAATATGTTCACCCCAAGTGAGATCATTAGTCCGTTTAACTCCTCGTTGTGCATTCCTAAGAGAAGATTGAGTTAGCATAAGCGCAGAATGTATATATACTTTCGCAATTCCATACCTCAACTATGAAAACTTCCTGTCTCTTCATCCTGGCCATAAAATACTTTCCCTCGTGGCCAATCTCATTAACTTAGTATTGTTTTGACTAGAATGATTTCAAATTTCCCTCATTGATTTTTGTATTCATCCACTGAACGTTACAATTCCTTTGACGAACGTTATCTCAGCCGAGTTTCCGCCCACAGAGCAGTGGGCACTTTCGGAGACAAAAAAAAAATCATAGGATGGAAATGTGACGTCGTGATGGCTGCGTTGTAGCGAAGTACACTTTCTTCATCAACAGTCAGTGTGTTCTCTATTTCTCCACAGCGATACCAGCCGAGGTGTGGCCTTCCAAAGACAGGTCTCCGATTCGGTTCCACCTTCGATAATCCCCGAATCCTAAATCGGATTGAGTTCACTTTCCAGTGAGATTGACTCTAGGCAAGGCCTAACAAACGTCCCAAGTTTCTTTTTTCATTTGAAACTACTTTTGGTACATTAAGCCTGGACTTAGGCTGCAGTATACGATTAAATATTTCATTAATTAAGTATACATGCCCTTGAAAGATCTAATGGACGAAAAAAATAAATTTCATTGACGGAAGCTCACTTGAAATGAGAACTAAACTTAGGAACTTTCATATAGTCAGTGGAAAAAGATGCGTGATGAATTCCTCAGAGATAATTTAAACAATATTTTCCAATAATTCTATGAAGCATTTTGAAATATTGGTACAACTGTTTGCCAAATTATTGAGCAAAGAGTGATCAAATTCCTCAAACAAAGACAAAAAGGACTCTTATGGATGTCAAATATACTCATTTGGTGAGAACAACTCAACTCAGAAAACTTGAAATGAAAATAAATCTCTAGTTGGTCAAGGAAAAGCAATTTTTGCTGGCATGAGTTAATGCAAAAAAACAAATAATTTTGGTCAATTCGGATATAAAGAAATGACGAACGCCTTCCACACATGATGTATGAAGGAATAGTAAGGGTACCCGGGGACCAACTGGGGATATCGCAACATTTGGTGAAGCCATTGTTCTCCAGGGACAATATACAAAAAAGGACTAAAAGGTCGAAGTGCAGTAAGTCACAAAGGGACTATATTTTTAAATTCATCCGTTCAATACTAGGAGTGAAAAGATCAAATACCCAGGGTAATATGGAATTCATAAAAACGTTTAATGGAAAATTATTATAAGTAAACCTTCTTCCATCAATTTGTACATGAATAATAACCACACTTTTCTTGTTAAATGCAAATGACAACACTGAAAATGATTGAGATGCATAGACAAACACAGTGGCCGGTAATTATATCAATAGAGAGCAGAAGAGATGATATAGCTCAGATCATGAGAATAAAATTTGGGAACTAGACTGCAGAACGGACATTTTTAAAATGTCATTTTTCGCGCGAACGATAAGGGACCATAACAACTGCCAATGAGACTTTTATCTAGGTCTGTCGTTAGATAGTGTAGCTCATTGTAGTAGTAGTACTCCCTAATACTTGAATCCTTATCTGTTACCTAGTATATACTAACGTGCGCCTTGCAAGTTTTCCACATATATCTTGAATCTCTGTCCATTTGTGAAGAAGTAAAAAACATGTATGTATGTATATATATATATATCCTTCCTACATTAAAATACTTCCTTAACTAGACTATCTGCTTATCTTTTAAGATTTTCGAAGAAAAAACAAAACTGGCGTATTTATGTCATGTATGATCCTCCGTATCTAAGTAACGGATAAAAACTATGGCAAATTACTAATCATTCCATAGCAATGATTTTTGAGTATATGTGCGAAGTTTCCTAAACAAAACAAGTAATTTTGGACCAACGTAGGCACGCCTTGTTTCCATTTTTGACCACTGTGCGCCGGTTCTTCCGAGGGTTGATTGTGTGTAATTATACGTCCATTTGGAGGTGTTCACGGTTTACCAGACCAATAAATGCTTATAAGAACTCAGGACGCATCATGACTAAAATATTGGCTATTTGAACCCTTCAGTACGATATTCCCCTCCCTATTCAGGACGTGGTCAAACCTTCTCTTCAACATAGTTCGCTATTCAGTTATCTACATCTACAAAATACCCTGCAAGCCACCTCAGAGGTGTGCGGCAGGGTGTGAGTAATCACCAACATGAGCTACATTATACCCTAGAGTTAGTGCAACTACTACTACTAATTATGCATAAGCATAAATCGCTAATGCTTGTCACGAGGCGAAGCCTCACAAGCATGCACTACTACACTATAGATATTATCAAAATGGAGAGGGACCGTTAATATATATATATATATATATAAATATATATTAACGGTCCTTCTCCATTATATATATATATATTTATATATATATATTTATATATATATATATATTAACGGTCCCTCTCCATTTTGATAATATCTATAGTGTAGTAGTGCATGCTTGTGAGGCTTCGCCTCGTGACAAGCATTAGCGATTTATGCTTATGCATAATTAGTAGTAGTAGTTGCACTAACTCTAGGGTATAATGTAGCTCATGTTGGTGATTACTCACACCCTGCCGCACACCTCTGAGGTGGCTTGCAGGGTATTTTGTAGATGTAGATAACTGAATAGCGAACTATGTTGAAGAGAAGGTTTGACCACGTCCTGAATAGGGAGGGGAATATCGTACTGAAGGGTTCAAATAGCCAATATTTTAGTCATGATGCGTCCTGAGTTCTTATAAGCATTTATTGGTCTGGTAAACCGTGAACACCTCCAAATGGACGTATAATTACACACAATCAACCCTCGGAAGAACCGGCGCACAGTGGTCAAAAATGGAAACAAGGCGTGCCTACGTTGGTCCAAAATTACTTGTTTTGTTTAGGAAACTTGGCACATATACTCAAAAAGCATTGCTTACTGTGGAATGGTAAGTCATTTGCCATATTTTTTATCCGTTACTTAGATAAGGTGGCTCATACATGACTTAAATACGCCAGTTTTGTTTTTTCTTCGAAAATCTTAAAAGATAAGCAGATAGTCTAGTTCAGGAAGGATTTTAATGGAGAGAAAAACATTACCACATCTCGTAATTATATTCTCTGATTATTCTGTTTTATACAAGTGTAAGAGAATATTGTCGATACTCTATTAAAATAGTCAATATAAAACTTTCAAAGTTGTTTGCGGTGACGAAAATAAATCCGATTTTTCGATCGCTCGCCTCGCCCCGTTCCCTGCAGCGGAAACTGTGAATATATGACTCCATTAACATTAAAATATGTTATAATGCTGACGTTTCTGTCCTATACATACTTGGAAAATATTTTTCGATATTTGTGTTATATTACGTCACAAAAAGTGGCCGTTTTTTTTCAAGGAATATTTCACATATAGCAGTATTTTTGAATTGATTCTTACGATTATGGGCGCGCAACTATTTATGTAAAATAACAATTGAAGGCATCATAAGGTTATATCAAAACAAATTCGATTTTTAGATCGCGCGTGGCGGCCCGTCCAACCCCCAACTAGCCCTCGGCCTACATTATAAATTACATGCATTAACAAAAATATTATTTGAATTACATTTGTATTTATGAAATTATTTTGTTTTCAGAATGTATTAGTCCCATAAACAGCTAAATTTCAGTTCTGAGACCTTAATTAAAATACGTTTAATTCTTCATGAGAAGTTAAACAGTGATTTAGAATGCGTGCACCTAAAGTCTATAGCGAATTTAAATTAACGTGTCCAAAGTAACGAATAGGAGATATAATACATGCCTCGACAAAATACTCTTCTACTTCTTTTATCAAGGAAAAAAAAGGTCAATCAAATCCTCAGACTCCAACTGTATTATTTTCGCGAATGAGGTATAATTCTGTAATCACACTCAACAGCACGCAACTGGCCGTATGCAATATCGGTAAAAACTGACCCCATGAAATTCATACGCCAATCTGGAACAATTCACGGTATGGTGACATTTTATGAGAAAATAAATAGATGTGAAATTATAAACCATACCGCAGGAATTAGAAAATCGACACTAAATAAATAAATTCAGATAATTTAGATGTCATTCATTCCTAAATAACGCAATTAAATAAATTATAAAGATTCCAATCCACAGAGAAAATGAATAAAATTATAAGATTTAAATAGAACACTTTTATAGAAGAGTTAAGGCCACAATTACCCTCGTTCATTACATTAATTGTTCACTGAAAACGAAGTATTCGCATTACGTATAAATCAAATTACCTGTGGGTAATCATAATTTGCAGTTATCATGTCTCGAACGGTGTTTGGATCTAACCTATATTAACCGAAATCACGCTATTGTTCCCTAAATAAAGTTCTTCAAATACCATTCCTCTAAAAAGAAAGGAGACTTATTGGCACATACTTTTATTTTATTCTCCGAAATTAGGATTCACTGGTGAGATTACAGTTAAAAATATGTACAAGAACACCAAAAGCAAACTGCATTCCAAAACCAATTCGGCGAAAATACAATGCTGGATGAATACACCGGTGATTTTAACACGCCGGTACTTCGGAAGGCATACGGGAAGAAAATTCAGACGAAGGGAAAACCAACGGACATTCAATTAAGCACTAGAAACATTATTGATTGACAGCAACACCGTTAAAGTCTAGAAAAAGTGATTGCAGAGAGAGGAGCGGAGTTGAATTTTTTAAATGCGTTGGCAATATGAAGCACAGTTGTTTATATAAACGGCCGGTATATATATGATATCGCGGCATGGGTATCAGGTTTGATTTCTAAGCGATCACGTCATAGACTCAGATATTTTAATTATCACACAATTTACGACTCGTCGCGGCAAAGGAAAAAAATTCATAGGGAATATCATTGTACTATTCTATTAAAAGGTGACGATTAACCTATTGCACGTAATAAATAACAGCAGTAGATAGCCGACGCAGTCACAAATAATGCGTTGCTTGGCGAATTAACAAACGGATAAGTACCAGGATCATGTTTAATTTCCATTAAATTCGTCCTGTCAACCCCATGGATTACGCCCGAAATGAAGTCGGCTATCAAGAGGAGGAATAATGCTCGCGCATTGTATAGAAGGTATGGTGACCCTGAAGTGTTTTACTCATATAAGGCAATGAGAAAGATCACGAAGAAAAAGATACGTGAAGCAAAAAATAATTACTATCAGACGCTAGTTTCGAAAAGTCATACTTCCACAAGCACATGGAAAAACTTACGAAATATAGGAATAATTAAAAAACTCAATAATGAGAAATTGAACATTCACCCACATATTCTAAACAATTACTTTTCCACCAGCAGAAATGCAATTCTTCCTCCAATACTCATTAGGAATGAGACAGTTAATCTTGATAGTCAATTCTTTTTTTCACACGTAAAGCCTCTAGAAGTTACTCATGCATGTCAAATCATTATCTCAAATGCTATGGGCTATGATGAAATCCCTATAGATTTTATAAAAAAATCATTACCAACGATATTACCCGTGCTTTTAAATATCTTTGACTCCTACTTACAACTAGGCATATACCCAACTATTTGGAAAAGAACCTTGCTAAGGCCAATTCCTAAATGCTCTAATCCTTCCAATCCGAGTGATTATAGACCAATAGGATTACTATGTTCCACCGCAAAAATACTCGAACGAATATTTTTCGACCAAATTAACACATACATTACCGAACGAGATCTGCTCGACCCAAGACAATCAGGTTTTAGGAAGGGATATAGTACTCAAACCATACTGCTTCGCCTAACAGGAGACATCAGACAAGCAATGGATAATAGACAACTTACTGTGCTTGTTCTGTTTGATTTTTCTCAAGCTTTCGACTCCGTGAACCACGCTCTTCTATTACAGAAGTTAAAAGGGTATAATTTTTCCGACAGTTTAATCAAATGGTTCCGATCATATCTTACCGAGCGAATGAAAGCAGTAATAGGAAAGCCCGGAGATACATCTAACTGGCTAAACGTGGATACTGGAATGGTGTAAGGATCTGTCCTCAGTCCATTACTATTCTCTTTGTTCATTAACGACCTAACGCGATGCGTAATTCACTCCCAATATTTTCTTTATGCAGACGACTTCCAAATTTACCAACATTCAACTCTAGAAAGCCTAACACAGACTATTGCTAGCTTAAATGCTGATATTGTCCATATCAACACATGGGCAGAGACCAATGGCCTCAAACTAAATGAAAATAAAACGAAGGCTATTATTATCGGCAGTAGGAACCTTACATCTAAGATAAATTTTCACCACATCTCAGCAATCACAGTCAAAAATAAAGCTGTCCCCTATGAAGAACACGTAAAAAATCGAGGGGTAATAATGGACAGGAACTTAAATTGGAATGCACACTGCCTAAATATCAGGAGTAAGAGCTATAAAACTCTTCACCAATTGTACAATCCAAAAACCAGTTGCCTACAAACCTAAGAAAAACATTCGTAAATGCGATTATCATCCCACATTTTGATTACTGTTGTGCTGTACTAAGGGGGCTTTCCAATTGCCTTGCGCAGATTAGCGCACATCGCAACAGATGGGAACACACGAGCGCACGTTGAAACGGACAATTGGAACGCATCTGCGCTGAAGTGTTTCCAAGATGGCGGAACAATCACGGCATATTTGAATTGATTATAGTAAGTGGGCTTAAAATTACAATTAGATGAAATGAGAGTCATTACTGATGAATGAAAACGTGTGAACAATGTATAAATGGCTGGCAGAACACATAATCATGGTATCTTAAGACAGTCCTGTTTCTAATGCAACATTCATTTCCCCGCCATAAAAAGTTTCGTCTGCTAGCGCAAATGGAACAGAGGTCCCGATGTGTTTCCATCTGTGCTGCGCTAATGACGTCACAGCGACAATTGGAAAGCCCCAAAACCGAAACAGTTTGCAACAGATCAGCGCAGATGCACAATTGGAAAGCCCCCAAAGTAATATTAACGAATAAACAAATAATTAGCTCCAAATTACTATGAATGCTACTGTGAGATTTGTATGTGACCTGAAACGGTGGGATCATGTTCCTGATTCATACAAAAGACTAAAATGGCCTAAAGTTAGAGAAAGACGGCTTTATTTATCTATTCTCTCCGCCTTCAAAATTTTCAAGACAACTTGTCCTCCATACCTGTTCAACTCTTTTATTTAAAAAAAAAGCATCCAAAACCGGCTAACAAGATCCCATCATTTAGACCTACAGATGATCCCACAACACAAAACTGAAATTCACCAGAAATCTTACATCGCCACTGTAGCAAGAAATTGGAATACTCTCCCAACAGATATAAAAACATGCAATTCTGTACCCTGCTTTAAAAAGAAATTATTTCAAAACATAATCACGAAAAGATGTTAAGGGAGAAAGTGAAAATGGAAATGATTGTGACACTGTAACACCGTGATCACATGTGAACACATTGTAACACCGTGATCACATCTGAACACATTGTAACACCGTGATCAATTTTAATTTGTTTGTGAAAATCCTTTCTTGTATTTTTTGTGTAAACTTATTATTATTATGAAAATTTCGTGTAAACACTGTCTTATAAGCATTATTTATATTTATTTTTCAAAATATGTTTTGTGTAAATGAATATTAACCCTTTCGCGCCGAATGCCGCGCATATGCGGCGGGGATTTTCTTCGCAAACGAACGAAAGCCTCATATATGCGGCGTCAATTCTCCGACGCAAATGAACGAATGCCGCGTATATGCGGCGCGGGGTGGAGGAAAGTGACCGCCGCGGAAACAATAGACCCAGGTAAGTGGTCGCCCCTCGGGTCCCAACTTAGCTCGAGCCTAGGGCCTTCCTCGGCCGCTCGGATCGACCCTTTCCTATCCTCTCACGCGGTCAACTATAGCTTTTTGCAGTGTTTTTTCTAAAAAGTTATTTGTTGCTTACTTTCGAAATCTAAAGTTAGAAATGAATTCTTCTTTTTTTGCTTACCACATGGAAATTTTAAACGAAATTCTAGCGTTAATATCAACGGAGTTACAGAACGGCAATCGACCGTCGGCAATCCGTCAATATGAACATTAGAACTCCGTTTAAAATTTCTGCACGCTCAGAAAAAAACAAGGAATTAATTTTTAATCTAAAAAAATCGATGCAAACAACAAATATATGTTTATATAAAACACTGCATTTTCAGTCAGATGACCGTGGAATCGCGCTGTGAAGGTGTCTTTAATCCTCCTTGGGTCTGGGACAGCGGCCGAGAAAAGGGATGGGCGTCCCGCGGAGTTGGGTCACAAAACGGTAAGGGATCGGACCCCTGCCTTCCATCGACGCGAGAGAGCTTCGTACAGGGGAGTGCAGACATTTTTCAAGAGGCTCGTAACGTGGAAGAATTTCCCTCCACAAGGCTTCGGCGCGAAAGGGTTAATGTACCAAGGTGTCTGGAAGACCGACCGTGTAAACACTGTCTTATAAGCATTATTTGTATATTTTTTAAATTATGTTTTGTGTAAATGAATATTAATGTACCAAGGTGTCTGAAAGACCGATAAGGGTCTACGACAATAAACGTTTTATTTATTATTTATTTATTTATTTGTATCTTAACACAACAGCTTCTTTGCCAACAGTGTAACGGATTCCGTATTCATTTCCAATGATGTTATTATTCTAAATTAAAAGCGAGCCAGCAAAACTGGGAAAACTTTAACAATGCAAAATAAGTATTTGTGTTAGGGATGGGCGATTACGATACCAATTAATCGAATAATCGATTATTTTTGTAAATTAATCGAAATTTTGGAATCGAGTAATGCAACAGCCGATAATGATGAAATCGAATATGTAAACCCAATTAATTTGACCGATTACCAATTATTACGGAATCTTTTGTCTTGTGAACTGTGATGGATAGAGCGGTTCACATTCGTCTTCAGTTCGAAAAATTTGACTTTGGATGAACTCTGACCCAGTAGAGGTATTAAAATAGAATGCGCCTGACGTAACCACGTAACTCTACGCGGCACCACATTTTGCCGGCCACTCACGTGTCATGTGTCAGATGTTGCTTCGCAAGGCATAGCCTTGTCTTATGTTCGCTTGTTATTTTGATAATAAAATTGGTTACAATGAGGATTTATTTCTTTGTATCGGTTAGAATGCGTTTATTGGTATCCTCTCCATGCTATCAAAAATGCTTTTACAAAGCCACACTGTTGGTGGCTTCCCACAAAACGTTAGTTTGTACTGCGTACTGAGCTTTACGATCAGCCAAAATGGTGGAAAACCGCCCAATCTTGTCACACTGGGCATGGCGAGCACAGCGGCCCTACCCTTCTTCCCGGCCCGCGGACTTAGTGGGAAGTGAACTGTATCACCATGTCGTTTTCTAGTCCGGTGTGGAAGCATTTCATGAGGCTGAGCAATAAAGAGGCCAATTAAAAGAAAGATTTCCATCTGTGGTATTACAACTAATTTCTGTAGCTACCTCAAGAGGCATGGCATCTTCAGCCGCGGCAAGCGAAACAAGCAGCGGCAGCAACAACAGACCTGGAGAGAGTGAGCCATCAGGAGTAGATCTAGATTATCCAGGCGGTCTGAGGGGTGAGTTTTCATTCTCCTTTCACATTTGGCATTCTGTTTTGAATTTAGTTTAATTTACCAACCAACATTTCAAGCCGCGTCTTTTCTTCCGATTCCGAATGTTTTTCTGATCAGCACTCAAAGTCTTTTGAACCTACTCGTGCTTTTAATTGCGTTAAACGCAACAATGCAGAGTCCTGCTTTTTCGTTAATAAGTGTTTGCTGTAGGGCAAGTGTGTAACTTTTGTTTCTTATTGCCAATGAATTGCACGACCGTTTTTGTCGATATTTGCGAGTCGGTAACTGCCGGTCGTCAAAATTGTCGACTGACCGGATACGTCGACTATTAGAATTTTCGGGATTAAGAATTAGAATTCAGAATATTAGAATTTTCGGGACAAGTGAAGATAATAATCCAGAGTACGAGATCATTGATTATTCTCTTGATATACTCTGTTATTTGATTTATCTGACATTTACTTTGATATTAAATTTCAGACCATCAATCTGACACAGTTTCCGAAAGGAGACAGGCTAGCTGAATGGGTTAAGAAGTACGTTCTCTCGGAGCTGGTCCGTCGGTTCGATCCTATTGAGTCCAGAAAGCATTATGCAATCGCCACGATGCTAGACCCACGCTTTAAAAACTTCACTTCAAGAGCCCGATCGCTGTAGCCAATGCCATGAGCACCGTCATCGCCGTGATGGCTGAGATGTTCCACGAGGAGGATCAGGTGAACGTCCTGCAGATGTTTTCACCCGCTGATCGTGATGCAGCACCATCAGATGACCTCTGGATCTTTCATGACACTGAAGCAGCATCTCAGAAAACCCTGTGTACTGAAGATGTCCTCAACCGACCCGTCGTTGACCGCCATTTGAATCCTTTTTCAGTGTCGGAATCAATGAAAAATGAAAACCCTCACTTATATCAGGTACCCTCACTTACATCAGGTAGCGAGGAAGTACCTGCTAGGAGTAGTGACATCAGTTCTCTCAGAGAGATTCTTTTCCGAGATGAGTCTAATACAATCTGATCTGAGAAGCCGCCTTACCAGTACACATTTATCAAAATTGCAATTTTTAGCTTCAGCTCCCGTAAACATTTGGCAATCTTCCAAAATTTAAATAGAATTAAGAAATTTTTCACAACTCTATTCCCTGACAGGCCCCCTTGAAGTTTACCTAGATTTTAGAATTTGTACTAATGATAACATTAACCCTATAAAATGTCAATGAAACTATTATACTTTATTTATGAAGGGACCATAACCTTGCAAGGTATGTTTTGGATTTTGTCATAATCGAATCGACTAACCGATGTATTGATTATTATAAGCAATTAATCGGACGCGATTAATCGGCTGCTTGCGATTAATCAATTCATAAAATATCGATTATTTTTTTATAATCTCCCATCCCTAATTTGTGTCGTAATTTAAATTGTCGACGGTTACGCTAGAAACGCTGCGTCTTTGTTTGCGCAACTTAGCGGATCATCGATGAGAAATCACGAATATAATAATAAATCATGATGGAAGAAAAAATCAACTTACCTGTGGGTAATCATAATTTGCAGTCATCATGTCTCAACCCGAGTTTGTTTTCCGAAATAAAGTTCTCAAAATATCTTCCTCTAAATAAAAAGGAGACTTATTGGCACATACAAAATTTTATTCTCGGAAATTAGGATTCGCTGGTTAAAATTATAGTTAAAAATATGTGCACGAACACCAAAAGAAAACTGAATTCCAAAACAAATCGGCAAAAATACAATGCTGGATGGATACGCCGGAGATTTTAACACGCCGCACAGTGGGCCAAACTGAATAAAAGCTTGCCAAAATCAATAACTCTAATAATTACGAGTCCATATGCAACTTGAAGTGCATTTCTAAGGTATTTTGGGCTGATAAACATAATTTTATCATTATTTTTTCAATATATTTTACGGATAGAGTGCTATTAATTGTATAAACATTAAATATGCAATTACAAAGCATAATTTCAATGGTTGAGTGGTCTAGTTATAACTCAAAATTTCCTTTGATAATTATCAGAATACTGCAATTAATAATTCTAGGAACTATAACATCCGTAAAAAATTGTCCAAGTAGAATTTTGATGCATAATGCATTTTAACAAATTATGACTGCTGCAACGGAATGGGAGAAACTGAAAATATGTTTCTCGATGAAAATGAACTTGATTCAAGTTAAAATGTTAAAAAAATAAAATATTAAAGCTCTAGTTTACGTATATTACATTTCCACAAAAAAATAAATTTTAAATTCATTTTTTTATTCCAAAATTAGTTTGAAAATGGCTATATTCCAGTAAATTGCATTTTGCTATACTTTTGTCGCACTACTGGGATCAGGATTCAACATAAATGTAAGCCAGAGGCAGAGATCATGATAATTTATTATTTTAATTTTAATATTAAACAAATATTTTTCAATAATATTATTATCAAAAACTTTAATAAACATTTTGAATAATAATATTGATAAAAAGTGTCACTCATCCTCTTATGACTCGTCATCACTCTCATCTTCACATTCGTCATTCCCATAGTCATTAGTCTTTTCACTACTGGATCTAAATCTTCCTTCGATTTACTATTTTGAAATGAAATTGAAGATATAAAGGGATCACAGGTGAACAGCAATCTCCGAAATATATATTTATTAGTTGCCTCTCTTGATATCCTCCGCGTATTGTGATGCCGGAATTTCCTAATTTCCTTAAACCTTGATGCCAAGGCATCTTCTGGGAGCTGCCCGATGGGCAGAATTGCATTCTTTGATATATCTGCACCATGAATTAGAAGCTTGTGCATCGTTGGTGGCATGTAATACGAAGGGTATTGCTTCACGTATAATTTCGCTGTTGCTAGACAGTATTTTCTGAACTCATTGTGATTGAGTGATCGTCTGCTTGAAACTACTTTCAAAATATTTTCAAACCTTGAAATCAGTTGTTCATGAAGCCCTGGAAAATATTAAACTAACTAAAAATGTCACTTAACTTCAGCAGCGATGTTTTCTTTAATTTGAAATAGTTGTCAGTTTTTCTTACCGATGATATTTGCTGATAATTTAGGGTCCAAAAAACAGCGTCTGTGTTACCATCGTTTGTGGTGCCATATCCTGGTTTTGGTACATCTATTATCAGGCCGTTTTTCTATTAGGCATTTACTATTATTAACTCTGAAGTAGCTCTTGTTCACCTTGTTCCATTTCTCAAAATATCTAGTGAAAAAGCATGTTTGTAGGCACTTCGTCAAATCGTACCTTTCGCATCGGTATCTCCATTCAATTGAAATTTTTCAATCAAAAAATCCATCACATTTTTTCTCACGTGCCGTATTTTTTTTCTCTACAATTTTTTATGAAAATGTAACCCTGTCACTTCTCTCCTCTCCATGGTTTCTCACAAATTTAGTATGAAACATTACAAAACGAAATAAAAAATAGCAGGTAAACACTTCCATCGACAGCCTTACCTTCATCATTCTTACATTAGTAGCAAAAAACAAATTACTGACTCCAACTCGGAATCCATTTTAAAAATTAAAATTATTCTTACCAAACTGCTTCTCATATGATTGGAAAGCAAAATTTTCCTCAATGGATGCGATGTACACATAGTGAAGGCACGACGAAACGGAGACGGGTGCAAGGAGACTTTGGTTTCCAGGTACAAGTAGGTAAATATATTCTCATTTTAAACGGTTCTAACGTTGAACAAATCAACCCAGTGTTGCACAGCACAGTCACTTACAGTGTATGCTCACTCGACGCTCTCTAGGACAACTGATGCATGTGGTACGCGAAAACAACCAGAAAACCCCTAAGGAAACCAACTAAGCATTCCGTTTGGCGGAACAAGTGGCGGCAGGAGTCTGCAAAAAGAGGCAAAAAAGGCGTAAAAAAGTATAATTTGAGATAGATACCAATGAATTAGGGGAAGTAGAAAAGAGTCATTATTGGCAAGGTTGTAAAACCAGCATTGTGTGGCCAGCAAGTACGGAGGCACGCAAGTCCAAAACCAGCTGGTGAGGGCGCATGCCGCTGCATGTGCATGACCATGAGCCTTCCCCTAAATCCCTCGACCGTAGTCTGCTCAACATGCCTGAAGGAATTTCACAATTAATGGAAAATTCTTTCAAATATATTTTATGCCATAACTCTGCTGAGAAATGTCCCAACGACCTCCTCATCGTACAATCACCAGTCGCCAAAGTTGCGAGAAGTTGCAATTTGCGACAAGATTTACATTGAATTTAGCCATTTAAGTACAATGTGAAAAAATCAATACGAAAAGTTATTCATAAAACATCTATTCAAATTAACAATGTCGTTGAACTGGCATTCCATCGTCTTTATACTAGGAACTTATATACTTGCTTCGCTTAGACCCCATTATTGGCCGCCACTGTGGCCCGAGTGGCCGGGGTCGTTTTAAATAACAATGGTTGTTAAAATTAGAATCGCAAGTTATCGCAAAAATTTCCTACTGAATATATTTCTATATGATTTTCTCTACCACACAGTGCAAATAAATCCGTGTAGCCTGATGTCGATAAAAACGATAATTAACGTTAAACATAAAATTTAATGAAAAAACAGCACAATTTTTGAAAAATTATAAAAATATTAAAATACAAATAAAACGGAACAAACTTTATCTTCATTCATGCAATGAATATCAGTTTTGGGGATCAAAATACTTTAAAACCAATTTTATAAATAACGACTCTTAAATAAAGCTTTATATCTAGCTATTTTCCACGGAAAAATTTCGGTCGCCAAAATCACGCTGACATGCTCTACTTTAACCAGCTGTAAATATTTTTATGGTGTATTCCATGGTCTGCCTAGTACCCTATCTTAAAGAGCATACACGTAATAATATAAATCAACTGTTTTTGGTTGGTTTGCGCGAATTTCATTTTTCTACTTTTGGCCAGCTTTTTTGGATTTTGGCCCACTGTGCGCCGGTACTTCGGAAGACATAGGAACGACATTCAGACGGAATGAAAACCAATGAAATACTGGAAACATTATTCATTGACAACAACACCATCAGTCTAGAAAAAGTGATTGAAGAGAGAGGAGCGGAGTTGAATTAAAAAAGTGCTATAGCTATATGAAGCACAGATGTTTATATAAACGGCCGGTATGTATAATATCGCGGCAAGGGTATCAGGTTTGATTTCATAGCGATCACCAAATAGACTCATATATTTATACATCACACAACTTACGACTCGTCGCAGCAAATAAAAATAATTCATAGGAAATAGTATTGTATTGTACTACTAACTGGTGACGATTAACCTATTGCACGTAATAAATAACGGCACTACATAGCCAACGCAGTAACAAATTATGTTTCGCTCGGCTAATAAACAAACGCATAATTACCTGGATCATGCTTAGTTTCCATTGCATTCCTCTTGTATCTTAACCAAGCAGTCTCTTTGCCGACTGTGTTACGGATTCGGTCTTCATTTTTAATGATGTTATTATTCTACTAAAAAGCGAGCCAGCAAAACTGGTAAAACTCTCTCAATGCAAGATATTTGTGTCGTCATGTAAATTGTTGACTGTTATTACTGTATGATTGTATGTTGGTAGACCTGTCAATGCCGATGTAGGATTGTATGTTGGTAGACCTGTCAGCAATCGAGTTAGTCATGTGCAATACATGGAGTTACAAAAGTCACGTTAAGGTCCGGTGTTTATTATTCAAAGTATCCTTGCTCATGTACTTGAAGGACTAGCTACACTGGTGACGAGGATAAAACAGATACGTCTGTTTATTATGGTAACGTGTTAGAAGTGAATGGTGGTCCATATTAATTTAGTAAGATTAGTTCGACAACATGGACAGCTCAGGCATTCACCACTACGATGTTGCATCGGATCCCTTAAATGCTGGTACGAGGTGGAAGAAATGGTTTAGATCATTTCAAGTTTACGCAGTTGGCCGAACGGATTTGACCACCAACGTCATTAAGCGTGTTCGCCTGTTACATCTTTCCGGCCCCCAGGTGCAGGGCATTTTCTACGCATTATCAGGTGATGTTTATATATCCGCGCAGGGGCGGATCCAGGATTTTTCTTTGGGGGGGGGGGCACAAGGGTCTGATGGGCAAACGGTATTCTCATATTTGGGATTAAAAAACAACATACAACAATTAATGTACGAAATATACTTTTTATTTTAATATAGAGATTACTAATATGCAAATATTAATTAGTTACATGTATAATAACGGCAGTGTTCTATTATGTTTCCTGCTGAAGATGTCCAGTACTTCATCAACATTCATTTTTGACACAATGTCTTCCTTCCCACTTGGGCGATGTTTTTTTTCAAGCGCTGACTAGCGAATGACCAATGACCGGCAAATCTGTCGTCTTGATTTGTGCTTAAGGCTAAAATGAATGAGGCTCCGTAATACACAAAACAAAACGAACGTAATTATAACGGGACCGTATTAAAAATCTTGTCCATTATTTAAGCGTCTAAGGGGGGGGCACGTGCCCCCGTGCCCCCCCCTAAATCCGCCTATGTATCCGCGGATGCTCCAGCATAAGATGAACAACAATAAAACGTGTACGAGACCTGTACTACGTTGTTGAACAATTATTTCCAACCGCATACAAATGAAATATTTGAGACTGAGAAATTATATTATATGACGATGGAACAATCGCAAACTGTCGATCAATTCTTCACCCACCTATCAAAGCAAGTTGATCTGTGCAATTTTCCCAATAAGGATAAGGCCATTAGATATCATTTTAACAAGGTTTGCCGTGGTCGGAGTTGAAGAGAGAACTCAACAAAGAAGCTCTCCAGGGAGACCTAACATTGCAACGCACTCAACTGTTGGCGCGAATTCATGAAAATCTCATGCGGCAAGTCAGCCCTCCAGGGACCTCAGAAGTAGCGGAGGCCGTCAACAAGATAAGTAAAAGTTTTAGTGGGAAGTGCTATGGATGTGGCCTAGAGGGACATTTTCGTTCTGATCCGAAGTGTAAGGCTCGGGGACAAACTTGTTCTTACTGTGGCAGAAAGAATCTTTTCAGTTCAGTCTGCCTCATATTGCAAAGTTACAAAGAAAAAGAGGTTGAAAGACAATTACAAGGAACAATCATCGAGGAAACACTATAGGAAGTTAAGTAAGTCTGCCAAAAAAGGTAATACCCGTCAACTTTTATGAAGTGAGAGTGACGAGTCCACTTCAACTGAAGGGTCTTATGATAAAGAGTTTCCCACAGATAACGGTGGCGAGAGAAAGAATACCCACACATTTCTCGTGCATGAAGTTAATACCATTAACGATGAATTGTTCCCTATTGAGGTGGGGGGAGTTCAATTGTCAGTGCTAGTCGACTCTGGTGCTAGTGCCAACGTGATACCTAAGACTGAGTAGGAAAGACTGAAATCTTGTAGAATAAAGTGTGAAAGAATAATAAGCCATTTATAGGATATGGAGGTAATTTATTGCCTACCTTGTGGTATTTTCTTTACTGATGTATCTGTTAGTAATAAGAGAAAACTATCAGCTGTCCGGTTTGTTGTCCTTGATGGAGAGAGAGTACCCATATTGTCGAAGAAGACTGACCTTTGTTTATTGAAGTTTGGTTCAGATGTGACGAAAGACATTAATTTAATCCATGCTACCCATGATACCAAGGTTGATAAGAGCAAACTCAAAAAGAAATTTCCCAGAGTATTTACTGGAATTGGTAAACTAAAGGATTTCCATTTAGATTTACAAATTGACAAGTCTGTATTACATATTGTTCAGAAATGTAGAAAAACCCCCATTCACTACTACCAAATCTTTGAAGGCATCCTACAGGATCTTCTTAGAGAAACAATTATTGAGCCAGCCACTGCTCCATCCACCTGGGTTTCTAACGCACATTTAGTACCCAAGAAGATATCGTCAGGTGATATTGCATGGAGGCTAGTCATCGATATGATAACTGCTAATACGGCCATCAGGAGGAGAACATTCCCAATTCCAACCCTAAGGAATTACTAGCGAGAATCACTTCAGAAGCCACAGTATTTTCAAAGCTTGATTTTAACCAGGCTTTCCACCAGTGCGAGTTGTCACCTGCTTCAAGGAGCATCACAACATTCTATACTCACCTGGGTCTGTTTAGGTATACCCGCCTTTTCTTTGGTGTTAACAATGCACCAGAACATTTTCAAGAAATTATGGAAACTATGGTAGCTCGTGGGCTGAAGGGAGTTTTGATATACTTTGATGATTGGCTAATCTGGGGAAAGGATAAACAAGAGCATGACCGAAGATTATTAGCTGCTATCCATCGCCTACAGGAATGTAAAATGACCTTGAATTTCGAGAAGGGTTAGTTTGGAGTAAATGCTGTCAGTAATGTTGGACATCTTTTATCAGATAAAGGTTGTCACCCGAGTGATGACACCAGGAAAGAAATCCTCCAGTTTCGTGCCCCTGAGAATAAGTCTCAGTTACGTAGCTTCCTCGGTCTTGTAACCTTTACATCCAAATACATTCCTTATCTTGTAACCCTAAATGAACCATTGAGAAGGATTATCAAGACACACAGTGGATTTGTATGTGGGCCTTCACAACAAGATGCATTCTCCAAACTTAAGGAACACCTTGTAACCCCGGAAGCCCTAGGTTTTTTCAAAGGGGAAAAAAGACTACTTTGGTAAGTGGTGGTAGCCCAGTGGGTCTTGGGGCCGTTTTGATACAGATCCAAAGGGGACAACCTCGTATCATCAGATACGCCAGCCAAGCCGTGACCGACGTCGTGTCGATACGCCCAAACTGAGAAGGAAGCTCTAGCCATTGTGTGGGCTTGTGAAAAATTTGAGTGGTATCTCCTGGGATCACGCTTTGTTTTAGTTACAGATCATAAACCTTTAACAACCATTTTTGGGCCATATGCTACTCCGCCCAACTTGAGGATCTTCAGGTGGGTGCTTCGTTTGCAAAAGTTCTCTAATGATATCAGGTACATTTCAGGAAAATCCAACTAAGCAGATCCACTTTGCAGACTGCTCCCACTGTCTGGCCTAAAATTTGAGGACACTGTTGAAGCAGTTTTACAACTTGTAGACATATAAGTACCTTCTGCAATGTCCCTCTCTGAAGTTGCATATGCCACCTTGAGTGATCCCGAACTTCAGGAGCTGGCTGGGAGTTTTAAATGTAACAGGTGGGACAAGCAGCAGCGCTTTTATCAATTAATCGCCCCTGAATTGTCTGTTGTAGGTTATGTCCGTGTGCGCGGACATAACAACGCTTTCGCGCTAAAGTATGGTTGCGCACTATCTGTAAGGATGAAGAGGAATTTACTAAAGCCTGTTTTGGATGCCAGCTGGAATCCCAACACACAATGCCTGACCCCATGGTACGTACACCCTTTACAGAAAACGCATGGGATGCTTTTGCTGTAGACCACCTTGAACCTCTCCCTTCAGGAGAATATCTACTGTGTCACTGATTACTATAGCAGATATCTCATTGTGGAGCTTACTAAATCCACGTCAATAGCCACAACAGTTAAACTAATGACCAAGATTTTCCTATTAATGGGTTACCCTGAAATCATAGTCAGTGATAATGGACCAGTCTTTCGAGAGGAATTCTCAGACTTCCTATTTAAAGTAGACATCAAACACAGGAATGTTACCGCTCTTTGGCCACAAGCCAATGGCCAAGTTGAGAGAGTAAACCGCAGTATGCATTGAGGAACGCCTGAGGATTGCATCTGCCCAGAACCAAGATTGGAAAACCTCACTTGATGTCTATCTGTCTGCCTATAACTTTTCTCCACATTCGGTTACTGGTGCTGCCCCTGCTGAACTACTTTTCAACCGCCCCATCAAATCCAAACTCCCTGAAATACCTCGCCATCGCATCGGGTGGTCAGACGAAGAAGTAAGAGACAGAGATATGTACCTAAAGGACCAAGGCAAACGCTATACTGATGCCCAACGCCATGCTCAACCTTCAAGAATCAGCCCTGGTGACCTTGTCCTTGTTGAACAGAAGAGGGAGAACAAGCTTGCTACATGGTTCAACCCAGTCCCAGTTGTAGCTCGTCATGGTTCAACAGCAAAGATCTTAATGCCTGCAAGAAACGTTTTAGAACGTAATGTTTCACTATTGCATCGTCTTAGTCACCAGTCTTTTGAGTCTTTCCCAGCCACTACTGTCGGAGATCAACCCTTGCCAATACCTGATATCCCCAGTTATTCTCAACTGCATCATGAGCTTGGTCTTCCAGCCTCCGCGAGCCCTCCACGTCCAGGTGATGGCTCCAGTCAATATACTCCCCGCAACAGTCATGGAGGGAACCTAGATACACCACCTGCATGTCTGCAAAGGGATCTCCGACTACCAGCTCATATCTCAGATTATGTTGTTGATTTTAAATAGAAAAAAATGCACATAATGACAAAAGATGTTTACTGCTTATGTGTTTCACATTTTTGCCCTTATACTTCAATTCTTTATTTTAATTCTGTTTGAGTTTTATTTGATTGCATCCAGCGCACTCCTGTTAAACTTGCCATCCATATTCTCTTGTTTAATCTTCTAATCCCCATTTAAAGAAAAGGAGGGATGTAGGATTGTATGTTGGTAGACCTGTCAATGCCGATGTAGAATTATATGCTGGTAGACCTGTCAGATCGAGTCAGTCATGTGCAATAAATGGAGTTACAAAAGTCACGTTAAGGTCTGGTGTTTATTATTCTAAGTATCCTTCCTCATGTACTTAAAGGACTAGTTACAATTACGCTGCGTCTTTGTTTGCGCAACCACGCGGAGCATCGATAAGAAATCACGAACATAAAAATAACTCATGAGTTGCTTCACACGAATTAACTGCCTACATCTCCCGAAAGAGCAAGTTACTGTCTAATCTCTCGTTATACAACTCATTCAAGATTCATTTGGCCGGTCTCAAGTCTCGTGATCGATACTTGTTGCCATACAATCATTCCTATCGTGATCGGTGAAGATGAACTCCTCGGTCAGTGGAGAGAAACCGTTCATCGAAATATCTTTTAAGAGAGCTTGATCTCGGCATTCGAATACTCACGACCGACCCATCACTAGTACTCACGGAGTAAGTGAAGCCGCTACCCTTTGCGGCGTCACGATATACTTAAAAAAGACAATCGCGGAACTCGAAAAAACGTTAATGTAGAAAATGTATTAAATTACAGAGGATACTTGGACAAATATGCAAAGTAATTTTCGAACACAATAACAGAAAACTCACCTTGAAAATTATGAGGGATTTCTGCTAATTCGGAAGCGACCGCAGTGCCAAATCGCCTAAGCATTTAGCAGGTGATTTGGATGCTCAATTCTATAACCAAAAGAACAGGAAAACGAACCATTCTCGGCGAAAATGAACGAGTCGACGGGGTCGCCGTCTGGCGTTCACGGTTTACAACTCCACTTCTGGTAATATTCCCCATATAAGGAGCGATCCGTGACCTAATGTTCCTTGAGATGAAAAAAAGCACAATAACCCACCCAGATCAAAATTTTCATACCATATATGATCTTAATTTCCTTAGGGGTTAATATTAACTTTTGTAGTCGACTTATACTTAAATGAAGCATTTGAAGTAAGTTAGAATACATATATTTTTTAAACATAATGAATTCACAAGTCTATTTCCAAACTGTTTAATCTACCGACCATGGTTTCGGCACGTAGTGCCATTTTCAAGGTATACATCTATGGTTGGCAGCCTATATATACATGTTTCAATGGGAGAGGGATGGGGTAGAGTTTTCAGGGGGGGTTACTGGATTTGGGGAGGGGGGGGGTTTTGGGTGTGGATTCACTTGAGGGTTTAGGTAAGGTCATGGGAGTGAGGGATGACGTCAACGGGCGATGGGTGGGAGGAAGGGTGATGTGTAGGAGAGGCGAGTGGAATGGGAACATATGATCATTACATAATTTAAAATCGGCGGGGCAATTCACAATTTCAAACTGCTCGAAAAAATCAAGTTTCTGCCCCTTGTTAAGTACATGTAAAATGTTTGAATCGAAATTGCACCAGTGGTGTTCTTCATTCAAGTGTTTAGCTATTCCAGAGGAGTTGTCATAATTTAAAAAACATCGTCAATGTTCACGCATTCTCGTTCTAAAACTCCTCCCAGTCTGGCCAATATATTTCGTTTCACAATCGTCACACTTCAGTTCGTACACTCCACTTTTTTCTCATTTCAATACACGTCTTTCGAGTTAAATAACAATTTTGCTAATGTCAATGGATTATAAAAAGCCACTTTCGAACTTGACAAAATTATTTCAAATGACAAAACGAAAGTGGCTTTTTATAATCCATTGACATTAGGAAAATTGTTATTTAACTCGAAAGACGTGTATTGAAATGAGAAAAAAGTGGAGTGTACGAACTGAAGTGTGACGATTGTGAAACGAAATATATCGGCCAGACTGGGAGGAGTTTTAGAACGAGAATGCGTGAACATAGACCATGTTTTTTAAATTATGACAACTTCTCTGGAATAGCTAAACACTTGAATGAAGAACACCACTGGTGCAATTTCGATCCAAACATGTTACATGTACTTAACAAGGGGCGGAAACTTGATTTTTCGAACAGCTTGAAATTGTGAATTGCCCCACTGATTTTAAATTATGTAACTGTCATATGTTCCCATTCCACTCGCCTCTCCTGCACATCACCCTTCCTCCCGCCCGTTGACGTCATCCCTCACTCCCATGACCTTACCTAAACCCTCGAGTGAATCCACACCCAACCCCCCCTCCCCAAATCCAGTAACCCCCCCTGAAAACTCTACCCCATCCCTCTCCCATTGAAACATGTATATATAGGCTGCCAACCATAGATGTATACCTTGAAAATGGCACTACGTGCCGAAACCATGGTCGGTAAATTAAACAGTGTGGAAATAGACTTGTGAATTCATTATGTTTAACATAAAATATTTCCACCGAATTACGCCGGAAACTGTATTTTTTATATATTATTTAGTTTAGGAGCTCAACTTATGCAAAATCTTACTATCCACAATATAACCAACAAGTATCATTGTGTGTTATACCAAACTCTTCTGCATGTTGTAGATCACCTGGAGATGTGTATTACTTGTTTCCACATTCCTTGCTTTTCTTCTACCTGCTGTGTTACCTTGTAAGTGCGTTTAAGTTCAATCTGAAAGCATATTTGCTAAATAAAACATTGAACAATGTAGATTAGTTTTTTATTGTACTAAAAAGAGGAATAGACATATGTTACATTAAATATAGATTATTTATGTACAAATAATTGCATTTTGTATGTTCATTAAACTTCGCGTATAAAACATTCTCATATAAAATTTCTGGAATATCATTTTCTATTTATAACAGAGTATTAATTCATACACATAATAATGTCACCATTAAGATATAAACCATGTACATGCCTTGTGCTTTGTCAACTCTTATAAAAGTGACATTCTTAATTGTGTTTTGCAAGTAAAATTATTATTATTACTTCTCTTTTCCTGAAAGAATTCACCTAGCTCTTGAAACTCGGAGATTTTGTCATGCTGGAATATAAAAGATAAAAGCCACTTTCCATCCATAATTGACTTTTCCTCTACCCATTTGTAGAAAGTGTCGTGAAATTATTACCATTTAGCAGTAATGTGCAAAGATTTCTTTAAAATGCAATTCATTTCAAAGGTTGTCCTGCTTTTATTGGAGAAGATTGTACGTTATATTTTTCACATGAATTTCAAAATGTCAAGCTTTAAGCGTATAAGCTTTCAAAATGTTTTCTCAGTAAATTTAAACCTGAAGCGTCAGTAAAAAAATTTAATTTCATCAATTTTGACGACCTTTTCTTAAACTTCACTGCAAAATTATGTTTTTTTTTTTTGTAATAAATGATTAAACTGAATTATTATAATGCATTGGTATTCCTTAGAAATAGTAAATGCCAGGTGTGCTAGCAAAACAATGTAAAGGGGTAATTTAGAATATAATAACTGCGATGGGGTCTACTGGACCCCAGTGAACACCTTACAATTCTCCCAGGAAGTCTGCACTTCTAGGTTTAAAGGGAATGTATAAAATAATGAAAACAAAACATTCAATTTACACACAATTTCATGAGACGTAAAATAGAATCCACATAACAAAGGTTTAGGAAAGATGGAATATATTCAAGTGACTTAGAAACGAGTTAGAACAAAACACATGTGAGTGCTCAATAGGAAAATGCATAGGGCAAACTATTACTGCATCTGCTTCTTACGACAATATTTCATTTAAATACAGAATCAATCGTGCATTACCAGCAAGCTTGGAAGTGTATTTAACAGAGACACTACACGCAAATTAAAAAAGAACATATCTTTTAACTAGTTCCTTTCAGTAAATGAGAACGAATGGAACAACATGGACAATCACGAGAAAAGAGTAACTCATAACGTACATTAACTTTTAACCACAGCACCGATTACTTTTACCAATTCTCTAAGAATTTAACCCATGCTAGTGATAAAAGAACTCTACTTAAAATACATTAGAATGTCTAAGGTTAATTTTTCTCAACGGTGATGATGGAGATGTAGGGCTGTATTTCAGATATCGGGAATTCAAGGGTAAGAGACAAATGTAGACAAACAAACCTTAACGGTAATGCGAAGCTTATGAAGGTACTTTTATTCTTTCATTTCTTTCTTTAATTAACCCTTAATCAGAAAACTATACGTAACAGTTTAACAGCGTGTAAAAGTAGTTATTACCAAAGAACTCTTTTAATAAAAATCCTCCCATGATGTCTCCAGATATTTTCCTTTCATTAACTGCGTATGACGGATTGTTTCATAAAAGATGCCTTCCGATCAACCACCTCCCCCGCATGTTTCACGCTTACATCGTCTCAAACCCGTGAGTAACTAAATGTCTTTCTAAATTAAACTTCTGAGAAAATGCCTTTCCACATCTCTCACACATGAATGGCTTCAATCCCATATGCAGGACAGTGTGTTTCCTAAAGTTACTCTTGGCATTGAACCTCTTCCCACATGTCGTACATCTGAATGGCCTTAATCCTGAGTGCATAATTGAGTGCTGCAGTAACGATTCCTTCCTTGTAAACTCCTTTCCACACGTCTCACACTTGAATGGCTTCAAGTCCCAGTGTATGACGGAGTGCCTTGTTAAACTACTCTTCCATTTATACTCCTTTCCACATGTCATGCACTTGAACAGCATAGCATTATGGTGTATAATCTTCTCACACGTTTTTGGCATTGCTCCTGTCATGTTGCAAGAATCAACCTGCAATTATAAGAATTCAATGCCATAAATTATTTAGAGTGAAGTCACCCATGGATGAGTGAATGGAAAAATTCTGCAGAAGTATGTAACATGCATTTGCGGCCAATGAGATACAACATATGAGTAAATCACATGAGAAATAATTTTGATCTTTTTGGTACTTCTAATACTATATATAATATGTTCGTTGTTATAAAAGACCTTCAATTTTAGATTAAGAAATTGGAATATATTTTAATGAATCTCACTATGGCATATACTCTGAAGCAAGCAAATAAATAATCTGCATATAGGACATACAACTCAAAATATAATTAAATTAATATTTTAATTCTTCAGTTAAACTAAATGCAACCTGCTCTTGGTATAATAAGGGACAAATAAAAAATATTGTTGGAAGTTGAGGCAGAGAACCTGCCCTCGACACTTCGTAAGTCATGTGAAAAAATGCATTTTACTTAATTTCCTTTAAAAACAAGAAATTATATATTATAAATCACTGACAGAATTATACTAAACACTACATTGCAGCCGTTGAAGAATAAACTGTAATAAAAAATTGAAGGATGTGTAATAACAGATTCGATGAACAGGAGTGCGCTGTTATTACCAGGATACAATAGTTTTACATTTCCCCAGTTCAAATAGGACATGTAATGTACTCATAATTCATGCGTTTTAAAGTGAAACATGTAAATCGAATCGTGATCAATATCACATCAATGGACTCCGGAATAATAGGAGGCTTTCAATTTGGACTCGGGATTCTTCAAAATATTCTGATTCAGGAAAGGAAGAATCCACCACCACACAACACCACCATTTTGACACCAGATTCCTGTATTGTGTGGAGTCTGATTGGACTGTGGGATTAACGTAGAATTCCACTACAACTTAAAGAAAGTCATTGGGATTCAAATACGAAATTCAACACAAAAGCGCAATACAAAGATTCCCATCTAGGGAAGGAGACCAACGAGCAATGGAAACAGGATTCATGGACTCATATCATACCACGGACGAAGATATTCACAGAGATAGCATGTCTCCATATCACTGCTTCCATAGGTCGGTAATGCTTTAATAAGCCTGCACTCTCAAACTGCCACTGGTGTAACAAAACTACTAAAAAAAATCTCAAATAACAAAAAGGTAAATTGGATCTGCCTTCGAGCAGATGTAAATGTTCTGGCGACAGAAAAAAAATTGGCTTGATGCAGAAATATAAATTGCTTTATATGTTTCTACGATGAATGTTATCCGAAAGTAAGCAATTCCACGCCATGAATGAAAAGTAAAATTACTTCAATTGGAATAAACATGAGGTGGCAAAAGAAATAGTGTTATCATTACGTGATATTTTTAGTGCTGGATTATTATATCTTCCTCTACTTCAAGATACAGGATTACCTTCAATATAATATGTTGCTCCACAGAAAGGTTTTGGAAAATATTTTTTCATAACCTCGGAAACAGTTACGATCTCTTTCTACTTCTATCATTTTCACTATTGAACGAAAATTGAGTCACAAAAGTCATTATTCGAACGCAATTCTATGGAAATTTGAAGTGCATGCTTCTCTGTATATTAAAAAGTAATAATCCGTTCATTGTTTACCGCCTTGAGAAAGAGCCACGACCATTCGACGCTCATCCTATTCACGGAAGTATCCTGGTATTTTCAAACTTTAAACATATTAGGCCTGTCGGCATGTGAAACCACTTTTTGGCCGAACAAGAATCCCGAAATATGCTTCGCAAGTCTCCCAGGGGGGTTGTACAAAATCCAGAAAATACGCTAAAAATTAAAACATATTATTGTTACTGCCATAAATGTATGGGATTGGGCAATGTACGGTGACTCCGTAAAATTTAAGATAGAAAAATATTGACCTAACTGGAGTTTGAACCCGCGCCACATAACGGGGATTGCAGGACCATCGTCTCTAACCGCTGGGCCACGGCATCTGTTGATAGGCTAACTCATTCCAAAAGATTTATACGGAGGGAAATTCTTTAGTTGCGTTTTTTCTCTCGAACTCGGGCCCAAATGGAAGAAGGCCGTGACACTTTTTCCGCATTCTCTCTATAGTTTCAGAAAATAATTGCGTCATTTGGATCCCGAATATCAGTCACGCAATGACTCCTTGTGAGTTAAATTTTCAAAGTCCCCACCTCACTTAAGCATACCTTGGACTTCTTGGACAAAACAAAAGGCAATACATCACCTAGGGAGAAATAATGGTTTCATTTGATGTTTCAAATTTATTCCAAAATGTGCCAGTAGACATAGCCATTATTTCACTCAAACGTTGGTTCATTTCCATATATCTCGAAGATTATTTGATTCGCGAATAAATTTGACTTACTAACTTAGTAATGAACCAGAATTTCTTGGTAAACAAACGTAAATTCTATAAACAGAAATTTGGCACCGCTATGGGTAACTCCCTATCCCCGTTTTTGGCCAATATTTTTATGACTAACTTTGAAAATACTCTTAAGAGAAAACTCAATGACATCCCAACTGTCTATTTAAGATTACTGGCGGATAGGGCTGGACGACCTATCGCTGATCCGGTGTTTTCTTACTTATAGAATTCACCTCGGCAAACGCCTGAGAAAAAAGGTTGTTTCGTGTTTCGGTTTTGCCCCTTGGCCTATTCATGGCTCTCGGGTCGAAATCTTCCCATTCCCTACCCCTTTTACCCATCCTTTGTTCCTTCCTATTCCCCGCAGCCTTCCGTTCCCCGGTCATGAGTGAAAGCTCGCATACCGGGTGGAGGGTGGAGCCCTGCGCGGAAGACTCGCTCATCCACTGTCTATTTAAGATACGTTGATTACATATTTGCCATTTTTGAAACTAACAAATATAACGTAAAACAGCTTGTTTGTGATTTAAACAGTTTATTTTCTTCCATTAAGTTCACACACAAGATAGACAACAAAAAACAACCCCCTTTTCTAGATCTGCCTCTGACCAGAAATTGTAACGAAATCTCTCATGACGTGTAACGCAAGACTACAGTCACCAATAATTACATTCTTCGTCATTCCTTTGTACATCAATAAACTCGCTCCTTTTCATGCTCTGGTCCACAGACTGGTTAATATTCCAATTGATAAAAGTAATTATTAAAAAGAATGAAATAACATTAAAGGCATTGTTAAACTCAACGGCTTTAAGGAGTCCATAATTGACAATATAGTTAAGAAATACAACTTTAAGAGACTCGTAAATAATTCCTCTACACTCACTAATGACGAGTCCGTCCACTTCATTAAACTTCCTTACCATCCACAAATCACTGAAGGTCAAGAAAAGACATTTAAAACGGAAACACATTTCATTTAGTAATAATAACAAACTTAAACAGTTATTGGGGAACGTGAAAGACGAGATGGACACATCCAATAAATCCGGCATATATTAAACATCTTGTTCCTCGTGTGATGTTTCTTACGTGGGGCAAACCCGCAGAAATATCGGAACTGGATTCAAGGAACACATGGCTCATTTCAAATACAACAGACACGAAAACTGTAGTATCGCTCAACACTTACTCATCACAGGACACGGTACTTAAAAAAAACCTTCAACTCAACAAACAAACACCTGAACTTTTCTTTGACGTGTATGAAAGTATATCATCTATTACAAAAGTAAACGCTTAAAGAGCTGAAATTAAATTATCCTCTCTAAATCCCTTGTGAGCAAACAAAAGCGACCACAGCAATGGATCCATATATCTATATCTACAAAATGCCCTAAAAGCCACCACAGGGGTATGTGGCAGAGGGTGAGTAGTCACAAACACGCATTATACTTTACCCTAAATTTAGCGAAACTACAACAAATTACGCAATGGAATAAATCGATAGGGCTTGTCACGAGTCGTAGTCTCACATGCATGCACTACACTACAGATATGCTCACAATGGAGTGGATCCGTTTGTATATACGTATTTAGCAACTACACAAATGGACAGAGACTCAAAACTTATGTAGAAAACATGGAGAGCGTGCTGTCAGTACTAGGTAACAGATAACAGTGCCGTGGTGGTTCTCGTCACGAAGCATTAACCTGGATTAGGGATGGGAGAAAATAATTGATTCTTCATCATAATCGATTATATGCTTCCGATTCTTTCTTATATTAGATCGATTATGAGCGGACGATTTAATCGTTGAATCGTCATAGTTATGACTAAGCACCTATGTTTTTTGTACCACTAGTCTTTGAAGATGATACAGTGTATCGAAACTAGTCGACGATTAACTTAAATTTGTAGAAAAGCAAAGTATTTTAATTTCCTTCTATAAAATAGACTATAATTTAACTAATTGTAAGTATTAAAACTTTAAGTGAAGCTCATTAAGTTATTTTTAAGGAGCGTTTCGGGGTGAAAGGAGATGTAGTGTGGAGGTTTGAGAAGGGTGTGTCGAGATGGTTCGGACGTACAGAGAGGATGAACGAAAGGAGATAGACGAAACTAGTATACAAGACGAGTGTGGATGAGATATTTGAAAGGGGTCGACATCAGCGAACGTATATACCTAAATAAGATTGAGTACGTTTTTAGCAATGGATACATTTAAAGTACCCTAATTAAGTTAATAACAATATAGTTTATACCTATATAGTTTAAGATTAAAAAATGTTGCTCTGAAAATAAATTTCAATCGTTTTACTGTTGATATTTGGCTCTGTTGACTAATGAGTTTGCATACCACTGGGTTAGTCTGTGTTGATGGAATATGCTTTTGGATATATTGATGGAATATTGTTGGCTTCTTTGACGCCTTCTTCTTCATCACACTGTCAACGTAAATGAATTATAAGATATATCTCTTCTGTTCTTGCAGGTAAGTGCAATTAATCGCAGTACACACCTTACGCAGCCATTTTTATTCAGAATCTTTCAAATTGGTTTCTAACTGGTTAAGGTTGCTACAGACCAGATATTTTGAAGTTCCAGAACGTTTTCAGGCCAAAATTTAAATTTTCTAATTTAAATATCCATTCTATAACACGCGGGTATTTTAAAGAAAGTGTAAGAATAAGAAAAAAACACATTTATGAATGCATACCATATAGGGATAACAGCATTCAATATTTTCAATACTTGAAAAAAAGGTTTATTTTTTATATTTATTAATCATAAATCCAAATCTAATCAATGGGTACTGAGCACTAAGGGGGCGAGGGAGTGTATCCCAGGGTGGGGTGAAGCGAATATATAGCCTCTCTCCCACCAAGATCGTCATGCGTGATGAAAAGCCATATCCTCCTATAGGTGCTCCTGGGTCACGCTGAACATGACGGATCTAGACCTGGCGGTCGAAAATATGCTCCCATCATCACTGTGCGTCCCTATGCCAAGGATGACCACATCCGCGGGGCGGAGGGTTAGAAGTCGCTAACAGGTGAAACTCCGGAGACCAGGCGAAATCCGTTTTTATTTTAGCCTTACCCATGTATGCGGGGCTTTGCTTGGGTGGACTTTTATTTCCTTAGCTGCTCGTGGGGACCATATGGAACCAAAACGAACTCCTCAAAGAAAGGCCCCATAAGGGGCCCCTCACCTCTTGACCCTTTAGGTCCACACTCCTCTTCTGTGAAAACCCCGGCAGGCCCCTCCCATGGAGCCTCCATACCTACACCTTCGGAGGGCCCTGGATTGGGGCCCTCCGTACACCCTACACTGGCTGGCCCTATTGCAGGTAAAGCCAGATTCCTTAAAACCCTCCCTGAATCCGGAGAGGAGTCTTCATTTTCTGGAAGTTAGACTTCCACGCTAAAGGAGGCGTCGGGCCGTGGATTCCCCAAAAAAGGGGAGGAAAACGATTCAGATGCCTCCAACAACACTGTGGGGAGCATGGCATCTAAGATGCTAAGTCTCTCCACTCTCTCCAGCAGTAGCGGGGCAGCCAAGAACAGGAAGAGAAGGGAGATGAAGCGAGCCCTAGCTGCTGGAGGTAACAGAGGTCTGTGGCTCAATGAGGTCACTCAGAGAGCCCTGACGGAGGCGAAGAGGAAGTTGTTTCTAATAGACCTAGTAAGAGGTCTAGGACATCTGGGGACACACCCAAGGCCTTAGAACTTAAGAAGGCCAAAACCTCCAAGGCCGGCCGCTCTTATGCGGAGATGGCTAAGGATGGCAAAAAAATGTCCATCATCCCCGTAGATTACCCTGAGAAAACTATGTCGCAGGGTTGGTACGAGATGATGGACAATAGACTCACTGAGTCCTGGGATGCCATTCCACAGGGGCCGGACGTGCCCATCCTGGAGGGGAAACGTCTGCTGAACGGGGCAATGGAAATTCAGTGTGCCAACGCCAAGTCAGCTGACTGGGTCAAAGGCATGTCAGATTACCTGGGGTTGATTGAGGGAGTCTCCTTCCGAGTAGTGGACGCGGACTCTCTCATTAAAATGCGGCGGCTCAGGATCTGGGTCCCAGGACCAACGCGTGTGAGTACCGGGGACCTATTCAGCCGGATCATCAAGGTGAATCCGGGCCTAAGAACAGATCTGTGGTGGGTGTACGAGCGAAGCGAGGCCGAAAAGGGCACTCACTTTGTTCTAGGTGTGGACGAGCCCTCTGCAGAGAAGATCTCGGGCCCAGATTTCATTAAATCAGTCGGTCTCCAAAGGGCCGACTATAAGCTTCTGGGGAAGGCGGAGCTGAAAATGGACCCAGGTGATGGGTCAAGTAAGCCCGAAGCTGCGCCACGACCAGAAGAAGATCAGCTGCAGGAGGGGATGACTGACGATGGCGGAGCTGCCCTTCTTGCAGATTAATCTGCAGCATTGCGTAGCTGCCTCGGGAGTTCCACAGAAGAAACACTCTCAAGGTAAGTCAAAAGCGGCCCTAAATCTGGAACGCTGGGTCCACAAGGGAAAAATTAGAGGACTAGGTATGACAGGAAGCAAACTTTTCCTGTGCCTCAGCTGAAACACCTAGGTCTTGCATATATGTGAAAGGGGTACATGCTAGGCTCATACCCCAATTTTGCTCTAGAGACCTCACTGTCGTTGTGTTATCTCTTAGAGATCAGGAGAGATGGATGGAGGTGGTGGTTTGCTCCGCATGCCTCCCATACGACTCGCCAGAACCTCCACCTTCTTTGGAACTTGAGGGACTGCTCAGAGAATGTCATTTTGGGAATTGGGAACTGCTGGATGGATGCGATGCTAACTCCCATCACACTGCGTGGGGGAGTTCGCATGTAAACTCTAGGGACAGATCCCTTTTGGACTTCCTAATGACCACTGAGCTGTTTGTACTCAACAAAGGATCACGACCGTCCTTCATGAACAGAGCTAGGCAGGAAGTGATAGAAATCACACTATGCTCCAAAAAATTAGTGCATAGGATTAATAGATGGAGGGTGTCTGACGAGATATCTCTGTCTGACCACCGGTACATCCAATTTACTATCACGGAGGGTGAAAACCCGACAGTAGCATATATGAATCCCAAATCAACTAACTGGCAGTCGTATAGAAAAGAACTTGAATGGGGAATCTCAAAGAGCCCTTCATTCAAGTTTCACAGAGAGGAAGAGATTGAGGCATCCGTTATGTTTCTACAGGAAGCCATCATCTCAGCCTACGAAAAAAGCTGCCCCCTTAAAATCAGGAAGGGAAAACAGAATCTTCCTTGGTGGGAGGCCGAACATGAAAGGCTCCGGAAATTAACCAGAAGTCTTTTTAATAAAGCTGAACGCACTAAAAAGCCAGAACACTGGGCCCTTTACCAG
The DNA here is from genome assembly GCA_963573305.1 of Pyrrhosoma nymphula. Lineage (NCBI taxonomy): Eukaryota > Metazoa > Arthropoda > Insecta > Odonata > Coenagrionidae > Pyrrhosoma > Pyrrhosoma nymphula. Next base: position 23,419,429 of record OY754340.1, on the reverse strand, counting down.
GAGGCCAAGCGCAGGTATAAAACGACAATAAAACGTTCCAAAAGAGAGGCATTTAAGATGCTTTGCAAGAATGTAGGAGTTTCTGAGACCGCAAGACTCCATAAAATCCTCTCCAAGGACCCTGGAGCCGAAGTGGGGACTCTTTTGCTTCCCTCGGGAGACACCACTTCGGACCAGGAAGCATTAAAACCTCTGTTAGAGACACACTTCCCTGGCTTGAAAGAAGAACATGAGATGCTCTCTAGGAGTCCTCCCACTCATCCGGTCAGGATGGACTGGAGACTGGCCTCCAGCATCATTACTTATTAAGCACCTGACTGAGCCTTGTCCAGCTTTGCTCCATACAAATCTGCAGGGGTGGATGGGGTGTTTCTTGCCCTCCTTCAAGAGGGAAGAGAGCAACTACTGCTTCCTCTGCTACGAATATTCCAAAAATTCTATAATCCTCAGCAGGAGTGCACAAAATAGGACCTGGAATTTAATTTTAGTTGCATATAATTATTGATAAAAACATATTTCTGCTTCTTTAATTTCTTTATTTTAAACCTGCTTTAATTATTTTCTTCGCTGTTACTTTTATGCAATGGAGTAATCCCCTGTGGTACAGAACCCCTGCTCTGCAGCAACCAGAAGGCGGAATGGAGAAGGGTGACTTCAGCCACTGGATTGCAGCCAAGAAGGCCCAAAAATCCTCTATTTAAGGGTCTTATCTTATCTGCTTTAATTATTTTCTTCGCTGTTAATTTTATGCAATGGATTTTGGCTAACAAAATTGAGAGAGCGTCTTTGCAAGAAACCCTTATTCGCATGTGTCGGTGATACGAAAACCCCAATACTGCCTACATATATCAAAATATTGACATTTGGCAAACCATCAATTACAATATGCGTGCTAAATTGTGAAATACGGTTGGTCTAGGAGAGCATGTAACTATAAACATGCATAAAGTCCTTGACACTGTTTCTAGATTAAGACAATATCTATAGGATAATGCGTTTATTAGGCTTATAAAACAAATTTTTCCTGCCGGTTGCTCTCGTGAAACTGTCGTGGAAATATTGAAGCACATCCGAAAGTGTATTATTTAAAATATGTGAACAAATATAAACGTTTAAATAAAAAGTCTTGAATAAAAATGGGAAAAAATTATATAGACAATCATTTAACGTGAATACTAAAGACAACAGAATGGAAAATGCACGATTGAAATTGTAATTATTAAATAAATTTACCTCAATTCGTTGATATGCATTAAGTGGTGAAGGCATCTTGTACATAGACTTTAATTGTACGTACAAGAAGCTCATAATGTGAGAAAAAGTATTACATGGATGAACGTGCAACACTGTTGTAAATAATTGTACAAAAATATTTTAACACTGAAATTGCTACAATAATTTTTATTAATTCACACCAGCAATAGTTCTTAATTTAACAATTAAAACCACATTTCAAGTAAAAACTAGTATCAAAGTCAAATAATGAAAATTAATGGAATGGAAATATGTATCGGAACTAGCCTTACAACCAATGCAGCGATGTAAATAAATGTATTATCATCAACTCGACTCCCAATATGTTTAACGGTATAAAAACAAAACAGCAAAAACGTTCGTAGGACACCAAATTCGCCACTAGAACTTAAGCACTTGCTGATAAATATACCTGAGAATTAGAAACATTTGCGAGCTTTGTAATCAATAATTCACATCCTACATTATTAGAAACACCTGGTTCAAGTGATTGAGGAAATGATAGCGATACATATAAATACTTTCGGAACATAATTTACATCAATGATAAACTAAATTGACAAAAATCTCTAATGAATACATTATATCACTTGCGAGATTTGGAAATAACAGTAAATATGGCATTGAATAAAAAATGTAAATTTACAAATACAAAAGTGAGTCTTTTAGTAAACAAAGGTACCTAAACTATAAGATAATTAATAAATCTATACATTTTTCCTATTAAGTTGTCATTAGAATAAAAACATTTAAATGACACCATGTAAATACAGGGAGGTCTTTAATGATAACAAAAGTTGAAACAAATAAAAAACAAATAAACCGTGAGCATATAGTTTGAAAAATTCAAAACCTAACTCTACATTATCAAAAGAACTTAATAGACTACTTTACTACGATAACATATTGCTGTAAAATGTGTAAAATACATATTTATATTTCGTAATAGCGGGTCTCAGAACGAAAGAAAGAAGATGAATGCCATCAAACGAAGAAGCGGGCCACAAAGATCTCCATTACAGCAGGCGAGATAATCCCTAACACGTGAAGCTGATGTACTCGCAGGAATATTCATACCTAAAAAGAAAAAAAATGACGTGTCTAATTAAAATGAACTTTAAATTTTAACTTGGTTTAAGCCAGTGTTTCAATGCTCAATTTATAAAACATTTTTCATTGAAATATTTCATTCACACATATTCTCTACTAAAGTGGACAGATAACTGGAGAAAGTAAGAGAAACCGGCCCCGAAAGAAAATGTGATGAGTCACAGAGGAGAAATGTAGAAGTAGCAGAAGAGGACCAAGTGGGCAAGAGTGCCGAAACAAAGAAGCCGTGGAATATGACGACGACTTGAATAATATAGAATAAAATACAAATAATCAGAAATGTAGGAGGTGCAATCATTTAAAAAAAGCTTAGAAACCAAGATTTTCGAAAAGACAAGAATATAAGGAAGGGGAAAACCTGTTGAATATGTTTAATAAGAGACACTTCGATGAGAGACAAGCATCTGCGATGTGAATGGGAATCTAAAGATGGAGAGCGAATAACAGAGGGAAACGACGGATGTAAAACATCGAAGAACTGCAAAGGGCCAATGGCACTGGAATCAGAGCTGATGAAAGACGAGCGTGAAGTCGTCGAGGCAGACCGGGGTTAAGATTTACTAAAAAACTAATTCAACAGAGCAGAAAAGTATCTAAAGAATAGCTATGTAACTAGCAAAGACAACAAAGCGAAGAAATTTTTAAGGCGAACGGAAGTAATTCCTGGAAAAATCAGTACGAAATTATGAAAGATAAATATATAGCGACAGACTACCGGAGAATTTAAATTTATTGTCAATCCGAAACAATCTCTTGGAAAACAATCATGGGTTCTGAAAGAACAGAAGACCATAGAAATTGTACAATACCTAAGAGAGAATAGATTTCGAAAGAAGCAGTAAACAACGTAAGGCGGAACAATATGTTCGGGCTGATGATGAAATAATTTGGATTAGAGTAAAAGGGCAGAACAATTATCTACGAAATGTTCAAGAAGCAAGGTGACACAATGCGAATGGGAGACGGAAGAGATATAAAAGTCAAAATAACACATTGAAAAAAAAAGTGAAATTACCTCTCACGAGGAGTTTGCTTGGAGGAGGTGTTAGGAGCAGCACAAGAATTCGGAGTGTACGGGATAAAGATTAACGGTAAAGAAATAAAAATGCTCTACTTAGCAGACCAAATCGTTGTCACAGAGATATATAGTGATGATAATGAAAGTCCGATAATTTTATCGACCATATTGTCAAGAACATAACAAAAACTTTACGATGATGAATACTAATCCTAATTTACGGAAGAGAGAAACTGAATTTTGATACCGCTATAAGTGGAGAGAAATGCAGCGCAGAGAATTTATCTTAACCCTTTCGCGCCGAAGCCTTGTGGAGGGAAATTCGTCCACGTTACGAGCCTCTTGAAAAATTTTTGCACTCCCCTGTACGAAGCTCTCTCGCGTCGATGGAAGGCAGGTGTCCGAACCCTTACCGTTTTGTGACCCAACTCAGCGGGACGCCCATCCCTTTTCTCGGCCGCTGTCCCAGACCCAAGGAGGATTAAAGACACCTTCACTGCGCGATTCCACGGTCATCTGACTGAAAATGCAGTGTTTTATATAAACATATATTTGTTGCTTGCATCGATTCTTTTAGATTAAAAATAAATTCCTTGTTTTTTTCTGAGCGTGCAGAAATTTTAAACGGAGTTCTAATGTTCATATTGACGGATTGCCGACGGTCGATTGCCGTTCTGTAACTCCGTTGATATTAACGCTAGAATTTCGTTTAAAATTTCCATGTGGTAAGCAAGAAAAGGAGAATTCATTTCTAACTTTAGATTTCGAAAGTAAGCAACAAATAATGTTTTAGAAAAAACACTGCAAAAAGCTATACTTGACCGCGTTAGAGGATAGGAAAGGGTCGATCCGAGCGGCCGAGGAAGGCCCTGGGCTCGAGCTAAGTTGGGACCCGAGGGGCGACCACATACCTGGGTCTATTGTTTCCGCGGCGGTCACTTTCCTCCACCCCGCGCCGCATATACGCGGCATTCGTTCATTTGCGTCGGAAAATTGACGCCGCATATATGAGGCTTTCGTTCGTTTGCGAAGAAAATTCTCGCCGCATATGCGCGGCATTCGGCGCGAAAGGGTTAAAGGCGTTACGTTCATTTTCTTGTATGTAGTAATATGATATTCTGCCATTGACGGGAGACCATCATAAGGGTTGTTATGAAGCGGAAATAACACGTTTTAGCCAATTTGAGTATCATGATGAAGTATTCTACAAATTGAAACATTTTCCTCCTGATGAGAAGATATTACAACCGTCGGAATTAAAGTCTTCCATTTTTTTGCTGAAATAAAGACAATAATTCCTAAATTTTCCTAATGCGCCGTCAACAAATTATCTAAATGCATACTCCTTCCAACGTTGAAGGCCATTCACTTTGTAAAACGGAAAATACGACATTTAAGAATTTCAGTAACGCCTGACTTCGGGGGATCTACATCTACATATTACCCTGCGAGCCACCTCTAGGGTGTTTGGCAGGGGGTGACAAGACACCAAAATGCAGCATGCAAGCGGACCGCCACATGCACACCGCACGGTCATGAATATTAAGGATACTAACCAATTCCAACATTAACTAAAAACCATCATGCAGCATGCAAGAGAATCCCCAAATGCACGCCACACATGTACGATGACACACAATATTATATATGCTACTTAAGAGGGCAATCTGCCTATGAAGCTAGAACATGCAAAACATGCTGTTAGAAACACCATAAAACTCCGTAAACATGCTTTAAGAAATACATAAGTTAGTAAGCTACACTACCAGTCAACTAATCTTTTTCTAAGTCCTTACACAGCCGTTATAGTCGCTTATCGCTCGCGGAAACAACGACATTTTAAATCTATCTGTTCTAGAGTCTATCTCTCATATTTTATTTTTATGATCTAATCTACCATAATACGTTGGCGGTCGTAAAATATGATCAACTTCGTCGGAAAATAAACTACTCTTGAATTTACATAAAAGATTTAGTCTTCTTTTCCATCTACGGTCTGACAGTTATTCCCATCCGAGTTGTTCTAAGAGGTCAGTACCACTAACAAGACTATCGCTCGACTTTTCACGTACCGGGCTGCTCTTCTCTGTACACGTTCTAACTCTGCTTTTAAGCCTGTTTCACGAGGATCCCAAACACTGGAAGCATATTTTAAATGGGGTCTAACGAGGGAGAAGTAGCTTATTTCTCTCACTTTGTCGTCGCACTTGCCTAGAATTCTTTTAACAAATCCCAATTTACGATTAGCTTGACCTGTTATTTCCCGAATATGTTTCTTCCACGATATATCATTATTGAGCCTAACTCCGAGATATTTTACGGATTCTACCGTCTCTAATTGGGTATCCTGAATGAAATAGCTCTGTTGTGGGGAGTTATTTTTCGCCCAGAATTTCATTACTACGAATTTTTTCAAATTTAACTCTAGATGCCACGCATCGCACCATGCTTGGATTTCAGTAAGGTCGTTCGTTAGTTTATCCTTATCTTCACTGCTACGGGTGTCCCTGTATACTACAGCGTCGTCTGCAAATAATCGAAGTTTACTGTCTATTATTTCACCAATATCGTTGATATAGAGTAGGAAGAGGAGTGGGCCTATGACACTACCCTGAGGGACGCCAGAAGTGACTCTAACTTCGTTGGAGGCTACGCCGTCTAATACTACTCTTTGCACGCGATCGCTCAAAAGTTCTCTGATCCAGGAAATTACATCATCGTCTAGGCCGTATGATTTTAGTTTTACTAATAACTTTCCGTGGGGCACTTTATCAAATGCTTTTTTGAAATCAAGAAAAATCGCGTCCACTGGAATGTTGTCTTCTCCGGAGAATAAAATATCGTGGGCAAACAGCGCTGAGTTTCGCATGATCTACCTTTCCTGAATCCGTGTTGAGTTCTCATTAACAAGTTATGCGTGTCAAGGTGTTTCATTACTGAGCTGACAACAATGTGTTCAAGGATTTTGCATGAAATGGACGTTAAAGATATGTCTGTAACTACATGGCTGTTCCTTGTCTCAACTTTTGAACATGGGCGTTACATTGGCAATTTTCCAGTCATTTGGTACTCCGTGTTGCTTTATGGATTTTGTGAATATTAGCCGCAAGTAGGGGGCAATTTCTGACGCTAGTTCTTTATACACGCGAGAAGGGATTTCTTCTGGACCAGGTGACTTATTTGGACTGAGCAATTTCAATAAAATTTCTATTCCGCGAGCACTAATATCAAGGGGAGGTATCTTTCGTATGCAGTGATTATCAACCGCCACGGATGAATTCTCAGATGACTCGGTGAACACGCTCTTGAAGTAGGAATTTAATAAATTGGCTTTATCGGAACTGTTTGTTAACACATCTCCATTATCGTTTCTTAGCGAACAAACGGTAGATCCTTTACCTGGAACTTCCCTAAATTAAGACCAAAATGCTTTTGGGTCATCCCGTAACTGCTCTACAAGTGTTTTCCTTTTAAAATTCGTGAATGCATTCCTGAACGCTTCCTTCGTAGCGGCTTTAGACAAGTTATATTTATTAATTATTAACTCTCGATCACTAGGAGATACATCATGAATGATGTTTTCATCTTAGCATGGCACGCTCTCTGTCGCCTTCACGATTTTCTGACTTCCGCGTCATATTATCTCGGTTCGCTACCTTCTTTTTTTATTTTACTAGGGATATATATTTTGATTCCTGAATTTATGAGCGAAAGAAAAGCTTTCCATGTCTCTTCTACATTACCTCCATTACTGCTTTTTGAAACACGGGAAAAGCATTTATCAGATTACTCTTGAACCCATCAAAATCAGCTCTTTTATACATGAAAACTTTCGTTCTCGTTTAAAAGTTTTTGCCATATTTAAAGAAAACTTAGCTGTTACTGCCCTATGATCACTGATTCCCTCGACGGTGCTCACATTTATTACCTGATGTGGTATATTTGTCGCTAACAAATCAAGAATATTTTCTCCTCTGTTAGGAGCGGAAGCTATTTGAAGCAATGCGTTTGATGAAAAAGCGAGCAGTAACGCCTCGCAAATGACTCTACCTCTCCCACCGGGTATGAAGCTATAGGTCTTCCAATCTATAGAGGGTAAGTTGAAATCTCCGCCTAATATCAGATTTTTATCAGGATATTTGGATACTTTGCTCTTTATTTGGGTTTTAAAATCCAAAATTGATGTTATATATGTGTTTGGTGGTCTATAGTACGAGCATACAAATATAGTTTTCGATTTAGGACATTTAATTGAACACCGCACAGATTCAACCCTGGTTTCCGGTAAGGTTTCCGCTTGGCTGACGATTGAATTCTTTACAGCTACAAATACTACGCCTCCAGCTCGGTTAACTCTATCTTTCCTATAAACGGTGAAAGATTTTGGGAAGACTTCACTGTCTGAATCATCATCTGTAAGCAAACTTTCTGTTCCTATAATGATGTTACACTTCGTACTATGAATTAAATGGTGGAATTCAGGAATCTTATTTCTTAAACTACGGCAATTAATTACTGTCACGACTATTACTTCATCACTCATATTATTGCAATTTGGGAGTATTTTCGATTCGCTCTTTTCGATTAATTTATTTTTAGGCCCTGTATTCCTACTTCCGGGCACTGCAGACTTTTTTATCTCACTGTATAAATGACTTGAATCTACTGACCTCTGATTTCCCGTTTTTGTCTCACCAATTGACCTTTCCTTCCTTTGACATTATGACGCAGCTGACGTTTCCCATGCTTAAAGGTACTAAATGTTTTATTGGAAATTAGTGATGCTGAGCCTGATACGCTGCTTTTTCTTTCTATTAATCTTAAGATTTCTGGAGGAACATTTGTTACTAAAAACTTTAGAATTTACCCCTTTATTTATCGACCCATTATAAGCACTACACTACGGCCTACTCTCTACTCTAAAAAAGACCTACAGTGCTCAAATATAATACTCGCTACACATCTAGCTGACTCGGCCGTGTAGTGGACTCCCGAACGGTTCAGAGGGGTCCGACACAATCGGATTTCCGGCCTAAGGTCAACGAAGGAGGCTCCGATGTCCGTGCAGCAACGACGCAGCCTCTGGTTTATGCCTTCCACTCAGCTCCAAACCAGAGAACCACGATCGATCCTCGGGACAAGACTACAAATCGCAAGCGACAAGCCAACCCCCTTGGCACCACTTATCCGTTTCACTTCGGAGTCCAATTCCCTGAATGAATGTAGAATCCCCTCGGATCCGCGGTCCATGGCGTCGTTGATGCCAACATGTGCCACGACCTGCAATCTAGAGCACTTCGTGCCCCGTACCGCCGCACCAACCGCCTCCGTCACCTGCGGAACACCGCCACTAGGGATGCACCATGATGTCACACGGTTGCTTACACCCTCGCGGTCTTCCCTTTCTCGTAATGGGACCATCACACGGAGGACATTACTACTCCCTATCACTACAATCCCCCATTTCCACTCTGACGACTCTTATGCTATGGGATATGCTTTCAGGGACCAGAGAATAATAAAAATAAATAAAAAACATAGAATTATATCGAATCAATAGGCATAAAAAATTAGATATACATATTTCATATTCGTCATAGAGTTCAGACGCCGTATCTCGAAACCTGATATTTTTAGACCAAAATCATATTTCCAGGACTTGCCATGAGCAAACTATGAGCAGGAGAAATAACATAAAAATAATACACGGTAGGAAATGTTATAAATTACAGAAAATGACCTCTTTGAAGCTTCACCTACCCTTGGGAAAAATATTTGTTTAACAAGGGATAAAAACATGGCAAGTGCCAAATTCGCCATTTTTATTTATATTATGAAAACATGCAAAATGTGCATTTTTCGGTAATTATCTTCTAAATTAATTATAAGTTGAAGATTAGTGCCAAATTTCAACTTCCAAGGCCACACAGAAGTTGGAAAGAATGTGTGTATGCAACTGAGTGAGTACATGTGTAGGTGTATATTAAATAATAGCGCCTATCATACTCTACTGAAAGAAATAAAAATATTAAGATAGGTCATCGATTATAAATAAAAATAAAAATTATAAAAAAAGAAAATTCAATTAAGAAATTTCTTTAGTGAGAAAAGGATATATTGAGTGAAATGTTGGAAATAGATTTCCAGTTGCGGTCGAGACTCACCCTCGCCTTGTTGAGGAGTGTCGTCATCACGTGCTCCTCGTAGAATTTCAAGAGGGATGGAACTTGATCTCGCAGCAAAGACGACCCCTTCCTCGATCCATATCGAGCGATAATCCAAGGGACGACAGATGGGAGAACTATTTCTTTCCCAAATTGTGTCTCCATATCCATTGCCCATATGATGAAATTATGTAATTCCTCTCCCCTCTTCCTCTTCTCCTCTTCCGCCTCCTCGAGTGCTCTTCTGAACTCTCGCTCGTAGAGTCCGTCTCCTCGTTCGCAAGCCTTTCCTTCATTATGGAATGCTAAGTATAAGGAAATTTGTACCAAGGCCACTGAAAACATACCAAGGATCTCTTCCACCGTCCAACCCTCATCCACCTTCCCTCCGAGATACACCCTCATCTCGGAGAAGTCGGCGAATGATCTCCATTCATACCCACTCCACTCAACTCCATCATGATCTCTGACATTTGCCTTCATGTTTCCGATGTCATGAGAGTCACAGTCAACCATTACACTAACGAAAGACTGACTCCTCAAAAACAATAGCACGCATGACGTCATCTCACTCACATCATATAATTTCTCGTACAGACTCCGGACGTGAAACACATTCCCCTCGTCACTGTTCCGAATGATTGTCCTTCCCATCATGCCCTCCACGCACACCCTTCTAATGTCCATTATGGGGAGATTAGAACCGAGAACACCAATTCCTGCGTCAAAGGTGTTGCTTGTCATGACGAATGGAAAGAGCGCTCACCTGAAAAAAAAAACAGAAAAAAGGTATTCAAATGCTACATCCATGCTTTCGTAAGTAACACGTATTAAATTACTTTTAGTTAAAATAATATATCAACTGTAAAATCTGACGCAATGAATATAGTTACAGGCAATACGGAATATGTACCTAAAAAGTGTGTTCGTATGTCCATAATAACAAATATCTAATACTAGCATAGCCCGGCATGCGTTACAATGCCCCTTCTTCATTCTAAGCAGGTATACATAAACAAAGCAGACATGTAAAAAATAAAAGAATTTCAACGATTTTTTTGTATTAAATTACGCTTGAAAAAATGTATTAGACTGCTTTGGGATTCACATTATTTTTGGTCCTACCGCCCTCTGCAAAAATAAATAAATATTTTGGCTGTCCCACACGTGAGCATGTGAAAAGCATGGATTTCCAGATTTAACCCTTTAGCGCCGAAGCCTTGTGGAGGGAAAATCTTCCACGTTACGAGCCCCTTGAAAAATTTCTGCACTCCCCTGTACGAAGCTCTCTCGCGTCGATGGAAGGCAGGGGTCCGATCCCTTACCGTTTTGTGACCCAACTCAGCGGGACGCCCATCCCTTTTCTCGGCTGCTGTCCCAGACCCAAGGAGGATTAAAGACACCTTCACAGCGCGATTCCACGGTCATCTGACTGAAAATGCAGTGTTTTATATAAACATATATTTGTTGCTTGCATCGATATTTTTAGATTAAAAATAAATTCCTTGTTTTTTTCTGAGCGTGCAGAAATTTTAAACGGAGTTCTAATGTTCATATTGACGGATTGCCGACGGTCGATTGCCGTTCTTTAACTCCGTTGATATTAACGCTAGAATTTCGTTTAAAATTTCCATGTGGTAAGCAAAAAAAGAAGAATTCATTTCCAACTTTAGATTTCTAAAGTAAGCAACAAATAATTTTTTAGAAAAAACACTGCAAAAAGCTATAGTTGACCGCGTGAGAGGATAGGAAAGGGTCGATCCGGGCGGCCGAGGAAGGCCCTGGGCTCGAGCTAAGTTGGGACCCGAGGGGCGACCACTTACCTGGGTCTATTGTTTCCGCGGCGGTCACTTTCCTCCACCCCGCGCCGCATATACGCGGCATTCGTTCATTTGCGTCGGAAAATTGACGCCGCATATATGAGGCTTTCGCTCGTTTGCGAAGAAAATCCTCGCCGCATATGCGCGGCATTCGGCGCGAAAGGGTTAATTCACATACTTAAAGCGATTGACCTTTTTCCTTCTTGATGGTCATCGAGAAGGCAAGGCGAACGGGGAACTCTAGTCGTTTAAACACAATTAACAAACAAGTCTCTTGATCTGGCCTTATAAGGCTGAAGAAGTGAATAGCCATTCATGGAATCGCTATTGAAATAAAATTCACGCCTGGTAGCCAAGGAAATTTCTATTGTTGAAAAGGAAAAAAATATGTATTTCGAGAAAAAAACCCAGTACTTATAACAAAAAAAATATAAAACGCGTATCAAAGAAATGAAGGAAGGTATTAAATACTTCATTTTTATACGATCTGTGATAAAAATTCACTTCAATTATATACAAAATGGAGTTCAATAGCACGAAAGAGCGGAGCACCATGAAAAATCGGTCAATGGCCAGGAGAAACGTCTTTGACAGTCAACTGGAAGGAAAAGTGAACATTAACATTCACATGCAATGCTCACCCTAGGGTACGTAAATCAACTGAACTAGTCCTAGTCCATATTTTGTCGAGAGCTCAAACAAAGAAAAACTTTCCCTTTCGTTGACATTAACTCATAAATTATCAAAATTAAAACATCCTAAGTTTTCGCATGCCATAAAGGACACATTCTTCTGAGAAAAAATATCAAAATTAGACTGTGTGTGGAATAAGTGACAATGAAACAATAGCATTGCCTTTATTAATGTCAACAACACTCGAAAAATCGCTTAGTCAGCACTCACTGACGAAAAATTCCACGGCCACTTCCGGTCTCCCTGGCGGTTTTGCGGTGAGTGAGAGTGTTCAATAGAGCATTTGTCGGGCATTTTCCGAGCGTTCCGGCGATTTTCGAACGTCGGTTGAGCAATGCAAATGCCTTGTGGGCGCTTTCTGAAGTAAACGCCTTCTGAACGCTTTTATAATGCTCTTCTAGGCGTACCTTCGGCATTTAGAAGCACTCGCCAAATGCTTACAGGCAAACTCTCAAGAAACGCCCAACAAAAGCCTTGGAATGCTTTTCTCGGCGTTTGCTTGAGCGTTTGTAATGTTGACTACGAATGCTTAGTGAGCGGGAGTTGTTACGCCGATAATGAATTCTCATTTAATGTTTTTCGCGAAATATTTCCAAAATGCATTGGAAATCCTCTTCTGGGCGTTTCTAAAGCACTAAAGATCTCTCTTCAAATGCTTATATTTAAGCGTTTGTGACACAAGCACACACATTTCGTAAATATATGGAGGATATACCGTTCTAATACTGCAGCATGCAAGGAATCTAATTAATGTCCAGTAATATATATATATATATATATATATATATATATATATATATATATATATATATATATATATATATATATATATATATATATATATATATATATATATATATATATATATATATATATATACATGCATAAATAAAACAGTGATACACTAAACAAACACAGAAACACGCAAAAAGGATACTCACAAAAGAAAACTTGTACGTTTCGGTACGATTCCTCTACCGCTGACGATGGCGTCCTGACGCCGAAACGTACAAGTTTTCTTTTGTGAGTGTCCTTTTTGCGTGTTTCTGTGTTTGTTTAGTGTATCACTGTTTTATTTATGCATGTGCATCGTCGTCGAGAGCGATTTTCTACCAAGACATTATATATATATATATATATATATATATATATATATATATATATATATATATATATATTTGTTGATCACTTTTTGGTGCGTACTTATTTTCGTGCGTGCGCGCTAAACCCTGTACGTATTTGTTCTCGTGTTACCACTGCGCAACCTGGTGTGCGCAGCTTGGTCTGCTGTGTCGGAGTCGGCTGTCGGGATGTACTTCCCCTCCGCCCCCTCTACTCGCAGATATCGGCTATTAGCCCAAGGTACGCTCTCCCTCTCTCGCTCGCTTCTGCTCGCTAAGCAGTCACCGTAACTTGGCCTCGTCTGGTGCACGGTCTCACTACTATTGAGTTGAAGAAATATGTTTTCTGTACTCAAGTGAACTACAACTTTTATTTGAAACAATTTCTGGTCCTTCGGGCCGGATGAGGAGCCTACGATACGTGTGACTTTCGTCTCGATGCTGGACTCACCGGTAAGAACTTCATGATCTTTGTGATGTACTTTGAGTGTATTGATAACTTTTCCACATGTGGAACTATAGAGTGTAATTGGTGCTAACGTCTGCTGTGTCATATTACAACCTCAGTGACTCTTTCTTGACCAACTTGACTGTATGAGTGTAGCTAATTATTTTTTACGTGTTCTCAATCTTTGTTTACGTAAATAATTAGAAGTTAAAGATTCTTTTCCCATTATGACGTCGCCAGAAACCGAGAGACTCATTCAGACTCAAGTCAACAGAGGTGAACTCATTGCTAGATTTTGGTCTAACACGTTGAAGCATGGAAAGGAAAAACTAACAATGGCGCTATGGGAACAACGTAAGGATTTGCTTAGTTCGTATTGGAGTGACTTTTTAGATAAACATGTGCTCTTAGAGAAAAAGGATGCCGCGGGAACGGACTATTTGAAAGACGATTACTTCACGCAGATTGAGCTAACCTATAATGATTCTTGCGCAAACATTGTGGATTTCATTTCTAAATTACGTACTCCGGGTGATTCTAAAGGTGTGATTCAAGGCTCTAGTAACAGCGATAATGTTCAGGCTCAATTGCCAAAGATAGAACTTCCTACTTTCTCGGGAAATTTATTGGAATGGGAGAGCTTTCGTGACCAATTAAAAAAACTTGTCCATGAAATACCAAACATTTCTGATGTGCATAAGCTACTTTACTTAAAAACTCATTTACGAGGATCAGCTGCGGAAGTAATTGAGAACACGCCAGTCACTAGCGCGAACTACAAAGGTGCGTGGGAAGACCTTGAAAGACGTTACGGGAGTAAAAGAATCCTTTCGAACTTCCACATGAAGAGTTTATTTGAAATTTCACCTGTAATTAGAGCTACGTCGACTGAACTAAAACGTTTTCTGGATCATTTCCGTCAAACGGTGCGAGCCTTTGAGAACCTTGGTAAACCAGTGGAAGAATGGGATGAGTGGTTCGTTTTTCTTCTGATAAGAAAGATTGACTCGTCAACTCGTCTCGCTTGGGAACTTTCACTCGTTGATACCTCATTGATTCCAACATTCTCAACTCTTTTCAATTTTTTGGAAAATAGAATCCATGCTTTGGATGTTTCAAACGAATCGAATACTTTCAGTGCTTCTCAAACTCGTGAAAGCCGACGTGACCCGGTTGGTAAAAGTAAGACATTTAAACAGAGGTCACTAGTTAATACAGCATCAACGAAACAGTTGCCGAGAAAGTCTCTACAATGTCCTTTATGCTCAAAAGGTCATTTCTTGAATTACTGCCCCGAGTTTAAAGGGTTAAAACCCAATGAGCGACAGGAGCATGTGCTTAAGCTTTCTCTTTGCATAAACTGTCTATCAAATCAACATACTACGAGGTGCTGAAAATCCTCAAGCACATGTTTGGCGTGCGGTCAGAAGCATCATACGTTACTTCATGAATCCTTCGTATCACGGCCTCAAGATACGCCTAATTTCCAATTTAATGATTCATTTTCGACAAGACTACCAGGTAACACTTCAAGCCCGGTAGCAGCCTCAACCCCTATAACTTCAGTCCATTCCGCCATGACTAATAAAGTAGTGTTATTAGCAACTGTGAGATTACAGACTCAATTGCCTTCTAGGAAATATTATAAATGTTCGAGCCTTACTCGATACAGCTTCTGATTCCTCTTTTGTTACAGAATGGGTTGCTCAGGTATTGAGACTTCCAAAAACAGGTGTTCATGTTCCTATAACGGGAGTTCAGGGTTGTGAGACTGGGATTGCTACTAGTCTTGTGAATTTCTATATTAAATCAATGTATGACGCCTCCTTTGGTCTTCATGTTCAAGCATATGTACTCAAAACGCTGACTACCCTAACTCCGTCTCATTCTGTACGGCTTCAGCACTGGCCACACTTACATGGTTTGCATCTTGCCGACCCAGAGTTTGGTAAACCATCCTCCATTGACCTTATTTTGGGCGCCGATGTTTGTGGACTTTTATTCTTAAATGAAGCTTGCCTAGGACCCTTAGGCTCACCAACTGCTCGTTTAACTCCATTTGGTTGGGTTTCAATGGGACCTGCGACGACTTCTACTTCGCGTCTCGGGAGAAGTTCCGTGTCTGTAATGCATATTCAATCTCAAAACAAACTGACTGATGGCCTTCAAGTATTCTGGGAGATGGAAGAAGTTTCTTCGGAAAAGCCCATGTCTGACGCTGACGCTTATTGTGAGAATCACTTTAGAACGACTCACTCGAGGGATGGTGAAGGACGTTATGTAGTGCGTTTACCCTTCAGAAATGATAATTTAGTTTGCTTAGGTCCCTCTAGAATATCTGTTCTGAATTTATTAGTGAATTCTGAGCGTCGCTTGGAAGGGAAACCTGAATTGAGAGCCATGTATAATCAGTTTATGTCAGTTCTATCAGAAATTGCACGTCTTTACGATCCGATGGGTTGGATGGCACCCGTATTAGTTTTTGCTATAATCTTTATACAGGATTTGTGGCTTGCTGATCTTACATGGGATCATTGTCTGCCCCCTAGTTTGGCATCGTCGTGGTGTAATTTCCGTTCTTCACTGTTTAAATTAAACTCAATCAGAATCCCTAGATGGGTTCAAGTAATCCCTGGAAGTCTTTCAGAGATATCTCTTCATGGTTTTTGTGATGCGTCGGCCAGAGCATATGCAGCTGCAGTATACATTCGTGTGTCTAACGTGACTCATGGAACTTCAGTTAATCTGTTAGTCGCGAAAACTAAAGTTGCTCCAGTGAAGACTGTTAGTGTACCTATGCTTGAATTGTGTGCCGCTGTGCTTTTGACTCGATTATTGGTGAAGGTGATTGAAGGGATTCGCTTAGGGAAACTACCAGTCTACGCTTGGACGGACTCCGAGGTCTCTTTGGCATGGATTAGAGGTCATGCATCGCAATGGACGCCGTTCGTTGCTCACAGAGTCGCAGAGATCCAGTCCTCGCTTGATCCAGCTTGCTGGAACTATGTGCCAACTCGTCACAACCCAGCAGATTCCGCCACACGAGTAATCAGCCCAGATGAACTACTACGGTCATCGGAGTGGTGGCATGGTGTACCATGGCTCATCAAAGAGGGAGCGGCCTGTAGCAGAGAATCGTGGGATTCTGATGGTTCAGAGAATGAGGAGCTTCGCAAAACGAGATTAACAAAATGCCACATCTCGTTATCAACAAGCTTCGGTGATGTTTTGCTTAAATTTTCTTGTTTATTGCGTTTGGTACGCACAATTTCATGGTGTCTTAGATTTTTGCACAATTCCAGGTACAGCAATGACCGACGTACCGGCCATATCACTGCCAAGGAGCGAGCTGATGCATTGCTGGCCCTGACCAAATGGTCGCAGGCTCGTTATTTTGGCAGAGAGATTGCTGACCTGCAGAGATGCCGCCTTCTTCAGCGGTCATCCCCTCTGCTGCCCTTAAAACCCGTTTTGGACGAGAATGGAGTCCTTCGAGTGGGTGGCAGGTTGCAGAATGCTGTGCTGTCCTTTGATGAGAAACATCCAGTGATCATCGCAAAGCAGTGTCATCTGGCTGCCCTGCTAATCAGACATGCCCATCTGGCCACGCTTCATGGAGGACAGCAACTGACGAGATACTATCTTGCGCGTCGGTATTTGATACTGCGCGATCGTATCCTGGTAAAGAAAGAGATAAAGTGTTGCGCTGTCTGCAACCGATTCCAAGGAAAGGTCACCAACCAGCTGATTGGAGATCTACCAGTGGAGAGAATTAAACCTCAAAGACCCTTCTTTTCCACTGGAGTGGATTATGCTGGTCCTGTTCTTCTAAGAACGACCAAAGGCAGAGAGCATAAATCCTACAAAGGATACATATGCCTGTTTGTTTGCATGTGTACTAAGGAATTGCACTTAGAATGTGTTTCTGGTTTGTCTTCTAATGATTTTATCCTTGCGTTTCGCAGATTTGTCTCCCGCAGAGGACATTGTTCTAAACATTTTAGTGACAATGCCACCAACTTCCGAGCTGCTGATCGTGAGCTCAGGTCCATGTTCAAGGACGCCTCATCTTTCTACGAGATGACTGCATCTCATCTCAGCTCCGCTGGGACGGACTGGGTCTTCAATTCCCCCTACGCGCCTCATTTCGGTGGTTTATGGGAAGCAGGCATCAAGTCCACAAAACATCATCTTCGCAGAGTCATCGGGGACCAGACGCTGACGTTTGAAGAGATGTCCACACTCTTGTGCCAAATTGAAGCCTGACTAAACTCCCGTCCCCTCTCTCCCATCAGTAATGATGCCAATGATCTTGTTCCTCTTACCCCTGGTCACTTCTTGATAGGAGATCCACTAACTGCAATTCCAGAACCATTTTCTAAAAGCGATGGCCTACCTCTTTTGAATAGGTATAAGTTAATTACCCTCATGAGAGACCATTTCTGGAAAAGATGGGCTCAAGAGTATCTGCATGAGATGATGCAGTTACCTAAGTGGCGGGTGAAAAAGGAGAACTTAAAGATAGGAACTCTAGTGGTGGTTAAAGATACTCTTCTACCCCCCACTAAGTGGTTGACAGGTAGAGTCATTGAAGTATGGCCTGGCAAAGATGGACTTGTTAGAGTGGTTAAATTGAAAACCTCAAAGGGTTTGCTAACTCGATCTGTGACCAAAATTTGCCCTCTTGTAAACTGAACATTTTTTTGATTGTTGTTTTCTATTTTTTTCTTCTTTGGGTTTAATTACCGTCCTCTTACGGCGGGCGGTTATTCACCTTGATGTATTTACTTATCACATTACTTAATTGTTGCATATTGTTATTGTTTCGTCACGGACGAGGCGGGCGGTTATGTTGATCACTTTTTGGTGCGTACGTATTTGCGTGCGTGCGCGCTAAACCCTGTACGTATTTGTTCTCGTGTTACCACAGC
The DNA here is from genome assembly GCA_963573305.1 of Pyrrhosoma nymphula. NCBI lineage: Eukaryota > Metazoa > Arthropoda > Insecta > Odonata > Coenagrionidae > Pyrrhosoma > Pyrrhosoma nymphula. The sequence continues at coordinate 23,400,870 of OY754340.1, read as the reverse complement.
GCAACCTGGTGTGCGCAGCTTGATCTGCTGTGTCGGAGTCGGCTGTCGGGATGTACTTCCCCTCCGCCCCCTCCACTCGCAGACATCGGCTATTAGCAAAGAGTACGCTCTCCCTCTCTCGCTCGCTTCTGCTCGCTAACCAGTCACCGTAACTTGGCCTCGTCCGGTGCACGCTCACTACTATTGAGTAGAATAAATATGTTTTCTGTACTCAAGTGAACTACAACTTTTATTTGAAACAATATTGTTCTAGCAGAATCAATTATTATCTTATTATGTTCTAAATTGTCATTTCAACAGACAGTTTGATATTATGGCTTGAAACGCATTTTCTTAAAATCTGTCTTGATATTACGTTCTAAAAATGTCTTTCAACTGCTTTGAATTAAAAAATAGTTTCATACTCTCCTTAACGCTGTAAGAAACAGGATTCCTTACACGGTACGATGGAACTATTTTGCTGGCAGGGGGGCTCACTTTTGAGCGGTCACAACTTGTGATTCGCCCATGAATATAGAAACTCGCAGTTGTTTAGTGAGTTTATTGTGAGTGTTTTTTTGTGTTGTTTTTGTTATGAGTTTTCCGATAAAACAAGTCATAAGTCTGAAGTATTTACTTATATATCATTAAATCAGTTGTTTTAAGTACCCTACATTCGTATTTCGGGTACTGTAAGCCAGAAATAGGTTTATGTTCGCCCTGGTGGCGTTAGTTTTCATGTACAACTTATGTGCAGTTGATGGTGTTGTTACTCGTCGTCCATGAATAATACGCAAAGTTTTCCGGAGGATTTCTACTTAGTGAGATAGCCAGATTGATTACGAACTAAGTGTTTTCGCTGAGAGATACGAATTTAATCACTCTTATCGAACTCATAATTTGGCTAGAATACTGTGATAGAGATTTGTGAAAGGATAGTGCTATATCCACTTGTCGGTGGTTTTTACTATTATTTATCCACTGTGTGCTCGTACCTATATTTCATTGTACATAATAATTTATCTAATAAATGTGCTAATATGAGCCTGAATTATTTCATTACGAGGGAAGGCATTCTAAGATCTTCATGAGGTTGTAGTACATATAGGTTAACCCTGTCACTGCTCCCTGTACTTCAAGCTTGGCTGGCTTAGCTTATGTGAATGTGGGGACCGTGGGGAATGGTTCATCCAATCAGGTAAGTGTGGTGTGGAAATTTTATAATAGACGGCAAGGGAGTTTCAGTGGTGGGAGCAAGGAATTGCGAGGTCATTGGGCAGCAAACAAATTTGCAGTGAAGGGCAAGAAAGTTTAAAGTGAGAGTAAATGGACATAAAAAGTAGGTATATTGCAAAGTCATTGTATGAGAATGCATCTAATGAGGGGGATAAATGGTTGTATATACCGATGTGATTGATCGCACCCGGAAATTCACTGTGTCTCGTCCCAGCATAATTACTTACCTCATTGCAGTATTTTTTCCGATATTTATTTAGGGTCAGAAACATTATTTGGCGTCACATGGACGTGGCTAAAACATGTGACGGTCCCAAGTGAGGAGGTTACACAAAGGCTTATCGGTAGGGCAGACAACGCCTGCAGGAACCTTATTTGAGCGTCCGTGAAACCCTTAAAGAATGCTTAATGATTCCCCAACACCCGGCTCCACTAAGCGCTTTCATTGCTCAACGAAAGCTCACAATCCCAAGTAAAGACGCTCAACAACGCCTTAAGAAAACCTCACCAATACAATGAGCATTCACGGATCGCCAAGGAAACACCAAGGAATCTTTAAGAAACGCTTACAAAATGCCTAAAGCGTTCACAATTGTGCTCAATGAACACCTAATTGAGCAATGGCCCAGGATTTACAATGCCTTACGGAAGCTTAGAAAAACGCTTAACAAATGCCGAATGCCCTCTCAAAAACCGCCAAAAACCGTCTGTATGACTAGGGGGAGACCACTCACCAGATATGTGCTTATAGTCCAACACATCACAATACAGTTATAAGCAATAATGATTTTTAAGATCTTACGTCAAACAAATTTATGTCATAAGATTTAAAGAATAGAAAATATTAAGTTCTAGTATTGAACTCAAGTCTGGATTTGCGTCCGTTATAATAAAAAACCATTTATAAATATAATTTTCAACTTGTATCGTAATTCTAGAAAATGCGTTCAATTTTGTAATGAATAAAATAGCATCAAATAAAAGCAATCATAAGACATCTATAAGCTTAAGGAAAACTAGAAGTGTAACACGGAAGAAAAATAAGAAAATGTATCTTATGCACCACGATTAATTATCGGGATTTCCAGCTATGAATTTCTCTCATTTCCAGGTAATCCATTAGATTCACATGAGTAGATGAGCACGCACTTACCAGAACTGTAGGAAGGATGTGTTGATCACTTCTTTTCCTGAAGAAAGTAGGGGTTCTCCCACAGACTTCCAGCCAGAAGGAGATGCTACCTGCGAATTACATTGAAGAACACTACATAAGAACATAACGATCATGACATGAAATGACATAAAACTTGACATAGATCTATGACAATCTTCTCGGTTAGGTACGACCAAATGAGCTACAATACGTCACTTACACAAAAAGTAAAACATTAAATTTGAAGTGAACAAAAATTTAAAAAATAATAATACGCTATGACCACAGTACCAGCAAGCCACCTCAAGCGTGTGTGGCAAACTGTCCAAACAATTATGGAAAAGCTTCGGTCAGAAATCAACTACTACATTCTCCAAAAAAAACACCATTACGCAACCTGGCTACAACCCACTTAAACCTTCGCATGTAACATGATTTCGGTACTCGAATTTCGCTAGATAACTTTCAAAAAATCTTAAATTTTATAATCTGCAACACTTGTCGAAAGATGAAACTATCAGAAATTGATAACGCAATTTTATTACACAGTTATCATTGTATTCGCAACCACCAGAACACAAATCCTACTTTGAAGAACCTTAATGTTTATAAATCCAAATAAAGAAAGCGATTTTCAATTTAGCATAACGCTTGCAGACACTGTAGACGCCGTCGCGAAATCTGACAATGAGAAAACCACAGTAAAAAAGAATGTGTCGAAACTTACGATGGAGAAGCAGTAAGACAATAATGGAATCACTTCCAACACGGAACTGCAAGCAGGACGTCAAAAACTCAAGAATGGATTCACGACGAACTTGAAACGCAATAGAACTTTAGTCACTTCCTCCTCCCGGGATGGACGCCAAGCAAGTGAACAACGAGAGTTCACGAACGCTTAACCTTCCTATGAATTCCGCTTGGTGGCAGGAGAACCGGTGCTGGCTTAAAACTCCCGGATGTTATAACACAATCCCACCCCTCCCCCTCTGACGTCACTGACACGGGCGAAAAAGGTTCTCGACCACATTGGCTCCACTTCAACGCGACAGAACCAAGGCCATTCGTGGAATGCGGTCCCCTACAGTCCCCTAACAACACGTTCCAGTGTTGCCAAATGTGCATGAAGATCAAGATTGGGTGCGTTTCCACTCGCCCACTCTTGTGTCACGCGATAACCTTATTTCACAAGCAATAAGATATTAACTCAAACTGGTGACTCTTCCAGATGCCTTCTGTAAACATAAAGAATTGTTTATGCAGAATGATCGACCTTTTCTCGGCTCACAAATCAACATTCAAAGGGACATAGAGCCCGGTGTCGCGTAAATAAAACATGTGCTCCATTGAATGAACTCGTGAGATATTGTTTGCTTAACATTCGAGGGTGTATTGACCTGTGAAGAGACTCTGAACGTCAAACTCAGAGAAAACTATTAGATCGTTATAATGTATTACGAGATTGATTAATAATATGCGATTGGACTTTCGTAATGCTCTCTCCTATACATTCTGATTGCGTAGTAGATTGGTGCAAAATGCCAAAGCTAGATTCTTTGCTTTCCGAAGGGCAGATGAAAATAATGACAAAATCGTCTCTTGTTCAACGTACGCTCACCAAATTAGGCTTCAATCACTCCTACGTCCGGTAAATACTAATGATTACCTGATTTATTATTAGACCTGAATACCATTAGCTATTTAAAAAAAAGAATGAAAACACAGGAACCGAAATTGTGTTGCAAAACGAAGCAGAATGAACGAATTCAAATGTCTGCATTCAAGAAAAAGAGAATTTGTTTAATATTCTCCCTCTGGAGCACGCAGCCATTATCTATCCCACGTAAAACGGCTTATATTCTTAGGCATATTCCTCGAAAAGTAGTTACAGACAAGTGGTAGATACTTTGAGTTCTCTTAAAAGAAAGATCGATGAACGACTTCTCTCCAATGACCGAGGCGTTCATCTTCACCGATCGCGACAGGAATGATTGTATGACATCAAATATCGATCACGAGACTTGAGACCGACCAAAAAAATCTTGAGCGAGTTTTATAACGAGAGATTCCAGAGTTACTCGCTCTTTCGTGAGATGTAGGCAATTATTCGATGCTCCGCTCGGTTACGCTAACAAAGACGCAGCGTAATAACAGTACAATTTACGTCACGACACAAATATTTTTCATTGAGAGAGTTTTACCAGTTTTGCTGGCTCGCTTTTTAGTAGAATAATAATATCATTAAAAATGAAGACCGAATCCGTTATGCTGTCGGTAAAGAGACTGCTGTGTTAAGATACAAGAGGAATGCAATGGAAACTAACATGATCCAGGTAATTGTCCGTTTGTTAATTCGCCGAGCGATGCATAATTTGTTACTACGTTGGCTATATAGTGCTGTTATTTATTACGTGCAATAGGTTAATCGTCACCTGTAGGTAGTATAGTACAATACTATTTCCTATGAATTGTTTTCCTTTGCTGCGACGAGACGTAAATTGTGTGATAATTAAATATATGAGTCTATGGCGTGATCGCTTAGAAATCAAACCTGATAACCTTGCCGCGATATTATACATACCGGCCGTTTTTTTATTCACAGCATTGCTTCATATAGACAAAGCATTTTTTAATTCAACTCCGCTCCTCTCTCTTCAATCACTTTTTATAGACTGATGGTGTTGCTGTCAATGCAGAATGTTTCCAGTGTTTCATTGGGTTTCCTTTCGTCTGAATATCCTTCCTATGTCTTCCGAAGTATCGGCGTGTTTAAATCTCCGGTGTATTCATCCAGCATTGTATTTTCGCCGATTTGTTTTGGTGTTCGTGCACGTATTTTGAACTGCAATTCTAACCAGCGGTTCCTAATTTCCAAGAATAAAATTTCGTATGTGCCAATATGTCTCCTTTTTATTTAGAGGAATATGGTATTTTAAGAAATTTATTTCGGGAAACAAACGCGAGCCGAGACATGATAACTACAAATTATGTTACCCACTGGTAATTTGATTTATACTTCTATCATGTGTTATATTTATATTTGTGATTTCTAATCAATGATCCGCTAAGTTGCGCAAACAAAGACGCAACGTTTTTAGCGAACCCGTCAAAAATTTACATAACGACACAAATACTTATCTGCATTTAGAAAGTTTTGCTGGCTCGATTTTTAATTTAGCGTAATAACATCATTGGAAATGAATACCGATTCCGTTACACTGTCGGCAAAGAGACTGTTGGGTTAAGATACAAGACGAATTAAATGGAAATTAAACATGATCCAGGTACTTATCTGTTTGTTAATTCGCCAAGCAATACATTATTTGTGACTGCGTCGGCTATCTACTGCCGTTATTTATTACGTGCAATAGGCTAATCGTCCTGTAAGTATTATAGTACAATACTATTTCCTATGAATTGCTTTCCTTAGCCGCGACGAGTCGTAAATTGTGTAATAATTGAATATCGTGAGTCTATGACGTGATCGCTTAGAAATCAAACCTGATACCATTGCCGCTATATCATATTATACCGGCCGTTTATATAAACAGCTGTGCTTCATATTGCAAATGCATTTTAAAAATTCAACTCCGCTCCTCTTTTTTTCAATCACTTTTTCTAAACTTTGATGTTGTTGCTGTCAATCAAGACTGTTTTCAGTGCTTAAATGGATGTCCGTTGGTTTTCCCTTCGTCTGAATTTTCTTCCCAAATGTCTTTCGAAGTACCGGCGTGTTAAAATCACCGGTGTATTCATCCAGCATTGTATTTTAGCCGATTTGTTTTTGGAATGCAGTTTGCTTTCGGTGTTCTTGCACATATTTTTAAATGCAATCTCACCAGCGAATCCTTTTTTCGGAGAAAAAAATTTCGTATAAGCGAATAAGTCTCCTATTATATAGAGGAATGGTATTTGAAGAAGTTTATTTAGGGAACAATAGCGTGATTCCGGTTAATATAGGTTAGATCCAAACACCGTTCGAGACATGACAACTGCAAATTATGATTACCCACAGGTAATTTGATTCATACTTCCATCATTATACTTTTGTAGTGAATAGTAAGTTAAAAGAATGTACAGGCTTGATCAGTAAATATCAGTATGAGTTTCCGCAATTTCGTTAACATTTGCACAGAGTGCAGCTTCAATAAATGGTACAATTTAAATATCGTAATACTGTAATTGGTGGTAAACAAAAAAATGAATTACATGAGTGGGCCATTACATCAGCCTTAGGCATCCCATTGAAATCGGCAAGGAGTTACTTCAATCAAAGTGTACTTACATGTTTAGTAAGGCAATATATGACTGAATACCACCGATACTGTTATCTGCGTGCAATTGACAGCATCATCTATTAAAAAATAGCGCTGGAAATTTGTAATAATCATATCATCCATCAAAGTGTGTATTCCAACATGGCTTGTACACAGGAGCATAGACCATATTCATTTAAAATTTAATTCCTTGCCAACGACAAATTATAATTTCTGATACTACTAATTACTCATTACTGGCCTATAATAGAAGGATTAATTAAGTAAACACAATCCCATCTCGAATACAATAATGCAATTCAATAAGGAGATGATTCTGAGGTGGAAAAATGTATTGAAAAAAGAATAATAAAAAAACTACAATCATTGACATTAATTTTTACCATTTCGATGAGGATGTAAATTGCTTCACTGTGGCATATTAGCGTTGATAAATACTCTAGTGGAATATTATCATTATGCTTGAGATCATGGTAATAACATTTTCTTCATAAGGTACAACTTACTATTTTTTTCATTCTGCTGATGGGGTCGTTGACCACTGAACTTGATAATTAGCTTAAACTTGTTGATTGGGCATTTCAGTCATTGTTAAACAACCCTGATACTCATCTAGCTTTGCACCATGGATGAATCTAGATGAATTTCCACAGTTTTAATGAATGAGCATTCATTGAATCACTGGTGAATATCATCTCAAGGAAGAGAATTCTTCTACAACTCATTATACTGCTTAAATTACCTATGTCACATTTGCTTAACAGTTTCACTATTGACTCCGTTCAAACTCATTTACATGTCTTGATTTACAACTGATTTAATTTTTTTTACAACTGTACAACAAATTCTATTCAACTGATTTCCAAGGCTACATAAACTGAAAGGGAGATGCTTAAACCTACTTCTCACAACTGCATTAGTTCCTCGCCATTGTCTCATTTACACATAATGCATAGCTCTTTTCACTAGAAACCTATCACATGAATGTATTATATGATAACAGCCAGTTGTGTACATACTGGATAGCAATCCATATTAGATACCTACCTTGCATTCAGGCAATGCATGCATGCTTCACCTAATCACTTAATGACCTGGGTGTTCTTCAATCATAAGATTAATAATAATTTTTAATCCTGAGATGATATTTACATGTTACAGGAGAAGTGAAGTAACAATGAAAAAATCTGAATTCTCACAAAAGAGTAAATTAACCAAATTTGGTATTTAAAGGAAAATCAGGTGGCTTCATTGAGATATTCATTAATATTAAAAATATGGCTTATAATAGTGAAAATGTAGCATAATATAATTACAGCATAGCTTATCAGTAAAAAAGATTTAAGGTGACTTTTAAAATATTAATAAATATAATATCATAATATTAAAAATAAAATATTTTTTATTTCACTGCTACACCCCATCCATTAGGTTCAAAATGTTATTAAAAACTTTTATATAACACATTGGGCAGCACATAAATATATAAATATGACAACAGAAAGAAAAAATACAAAAATTTCCTTTCATTAAGTATAGCTATTGTAATGATTTAAAAAAAGGAATTGGTCATCTTCTATTTTAATGTGGTGAAGAGTGAACATTTTGCTGACAAGAAAATTACATTCAATTTTTATTAATACATATTTGCATTTAAAAACAGTAGCTTAGAAACGTTCTAAGCTACTGCGAAACTTTGAACACCAGTCTTTCAATCCCATTACCATAACAATAGTTTTCGATATAGTGACACATTTTTCACTGCTCATCTCCTCAGTCCTATTCTTAAATACTTTTAAAAGTTCACAAGATTGATCAATTATTTCAATTTCATCATTACTTAAATTGGTTAATTCTGGGCAGTCCAGGGCTATTGAGGAAAGGAGGGGTGTTTCTACAACTCTCTGCAACATTTCGAAAGTGGAATTCCATCGGGTTGGGGAGTCCTGCTTTAGTTTCAATACGCTGCATTGAAATTTTTCTTGCATTTGTTTTAATTTCTCTGTTGCGTGGGTACTATGCTTGTAATGTTTTACAATATTTTTTTACTTTAATGACTATATCTTGTATGGCATTATGAATTCCATGCTGAGTAATCAATTTTATTGTATGTTCAAAGCATGGAATATGCCTCCAACCACCACATTTTACTGCTGCCACAACATTTGCAGCATTATCCGTTACTACAGCCTCCACATGTTCTTCTATTCCCCACTCCTTCATTATCCTTTGCAACTCTTTCGCAATATTTCCTGCTGTATGCCTGTCGTTATATTGGAAACAGTCTAATAAAAAGGATTTAAACTGCATGTCATTAGAAATGAAATGTACAGTCACTGACAAATAACTTTAATTGGTTCTGGAAGTCCAACCGTCTGTAGTTATTGAGTATCTCTGCCCCATTTTTAACTCATTCTTTACCCTTTCTTTCACCATCTCGTACAGCTGTGGTACCAACACCTTTGACAATGTTTTCCTATTAGGTAACTGATATGAGTTATTAAGTTTGTAAATGAATTCTCTAAAATACTTACTATCCACTAGTTGATATAATTTTTAACAATAGTTTTCACCAAGTTGAAATTAATCTCCTGAGTTTTTTTTGTCTGATATTGGCTTCCTTATTAAATGCGTCAGAGTTGTTTCTGTTGAAGGCTCTCTAATTCTTGATGACAGTGATGGAATTGTCTCTAGTGATTGTGATGGGCAGATGATTGCAGTGTCTGTTGATGTGAAGAAGCTAGTACTTGTCCCAGTGAGTGAGGTGCTTGCCACTTCATCTGAATCATTTGCACAGGAAGATGACATGCCTGAGGATACAAGGTGGACAGTTGGGTGCAGTAATTTCAAGTGCCGAAGTAAATTACCTGTGGCACCATTTTTGAAAGATATTTTTTTTGAGCCGAAATTGCATTTAGCTTTACTACTGCCCTCATCCTTGAAGTATCCCCAGATAGAGCTTGATTTTTTTTGGAGGCATTACCTTAACCTGTAAGAGGAGATGGTATAGGTAATGAAATTATAAACTTTGGCAAGTAGCCAATCAGGCTAAGGAAAACTGCGAGGAAATAGAAAAACTACAGGAAGAAGAGGAAGTGAATACACTAAATAGTGTAGGTAGATAGTGACATACCTGTAAAAATCTTGAGGACTTTTACTCACATTCAAACCTTCCTTAACCGGTAGATCAATCAAATAGAAAATCAAGAAAATGTAAATTATGTAAGAGTGCATGAAATTCCGTAATTTATAACCTCAAAGACATTAAGAAATTTGAATGTTAATGTACTACTTAATTAGGGGAAGATGGGGTAGTTGGAACAAGATAACAGAATCTTTATTTTGCCAGGTTATAGCAAAATAACTAAATGCATGATTTGAAAAAATTTCTTTGATAAAAAAGGATATTTTTAAGCAGAATATTACATCAGATGTATTCCACCGTACCTATATCAGAATTGAAAAAAGTATTTTCAAAATTGTCCAGGTCCAAAATGTTCAATTTGCCTCAGTAGGGGTTATTGGAACTGGGGCCTAGAATTTACTTAAAATAAAAGGAAATATTCTGATGCAATAGATAAGACACTAATTTTATATGTATGTTCTTTTTACAATCCGTGCTTGACAAAGATCCACATACAAATAAAAAAATATTGCATCTCATGCAAGTTGAAATGAAAACTATTTATTTTAGGCACTTATGAAATTTTCATGAATACTGAATGAAACACAAGAATGGATGACCACATCACAACCTCCACCAGAGGATAACCACCACACAATGACTGATCTTAACTGGATTTTATTCGTCAACTCTTTCTTGTTACATTTTTTTCTACTACTTTATGCATACATCTTAGAGCAGAGAGATTATCTTCTTCAGCCCCTCTATTCCTTCTATTTAACTAAAGTTACCAAGGCTCTTCTTCAACTATTTGTATATCTTGGAAGTATCTCAAGTTACAATGAATCTCTACTTTAGCTGTTCCTTATTTACAGAGTAAACACCTGCTACTTGGCTGACCAAATGTGACACTTTTCATTCAAGTGGCGGTTATGAGCCCCCAAAATATGCTTACATCCAAAACAAGGGAATTGGGGGGGGAGGGGGAAAGGCGTTACACCCCTTGCAGTGAGAGATATGTTGGGGGAGAGGGAGGAGGGGTGAGCAATGATCCACATTCTCCTATTCTATTTGCATTGAGGTGCAGAAAGTTATCAATTTATCAGCTGATTGTGATGTGTCACTTTTAGCATTCCTCTTGTTGTAATTTCCCCAGGCTAAGTATTGTAATTAACCCAGTGATACATTTTTGAGACAATAACAACTTGGCCTAAAATTAGGTTTGGCCATTGGTAAATTTGAAAAAAATCACTTACTCTGTGATTATGAATGCAACATTTCACACCACAATAATTTTTTGTCTGACATTTAACAAATTATTTTTCCAAGCTTCTTTCTATTAAGGGGTAGTTGAAGGCCGAGTTTTATGCACTATTGGGGGAACAATACTTATAAAGTAAAATATATCAATCCATGTGCACTAACTTTTCTATGATCATTAGGATAAAAGTGTCTACAGGTCCATTGTGATGTTCAGGTCATTTACTTCGCCAATAAATAATATATGGTATTCTGTTCCAATTACCCCATGTTCTTTCTATTTACCCAGGCCTCCCCAAGTGAATGTAGGCCAACTATTCCATTCACCCTAAGTATTGGTAATATCCAAATCCTACCTGAAAACAGCAGTGCAGAATGTGAATATTGTGGAAGGAGCTCCGAACGGCAAGAGCAGCTGCACGGGCTGTAGTTCTCAACTCCAATGGTAATGACAAGTGACAACTACAAGGATCAAGTCACGCTGCACCGAAGTCTGAGAGGGTGGCGGAAGAACTCGAGCAGATCCAGCAGCAAATTATCTATCTTCGGTCGTGTGATTACTGAATCTAAATTTTTCATAAGTCTATTTCTCTGATATACCGTTCATACCATGCAGCCTTCATTTCTATTCTTACATGTGGCTACAGAATGTAGTCTAAGCAATTAGGTACTCATCCACGCATAATTTACTAACCAAGAAGTTAGTAGAAGTCAGTGAACACTTCAGCCATCCATGAAAATGGTTGTGTACTAGTAAATATAAACCGGCATATTTATAAAATAAATCGTATTCTTCTTTCTCCCCGCACAATCAGATTTGTCATTACTGTTTACTGCAGAAGTTGTACGCAATTTTTACATTTCTCGTGTTAGCTATAGGATTTAATCAACGGCAAAGTTGAATATAAGATGTACGTAGAGTTGCAAATCAATGTAAATCACCATGTATCAATAAGACATCACTTTAGCTGTGGTTTTATCCCATATTGAAAATACCGCCTTCACCCCTGCATGACAACCAAAATTCCCCGAATGGAAACTAGAATTTCCCTCCGCGGAAGAAATGTTTCTGCGGGTAAAATTGTTTACTTTGCTCAAGAGTAAAAAATCGTCTCAGGAAAACAAAAATAATAATAGCAATACAACTTAAGATTGAGACTGGGGCTGTCCCTTCTTCCATCTGTGATTTCATCAAAATGTGTACTCCGACATGGCTTGTGCACTGAGGAGCTTAGGCCATATTCATTTAAACTTTAATTCCTTGCCAATGACAAACTATAGTTTCTGATACTAATAATTACTCATTACTGGCCCAAAATAGGATTAATTAGGCACCATGAAGTTGGCACACGCTAACAACTCACGATAACTACATTTTAACTCTGTAAAAATACCGATCAAGTACGTGTAAATTCCCGAATAGTATTTTGTGTGATGGAAAAAGTACTTTAGAGTTTCGTAACTTTGAAGTACAATTCCTCCAAAAGTAGCAAATTCATAATTCTACCATTTTTAATGGTGAAAACACTACGGGCAAACTACTGGAGTAACCGTGGGCCAACTTCCTGGTCGTGATTAATCAAGTCAACACAATCTTATTTTCAATACAATAATGAGTTAATATAAAAGAGATGACTCTGAGGTGGCAAAATGTAATGAAAGAAGTATAATAAAAAACTATACACTAATATCTATCTATAATACCAACATTGCTTAGGTACACAATCATTATCCTTTCACTGAGGATGTAAACTGCCAAACTTAAAATTTAAGAGCATCCATTTAGTCAATACCCAGTAAACACAAAATGCTGCAGATGCGCATCTGATGCGCTGCGCGGTAGCGCTGCAGCTATCACAAAGGCGCTTCTGCAGCGCGCCTAGCACTCCTAAACTTCCCTTTTTTGAATGTCGAATGCGCTGCTAACGGATGTCAGGAGCGCTGCACAAGCGCGTCGCAGGAGCGCTGCATAAGCGCTGCACAAGCGTCTCACGGTCGCTTCAACCTGCAAAAAATAGTTTACTCAAGGACCGAAAGTAGATGGGATCTCCGGGCTGCATAGACTCAACTTCATTTTCGCATCTACCTACGGTCAACCTCACATCTATCTACGTTAAGTCTATCACGCAACTACCTACGCCATATCCAACTATCAACTGCTAGATCGGTTTCTTGAAAGTTGTATATATACGGCCATCCCCTTGCGTAATGTGTTTGCGAGAACTAACTTTTAAATATCAATGCCGTGATAGTTTATGGAAACGTACCATCCAATCACGATATCAGTTTTCAGGCGTAAGTTACGTCTTCATTGAAATGTAAACAAACTTGTGCATTTGGAAAAAATCTTGTTTATTATTATTATTAATATTGGCTTTATTTTCATTTAATTAGGCAACATAGGTTTCAGTTAATTAATGCCTGAAAACTGATATCGTGATTGGATGGTACGTTTCCATAAACTATCACGGCATTGATATTTAAAAGTTAGTTAATTAACTGAAACCTATGTTGCCTAATTAAATGAAAATAAAGCCAATATTAATAATAATAATAAACAAGATGTTTTCCAAATGCACACGTTTGTTTACATTTCAATGAAGACGTAACTTACTCGCGCAAATGTTACGAACGTGAATATGCATGTATACGGGTCAATGCATATATAGTGGTCTAGAGGTGGTTGCTTGATGATTTTAAATATTTTTTTTATATTTTTACCATACAAATTACCATTTATTGTGAATACAAATATGTCATTATTTTATTTTTTATTTTTTTCCTGATAGTGACCATTTTTATGCTAGCGAAACACCGATTTTAGGCGATTTCAGTGTTCTGCAGTTAAAGAAAATATCTCAAATGCTGTGTATCCTAGAACAATCAAACAAAAACCAATCGATTCAGTAAATAATGAACTTAAATAAAGGTCGGGTGATGTATCGACCTAAAATTAAGTCTAGGGTCCAAATATTGCTTCAAAGTTTTCATCACTTAACTAAAAAATCAATTTTTACAATTATTTACATAGGAAGGCAGGATACTTAATGTTTGTAATTTTTTTATTTGAAAGGTATAAAGCCATGCTTTAAGTTTGCAGAATTTTAAGCTGTGGTTTTTTTTCTTAAATTTTTTTAAATTTCTTGATTTTTCTAATTTTCCAAAGTTTAATGCCCATTATCTTTGTTGGGCATAAAAATAAAAATTTGAAATTTGGCCCATTTACAGTCCTTTAGATGAGGAATAACCGATAAAAAGTTTGTTTAGTGGACTCAAGTATTTATAAAGATATCAAACATTGAAAAGTACCAAAATATCGACGAAGTCGACATCAACACGACATTTAGTAGCCTCTTAAGCAGGGGCGGATTAAGGGGGGGGGCTGGGGGGGCTACCTCCCCCTCCCCCCGTAATCCCCGGGAAAATAGAAAAATGGTAATCATCAAGGTGGTTCTCCGATGCAAGTTTTTATTTCACCAGCTCAATACACAATGTTTAAAGATAATTGGAAAATATCTAAAAGCCACTTGTCTGAACAGACACAGTATCCTCGTTGTTCGCAATTGTACTTTAGTAGGCCTTTTGATGAACAGTGTTGTGAAAGCTTTGGTGCCGTAACGGAATAGTTATAAGCTATTATACTATGTATGCAGACCTATATACACCTTTTTAATATGTATGCAGAGAACAGTGCCGCGAGTTTGGGCAGTTGAGCCGTAGTGCGTCTGCGAGAGGGGAATAAAGTCTCCACGCCCTCCTTCAGCATTGCCTACTCGCGACACCCTATGCTCTCGTGCTCGTCGCGACATGTCAGTTGCCCGGCTCTAGCGAGAGTATTGTTCCAGTTGAAGTGAGTGACAAGTTCAAGAGTTCTTTACATATTTAGGACCCTGCGTCCTTTTCCCTTTATTCTGTGATATACCTGACGAGCAGATCAACCTTTCTGCCAGAGATGGTAATTTCAGTCGGTTAATTACAAAGACATAACTCATTTGCGCTTTCTCGCGCTCGCCATTAGGGTCGGACGTCCGGCTTCAATCTCGGGCCCACATTAGCCTCCATTGCTATTTATCTGCTTTTCGATCAAGGAATTGAACACCCACCTATTGGACTTTCATCTTCATTGTGTTATCATAGAAATGCTGTCAGAGGTTCACCCACCGTAGTTTTGTCCCCTCTCCTTTTGATAGCAGTAAAATTGAGGACTCTCTAAGCAAAATAATTTTCAAGTATTACGCTACAGGGTGAGAAAAAGATGCTTACAATGTTTTTTGCAACTCGTCGCAGGTTAACTTTAAGTTAAGGTTTACTTTTGTTTACAGGCGTCTTCTTCTAGTAGGCCTGGTACAAAGCGGAAAACTAATAGTGCCTCTTCGGACCTTCGAAGCTTTTTCTCTCGCGTCCAAAAACAAAAGACGCCAGAAGCAGCAGGAGGAAATGCATAATTTGTTAACATCATGCCTTCATGCTGCACAACTGACAATAAGACTCAAGCTGAGTCAATGGTCCTTTTACAATCCCATCCACGTAGCCACGAAAAATCGACTGAAGCTTCAATTTATTCACTTCCTTTGGCTAAAAAAATTTCAACTGTGACATAGGTCTCTTCATTGTACCAGGAAAGGAAAGACCTGATGATAGGAAAAAAGCAGAACTTTTGGAAGGCCCTTGGACATCCACAAGCGACTACAATTATCCCTTTTCAACTCATAGGAAGGGAACCGCGGAAGAGCGTCGTTACGTGAGGATAGAACATCATGAAAAGTACCCTTGGCTTGTGGCTTCTCCCTCAATGAATGGACTTTTTTGTAGGTATTGCCATTTTTTCCCAATCAACGGCAGCTTGCGGTACAAAATTGCAGTTAAAATCCCTCGATACAGAGCCGTTAAAGTTTTCAAAACTGCTAGGGAAACTAGATGATCTGGAAAACCACCAACACACAGTCTATCACTAAGGTGCAGTGCCCAGTTGGCCCTGAATTTTCTGGAAAATACAAAAAACCTGAAAATCAAAACACAAGCCAACTGAACGGCTACAGAAGGGAGAAAATCAAGGAAAATGGAGAAAATCTGAAGCTGATACTTAAAATGTGATTTTTCTTGGCCGTCAGAACATACCATATCGGTCATCGGGACGACGCGACGGTGCATTATCATTGGAAGAGCCCTTGACGAATGACGGTAACTTCCGAGTATTACTGCGTTTTCGTTGCTAGGTATTATAAAAAATTATAAAAATATAAAAGAAAATTTCTATTTTCTGAATATGTACTTATATTTTTATTTCATTCCAACTAATTTTCATTTTGTACGGCATTATAGAAGATTTATTTCAAGGAGTTCGAAATCCTTGTGTAGGCTGCCGCGGGTTGATGTAAAGGAAGATGAAGGTCTTCTGCCTTTAGCACCGCGTTGGTCTATGTTTCCTTGGACAACAGTTTCGTCGGCGTTGTAGTCGGCTTCTTCTGGTCGGTGAAATGAAGGTGCAGCTATTTGTCGTCTTATATAGGTATCTCAAGCGTTAGACCTGACTCCAACGGGTGAGATATATAATACGACAAATGGCTGCACCTTCACTCCACCGACCTGAAGAAGCCGACTGAAACGCCGCCGAAACTGTCGTCCAAGGAAACACGGTGTAAAACCCGGAAGACACTTCACTTCTTCACAAGAATGGCATTCTTTACATCGTTTTTTTACGTTTTACAAATTTGATCAGATAGATTTACTCGATAATTTATCTCACCTCATGTATATAATATAGCCACACCAAAACTACGTTCCAAGCGCTACATTTCTTTTAATTTTCCGAGGGAAGTTCACCCGGACCTCTATTTTGTTGATATGTATTGCATACACCCCAGGCGCCGCGGGAAGTGGTGAACCGACCCCCCAAAACAACGACCTTAATCCGCCCCTGTTCGAAAGTAATGCTTCATGCCTTTAAAATCATTATCATAACTCATTAATCAGTTTTTCACCTCATTTTACAAGTTATTCATTATAAAGTAAACATTTGGTATAGTAAACTTAAGCTAAAATGTAAATGCAGGCCTTAGAATACAAAGAATATTTGGGAATTCAAAGAAACTACCCATATATTAAAATTGGTCATTCCATAACTATATACCAAATGTTTACTAATTAATGAATACCATACAAATGTATGGTAAAAATATTAAAAATCACCAAGCAACAAATTTAACTTTTTCTGGACCACTTAATATGGATTGACCCATACTCAATGTTACGAATGTGGAAATGAGAAAACTGATGAATGTACCAATAAAAGCATAACAATAATTTAGTGTACAACGGAAATTAATTACACAAAGCTATCAATGAAGTGTTGTTACTGGCAGAACCCAAGTCTCTCCGATTCGTGTCAAAGCTTTCCCATTTATGCCAAATTTTCGGTCTTAGAATGAACCACAGGCTAAACATGTTACTATATATCAAGGATATATTTCTTTAAATAAAAAAACAAAGGATACACATAGTGAATGTTTAAAGAATGAGTATTCATATCTTCCTCTTTCGATTGAGACTTTCAACATCTCCCCTTATTCAAAAGTCTACCTGCAGCGCTGTGGCAGTGCGTCCGCAACTTGCGGCTGCTGCAGTTCAAACACGAGCAGCGAATGCGCATTAGATGCGTTTCTCGATAATTCGCTCTATGACAGCGCTGCTGAGACGCTGCTGACGCGCTTCAGTTGACATGTGCTGCACCTGCAGCGCTGACATCCCTGTGAAGCGCTGCTGCAGCCATGTGTGTTTACTGGGTAGCTTCATTTCAATTCGCATTGATTCCAAATTTTATATAATAGTTTAAAAAATGAAATAATTGCAATCATCAGTCTTATCCGACTCTTGCAAAGATTATGCTGCACTTAAAACTCATATCCTGTCACAACAATTCATTAGGAACACTATCTAACCCAAATTACCTTTAAATGTAAAAATATCACCACAAGAACACACGCAATACATCACAGCACATATAACATTTGTAATCACTGAATTTCCATAATTGCACTGTTACTTAAACACACGATAAACCATCGTTTCAATATTCTCGACAAATATTACGTCTCTTGCACAAGTGAAACAAAGATACCGACTGTAATTGAAAATTGAATTTAAGTGCTACAGTCGGATAATTTGCTTTAAATTCGTACAGCCAAAAGAAAACATTGATCGGTTTGAACTACATACCAAAATAAAATTTCGCAGCGTCCTGTGGTACTATTTATCATTGGTTTTTATAATGAGTTTTTAATAATTTGTGGTCCATAAAATGTCACTCTTAAATAGTTTTGTAATCAAGTGGGATATTTCTAATATTCTTCGTAACTGTACTTAAAATCGCAAAGCAAGACCATTTTGTAAAAACAAAACAAACCTTCGAACGTATTGCACAATTGTGCCTTCAATTGTTTTCGAAGAATTACCCACAACTCAACGGAAACCGGCACTGAACGAGGTAGCTGTACTAAAGCTATCAAGAGCATTAAGCTGTGAAGTATATAACATCAGTCATGCTTGCAGTATATCTCTCACTCAGTATATGACTCACGAACGACCAAATTTTTTATCTATCACGACTTTCCTGAGAGATCATTGATCGTAGGCAACTTGAATTGCTCACTAGCTGGAAAATCGGTCTTTCTGATCGAGGATCGAATCACAAGTGGGAGTGATCGACGTGACCGAAATCTCTCAAAAGATCGAATTTGCCCATCACTAGTTTCCTTTATTTATAACTCGAACATGATCTTGTTAGCATAGAATGAACTTCAATGTACAATCTAGTTTGGTAATTGAATATATCCGTCGAATACTCATCCCCTGACACATACCCCCGAGGTGGCTTGCATTGTATTTTGTAGATGTTGTTAGTAATTTAAGTCTACTTGAGAAGGTGGAAAACATTTTCGACTCCAGAAGTAAGAGTTCGAATTTTGACTATTTATACTTACTTCACGAACTTAAAAATTTGAGAATGTTTTGCCTCAAGGAAATATCATAAATAAAGTGATCTCAATATTAGTAAAAATTTATAATATTACCGTGTTTTAGACTTATCACTAATATTATCGTATTTCAAATATTACTAAATTGTAACTTTTTGAGCAGAATACAGTTCTATTATGCAATAATTACTATATGTCATGATACCCATATTATTCAAATTGTTTGTATAAAATTGTTTCTCAAAATAAGATTTTCATGTTAGCAAAATCTTCTCGGGTTTGCCACCGGGTAAGGCTTTTAAAGGCCAACGTTTCGACGAGTGTCTCTCTCATCGGCATCAGGGCTGAGACTGATTGCCGAGTTGGTCCATGTCGGGGTTTATATAGCTGGACAATGGCAGTTGGAAAAACCCATTGTTGACCGGCTCGTTCAAGGCGGTTTGAATTGGAATTATAACCGCGAACGTTTGATTTTATTCAGTAGCGGTCTCCATATTTGGCTGATGTACTGCCCAGAGTAACGATTTAACTTCTTCTCCTCCAAACTTATTTCGATCGCCTCTTTCATCAAACGATCCCAGTATCCATTTGAACGGCAAAGTACTTATCGCAGACGTTTGAACAAAGATGGCGGAATTTTCAAATCCCATAGAGGATATGTATGCGACAAATCGACCCTATGAGGGAGTAGTGTTGAGAACGGCCATCCAGAGAACTCTGCAAAGCTTCTACGTTTCGGGACCTAACGAAGCGGGTGTCAGACCTTTCCCTCGGAATCCGGGAAGCAGATACTTGGACCCCTCCTTGTATTTCCACCCACTCTGCGGAAAGGGCGCGGTAATATAATTGTTTATTCAGCGATTTTTCTTAATGAATATTTGTCGCTTTCACAAAAAAATATAAAATCGGAATATAACTCCTTGTTCTATGATGAGTGTTTACAGTTTTTAATTAAGCAAAATTCTACCATCAATATTAACTGAAATCTAGATATCTAGATAAAAAACATACAAATGTTTGATAAAGTTAATATTGATGGTAGACTTTCGTTTAAAATTTGTAAATGTACAGTAAAAAAACGAAAAATTCACTTCAAAGTCTACCATTTGAGAGCAACAAATATACAGGTAGTAAAACCAAAAGTTAAACAATTAGTTGAACCCAAACCCATGTAGCTGGAAAGGTTGTAAATATGCGAAGGGTGGTGCTTAACTGCCCTCAGAGTCTGAGATAATGGCGAGGTCCCCGCAAGGAGGAGTCGAAAAAGGTAGGAGCTGTGTGTGAGTGCATACCTGTGAGAACTTTCTCCACGGATGCTGTAAAAAAATGGTCCATACAGAGAGGAAGAGTCTGTTGGTAATCAGTTCAGTAGACCTGCATAAGAGAGAATTACGCCTTATCGAAAAGGTTAAGATTGCACTTCTCAAGACAAAGAATTTAATGATATATTATTCGCGAAACCACTGATCTGTTGAAACAGCAGACAAGACAAACAAGAAAATTGCAGACACTCAAAAATACTATAGGCAACTTGCACTCTCCGGAAGTTGTTCAACAAGAAAGTTGTCACACTGAAGGATTCGATGTAAGTTTGTAAAGAAGAACTAGGCAGTTGGATTGATACGTACGAGGAAAAAGCAATACAAGTTAAATTCACAGCAAACACCTAATTATTTCCTGGCTTGCCTGAAGAAAAATACATTTTCCTTACACTTGAGACAAACAAGTTTAACATGTTAATATGCAATCATTTATTATAAATAAATTAAGAAGTAGATAAATTGGAAATACGAAGGCCTGAGTGTGCGACGTAAAAGTTTTATATTTAAGTAACGGAAGGACCACAAGCAGGTTAGCGGACCAATGGTCACCGAACGCGAAAAAAACTGCCGTTTCCGTGAAGAGAAACACATGCGACTTTGAAACAATGACTTGGTTGCCACTTGCACGATCTCATAGTATCGGATTTAGCATCTCACCACTAACACCGTCATGGATCAATATTTTTCCGCGAAAGGAATATCTGACACGAGAAAAATATGGAAACATGGGACATTCACTACTTACTTAGGAGAAGCCGTTGAACTAGAATCTCAACAGTCGAAAATGCAGCAGGCAGAGCTTGAGGAACACGGGGATAAGCTGAAAACGTCGCCAGACAAAAGATCTCAGGAAGACCCCCAGACATCCTTCCACAAAGACGGCTGCCAGTAAAGTGAGGCAGTTCATTCAACAAGTGCGCGTGATTCAGTATGATTCCGCATGGTGAAGCGCCAATTGGTGGTAACCGTACCCTCCTTTTAACCCCGAGTGCGTCTCCCCCAATTCCTTTGCAACCCCTCCCCCATTGAGGTCAATCCCTAATCCTTTAACCGCCATCCAAAAATGACAAACAATTATGAATACCCAAAGGCTGAACACACTTGTGTTCCCCCACGTAGGAACACTTTAACATGGATGGCCCTTTCTTCAAATGCGATCATGGCGGAGATTATACATGGTGGTAATACATATGTAACATGGTAGCTTCCAGGCTATATTACTTCTTATCGAAATAGTTATTTTATTATTTAAATGACTATTCACAAAGGACACCGGATTAATTAAAATTGGGTGTACTTAGGACCACACGCTGAAAGTGAAAACTTATTTGACCGATTTATATTCCCAATAAATCTGAATAAAAAACGAGAATAAGGTACAATATTTAAAAAAAAAATTAATATTCCATTTATGTAAATTTTATTTGTCGACAAAATAGGTATTTTTCTGAAAAATGGGTATTGTACATGCGTCTGAATAATATAACACTCATTTATATCCCTTATGTAATTTATATTTCTATTATAATTAACAATTCTCATCGGCATTGGTTACATATTCAATCACCATTTCCTCATTTTCTCGCATGTTATCTTCATTATTCTCATGTATAATTTGAATTATTTCATTACTATTTCTACATAATCATAGGAAAGAAGCTATTGGCTTATGATAAATAAAGTGACTTATAAAAATGTTTGATTTTAAATTGTCCAAAAATTTCGTAAATACAGCATCAATCGTTGTCCCATATCTCATTGTGCTCGGATTTTTATAATTCAACATGATTAAGTCTAGCTTTTGTTTGAGAAAATCGATTAGTGGTTGTGTCTTTTCATCGGAAAAATTACTAATGAAATTGTCACTGATAATATGTAATTGGAATTTCATGAAAGTTATCTTCAAGCAACGCAGAACCATCTTTAGTATATATATAAAGAACTGGTGTGCTTAAGACCACATGGGAGAAGTGTAAACTTCTATGATGACATTCTGATATATATAATATATGAAAATCTCCACCACTAGGAATAGATCCTGAGACTTTCGGTACGTGGGACGACGACTCTTACCACTACGCCATCATACTCTGTTAAAGAGTGAGCGTTCTCATGAGTTTACATTCAGTATGCTAAGCGTGACACAGAAAAAGTGCGGTACGGTACGTGACGCGAGTTTGCTCTTTTTCCCCCATGCCAAAAGTGCCCAATGGGCCAAAAGAAGTTTTCACTTCAAAAACTATTAATTATAAGAACCGGACTCCGGTGTCCCTAGACAAAAAGAATAAATTTGACTTCTTTGAGCAATTTGAGAATGTAAATAGCAATTTTCAACAGTGTGCTGACCTAATTGTCAACCATTCCCCTTAACTCAAGTTATTACTACCTGAACTATATTCCCATCCTCCCTCTCTTACTCGCTCACAAATAAGAGAAACACAACCCACCACTCAAGCTACCGAGGCGTCATTCTCTCCTGTGGATTATTTTTCGCAAGGCGAACGATTTTTCTTCTATGGAATATCGCGTTAATGTGCATTTGCGGGTCACTCCGTGAAAGGTGACACCTTGGCAGGCCCCTGTATCATCAAAAATTTATTTGCAAGTAAATTAACCAAAAAGATACGCTACCTATTGACCAACCTAGTTTAACGTTTCATTAGCAGCTGTTATGGTCCCTTATCGTTCGTGGGAAAAATGACAGTTATTATGTCTGGACTGCAGCCTAGTTTCCTAATTTTATTTTCATGATCTGATGTACCGCAGTTTTTGGATTTAGTAAAATATTATATGCGTCGCAAGAAAACAAATCGGCTTGGAACTTACATAATACATAGTCATAATTTTAATCAACGGTCTGATAGCGATTCCAATCCCAGTTGCAGCGAAAGATCAGTAACACTAACGAGATTATTCGAACGGCCTCAAATACATCTTGGCGATCTTCGTTGCACGCGTTCTAACTTGGACTAGTGATTGACTTATGGCTGCTGACAACATTAAATAACTTATATTAAATTTGATTTTAATAGTTTAGAAAAGTCATAATTGAAAGGAGTGGAGAAGACAAAGGAACCACCAGTGTTTGAAATTAAACATTTGTTTTGACTGATATAGTCGCATTAGACGCTCGATAGTTCAGGAATACTTAACATAACCACTGTCCAAAAATTACTTAAATTTTATTAAAGTTGGGATGAAAAAAAGTGTCTTAGATTTTTCACCTTGCTCGCACGGACGCCATAATGATGACGTCTTCATTCTAGTCCTGAAGAATATATTATTTTCTTACATACCGATTCGCCAAATGATCTGAAGATGGCGACAGGAGACCGGGATCGGAAATTCAAGACGAGACTCGAAACGATGCCGCTACTTGGCAAGAGTTGACGAGACCAACACCAAGAGACTCACAAAAGTCTTGTGAGGAATTAGTAAAGAAATACGAATAACATTCACATGAACCCATCCGATTAACATCAATATCTTTGAAGTAGATAAGGACACTATAGTTCTGGGGGGGTTATCCGGGAATGCCGATAACGGTGACATTACGTCATCACTTCCCTCATTTTGATAAATAAGTCATCAACTCCCTCAAAGATGGCGCCCACGGCTCATTTGGCAGTTCTTCGTTCACGGACCGACTCAAAACCGAAGCTTCCGTGTCAACCGTAATTTTTCGGTGGACGGCGCTAGCGTCGCGACGGAAATTATCATCGCGACGGAGAGCATCATGGGGAATCCAGCCCGCCCCGCCTCCGCAGCCGAGCTTTTCAAGCGCTTTCCGTTAGTGTTTTGTTTATTGTTTTGGCGGTATTTGAGAGTCAAGTAAGTAATGCTTATTTACTTCTAACAAATTTTCATATTTCGAGGTTGATTAATGACAATCCCGGCGTTTATACTTAAAGAAATCCTCGTATTTAATCTATTTCATGCTTTCATAGTTGTATACCTAGTGGAAAATCAGTCTTCTTCGTAGAAATAATTATTGATGCCATGCTAATGGGTATGATCTACGCAATCAGAATATCACTCATCCAACAGTGATTTCATTTGAAAATACTATTTGGATGCCTTGCGTTTGAGTTACTTAAAAAGGAATTCCTTTCCCTGTTGAGTTTCAAAGATATCTCAGCATGCCGTTGACACTCATGTGATTCGAAGTGACTTTCGACTTGCACACATGTTGGACGCATATATTAAAAGTTTCGTACGAATCATTTTTCATGGATAACCTTCCATCCATTAATATTTTAGAGACATGGATGACTGGGCTTTAGACGCGGGAATAGCGAGACGGCGCGCCGTCTACGCCGCGCCGTAGGAATCTACATCTACATACTACCCCGCAAGCCGCCTCAATAGGCGTGTGGCGGGGGGTGTTAGGACACCAGCCGTTTACATATAAAAAGGAAACGCTCTAATGCGCCAAGCATTTCTTAAAGTCCCTTATTGTTCGGGGGAAAAACGAATTCCCATACCTATCCGTTCGGCAAAATATCTCTCTTAATTTATCGTTTCTGTCGGACCTGTAAATATAGTGGGGTTCTAATATGAAGTTCTCCGTGTCGCTCTTAAAGATATCTATTCTCAATTGTTCAAGCTATCTAAGCCATAGCGCGCAGCCTCCGAGTCTCTAGGAATGAGGAGGAAGAAAGACTGAGAGAAAATGAGAAACGAGGAGAAATAAGTTGAGACAATTAAGAAATCCTCTTTTTGGCGTCACACCGTCAGTCCCGCCATGACTGAAAAACCAGTTGTGTATAAATTACCTGTACTTGTCAAACAAATACATAGGAACTCTGCCTTTACAAATGACAAAGATCCGTACGTATGTACATCTCATAATTGGAAAAATCGATTTGCAGACATAGAAGTGGCAATGTTTTGATAGTTAAGGAGTTGACAATTAATGATCACGAATATTTTGACACTTCATAGCAATTGTTATTTCAACTTACTCTCTCCCACTTGTCCGCCGTCTTCACTGCGCCCCCTTCGACAGCATTAGGGGACACAGAGAGGCGCTCCCACATCTGTCTTTTCGTGGTAGCCCCTTCCGGTTGACGTAATGTCACGTAACGGTTGCCTATGATTAATTAGAACTAAATGTGTCCGCCTCAAACTAGTAAAACGGACGTGCAAAAATAAATATTACTACGGAACTGGATAATAATGATAACGTTATTAACAACCTCAACTAGGCTTGTGCGATGACCGATTTTGGTCATCGATTTTCGATGAAAAAATTTCATCGAAATGCTTCGATGACGATGGCTGTCATCGATCATCGTATAGAGTGTACACGATGATCGATGACTATCGATGAATATCGATGATCAATGAATGTTGATGATCGATGAATTCCGATGATCGATGAATTACGATGATCGATAACTCTCTATGAACTGTGCAGTAGTGATGAGCGATATATCGCTGTCACCGATACTAAAAATTAGCAATCACAGCCTGTGACTAAATAATCGAAATCACTGTGACTGTGAATTCGGCGAATTTAGCCGATTTAACTCAGGCTGCTACCGCTGCTACCAACTGCACCAGTGCAACCAACGAATACAATGCTACCACTGCTACTGCGTATTAACTGTAATTGAACGTGATCGAATACTTCTGTATCGTCTACCACAATCGTTTAGTCATCGCACCGCGATGACTAAAATCATCGTCGATGACTTCGATTAATCGACTCATCGCACAAGCCTAACCTCAACAGCCGTTAATTAGTTAAATCCATGAATTCATGATATAAAATATTGTTTAACTCTTCTATGTAACGCACAAACATAAATGCTAACTTACACATAATTCATAATCCTAGGTTAAAAACTCACAGCCTTCTGTGGGTTCCATTTTCGTTCATTTAATATGCCGCCAAATTGCAATAAAACAAATTCGAAACTCGTAGCGGTGCGCTAAAAACGGAACACAAAACTGAGCCAACGGCTCTGACATCAACTCATTGATTTGTTCAAAATGTCGTTCGATTGGGTCATTTTGCCGTTCATTGAAAACCTCAATGAATGAGTAACGACATTATGACCGACGACATTCCCGAATAACCCCCCTGGTTTCTTGTCGGAAGAACTGCATCACAACTGACATTTTTTGAGGAAATAACTAGAGGGAACCATTATCAGTGTACTCATAGGTCTAAAGTGTTTATAAAACACGCTCCGCTGTTTGGTGTCCCTTTGGAATGCGATGCGGAACTTTATGAATTTAGACTCACAATTGCAAGGATCATCCACAAGTTTGAAAATGGAATGACATGAAAAATGCACTGATTTGTGACCAAATGCACAATTATCCTGAGAGAACTGTTCTCTTAAAACTGGGTCATTGCGATCAGAACTCGTCTTATAAAATAACTAATTGAATGAAAAAATATAAAAGTGCTTTCAACAATTTTAATCAGAAAAAGCACCATAGTATAAAAAATGAAACATGAAACGAGTAGAGAAAACGTTAGTGCACACTAGTACCTAAGGGTACTAGTGTGCAAATGGTATGGAACCCATTCAATTTTATTACATTTGTAGGGATAACAGGACAAGGATGAATAAATTGATGGAACAGACTCATAATACCAATCAAACAATACCGTAACATATGTTACAAAAACAAGAAAAGGAAAAACAAATAAGTAGACCACATAAGCTTAAAGCTGAATGATATCAGGTTAAAAGTAACTTTCTGATCAAAACACACAGTTGCATGTATATCACTATTGAAAAGTAAAGTAATTATAAAACTACATGTTAAATAACGGTACCATAGGTACCAATACTAACCAGATCAACAATTGTGAGATAAAAACGACCTGAAGAAAGCACGAAATACACTTCATTAAGGTATATGTAATACATCTTGTTAAATTGACATCATCATAAGGTGTTAGCCAAGTCAATGAATAACACTGCTGAAAATCATGTACAGCCGTGCAGAATTGGAAAAATGTGAATATTTGAATATAAGGGAGTATAAAATTGCTTGTTTTCATGCTTCACTGTAATCCACAACTAAATTTGCTACAGAAAACAGTCATCTATAGAAAAACAGCCTTAGGTGCATCAATTACGTGTAGTAAGGTGTTAAAGTCACGCTTACTAATTTCTTTGTGAGATATATCCAATTTAAATTAAATGAAATATCCACAAGAGTAAATGTTAGTCCTTGTAACCATGGAGTAAAAAATACTTTGCAACAAAGTGCATACTACTTCGTTGAGAAAAAATCACGATCAAGGAAAACTTATTGCACTGTTGGCTAATTCACGTATCTCAAATTAAGAAAAATATATAAGCGATTAGTGAGAGTGTATGACACAAATTAGAACATAATGCACTCAATAGACTTGGACGTTTTGATTGCAATTCACAAAAGTTTCGACAAAAAACAGAGATAAAGCACAAAAACAGCGTCATGAGAGAACAATATTCACATAATTCTCAATATCTTATGACTTTTAGTATGGTGACTCAACGTGACTACATTCTGGGGAATCATTGGTTAATTGAAGTACGACATACTGCACAGCAAAATTGACAAATTGACGGGTCCACAAGTTTCCAGGAGGAAACAATAGAATATGCACTCAACGAAACCCATGGTAATGCAACCTCCATAAACGCCTAACTAAATATACAAATAATCCTGGTTTAGTAATTAAAGATAGAGCCAACACTGACTATTCAATCGCTGGCGATGGCAGCTGGAATGAGGAGAAAATATGACATTTTTTCATCAGCAGAAATGAAATTAAGTTAAATATTGGAATCAAAATTTAAATCAATTTGACTGACGCAACCTATTGGTATATAAATATTTATATTAAACCAAAATGACAACATTCAACACTATGCAATTTTTGGTACTGAAACTTGTAAATTAAATAAACGTAAGTAGCTAGACAATCACATTGGATATGCAAATAAAAAATATAGGTCCCTTACAAATTATGTAAAAAATAGTAAGTACATAAAATGTTAAACACAAGATGTCACATAATTAGAAGTGTACAGAATCATTTATAAGATATATTGGTACTTTTGATGCACTCAACAGACCCGATAAATCAGGGAACGTATGTACCATCATGCTGTATTTAAATTGAGGGAATTCAGGATATATGAAGGTATTTGATACTGACTCCAGATTCGCAGATCCTACAGCGAACCTCCCTTCGATGGACCGCTTACTCATCATAAATGAAGCCGACATTCACGCCTGTAAAACCAAAACAGAAGAGGATCACATGAGAATGCACGAAACTTTGCCCCAAACACAACATAAAGGGGGTAAGAGGGAGATAACTCAGCAATGTTGTGCCCCATTTATATCAGGTCACAGCATTTCCTAGAATACCTAAGACAGGAAAACTATAATGAGATTGGGACTAGAGCCCAGTAAATTTCACAAAACGGAGTGTTTCTTCAATAACATCCCCCATGATAAACCAAGTGAGCATGAACTATGTAAGTGTACGTATAGATTTGGAAAATAATATTGTAAAAAAACCGGATTGGTGAGCTGCCTATATTACAAGTTACCTTTAACAAACCGAATTGTCTAAATTTTGGGATACTACTGGTTCCACCTCGGCTATGAGCCTCTCTATTACTGTCTTAAATTACTAGAGGCGCCTGGTAGGAACTAAGAATATTAACTCCCAGGCATATGCTTTTTGTGTAGTCTAATTTGATATGGTTGTCAAATAGGATTCCATACGGATAAGGGATACATCTTATTTTCCAAAAATGAGAGCCCGAGAAGAAGTATACGGAAACGACGTACGAGATGGGTGCTACATAATAATATCTATCCTATACCAGATATCCGAATTAGTATCCCGACATGGTATAAGTCATATCAAGAAATAATCACTATAGAATTTCCAGATCCAAATGAAAAGCAGTACTTGAAAATTAAATGCGTTCTCCGTTGAATAACTTTACCGGAGAAAGACGATGATGAGAAAAATGTGAGAAAAATCTCTCTCCAAAAATTGGAAAAATATAAATAACAAAATTGAGTCGGTAAAGAATGGATTACAATTGTGGGAATGTTTATGTTCTCGTGGTCTAAACTCACCCTTGCTTTACGACGCAGAGTCGGCATCACGTGGTGCCTGTAGAAATCCAAGACGGAAGGAACTTTGGTGCGCAGCAAAGTAGCCCCCGACGTATATCCATGTCGAGCGATAACCCAAGGGACAACTGATGTGAGCTCTATTTCTTTCCCCAAATGACTTTTCCTGTCCAATGCCCAATTAATCTCCAAGTCCATTTCAACTCCCATCTCCCTCTTCTCCTCCGCCTCCTCGAGCGCTCTCTTGAATTGTAGTTCGTGCACTACGTCTCCTCGTTCGTATGGCCTTCCGTCGTTATCGAATGCCAAAAAAAGAGACATTCGTGCCAAGGATACTGCAAGCATACTAATGACACGTTCTTTTATCCAATCATGTTCTACCTTCCCTCCCAGATATATATTCGACTCGGAGAAGTCGGCGAATGAGTACACGATATTCCCATTCCACTCAACTCCATCGTAGAATTTTATAGGTGACTTCATACTACCGATATACCTAGAGTCAAAGTCAATCAAAACTTCCACGGCATAAAAACGTCTCAGGAATTTTAAGAGGCATAAAGTATCCTCGCCGACGTCGTAAATATTCTCGTAAAAACTCCGGGCCAGGGAAATCTTCCTCTCGTCCATGTTCAGAATCTTTGTCCGCCCCATCATGGAGTCGACGCAATCCCGCCGCAGATCCTCTGCTCTTGGAGGATCCCAACTCACTGAGAAGTCCTCTAGGCGCTTCTTAAGTCCAGTCAAAACCTCAGCAGACGACTTCGTGACACTCTCCAGAGACTCCAGAAGGGCATCCCGCTCAGACAAGGCCCTTTTCATATCTTCTAACGACACCATCATCCGAGTGTGGCAGGACAACTCCGTCTTGATGGCATCCATTGATTTGTTCACAGGCGACACTTCCGCCATCTCATGGGAGACTGCAGTAGATGGCGTACCGTCAATATGAACCCCAAGTGATGCACGGCGACGGCTCATCGCTATTTCTCTTCCTATGTGCACCACCTGGACCAACCTTAGGATCTCTTGGCGGTCCTCATCCTCGGGACACCTCACACTCATCTCCTCCGCCATATCCAGAGCGTTATAATGATTTCTGTCTCTTAAGCAAGGGTCTGCACCCTTCCTTAGTAGTGCCTCGACCCAATCTAACTTTCCAAGGTTGACTCCTTGGTGCAACAGAGTTCTCTGCCCAACTCCTCTCACGTCCACGTCCTCCAGGTCCTCCAACAGACCCTTGTACTGCTCCAGGGGACCAGTGACAACTCCAATATACAGCCTCTCCTGGACATCCATACCCGTACTGGAATCGAACACATTGATGGTAGACATGGCCTCCTGCACTGGTTTAGCTGATAGTCAGCGTTATACTGTTTCCTGTGAAATGGAATCAGAGCTGATTTAAATCCAAGAAAGATATTGAAGGACAGATAATATTCTTCATTTACAAATCAATTTCTGAAAAAGCGTTTATTTCCAATTACAATGACTATTAAAATGGACATATCAAGTAAAATCCTTCATTGGACGCGGGATATTTTCCCAAAACGCTATCATACGTTGACGCATAAACATTGCACTTCTACTTACTCAATCAAGGAGAAAACATTAACAATACAAATTCAGCCAACGGCTATTAACAATGTGGTAAAAGCTTAGCATTTACTCTACAAATGATACAGTATGATGATGGCTACATTTAACACAGCTATGAATAATAAATAAGTCCTTAAATAAAATATTTGGAATTCAAAGTAAAAGAGTACGTCCAAATACTTGACGCCAATTATCTTATTTTCTTAAGAAACTATTGATCTCACATGCACTATGAACATCGATATTTGGTGTGTCACACATCACTAATGTAAAATAAGTAAAACAATTTATTCACGTAGGAAAGAAAATGAAGAATGAAGAATGAACCTCTGAGGTGTAACGGTATTCCATCTAAAATCAAGCAACAAAACAATGCTAGGAGTAAAAGATCAACTGCTCAGGCTAGAACAATTTTCCTCAGAAATACCTATTTCCTACGTTTAAAAATCCAATAACGGAATTCTTTGACTAACACATCAATCGCTTCAACTGTTGAATGCTCTACTTTGTGGAATAATGATGACATAATGGGAGAAATAATGTTCTTTGAAATATTCCACTGGATTGATTTTATCCAACCGGTTTCGACGGTAACGCGTCCTGCTCAAGGGTACAGTCTCCAAGTTTTCTGGGAGTGTGAGCCACATATCTACCAAAATTCCCAAGGGGGTGGAGTATGAAAGTGGTAATTAAGTGGAAAGAGGGTGAGGGAGGAAAGAACAACTGAACCACCAATGGCGGGGACAAAGTGAGTAGGCGTGGAGTAGTAGTTTGCGGAAGGGGGGAGGAGAGTCGAGGGTATTATGAGTCAACAACTGTCAAGGTGAAGGAAAGAACTGCGGAAGCTCATGGTGGAACACCGAGGTGAACGGAGAAAATTTAAAATCAGTAGGTTCATTAAAAAGCAATGCATCAGGAACAACTTGTGTCTAAAAAATTTCATTTTTTTAAACAATCCAGTTTAAAACCCATGTCATTTACTTGTAAAATATTGGGTGAAAAATTACCTCAATAAGATGGTGAACAAAACCTGATTATTCAATAACGGATTCTTATGTTCTATTTCTTTGGTAGTGAATTTAGTACCGGTTTGTCCTACATAAAGACCTTTAGAATCATCACACTATTATAACCACACAACAATTTTTCCAGAATATTCATCTTGTCCTTCGAGTTCAAAGGAGTTAGTTTTTCAATGGTAAGTGTATTGTAGTAACCTATTCTGAGCATGTTACATTGGATGTGTCTAGTTATTTTGTGGGTAATGGTACCAAAAATGGGAGGTTACAGCATTCGTTAGGCTTGTCTGGAGTTATTATGCTGAGTGATGACGCGAGTGATATGATTTTACCTTTTAATTGCTTATCTAGTACTTTCTACACATATCGTTTCTACAGCCATTATATTTGTTTTTATTACAACTTTGGAGACTCTACCCTTGAGAATGACGAGCTAGCGTGGGTACAAAAAAATCCAGTTGAATATTACAAAGTGCATTTTTTTATCCCATTATTTCATTGATATTCCACAATGTAGTGCCTTCGAAAGTTCATCTACATCTACAAAATACCCTGCAAGCCACCTCAGGGGTGTGTGGCATGGGGTGAATAGTCTCCAACATGCATTACAATATACCCTAATGTTATTGTAACTACGACTAATTATGCCTTAGCACAAATTGATAATGCTTGCCATGAGGTGAATCCTCACAAGCTTGCACTACACCACAGATGTTTGAAGGACCGTAGGTATATACCTTTGTATTTCGCAATTACACATTACATCACTTGACCTGGCCTTTAAATGCTGAAGGAGTGAATAGCCATTCATGGAATCGCTATTAAAATAAAATTGACGCCTAGTTGCCAAGGAAATTTCTATTGTTGATAAGGAAAATAACAAAAATATATATTTCCAGATAAAAACGCAATACTTATATTAAAACAAAATATAATACGGGTAAAATAAAATAGAAGGGCGTTATTAATAACTTCATTTTTTATACGTTCTATGGTAAAAATTCACTTCTAATGTATACAAAATGGGAGTTCAATAGCCCATTGCACGAAAGAGCGAAGCACCATAAAGAATCGTCCAATGGCCAGGAGAAACGTCTTTTACAGTCAACTGGAAGGAAAAGTGAACATTAACATTCACATGCAACACTCACTCTAAGGTACGTAAAATAACTGAGACTACTCCTAGTTCATTAACATTGTCAAAAGCTCAAACAAAGACAATATTTCCCTTTCGTTGAGATTAACTCGAAAATTATCAACATTAAAACAACCTAAGTTTTCGCATCCCAAAAAGAACACATTCTTATGAGAAAAATAACAAAACTAGACTGTCTGTGGAATAAGTGACACTGAAACAATAGCATTGCCTTTATAAATGTCAACAACACTCGAAAAATCGCTTAGTCGGCACTCACCGACGAAAAATTCCACGGGTACTTCCGGTCTATCATTAGTCTGTATGACTAGGGAGTGACCACTCACCAGATATGTGCTTTTAGTCAAACACATCACAATACAGTTATAAGCATTCATGATTTTTAAGATCTTCCGTGAAACAAATTTATGTCATAAGTTTTAAAGAGTAGATATTATTAAGTTCCTGTATTGAACTCAAGTCGGGATTTGCGTCCATTATAATCAAAAGCCCTTTATAAATATCAAGTCAAGACTTTTGTCTTAATTCTAGAAAATACGTTCAATTTGAAATGAATTAAATAGCATCAAATAAAAGCAATCATAAGAGAGCTATAAGCTATAGGATAACTTGAAAAATGTAACGCGGAAGATAAATGAGAAAATGTTTCTGATGCACCACAATTAATTATCGGGGTTTCCTGCTAAGAATTTCTCTCATTTTCCGGTAATCGATTAGATACACATGAGTGGATGAGCATGCACTTACCAGAACTGAAGGAAGGATGTGTTGATTACTTATTTCGCTGAAGAAATAGGGGTTCTCCCACAGACTTCCAACCAGAAGGAGATGCTACCTGCGAATTATATTGAAGAAAATGACATAACGAACATGACATGAAATGACATGAAACATGACATAGAATTATGACAATCTTCTAGGTTAAGTACGACTAAATGAGCCACAATACTTCCCATACGCAAAAAGTAAAACATTAGCATTTGAAGTGAACAAAAATTAAAAAAAAATAATATGCTATGTCCACAGTCACAGGAAGCCACCTCAAGGGTGTGTGGCAGGGGGTTAATTACAATTTATTCTGTTTAATTGTAAGAAGTAGGCGATTTTAAATTTTTCGGTCTATCTAAATTTAAAAAAAAATTATAGAATTCTCTTCCATGATAGTAATCGGATACATTATAAAGTAATATATACCATGATTACATATGCTTCTTCAAGCCACGCACATACTTTAGAGATAATGTTTCAAAAATAGAGGAAATAGAAAATATAAGATAATGAACACTACAATTTACAAATGAATGAAATGATAATTCACGATGCACTAAAAATGTCGACCGCTTCGCGACCGGGTACGGGAGAAGAGTATGCGAAATATTCACGGCAAATGATTATTCCTGAAAAAACCCATAAACGCAGCATAACCACCGCTACATGCTACCGCAACTATGCGAACGTAATAACATGAAAAGGAAGCACTATTATGTTTGGGAAAACATACATGATAGGAAGAATATTTAAAAAGATATAAGAAACGTTCCTCGGAAATCCTTTTCGCAAAATATGCATGTCCTTCTGCATAATTACCTGAATGATTCCTATTAAGGAACGATTAGATTCTACTCGGTTTATGGTGAACGCGCACTGCGAGTTGGAATTAACGATTTCAGCACTGTGGGAATACTAGGGGAAACCAGTTAGTATACGAGAGTGAATACCTCCGTGTGAGAAACAGGACGCCTCATAGACACAGAGTAGAGACCTGCGTAGCGTGTCACAACCTTGACAATGAAGCGACGCAGACACACCGTCAGACACAGAAGAAATGTCGAGAGTTGTTAATCCCAAGATGGTCGTTAGGCGAGCCAGCTACGAGAAGTCACGAGAAGCTGACCTTCAAATGATGTCCACTAGATGACAGGCCAATCGTCGC
Source organism: Pyrrhosoma nymphula (assembly GCA_963573305.1). NCBI lineage: Eukaryota > Metazoa > Arthropoda > Insecta > Odonata > Coenagrionidae > Pyrrhosoma > Pyrrhosoma nymphula. The sequence goes on along the minus strand of OY754340.1, from coordinate 23,365,728 downwards.
CACATTAAAGCTCTTGATTTTAAAGTACGATCAACGTTTGATCTCGGCAAATGCCGACAATCGAGGCTTCTGATTGGTTCCCTACATGTTCCTTGCGCATCTAGCCATGACTGGCCTTTTTTAAATGGGAGAGATAGGGACTAAACAAGTTTTCACGAGATAAAAATTTATTAACTATATTTCATCGAATTTGAGCCATGATAACTTGTGAATGATTAAATTGCCTTTAATGCTACATAATTTTCATAAAAATGTTATCCTCCAAAATGCGGGAGACGGCCTGTATAATACGAGCCCAGCAGACGCCTCAAACGGCAGCAGACGACGTCGTCTGTAATATGAGTGGAACGTCGCGATATTATCCCCGCTCGTTAAGTGACTTCTCGTTGATAATTGGCGGAATGGTATTTTAAAATGTTATAATACTACATAAATATTAGCTTACTTGTCAATTTGGTATCAAAAGGACTACGTATAGAATATTTCTCTGCAATAGGAGTAACACGTCAAGTAATTTCCCGACCATGAAATTTTTTATAATAGCCCACTACACTTACCTGTCCTACTGTCTAACATAAAAAAAGAAATGCGTAAGTCTCAGAGACTAGTAGCTACACACTTAGCTGCCTCGACCGTGTTATGACATCCAGAAAGTTTCAGAGGTTTTCGAGAAGATCGGATTTCCGGCCATGTGTCAACAAAGTAGGCTACGATGTCTGACAGAACCGACGCAGGCTCTGGCTTACGACTTCCACTGCGATCCAAGCCAGTGCTCCACGATCGATCCTGGATAAAATAGGTTTGTCGATTGGCAGTGTATCCCATTAGGTGATATACTTCCAGGTCTGTAGGCGCAGACCAAAAAAGTCAGGAGCGCAATGAACAGACAAACCAGAAAGTCGATGAGCGCTATGGGTGGCAGAGTGTGGGACAATACCAGTACGTGATTAAACCTTTTGAATTGGTTGCTATTTTTAGTCTAATGAAAGCCATAATCATCTCCAAATTTTTATACTGATACAACTGTTCTATTCAAAAGAAATACTCAAGAGAATGTGATAAGATAATTTCATTGGAAGACGATTTATGTGGTTGTATTGAACACAGTGGCGGATACAGAATAAACTCAAGGGGGGGGGGCGCAAGTTATCGCAACGATTGTAACTTTCAAACTGACTGCCTGGCAGCGACTCTGCTTCCCTTATACATGTAGATCGGTTGTTTCGAGAACAATCGGTGCCAGAATGTTCGCATCCAGACTTTTAAGGAGTGTGAACAAATACAAACAGTAGAATATTCTCGACTTCTTCCGAACAAATGACAGACAGAATAGCGTATGGAGATCACTAGAAGGCCGCGACTTCTCTTGTAGGTTAGCTATCTATGTGCCAGACAGAAACGTATAAAATACGATGACGCACGCGCGTGCTATATAAGAAAGTACAACTACTCGATAACTCGACTCAGAGTCGACTGACGAAAGACACGAACGAATAGCGTGCGGGCTGAATGGCGAGAGCGGCGCGGGCGGCAATTCGGGCGGCCCCGCAAGGGGGGCGCGTGCCCCCCGCGGCCCCAATATGTATCTGCCACTGATTGAACAACTTCAGTGCATATTCATTGCACATTGCCAACACAGCATTCGCACCACCATCAAAACACCTACCCACTCGGAGGATTTTAATCATTAAACAAATACGCTACAACATTGACATCACTATAATTGTACCACCCACTAATAACTATCCTATTCGGAGAATTTTCATCATTAAACAAACACGCTACAACATTGACGTCAATATAATTGCTCCATCCACCGATAACCAGGCCAATGAAGAGCATTTTATTAACAAAAAAATACGCTACATCATAGACGACACTATAATTACACAACTCTCCAATCACTAACCCACTCGGGAGGATATTATTCATTAAATAAATACGTTAAAAACATTGACATCACTAATTCTGCACCACCCACTAATCACTATCCCACTCGGGAGGATATTATTCATTAAATAAATACAATAAAACATTGACATCACTATATTTGCAGTACCCAATAATCACTATCCGATTCCGAAGATATTATTAATTTTATAAATACGCTACAACATTGACATCACTACATTTGCACCACCCTCCAATCACCAACCCAATCGGGGGATTTTGTATGCCAAAAAGTACGTTACACCATTCACCATACTACAGCTACGCTCCCCCCAAATCACCAACCCACTCCGGGGATTTTCTTCATTAATGACCTTTTACAGTAATGACCTAATGCCCATTTCCTCATTTCCCCAGTTTTTCACCGCTGAAAAATGTCTTTTTCCCGTCTTAACTTTTCTCAAAACTGCACTTTGCCCTTCCTCAGCACCCAGAAATACGATTTTCACGTTGAAAATGGCAATATCCTATCCCACCCTAGCACTCGTTTTCACTCCATTGGCCTGCAAACCTTTGGGTTGAGGTAAATGCATATTTAAGACGTGAAAAAAGTCCGTATCCCTCTAACGGGACTTCAGAAAATCTCGCAATGTGGCGTCAAAATCTCACGAAAAAGTCTTACATTTTGTCCATTTCTCACGCCATCGCATTGGAAAAATACATATTTCTTAAATTAGCTTTGAATAAGTCGTAAATAACGTAATAAGAAAGTTTTACATAATGGTTCCACAATTATAACAGTATTCAAAACGCATTACCTACTCTCAAGCATGAATCACAGCAGGTAACAGTTTCTGCCTTAACTTAGTCCAACTTAATATTACCGTCAATGAGCACGACTGCCGAGTAACCTAATGCATCCTTTCTGAGAATGTTACAATGCTCGCTGCATAATCTGAGATTAGTACACCGAAGATGAGATGCTGAGAGATGATGGTGCAAATAAAACTATAGAAATACATTAGAGGACATGTACTTACACGTGAGAAGCTGAAAATACGACCCTGGAATCACATCTGAAACCAAAGAGTGAAGGGATGGTTTTCACAATTACACGCGAAACGAAAACTCGAACAAATTACTAAAAACAGGCGAGAACTGGAAAGGACTTCTCACAAGATTAACGGCAAACCTCATCAGACGAGTGATGATCACACAGTGGTTGATGTTTCTCCTAGCGACGTGTTACCCCAGAGAGCTTTGAATGCATCACGAGGTGACTGTCGTGGTGGAGTGAAGAAACTCACGACGTCCCAGACTGGTGGACATCGCCGACTCACAGGCACAACGTCCGAGAGGACCTCGTCAGCTTCACTCCACCCCGACAGTGCCACCCAAGGTCACTCAACCGCCGCTGTTCCCCAACCAACACGTGCCAGTGTTGCCGCATGTGCGTCGCCTAGTAAATTCCTTTGGGTTTCGCTGGGATTCTGGCAGTTCTAACGTACGGCGGCGTACTGTACGGCGCGAAATGGAGTAATATATTTTATTAATTTAACCCTCAAACGGATTCATGGCGCAGCCGCGGCACTTTTGAGTTGTTGCATGTGCTTAAAAAATTTAATGTTAAAAATAAGGTTTTGTAACCATCAGAAATATTTTATTTTGTATGAGACTGTAAAGAGGTAAAAGAAAGCACAGCTATCTGCCATTCAATTTATGTTGTTTAGTATTTCTCGAAAAAGTTACACAAACTGATACCCAACGCCACCGCGGCTCGTGGAGTTCAAAAGGTGTTTATGATACTTATGTGTCTTTTATCCTGATAAATGGATCATATTCAAATAAATATAACCCCTATTGAATAACTGTGGTGACAAATATTTTATTTTGTTTTAATTTTATTTGCATTCTATTTATTTATAGGTTTATACCAGTGGCGGCTGGTGGTAATTTATCCTGAGTGTGCATTAGTGCAGATATACGATGATTTACTTATATTATGTTAATCCAAATCCATGAGCATCATATTTCGTCGTCATAGAATACATAGCATGCAAGACATCACTGTTATATTCTAAACTTAAAACTGCATGAACAGAAATAATATAAGCATGCTAATGAAAATATTATTCTAACCACACATTTACAAGTGACGGTAGGTGAAATTCATTCTCCTTTCCTTCTTCTGAGCGAATTTGTCTATCACCTTGTCGTTGAAACCTTCGATTTCATCCAGGAACGTTTTTTCAATTGACAACATCGCCAAAGCAGTGAGCCTGTCCTCGTCCATCGTGCTACGTAAGAATGTTTTAACACGCTTTAGGGTTGAAAAACACCTCTCTACTTCACTGGTTGTCATCGGAATTGTCGCAAGAATTTTCAGGAGTTTAGTTGTTTCACTGAATGTGTTTTGAATGTTATTGTCAACAAGGAATCCTAGTAGGGCAACGACACTGGAGACTTTCCAGAAGTCCTCACGCATGTAAATTATTTCAAGCTCAGTCCGCAGACGAACTTGTTCTATGAATGGGTATGACTCGCGCAAACTATGCAAATTCTTTTCTGGGAATGCCTTGTTGAATTTCGGAAAATTTTCGGAAGAGAAGAGGACCGATACCATAAGATGGCCAGTAAAAGAGAATCACTCCTTAGCCTGACTGATTATTACATCACACACCTCTTTTGCAGCTAGGTTTCTTGAGATGAAAGTGTCCTCACGTCTTCTCTTTTCATGTCGTGCCTCATAATCTGAGTTATTGCAAATAGTGTCAATGCTCTCCCTGACATTCATTACTGCGGATTCGAAATCCTTAATGGCTGCATTTGCTGACACTGAGTCTATCAATTTTCTCTGTAGCTGATCGTAGAGTATACTCACGTGTGGCATTATTCTATGGAAGACTTCTAACCAAAACATAAAAACTGGCTGTTCAATCCTAAGGCGTAATCCTCTTGCTTGAGCAATAGCACTACTTTGTCTACTGCTATTTTCAATCTGCTCCAAACATTACAATAATGACTCTTTGTGTGCATAAACTGTTTCAACTAACCTCGACTTAAAATTCCACCTCACATTTGACACGCCAGGAATTCGTTTTCCAACCACTTCATCTAGTACTTTCACCCTCTGCGGGGAATTTGAAAAAAATGTTGGAATTTCATTTATTGTTAGATCAGCGAAAAATATTCTCACCTGAGTGTTCTGACTTGTAGCTTGAGCCATAATCAAATTTAACTTATATGCGTAGCAATGCACGTAATGCGCGAAAGGATAGCCCTCTTTCACCAAGGCTTGAACTCCAGAGTGACGACCACTCATTACGCTGGCTCCATCATAACTTTGCGAAACTCCTTTTCTTTTGTCCGGAACCACTTAAGTCAACACTTCTTTGATATTGGAAGACAAAGCCACAGCATTGCAGTCACTGGGATTTAAAAATGTCCAGAATCGTTCAACCGGTTTCCCATTTGGAAGCACGTATTGAAATAAAACTACCATTTGATACAACGAGGATAAATCTGTGGTTTCATCAGCTATAACCGATACATAGTCTGCAGCAGTTATTTGACTTCTTGTTTCTTCCTGACAAACTTGAAGCATGCATTGCAACAGGTCCTTCTGGATGTCTTTAGATGTCCCTTTAAAGACAGTAGCTTGGAGCAGATGATCCTTCAGAACTGAATCTAATTCTGCCGTGAAGTTGATCAGACCTCGAAAAACGCCCGGATTTGCGGATTCCGCAGTTTCATTATGTCCTCTTAAAGCTAGCTCAAATGCACCACAGAATCGTACGCAATTTATGATCTGAGACAAGACATAACGACTTTTGGCAACTTCTGAATTTTGTTTTTCAACATTCCGTCTGAAGGCACTGTCGAGTTGTTCTCTAATGTTGTATTTACCTAGCATGCTAAATTCTAATTCAGCATTCATATGACTCTTAGAACTTGCATGCTTTACAGCCTTCTGTTTAAGATGAGAAAGATCACCAAATCCACCTTGCGTCCAAATGGTGGATTTGTCAAGTGCAAACATTAGGCATGGAAAACAGAAAAGGCGATTTGTCACATTACATCCTGACAGCCATTCGTATTTCGCAAATGCATTTTAATTGAACTTCCTGGCCACATCCTTTCCTTTACACTTAGTAGTCTGGATTAATTCTAATGCCTGTAAAGCAGGGATGTGAAACGTAACGAAATTTCGTTCCATGAACCGCTTCTGGAAGGGTTCGGTCCAAAGAAACGGTTCATGAAACCGAACCTCTTCTGTAACAAAAGCGCTTGGAACGAAAATGGGTTCGTAACAAACGTGGAACCAAACCGTTTTTGAGAATCTTGTTTCAGAAACGAAAAAATCGTTTCGGTTCCGGTTCCAAACTAGGAAAAACGGTTCGGTACGGAGTAAAATTTACCAAATGAAGGTTGGGTCCATTTTGCCGCTCTGAGCGATAACCTTGGTATACTGATCAAGTGAGCGCTGTGACGTCTTGGGACTGAAGGAAACGACGAGATCCAAACCAAACACGATGCGCTGTTATCATCTGTCTATTGAATATTTTGTGGCCCTCTCAGGGACGGTCATTTTATGAGCCTCAGGGGTGGGACGGTCACGACCACGTGTTAGGAGGGTCCCCGACCCTTCCACCCACCTTACCGTTATACTCAGGCTGGGAATCCCAGGTCGCACACAGCACATACTCAAGACTCATGCTATGAACGCGGTGGAGTTGACCATACAGAAGGACATCCCTCTTTTGTTGCAAAAGCGTGTTCGCTTCGGAATTCTCTCTGGGTTTCCCTATCCTACTTACTGCTCGTTCCTATGGTTATAAACCGTGTCATCAAAATCTTATGGAAGCAACACGGTTTTCTCATTGACAGCTCATTATTCTGATGAGGTAAACATAAGAGGACGTGGCAGAACATACGCGACTAATTTTTTTATACAAGTATGGACATCAAAGGGTGTTATAATAGGTATTTGGAAAGGACATGAGATCAATGAAACATTTACAAAAACTTTATGCCAAAAATGTAATTTAGTGACTCACAAATCTTGATTTTCTTCTTTTCTTTTGAATATTCTATTACATCTAACCAATTGAATGTCGTTGACGATTTTTAAACGTAATCTGCTTATTATTAATTGCAGTATAAACTTTGTGTGTGAAAAAAGCCTTTCAACGCTTACTTTCGTGGTAGGAGCTGCAAGGTCGGCACTGACTAGTTCATATCGTTCTGGATCACTATATTTTCTTTGGCACCAATTTGTCACTAAAATTCAAACTACCAGTAAAAAATTAAACTAACTTGAGCATTTGGTAGAATATTCTTCTCAAGATCTGCAATAAGTGGCGTGAATGAACCCTGTCAAGCTAACTAAAATTTGTTTTCGGCTTCAGTTCGGAAGCGAGTAATGACAAACCTCACCCCTCACACCCATGTTTATGACATGCCGAAGGCACTTCCGAGAAATCTGTCCTCAATGTACATACAAACGTACCGACTAAATCTTGCCACTTACAGCGTGCTATTATACTTCCTCACCCTCTTACCTCTTCTCGCCCCCCCCCCTCCGACCTTAGCGAGCCGGGCTGAGTGGTGCACACCAAGGGACACCCTAATCCACCATCGTAAATAAACAAAGAGAAATCTTGAAAGGGGAATACCGCCCAACACATGCAGCTGCAGCAAAATCGCCCATGCTATGTGGAACCCTTAGTTGTTTTGTTTCTAAGCCGGTGTCTCACGGTAAATTGTTTCGTAAATTTATTCATGAAAAGAGATTCGTGAACTGTTGGACCCCATGTCACACGAGCAGGAAAAATTCATGAATTAGGCGCTGATCGGCTGACGGCCGAGAAGAGAACTTTTTGTGCTGCCATCAATAGTGTGGTCTCTGTACAATCAGAGAAGATATTTTTATAGCAGTTCGCTAGCCCAGAGTCGCCGGAACTAGGCCTGGGCGATATTGGTGATTCAATATCGTGATATGATAATTTTAGTATATCGTATCTTGGCGATAACGATAACTCATATCGTAACGATAAATATCGCCTTATCGCGCATCAAACGACAACTTATTTCGTGACGATAAATATAGTGTTATCGCGTCTCAAAATATTGTGATATATCACGCGATAAAAACCGCAATATCACGTTCCGATAAAGAATCACGATATCACGCTGAGTTAAAACATCACGATAAATAACACGATATTGCGCCCCGATAAAATATAACGATGAATATCACGATGTTGCGCCCTAATAAAATATTACGATAAATATTACCTAAAAATATCGTGATATTGCGCTCGATAAAATATCACAATTAATATCACGATAAAATATCGTGAAGTTGCGCTCGATAAAATAATCGCGCCCGATAAAATGTCACGATAAATATCACGATAAAATATGGTGATATTGCGGTCGATAAAATATCGTGACATTGCGGTCGATAAAATATCGTGATATTGCGATCGAAAAAGTATCGTGATATTGCGGTCGATAAAGTATCGTGATATTGCGGTCGATAAAATATCGTGATATTGTGCTCGATAAAACAATCACGCCCGATAAAATATCACGATAAATATCACGATAAAATATCGTGATAAGGCGTGTCAGAAAAGCCAATCAGTGTCTGAGTTTCATGAAAAAGTTTTCTTATTTACAGAAATTTTATGAATATTGGCTTGCGCATGCGCAGTGTAACTATGAGAGTATTCATGAATAAATTTACGAAAAAATTTACCGTGGGACACCGGCTTAACGCTTACGAGTGGTCGTCTTAGAGTAAAAGTTTCGGAGGGAGCGGAAAATATGAAAGGAGTAAAACACCCAACGATCAAAATAGTGGTTTGAGAAGGAAAATAACAAATATTATTCAATATTCTAAGATAGCACCCTTATACTCGAACGCAGCAGCGAGCAGCAGCATTTACGTGTCATATTACATATATCAGTTTTCACAGTCCCTGCCAAAGGGATTGCTCCCCTTCCCCTTGCGCCCCTGTACCGCCACTGGACCGAAAAAAACCGCTCCAAAAGCGGTTCAAATTGTTACGGCCGGTTCCGCTTCAGCTTGAACCGAACCTCTTCTCTTTCGCAGACACGGTTCGGTTCGGACCGAACCGCTCTCTTACCGAGAAAAAGGTTCGGTTTCACGTGGAACCGTACCGCTTCAGAGGTTCGGTTACGTTTCACATCCCTGCTGTAAAGGTCTTCCTTGCTGCTTTATTTGCAGCTTTTCTTCAATCATTAGTTGAGAAAAGTTCGTATTTTTCAATTCCTGGACCGTAACTGGATTCATGTTAAAGCTTGTACAGTCACTAGCACGAACTAAAACTATAAGTGAGTGTATCTATACGAAACGAAAGACTTCTACCTATTCCACTTGAAATTGATACTATTTTTAAATTAACACCGTTCAACTTAAGTTCAATAGAGAGCTTAAAATTTTTACAACAAATAGATTTCAGATTCATATTGTAGTACAGAAAGCACACCAGCCAATAGCAGCACACAGAGGAAAGCGAATTTAGCATGAAGTTCAAATGAATGCCGCTTGATGGCATAGGATGTATTGACGGACTAGGATCCTGGGCGCAGATAGTGTAGGTGGCAGCTAATTCGAGTTACACACCAAATATGCGCGTGCGCACTTGCGTCGTTTTGAGTTAGCTCCCATCACCCATTACAGCAGTACATGCCCCCCCGCTTACCTCGTCCCGCCCGAGCACCAACAAGCGATCGCGTAGAACGAATATGCGGCCGGCGCGAAACTAGCTGAGATCTCACACTTCTTGAGCGGTGAATTCGCCAAGGGGATAGCTGTAGCGTTTGGAGATTCATATCTCATCCATATGTAGACAGGATTTTTATCTTTCTCGTTGAAAAGGAATAGTTTTCTTTCATAATTCATTCATCTTTGGGTGTGCACTTGCTAACATGCGTATATGCACGCGCCGCCACTGGTTTATATTAATACGAAGTAAATATAGTTAAAATATTTTTGGAGAGAGAAACGTTGCTCACACAGATATCGATAATGAATATAATCATTGAATTAATAATGCTAATAACTAATACAAGATATAACAAGTCTGTGCTTTAGGTTTGCATAATAAGCAATCATTTTTTAATGCAATTAAACATTTTCAAATTTCGCTCTACTGCTCAACGAAGTGGCTGGCTGGTCGACACCTCCACATATTTTATAAGGAATTCCATTCCTAGGGAGAAAGCTTGGAAATTGTTTTGATAATCAATTCATAATTTTGCAATGGAGGAAGGAGCTGGGCAAGGGGAAGGAAAGGGTGGTGAGAAGTGATGTTGTGGAGGCTGTGTAATGGGTTCAGTATTTCCATGGATGATTAGGAGGAGTCAGTCGAGTTCCGGTAGGGGGTCTTGAATGTTTGTTCCTGAGTTCAAGGGAAACACAAACACATATATGAGAGGATAACAACCATAGTGATTTTATTTCTGAAATAATACACTGCATGGAGACGGGGAGGAGTATGGTGCATGTGAAGAATCGGAGATTAGAAGAAAGCTGAGAAACGGGCTCCGAGAAAATTAAATCCTTATTTTTGAACCACCCCATATCCCTCCAAGTATCCTATCCCTCTCACTCCGGGAAAACAGTCAAGACCCTTTTCTAGGAACCCGCCTTCCCTTTTCTTGCCATTATCACCCATGGCAACACCGAACCCATTACCTTGCCTCCAAGTCACCACTCACCACCACAAGTTTCTTCCAAGACCTGCATGAATGAAACATACTTGCGAAATGCCACGACCTAATATGTTGCTGAAGCTTCGGGAGTCTAATATCGATATCGTCATCATTTTAGCTAATATGTCCTCCAGAAAGTGACCCCTTTGATGTAACGTAAGTATTTTGCCATGAATAGCAATCACATATTTTATTCTGCGTCTCTTTATCATCTTGCTCCTTGATCGCCTTGCTCCGGAGATAAATTTGCTAGAACAATTTTATTGTTTATAGGGAGCGTATCTTAACAGATCCATATCACGAACGTTTCTTAGTGGCAGCGAAATAAGGCTGACAGTAAAATGCGGCAATGACGATGATCTGAATGGTATACGTGTACAAATAAGGAGTGATTTTGGTGCAGATGGAGAAGAAGACATTGTAAGAGTTCTTACTAATTATGAGGATGTTATCTACTCAGAAGAAATTTGAGATACAGAGCAAGAAAAATACAATGAAGAGATTTTGATAAAATTCCATCCAATATGAAAAGATCGAACAAAACTGTGCTATGGTATTCAGTTATTTGGTATAACGTCCGCCCATAATATTGTGAAAGGTGGAGTAAATAAGGTGTTTTTCCCTACAGAAAGAAGAATCGAGGAGCCAATTATTCCTTTGGCTTATCTATTGACAGGAGACATTTACATTCTATTGTTAATTTCACTAATCCGTAATGTTGGACCAAGAAAAGTGTCACATGGATTCCTGTAATTAGCATTGAAATGGAAGCATTTTTTGGAATCTTGAATGCAGTCGAAAATTTGAAGACCCTCAAAGTAAGTGTACCTCTGCTTTGAAGTAATTAGTAAGGGCATATGATTTTTAGGGCTACGATGTTATAAGTAAGCTTCAAAAATATTTTTAGATGTAAGAATGTTGGCGATAAACAGACTAGGTCGGAGAGATGGAAGTCTGAAAATCATGCACCAATTAGAACAATTTAGGAAGCCATGAATTTGATTTTGGTAAATTATTATTTCCCTGGTGAGTGCATTACCGTCAATGCGCAGTTAATTAGGATCTGAAGCCGTTGTTGGAAGATTTTTTGAGCCAACGATATTTTTTACAGGGTATCCTCTTCAAGGTATTCCATATTTTGTTCAAGTAAACGGGGCAAGAGCACTCCTGTATTTAGGAGAGGGAATCGTGTAGGAAGTCTGTCGTCATAGGTATGGGAGTAAACGTTATGCTTCTTCCAATATTTTAAAACTGTTCAGCTGCCTAATAACATAAAACAATATGGATTAACGATGGTGGGGACCCTGCGATAAAAATAAAATTCATACCGGTGAACTTTCTTCCAATTCGATCTCATGCCAAATATTCATTGATTTTTGGATTTGGATGTCATGTTCCTAAAAAGAGAAAGTCAGTCGATTGTTGTCATAAATGCACCTTGATAAAACAATTCCTTTGGAAACAAAGTAAACCGGAAATAATATTTTACTTTAATGCTACCAAATGTGGCACAGATATTATGGGTATAATGGTTTAGTCTTAAACGTGTAGGAGAAAAATAAACATGGTCGGGTGGATTTTTATGAAGTTTTTAAACGTGTATGACATTTCAGTCTATTTCCTTTTATCAAACTAAATCCCCAGTTGAAAGCTTGGATAGTGAATTAGGTGGACCGCCAGCGTAGTTTTCTGAACAAATTGTAGGAAACATATGGTGAGAAAACTCGTTATGTGACAGGAGGACGAAGTGCGCTCGAAAAAGGTGCATTTATAGTATTCAGGGTACACCATTAGAAATTATACATATTGACAGGGAACATGAGCAAGAAAAACAAGCTATTGCAATGTTACTAGTGCACGATAAAAAGGAAGATATTCCAAACCTATGACCTTAGTTACCGAAACATAAGCGAAGAACATTTCTATGTTTTTTGTGATGCATGCTGGAAAATTGCTAAAAACATATTTATTTGGGATATATTTGGCAGAATATGTGTTCATTAATTTTTTTATCCTATATTACTCTTTAATGTGTATTTAATTATCATTAAATATTAATCAAACATATATGATTTATATTTATCAACGTAAACACCTAATTGTTAGTTTACGGCGACGGCAGCCGCGCCGGGTGTCCGTTTGTCTCACAAAATTCAGGAATCCGTCCGAGGGTTAAAGATATTATTGTGCATATCCCCCTCCATCCTACTATCTTCCTATGTTTAATAATTTAAGGTAGTGCAAGCGAAGTATCACTTTACAAAGATTTTGATAATTTAGAACTCATTTTAAAGAAAATAATTCATCTTTCCAATTATATAAAAATATTTAGCCGTAGCCGAACTACATCTAGAGCAATTTGCCTGAAATTCAAGCAGTTTTTTTTTTTAGATAGATTACAGCTGTGCGCTCCGGAGGGAGGATATTGAAGGAAACAGAAATTTGTAACAATTTCACTTCGTCAAAAAAATAACGCTGTGTAGCCTGTATGATTTTTTAACTATTAATAAATATATAATCAATTATTCACTGCTGTTATTTTACTGCATCACAACAAACCTTCTCTTTGAAGGGATTTTAACCGTACAGCGTAAAAATTATTCAAGTTAGAGACATACGTAGTTATATTTATGTAATTACTGAGGAATGCTATCATCCAAAGCTATATTTTTGCACCATTAACATATTTCAATATATACTTAATATATATGTCTGTATGGTACTTAAAATAAGAATAAACAAAATTAGACTATTGTACTCATTAAGATAAAAACTCTCTTCCACCTGAAAAGAATATCGCTCTAACAACCTTGTTTTCCTTTTCTCGGTCATGCTTAGCAACGTTGCAACGAGGGGAGAGATCATGCAGAAAACATTCATGAACTAATTCAAACGAAGTCCACCACTGAATTATCCTGAGCATACAAACGTAGAACGTTCATTGAATGTTCACGTGTGAACTATTCATTTGAGACTGTTAATAGATCGTTAACTTCCAGTCGACGAAGTACTATTAAAAAACTTCTTCTTGGTTGAACATTTTCAGAACGTCTTTAAACATTTCAAACTATCCTTGTCAAGTTCAAAATCTTGTTTATTTACAGTAATATTGCATGTATATTCGTACAATGTGTCAAAATAAGTTTCAATAACTTAAGTCAAATAACTGTTATCGAGATGTGATGGCATTTCTTCAGACTATCAAGGAATTGGTATTTCATAATTATAGTTCTCGAAGTTATATTTACCCACTAGGTACATACGACGTAAATGACATACATCCACTAAATGACTAGATACATACGACTTTCTGTACGCCGATACTTATGATACGATAATATCGGGCGCTTGAAAATGCGCGTATAGTCGTAGGGTGCCTGGTAATGTGACATGGGTGCAATTACATTAAGAAGATACAAGAAAGGATGTTATAACGTACTAAAATTACCCACCGCAACTGCATATTCATAGTAATTATTTGCAAATGATCATATTTTGAAAGAGCAGGGAAGTCAGTGGTGAGGCAAAACGATATGAATCGAGAATCATTTCACGAGAATTATTTTTTTAAATAATACTTCATGGTTCATTTTTTTATTATTAATTTAAAAACAGTTCAGCCGAAATTTACCAACGCAGAACATTCTTTGAACATTCTATGAAGTATTCCGATGAACGTTCATTGCACTATCTGTGAGTGCCAATTGAACGTTCATTGGATGTCCTTCTTGAATGATCTTTGAACGTTTATATAGTCTTCACATAATGTTTGTTGAACATCTTTTGCACTATTTATTCCCCATTGGGAAGACAGTAAATGATACATCCAGGATCATTAATATTTGAAGATGTTAAACATGCCACTTTGTTCCTGAAACATAACAGAACCTTAGATTATGACACATAACATTTTTTCACCAATAATAAACTATCCAAACCCTATTTATTTAACCATAGACAAAAGGCAAAATGAAGTCTTTTAAAATGACTGATTTTTAAAATTGAGATGTCTATATGGCGTGAAATTTTATTCTCTACAAATTGATTTCATATGTTTTCTCGTAGGAGTATCTGTTTCAAATAGATGTGGTCCTGAAAAGTCGCAAAATGTAAGTTTCCACTGAAATGAGAAACTTTCCCGGTTTCTAACTTTTGGTTTCGGCTTTACTGATGAACCAAATTTTAAGATTTATATACTCATTCTATGCAGTATTTAACACTAATTATTATTTAAAGGATGTAATTTTTCAACTGACGCACGGCTTTCAAGCTACAAGCCAAAATCTGAAAAATTGCAAATATTTAATTATTTTTGGCTCCTATAAGATAAGCTTACCTCCTGGGAAAGAGCAAACTCAGATTTCACTTACTCAGGATCAAGTGAAAGTATTGAAACGATTTCCAGATTGCTGGGAACTAATTCCTCCAACATTTCTTATTTCACTTTCTGATACTGGCAAGAAGCATTTCAAGGTAGAATCCACTAACTATTGGAGCGCAAACTGAGTTGCGATGTCAGTTTATGCCTAATGATGAACTTCGTCGCTGGGCAATTTAGTTTCATTGGGACGATCTGGTTGAGGACCGCAGAAATTGACGCGACATTCATTTCAGGGCCACTGGCGTATTTGCTCCGTGCACTGCACTTAATATGGTCGCAATATCAATGAATCAGCATTTGAGCGTTTTTGGAAGAACACTGAAGAAGGATTATGTTGGATCTACTCAGGACGGCGGTCTAGTAAGTTATAAATACGTTAACCATAATGAAGTCATTGGAAGGTTCCGTTTAAACCATGGTCTGCACCATGGAGCACATAATACATTGTACCAAAATAGTACTGAGATGGACGATTTAAACCTGGATAGCGTCGATATCGATAAAAAGGACCATTTTGAAACCGCTACGGACTTGGAGGCGATTATCAATGACAAATTATAAAGGAAGGTGTCGATTTACAGGATCTGATCAAGAAATCACTCAAGCTTGGAAAATTATTCTAAAAATAGCTGCTCGAAATAGTGTGTAATAATACAAAGTAAGAGCTGCGTTGGGGCGCGAAACTAAATTTTGATGTGAAGGCGCGCTGGAAATCCATCCCAACAATGTTAGAGTCCCTAGTAAAGACAGAAGTCGCCATCTGCGAGACTTTACCCTAATACAATGTAAGGAGATAATTGAGACATTGGACATTGAGGTCCTCAAACTCTTTTGGAGGCAATTAAACCTTTGAAACTTGCTCTTGAGGATATAAGTCGACAGTATGAGACGTTGATGAGTGCTGACATTGTTTTAGAATTCATGTTCAACGAGCTCTTCAATCTGAATAATATCACAAGTACTTGGCTCATGGAATCTTTACTTGAAGTTTTGCATTAAAATTTGAATAAAAAATGATGTTATGAACCTTTTGCGCAGTCTCCAACGTCCATCTGCCGCCCCGTCCAAAAACTACGCTAAACAATCGAAGGAAATCTAGTGCCTGGTCTATTTGAGGTCAACGATTTAGAAAAAATCGTCGAGGAATCGTAAAATGATGCTGTACATGTTAATCTGTCTATTTAAGATGAAATGAATGTTTTTCTTGGGTGATTATTTGCAGTGGAAGGTCATTAGAGTTTCAAATGTCAAAAGCCAGAACTGACGATCTTCAGGAACTCTGGACAGCACACCAAACATCTCTAGTAATTGTGCAAATCAAGGATATCCATTAAACGACATAAATGGAAGCTGGATGAGTTTTCTGGTGACAAAGATTTCTGTACAAAATAAATATCTCGTCTGCCTGACAACTCGCTTAATCCTCTTCTATTCATGAAATATTGCTTTAAGTAGTACAAATGTATTGATTTAGAACTAATCACGAAAAATATACGATAAAACGGTGTTCATCACAAAAATAAGTTTTTGACTTGTAAATTGGTGAAGATATGGTAAAATCAGTAATAAAAGCAGTGTTTTTTAACCCTTGTCCAGGGCGTGATCAATCCGTCAACTGCAGATAATTTTTTTCATTTTTTTACTTAAAACATCCAAAGAGGTTACAATTTGGTGATATTAATCCCTTGAAATGCAAGAAAGTAAGTTTAAGTTACTTATAATTCTACCTAAAAAATTCTACCGGATGTTTGAGGAACTCTGGGAAAAATAACGCAATTATGCTCAGTACGCCTTTCCTTTTTCTGTGTGTTATCCAAAGGTCACTATGTTTAACGGACTGGAAAGATAAGCGAAACTTTAAATTCTAAGGAGAGTTGGTTCCTGTATTACTATAGTGTGTCAGAGATACGAAAAATGCAGAAGAGATAATGTTTCATGATAATAATGAGCGGATGGTCTCAGAAATGCATTTTTTCACGTAAAACGCAGAGCGTAAGCAAATGGATGTATAAACTGTACCGAAAACTTTCGGTCAGCATGACACTAAATCGGATATTACACGCATTTATAATTGAATCCGCGGAACTTACATTCGATAAAGTTGAAACATATGCTTTATCTGAGAAATAGACAATATTAACTATTACGCTCTTACCTTTTGATAGGAATGTGTAGTCCGAGTAGGAAATGTTAGACACTCAGCGAGCTTACAAAGCGAAGGAGGATAATTTAATTGATAAATTCAAACTCTGCAAACTACCTGGAGTTTGCGACAAGTTAAAGCCTTTGCATTAGTTAGAAGAGCGATGCACTGCAATTGGAGGATGAATTCATTAGTTCTAATGAATGTCGACTTGGAAATTCTACCATGCATACAAGGATATAGGGTTTTGAATAGTTGCTTCATATTTCCTGTAAGACATGTACAAAGGCATGGAATGCTTATGAGGGAAACGAAATAACAGTGTGAGTGAAAGAAAATGAAAAATTGAAAATGCTCTCAGATATGCAATTGGTGTTGAGGTTGACTGTCCTAAACAGGGTTTTGGAACATCAATTGATGGCCACCAGGTTCTTAGGTAATCCAGCTCATATGGCGTCCATAGGTGGACGTAATTCATTGATATTCTATTGCAATGCATGCAATATCTGGTCCGAATGAAATCAATTTCTTCAAATTTCCAATATATAAAACTGATGGACGGAAATGCAGTTTATATAAATCTTTCCATTGTATTTTATGCCACTTTCCTTGCGCAATGTACGATGTAACCGTGGTAATTAGTGCTGTGCTTCAGCCAATTACAATATTTTTTGAGGTAGCGCAGGAATTAAGGAGTAAATACTACAACACATTTATAATGTTCTCCACCTGGGAAACATCCAAGACTGATCCTAACAAACAGCATAATATGTTGCTCACTGGTCCCAAACATCTGATTACATCAACTATGGGCACTCCTTACAAGAGAATAGAGAGTGTTCATGGTGAAATCCTGGGCCTTCCTTCGTCCCCAACGTAAATTCAACCCCTGTGCCAAGATAAACTAACGAATTCAGGGAGAAACTTAAACTTAAAATAGATAAATCAATTACATATAAGTAGGTAATCATTTTTCACAGATTTATTTTTTTTTATAAATTAAGGTGGATTACTGTCCAAAGTAGAAACATCCTTAAACTGGTTTTTGTATTTATGGAGTACTTTCCTGTATTTTCGAGGCCGACGACGTACAACATCTTCTCATTACATTCATGTTGATGTAAGGCTGAATGAGAATTACTTCCTTCTACCTTCATAATATAAAATATCATTTAAAATTTCCATATTATAGGATAAGGTTTAAAATATGAGCAATCATTTTTTATTTTTTTTCTCACATACGAGTTTGATAGACAAAACGTCAATAGTTTTGTTTATATTTTCGGAAAAGGTAAAAAAATAACGAATTATTATTTTTTGAACTTTCTTTGTTCATTTATTTCCTCACTATTCCTATCGCATAAAAATTTTGCAAATGACTTTGAAATGAAGTAAATAATATTAATAAGATAAAGATTAACTAAAATCTATGTAAGAAGTAACAAACTCAAGGTTGGGTTTTATTGCGTGATGACGTTATTTTTATATGTGCTATTATTTTTTCAAATACTTCAAATGAAATATTTTCAATTTTTCCCTTTTATTTTTACAAAATTCTATACAAAATTATGTTACAGTAATAAAAATTGTATTTCGAATATAATAGCTGTGCGCAGCATGATACTGTTTGTCAATGGTTAGCGAAATGTAGTTTAGGATATACACCGTGCCACATATTCTTCAGTAACCTGGCAGGATTACTAGGTGAGGCACGAAAATATGTCTTCAACAAGGTTTCTGAACAGTGTTTTTGGCATACAAAATGTGTCGTTTCCTCGCAAAAAGTTATAGCAACTTGCGGTGTATTTTTCCAAATTGATATACGGGAATAGCTGTAAATGTTCTTTTTCGTACAGAGTAAGATATTTAACAAATGAGGTCAACGATGTTGATATAAAAGAAACGTACGTATTTCGGAATCTGAAGAAATACAAAGGGTAAAATTATATATTTCCCTCTCAAAATTATATGAATATTTGGATAGATAACTTAAATACTCAGGAGGATGAGTGTAAGGGTCGTAAGCCATCGAAAATCACTTAAAAATACTCCCAGGTGTCCATCAAAAGTTCCGCTAATGCTGTATGGGATAAATAATCTCTTATCGGAGAGACGTACGTTTGGCAAGTGTGTCTCTGTGTTTGGCTTCATCCTTGATCCATTGTCTACTCGCCCAGCTCATTTATTTGTTCCAGAATTTTGTATCGCGTGATTTACAGACTCGACTTTCCAGTTGTCACACGTAAGTACAAGCATTATTATTTTCCTGTTTTTCGCATTGTCAGGATGAAAACACTTCTCTGCCATGTGCTCTTATGGCATCATGGAAATATTTCATAGAAATTCTACGCCAGGGAATCAACGAATATATTCCGAAAAAATTGAAATGTGATGGTAAAGAACCTCGCTGGTATAACAATGATGTAAGGAGGGACCTTATGAGACAGAGAAAACTGTACAACTTGTTCAAAAAGTCCATTACGTTAGGTGACGAATCGAAGGAACTTGAAGCAAAAGAAAGTTACGCTGCGCAACGCTCAAAAACCAATAAATCAATGCGTACTGCAATGCGAAATTTCATGAAAAAAGTACTCGGTAAATTACTCGAAGAAAATCCGAAATCTTTCTGGTCCTATGCGAAAGAGCTTCAGGGAAAATCTTCAACCGTAGATCTGCTATTTGATAAAGATGGCAAACTTGCCACCAAAAATATTGACAAAGATAACACGTTAAATTCCCACTTGGAATGTGTGTACACTCCAGACGATACTGAATGTAATTTTGACATTTTATTCACTGAGGAACCGATGAAAGAATTCTCTATTCAACGCAATGTGATAACTAAACAGCTACAGTTGATAAAAATAGTATATCTCCGGGTCCGGTGGGAATACCCGCGCGTGTCCTCAAGGAATTAGCGGCACAGATCGCACCGTTGCACAGTGGTCGGAAATCAGAAAAAGCTGGCCAAAAGTCCAATATGACGTTTTTTGAGATATGAACTTGAAACTTTGCGTGAAAACTCAAAATCGATTCATGTATCTGGAATAGCACTTTATTTGACTTAGTTCTTACCCGTTTTTAAGATAAAGAGGCTCAAACATGAGCAAATTTTCAGAAAAATGCCCGTCTTCAGTTTTCTCGGAAAAACTTCCGACTTAAGTTGGTGGTGATGTTTAAGGAGGATTTTCATGGAATAAAAAACAATATTATCTGTTAGCATGGTATTTTTGCTTTACAATTCCTTAGTTTTAAAGAATAGCTTCGATACAATCTTGCTGTGTCGTTACAAAATGGCGGACGCTGTTTTTAGACAAAATTTTACATTATGTAGGAGATTCAAATGGGTTTTTGGCAAAGTCACGCAAAGTGTTTTACATCAGAGCATTACTTGAAGACTTCTTAAGGTTTATATGCAGTTAACTTTGAAAAAAGTTTGCGACGCCGGAAATAAATTTGATTTTTCGATCGTGCATCGAGTTTCAGCTCCGCGCGCCGGGAGCTGGATATGCCGCGACGCGGTAAGGTTATTGAAGTGGTATGGATTTTAATGCTCAGCATTCGCCCTATTTTAAGCTGTGCTTGTGGGCACCGATCCCTAAGGAATCTATAATGAAGACACGGGAGGATTTTCAGTCCAGGTAAGTGCACGCTTAATTGAAGTTAAGTTACTTTTCTTTTGATACGTTCGGGAACCATGCCTTATATTCAAAGCGTTCGAACCTTGAAAAAGTGAGTAGTGTTCCTGGGACCCATGCAAAAAAAACTTCCAGAATGACACCAGCTGGGATACTTATGCCCTCCCTCCTCCCTCATCCTGAATCCCCAGGATTCTAGTGCGAAAATGGCCAATTTATGACTTCACAGATCCTTTAACGGTCTTAACCGGGCATTTCCAGGAAAACGTACCCTAATTTTTTTTAGATATTGTCGTGGCCCGGTTAGGGTCGACTAGTTCGGGGGTCGTAACTTAGACTTCAGGAGTCAAAACCTCAGGAAATCAGTCAAAAAGAACTCACTCTTTTATTCCTTAAGTAAAATCCATTTATTGTCATTTAATACATGTTAGGTTATGCTTACTCCATGCCGTACATCTTATAGCGAAGTTGGTCGAAATGGACGAAAGGAAGGATGGCCCTCTAGTAGCGTCTCTGGTGCACGGGTGTGGTCGTTGGTCGAGGAGTCGATTGATGGAACACGGCAGACAGATCAACGTTCAGCAGCAAGACCGGAGAGAACACAGAGAGCGAGCGTCCGTCCGAAAAGGGTTTTTATATTCTAACCCCCTTAATCCCCTCCCTTGTTCTAGAAGCTTCTTAGGGCGTTGCCTATTGCAAAGCCTAACCTTATTTGGGCAAGAAAAAGAACCTCTGGAAAGTTCCCATGCTGCTTACGTAGTTAGATGTTTACGAGAATTATATTCTCAAGTGACATGAAGTATGAGGGGCCGGACGGAACCTGCGGTTTTAATGACGGAAGCCGCTTTGAATCAAGGCGGCTACGAGGTGAGGTCACCTTGGTGATGGGAAAGTTGTAGATAGAGATCTCCTTAAATGTTAACTTTTATGTAAAGTCGTAAAAAGGCGAAAATACCCAAAAAGTGGAGATCCCGAATCTATGCCCGGTGGCATGCCGAAGAGAAGAATCTGGCCCGGTGTCATTAATTTAAGGTGGATGGCGAGATAACGAATCGCGGCCCACCTGAAAGGATGCCGACCACCGAAAAGATGCCAAGAAGGTCGCGACGTCGAAATGTCGAGAGGTCGCGATGTCGCAAGGTCGCGCTGCCGAATTGTCGGGACACGACAATATGAATCCTACACTCAGTTCTAGTCTGACTGTGGTGATGGAAAGTTAAGTTCTCGTAAGTGCCCAGACTTTGTGAATGTGGTTTGAGTTAGTTTGTGAAGAATGTAATCACTTTTGCCTTCATTACCTGGTAACCGTCAGTGGTGTTTTTTGTTGAAACATCTTACCTTTATTTCAGGTATGCTATGTGTTTTTTTCTTTTGTTAAGCCTCGAATACTTTAACTAAATCGTCCGCTATCTTTTTCTTAATACTTCGTTACGTGTTTTGAAATATTTTCCTTACATTACTCATGTATTTGATGCATTTACCACGCGTTCGTCCTTGTGAACGAATTAGCAGTAGTGATCGGCTAACCTCTGGTTCTATCAATGTAAAATCTAAATAGTTTTACGCGGGCTTCTCCCATCATTCAATGGGAATTGCCTCCCCACGAGGTTAAAAGACTAAACATCCGTAAAATAATAATGAAATCGGGGAAAAAATCAGTGACCCACGGAATCTATTAATTTTCCAGAATTTTTTATTTAGCACTTGCCCGGTACTTCTACAAGCGCCAGTTTTTATTTTCAAATAAATGAATCCTTTCCCAATAGTTTAGCTCAATAATTGTCCAACCTTTAGCCTTTTGTGACAAAATTTCATAATAAATTTACCAGGCACTCCCGGGCGGCCAGAAAAAGAATTTCACACTTCAAGTGATAGATCACGAAGAAGAAAAATTCAAACCTTAAAAACTTCTTTCACTTCTGCTGAGCTTGCTATCAAAGCATCTATGAGTTGGAGAAAGGAGGGAGATACTGCAGCAGCTAAGCTAGATACGGAAATAACAACAAGGACACCTATTCGGGCGAAGAGAGCTCTTTCCAAGTGGAGGAAAAGTAAAAATGCCCTAACTGATATGACATTTGAGGAGGCACTGTCATTGATAATTTTCTCTGAGTTGACTAAGAGTCAACATAAATCTCTCCGTAGCACAGCTCTGAGCCATGGCCACGAATTATATTCCAGCTATGACAAAATAGTGCAAGCAAAGATAGCGGATTACCCTGAAGGAGTAACAAGAACTGAAACTGTGTGCGAAGTCAACTTTCAAGCTCTTTTGAATCACACTGCATCGCGAATCCTGGCCTGCGTATTCACCACTCAAGTTTTCATATATTTAATAAAATGCACATTAATATGTAAGTTCGGCTTTGATGGAAGTTCGGGCCGCTCTCAATATAAACAATTGGGGCAACAAGTGGATGCATCGGACGAATTCTAATTCAACAGCTCCCTGGTACCTCTTGGTTCGATTAATGTCGCTGCAGGTAAATACTCAAGTTTTTTCTAGTTTTCTCTTGGTTAGTTAGATTTATCTCGAACCTATTGAAAAAGAATTTAATTTGTCTCATTGGCACTTTTCATATCTAGGGTCTTTAATTTTTGGTGACATTATCTGGGAAAATCCTCGGCCGTCGTCTACATATGGGATATGAAAGGTCGTCGTCGGGATATGAAAGGTCGTACAGCTGATGTACATACATATTCTTTTGGTTTGTCTACGCTGCACTGCCACATAAGATTTTAAAAATGTATATTACCATAGAGTAAAGATACATTCTTATTAATATATAATATTACCTTTATCGTATCGGCTGGATTTTAAACTGCTGGGTGAGAAATAATCATAATTTAAGTAAAAACATTTATTATTTTGAAAATGAGTTTCACTAAAATATACAAAAATATCACAGGCACGTGGAAGTTTAAAATCACTACTTTATAAGAAAAAGACATTGGTGCAGAAATTATTAAGAGAAAAGATGGGCGTAATTGTTGATGTTCTCTGGCCTGGCTCGGGTTATACCAATGATGGAAATACGGCTCGGCAGTTTTTCGATTAGCAAATCGGCAGCAAGTCTTACAGGTAATGTTCCATTTCGCATTATCAGCGCAGTGAAAGAAGTGTTCGAATGTATTTCCCATGAATTGCGTCATACGAGCATTTTTCAAAACTCGATAAGGAGTTGGTTCATTAGATAAATAACGCCTGTATCGTAGTTAATTTAATTGTTTTGATTTTGCATTCTAGGAACTAACAACGATCTCAAAAATAGATTCTCAATTATCTTGAAAGCAATATCTAGCGGCCTACAACTCAACGATGAGGTATTTGCTCAGTATTGCCTGAGGACTGTCGAACTATACGCGGATCTGTATTCCTGGTACTAAACATATACCTCCCACGGTGCATAAGGTCCTCCTGCATGGAAGTGAGATTTCAAAAGAAGTGATACTTCCGTTGGGTGAGCTTTCGGAAGAGGCACTGGAGGCGAGAAATAAACAACACAAGAAAATTCCGCGAGCGATTTACTAGGAAGCTTTCTGGCTGGCCACCAAAGAGGACCTTTTCAAGAGGCTATAACTTACATACGATCCTTTACTTTCCTCCTCTACGCATTTAACGCCGAAGAAAATGAGAATGTCAAAAGAATTGGAAGACTTATTAAAAGTGGACGAAAAAGAACTATTCGCTTCAAAGAGTTGTAGTGATGAACATTCGTCAGCTCCGTGATGTCATAAATTGACCATTATCGCATTTAACGCATTAAACCCAGTCCAGCACCCTCCACTCCATCCATACCACTTCAATAACCTTACCGCGTCGTTGCAAATCCAGCTCCCGGCGCGCGGAGCTGAAACTCGACGCACGATCGAAAAATCAAATTTATTTCCGGCGTCGCAAACTTTTTTCAAAGTTAACTGCATATAAACCTTAAGAAGTCTTCAAGTAATGCTCTGATGTAAATCACTTCGCGTGACTTTGCCAAAAACCCATTTGAATCTCCTACATAATGTAAAATTTGGTCTAAAAACAGCGTCCGCCATTTTGTAACGACACAGCAAGATTGTATCGAAGCTATTCTTTAAAACTACGGAATTGTAAAGCAAAAATACCATGCTAACAGATAATATTGTTTTTTATTCCATGAAAATCCTCCTTAAACGTCACCACCAACTTAAGTCGGAAGTTTTTCCGAGAAAACTGAAGACGGGCATTTTTCTGAAAATTTGCTCATGTTTGAGCCTCTTTATCTTAGAAACGGGTAAGAACTAAGTCAAATAAAGTGCTATTCCAGATACATGAATCGATTTTGAGTTTTCACGCAAAGTTTCAAGTTCATATCTCAAGAAACGTCATTTTGGACTTTTGGCCAGCTTTTTTTGATTTCCGACCACTGTGCGTTGTTAGACATGGTATTCAAGAAATCATTGTCTGAAGGAAAGATATCATTAGACTGGAAAACTGCAAACGTTACACCGATATTCAAAAAGTGAAACAGACACGACCCAGGGAACTATCGACCAATTTCATTAACGTCGATTATAGGCAAGATACTCGAACATATCGTCGTTATCAATATCATGACGTTCCTGGACAGTCGTAACTTCCTCCATGGCTGTCAGCACGTCTTCCGGAAAGGTAGATCATGTGAAACACAGCTCGCGCTCTTTTTACATGACGTTCTCAAATATGGTGAATCGAAAAGACAAGTGGACGCGTTATTTCTATATTTTTTGAAAGTTTTCGAACCGGTACCTCACAACAAACTTTTATACAAATTACAGCCATGCGGGCTAAACAAAACAGTGGTAAACTGGATACGCAACTTTCTGAGTGATCGTAAGCAAAAAGTAGTTCTTGACGGAATTAGCTCTGATGCAGTTAAAGTTACATCAGGTGTCCCACAAGGAAGCGTAATCGGCCCCCTTTTCATTGTATACATAAATGACCTATGCTCTTGAATTAGCAGTAAAATAAGTTTATTTGCCGACGAAGCTGTCATCTATCGTGAAATTGGTGATCACTTTTAATTTGAAACTCATTCATCGGATTTGGTTAAACTCGAATGTGTGGGGCCAAGACCAGGTAGTCGCAAGACGGGTGGGGCTCAATCTCGCGAGGATCCTAATCCGCAACTTTTTCCCCAGCTCGGAGACCCAACGCCTGCCTCTCTCCTCGATCTACGCAGCGGGAGGCTGCCTCACCAAAACCGACCGTGCTCACTACAATTTAAACTTAAACAACTAGGTCATATAACAACAAACTAATATTTTCATCGTACTCCCGATAATTGAACGAGTAAGTACATCTTTTAATCGTCGTTCTACGGTGAAAATTAACAATTTTGCGAACATTGCTATAAACGTGGTCATTAGCAGCGGGAAATATGGCAACAACGCAGCGGACCCCCTCAAATTTTCCCTTTTTTTAATTTGAGATATCATGCAGAGTTTTTAAAGGGGTGTAGCTTTTACAATTAACGTAATTCGTTCTATTAATCTAGTTTTAAGACACTGTGCTGTAAATGTGCTCAGAAAAGAAAGAAACTATCTATTTGCGTTAGCCTGTGTCGCTCTCTAATTCAGATAGAAGGCGAGCCACAAAGCTGTGTTAACGATTTCATTGTAAATCGATTGAATTCAAATCACAAGTCGAGGTTGTGGCAAGGTAGCCCTCCGCTGGTTGGGACGGGGATAGAGGCAGGTGTTGGGTCTCTGAGCTCGGGAAAGGGTTGGGGATTAGGACAATCGCGAGCTTGGGCCCTACACATCTTGCGACTACCTGGTCTCGGCCCCACATGATCGAGTTTAACCCCGGATTTAAACCACGTTCACGTGTGGAGCCAAGAGTGGGGTCTCGAATTTAATCTGAGCAAATGCACGGCGGTACATTTCTTGCGGAGGTCGTTCAACTATCCGCATGTATATGCTGTGGATGGTCTTAACATAAAGGCGACAGATGAAGTGAAGTATCTAGGAGTTACGATGACTTCGAACCTATCTTGGGGAACACATATAACAAATATTTGTGACAGAGCTCTGAAGAAGCTAGGATTCCTCAAGCGTATTGTGGGAAGATTCTCGGATGAAAAAGTAAAAGAGAGGTGCTGTTTCGCACTCGTCCGGTCACACCTTGCATATGCAGCGAGCATATGGGATCCGGAGCAGGAATGATTAATCCAGGAACTTATTAAAATACAAAGGAAAGCTGTGCGATTCGTCAAAAACTGTTACGGGCGTACAGACCGCGTTACACAGATGTTAAACGAATTAGGCTGGGACCCGCTAGACACTCGGCGGCTGCGCGCTAGGCTTAGATCACTTGAGCAATTAAGAATAGTTATCTTTAAGAGCAACATGGAGAACATCCTATTAGAACCCCACTATGTTTCCCGGTTCGACAGAAACGATAAATTAAGAGAGATATTTTGCCGAACGAATAGGTATGGGAATTCGTTTTTCCCTCGAACAATTAGGGACTTGGTTAATGGTAGTTTCGTGGTGTCCCCTTGGACCACAGGTATACGAGACCCAAGGAAGGGGTAATTAGTGCGGTCCTCGCTCGAAGAAGACCCCTTTCCGAACCCTTCCTCGGGCTCCGAGAGATAATCCGGGTCCGCGGGCCCAGCGTGAGGTTACCCCGGCAGAAATGACCATCCGTACTACATTTTTTACTTTAATAATTCGGATGCTTAGAAGTAAATAAATAACTTAATGTTACTCCTAACGGCGGAGCGATTAGGTACGTCTTTTGATCGAGGTTCTACGATGAGAAATAACGATTTTACGAAAATCGATGTGATTTTAACCGATTTACCGATTTAAGGAATACCTCTACGACCCATCGTGAGCGCCATAGAATCACCAACCCACAAACTTGCCAAATATTTGGCCCGTGAACTGTTGCCTTTCTCCGGAAAGACATCAACATACGTCAAGAACTCCGCCCATTTCATTGAGATTATCAAAGAGGCAAAAATAGGCAAGGAAGACATCTTAGTGAGTTTTGATGTAACCTCCCTCTTCACCAACATCCCGATCGAAGATGCTGTGGAAATCACCAAGTCACTCACAACGGAAGGCCTTCCAGAAGACGTCCCGAAGGTGGTAGAATTTTGTCTAAAAAACGCCTATTTCCTCTGGAATGGGAAGTTCTACAGACAAACGAAAGGCGCCGCCATGGGATCTCCTCTTTCCCCAGTAATCGCCAACCTATTCATGGAAGATTTAGAACGCAAAACTCTGCAGTCATACAGCAAAAAGCCAAAACTCTTTGTGAGGTATGTGGACGACACGTTCGCAATATGGCCCCATGGATTAGGTGAATTGCAGAAGATCCTAGAACACCTTAATGGACAAAACGCCGCCATAACCTTCACCATGGAAATGGAAACGAACAACCGACTGCCTTTCCTGGACGTCCTGGTTGAGAAGAAAGAAGATGGGTCTTTAGGACATTCCGTTTTCCGGAAAAAGACGCATACTGACCGATATCTCCACGCAGACTCCCATCATCACCCTCAACAGAAGAACGCAGTTATAAAGACCCTGTTTCACCGAGCTTGCTCTCAATCTGACGCTGCTTCCATAGCCAAAGAAAAACAACATCTCCTGAAAACCTTTCAGATGAATGGCTTCCGTCGGGAAACAGTCCTGAAGATAATAAAAAATAACGACCAGAAGAAACAATTGGCCCTTAAAAGGACCGACGAGGAGATCCCTAAGGAAAAACCAAAGGCATATGCTATCCTGCCGTACGTCGCCGGAACCACAGAAAAAATTGCATGAGCTCTCCGCAAACATAACGTCACGACGAGGTTTAAGTGCGTCAGAAAAACGGCAGACATCCTCCTCAACTCCAAGGATCACCTCCCGGAAGACATATTTGGTGGAATATACCAAATAAAGTGTAGCTGTGGTAACTCCTACATCGGCCAGACTTCAAGAGCACTAAAATGCCGGCTCCAAGAGCATAAGAGGGCCGTGAAAAACGGACAACTCCGCCAGTCGGCGGTCGCGGAACATCAGTGGAGTGAACCAACGCATGACATAAATTTTGACACCACAGTATTGTTGAAAAAAGAAGCCCGCTATTTCCCTAGAATCATACGGGAGTCAATAGAGATAGCAAAAACACCGCAAAATTTCAACCGAGAGGACGGCTACACACTCGCCACCGCTTGGAAACGGCTCTTCAATAGTACCGACCAATCACGACACACCTCCACCGGAAGGCGCGAAACCGGTATAACATAAAAGGACGGACCACACTCTGCAATTCAACGGACCTGAGGAAGCTAGCTGGAAAGCTGGCGAAATATTGTCCACCAAAAATGGATAAACGCGGATGGAAACCCGAAAGACCATTCTCTTCAATTTAATTAATATGTTCACCCCAAGTGAGATCATTAGTCCGTTTAACTCCTCGTTGTGCATTCCTAAGAGAAGATTGAGTTAGCATAAGCGCAGAATGTATATATACTTTCGCAATTCCATACGTCAACTATGAAAACTTCCTGTCTCTTCATCCTGGCCATAAAATACTTTCCCTCGTGGCCAATCTCATTAACTTAGTATTGTTTTGACTAGAATGATTTCAAATTTCCCACATTGATTTTTGTATTCATCCACTGAACGTTACAACTCCTTTGACGAACGTTATCTCAGCCGAGTTTCAGCCCACAGAGCAGTGGGCACTTTCGGAGACATTAAAAAAATCGTAGGATGGAAATGTGACGTCGTGATGGCTGCGTTGTAGTGAAGTACACTTTTTTCATCAACAGTCAGTGTGTTCTCTATTTCTCCACAGCGATACCAGCCGAGGTGTGGCCTTCCAAAGACAGGTCTCCGATTCGGTGCCACCTTCGATAATCCCCGAATCCTAAATCGGATTGAGTTCACTTTCCAGTGAGATTGACTCTAGGCAAGGCCTAAAAAACGTCCCAAGTTTCTTTTTTCATTTGAAACTACTTTTGAAACATTAAGCCAGGACTTAGGCTGCAGTATACGATTAAATATTTCATTAATTAAGTATCCATGCCCTTGAAAGATGTAATGGACGAAAAAAATAAATGTCATCGACGGAAGCTCACTTGAAATGAGAATTAAACTTAGGAACTTTCATATAGTCAGTGGAAAAAGATGCGTGATGAATTCCTCAGAGATAATTTAAACAATATTTTCAAATAATTCTATGAAGCATTTTGAAATATTGGTACAACTGTTTGCCAAATTATTGAGCAAATTGATTAATTGCAAAAATTATTGAGTGACCAAACTCCTCAAACTAAAACAAGGACTCTTGTGGATGTCAAATATACTCATTTGGTGAGAACAACTCAACTCAGAAAACTTGAAATGAAAATAAATCTCTAGTTTGTCAAGGAAAAGCAATTTTTGCTGGCATGAGTTAATGCAAAAAAACAAATAATTTTGGTCAATTCGGATATAAAGAAATGACGAACGCCTTCCACACATGATGTATGAAGGAATCAGGGAGTATGTAAATAGGAGGCTCCAGTAGGTGGCGCGCCGATCGGTTTTTTGAAGAAAGTTCCCGCGCATTAAATCGAGTTGCTAGATTTCGCCAGTCGTAGCGCTGCCTACTACAGATGCCCGGCTTCTTCGCCAAGTGCATTTGAAAGTGTCTGTGGTAGCATCAGCTTTGGAGGACTGAATACTGCTGTTGTTGAAGATTTTTTAGTGATTCTCTCCAGCAGACTTCCTGAAGACTCCATGAGTAAGTCACGGCGTTGTTTTGTGCCTGGCTGCACCTCATGATATGAATCCACGGAAAAGGAAAATAAGAGGTTGGGGAAAAGGAACAAAAGTTTGTTCAAGGCAAAGGTTAGTGTGATATCTTTAAGAATGCGATATATACAGGCATGCATTGCAAGCGTCGTAGTGTTAAGTCTGTATCAATTATTTTAGCGCTTTAATTGTAGATGAGTTGAGATTGGACTCTAAATTAATGTGGTTGAACGCATGGTGTACCGCATGGCTGGGCTAAGCTTGTGATCTCTTTAGGTGTGATATATATCATTTAATGCATTGCAAATGTCTTATTATTAAGTCAGTATCGATTATTTTAGTGCTCTAATTCAAGATCGGTTGATATTGGACTTTAAACTAATGTGGCTGAAAGCATGGTGTACCACATGGCTGGGCTGCGCTTGTGATATATTTAAGTGTGGGATATGTCATGTAATGCATTGTAAACGTCTTATTATTAAGCCAGTGTCGATTATTTTAGTGATATAATTCAAGATCGGTTGACATTGGGCTCAAAACTAATGTGGCTGAACGCATTGTGTACCGCATGGCTTGGCTGCGTCATGAGACGCCATTTTCGAAATTAAGTCGACGAAATTAAGACGGATAAATCTATAACCTAGCGAATATAAATTATATCATACCGAAGTATTTTCATTGCGTTATGTGCGCCTAGTCGTTGGTGTCCATGCTTGAGGTATAACTCTTTAACTTCACCACAGTCTAAACATGTGTTAAAAATATAGTAATAGCACAAGCTACTATGACAGGTTCGCGAGAGAAATCCGAAGTTGAAATGTTTTGTTATTAAAGCAGATGTTATAGGTATATGAATTGTTTATTGGACGCCAACAAAGGATCGTTATAGGTGGTATCATATCCGATGCATCAACATTTACATGGAGAGTTCCCCAGGGAATGGTAACGAACCCCTTCCATTTCTTTTATGCATCAAAGATATATGTGCCATAGTAGTACTAAACTTAGACTTATTGTAGGCGACGCGGATATTTAATGTAAAACATAGTGAATCACTCGAAATGTAGGAATTCAAGTTTGATGCGATGAATGCTAGTTTTAAATAAACCTCATAGCGTGTGGCAATAAATGTTTGGTAGAGGGATAACTAAAATTATCACTAGAGCAATCCATATAACATCAGTTAAGCCATAACAGATAGCGATCCATGAAGTACTTAGATATTACAGTTACTTAGAAATTATCGTGGGGAAGACATCAAAGGGACAGAAAGGAAAAGGGACAGAAATCAAAAGGAAGATGGTACTTTTCACTTGTTTGGCCCGACCTAAAATATGCAGTGAATACATAGGCATTCACTGCATATTTTAGAATGACTTTGGTACTATTACATTGATTTATATGTACTATAAATTTAGTGCCATTTGTAGCTTACATTTCATTTGGTAAATGTTGATCCGATATTTTCCTTTGTGGAAGCATTGTCTCTCTGTTACATATAAGGACTAAATTCATGGATAAGTCTAGTGTATGTTTGGTGGTAGTTCAGCTGCTGCCACACACCTTTTTGGTGGAGATGAAAGTAAGATAGATGTTGTTAGTATCTAGGTATAGATGAATAAATAATGATCAATACACAGTCTCATTTTTAAATGAGTGTTTAATTTTAGCATATTAAATTTCAGAGTGAATTGCAGTAGCAAAAATTATTCTTTCAGAATTCCTGATGTCTTCCTTTGAGGTTATTGAGTGGTGGATGTGAATTGATATTGTCCTTGTTCGTTGACCACAGTCAATATTGTTAATTGGGTAATGGATGGAGCAGTTGTCTGCCACTCAGTCTCACCTAGCCATACATAAATCAAATCGAGTTCAGTATGTCCAGTATTTTTAGGCAGTAATTGTTCAATGGTAGAAAGCATTTAATTGCTCTGAAAATGGAAATAATTAAAAATAAATAATTTAATATACTGAAAATGAGAAGGTTGTCTTCTTTAACTCTTGAAGTTGAATCTATTGTTCATTATTTGCACTTTTCAAATTAATTGAGTTTTATCAGTTTGTCATGGTGATACGTTTTCTCTTTTTTCAGGGAATCCTAATTTCTGAGGTGGCTAGTAATGTAAAAAACGATTGGAGTGCATCAATTTCTTTTGAGTCTTCACTAGTACCTACCTATATTATTTATACAATTCTAGTTCATTGCTACCAAGTACTTTAAAGTTGTGATAATAGTTTTTAATTAATGTTCTGATTACTTACTCTTGAATTATTTGTTTGCATTTCTAATTGCTTCTTTTCTTCTAATTTTCTTTCCAGGCATGTATCTCAGCAGGTTATTCATCTTCCATGTGATGGCACTTTGTGACTCATCAAAATTATTTTAAGGCTGTGATAGGTGTTAATGTTGCTTTATTCTTTAGAATTGATTGTTCGTATATATTTGCTTATATTTCTTCATTCCAATCTTGTGCTCCTATGTATCTAACTGTAAACTTGATCATGATGTAATGTTCTATTCATTTTTTTAAATAATAACAGTTGTAAAATGCGATGTTTTTCACTGTCAATTGTTAGTCATTGTATAAACATACTTTGGTTATTCACTAAATGCATTCAACTGTTAACTTGCATCATTTTATTTTTTATTATTATATTATTATTATTCTTTAGAGTTTTTTTGGAATAATATACTGCTTGCGAAATGCGTTCTTTTTCATTGTCTTTTGTTTAAGTCATTTTGTAATGTTTCTATGATGTTTCAATAAATGCATCTCTTAATGAAACTGTTAATTTCCTCATTTCGTACTGTCCTTTGCGGCTTTTTTTAGAATAATTTATCGGTTCGCACAATGTGTTCTTTTTCATTGTTAATTGTTTAAGTCTTTGGCATTTCCCAGTTTATATAAGCGGGTTGGAGGTTGGTTGCTAAGGTTTAAGTTGCTCTTATCTGCCGATTGACCCTACCGTTTTTCATTTCCGATAGCAGTTATGAGAGTGCGTGTTTCCGTGACCGTGTCTTGGTTAACGCTTCTTTAACTTACGATTTAAAGTAACCCGCGTAGCATGTTCTCGTTGCTTTTATTAGAGTTTTGACATGGGGGTTTCTTGTAAGAGTATGATGTCGGAATGTTCGGCTTTCGAGCAGTGTCGTCTTTTTTAACGTACCATTTCGCGCGTTTCAGCTTTTTTTTACATGAGCATAGCACCAGGGATTTGGCGATATTCTTAATTATATTCTGCAGTCCCTCAATACTTGTTTTCGAACAAATATGCTCCTCTTGCAACGTCTTTCCGACGGGCTTATACTACTTATCCTCGCATTTACCAGCCACCTCCGGTTGCCAGCGCCACTTTGGTGGAACCTATTTTACGCGACTGGGCTGGCATCAATGGCTTCGCGGGACTCGAGAATCCTATTTGTAGTATCCCTGGAAGGAATAGTAAGGGTACCCGGGGACCAACTGGGGATATCGCAACATTTGGTGAAGCCATTGTTCTCCAGGGACAATATACAAAAAAGGACTAAAAGGTCGAAGTGCAGTAAGTCACAAAGGGACTATATTTTTAAATTCATTCGTTCAATACTAGGAGTGAAAAGATCAAATACCCAGGGTTATATGGAATTCATAAAAACGTTTAATTGAAAATTATTATAAGTAAACCTCCTTCGATCAATTTGTACATGAATTATAACCACACTTTTCTTGTTAAATGCAAATGACAACACTGAAAATGATTGAGATGCATAGAGAAACACAGTGGCCGGTAATTATATCAATAGAGAGCAGAAGAGATGATATAGCTCAGATCATGAGAATAAAATTTGGGAATTAGACTGCAGAACGGACAGATTTAAAATGCCATTTTTCGCGCGAACGATAAGGGATCATAGCAACTGCCAATGAGACATTTATCTAGGTTTGTCGTTATATAGTGTAGCTCATTGTAGTAGTAGTACTCCCTAATACTTGAATCCTTATCTGTTACCTAGTACATACTAACAGCACGCCTTGCATGTTTTCCACATATATCTTGAATCTCTGTCCATTTGTGTAGAAGTAAAAAACATGTATGTATATATATATATATGTGTGTGTGTGTATATATATATATATATATATATATATATATATATATATATATATATATATATATATATATATATATATATATATATATATATATTAACGGTCCCTCTCCATTGTGATAATATCTATAGTGTAGTAGTGCATGCTTGTGAGGCTTCGCCTCGTGACAAGCATTAGCGATTTATGCATATGCATAATTAGTAGTAGTAGTTGCACTAACTCTAGGGTATAATGTAGCGCATGTTGGTGATTACTCACCCCCTGCCGCACACCCCTTAGGTGGCTTGCAGGGTATTTTGTAGATGTAGATAACTGAATAGCGAACTATGTTGAAGAGAAGGTTTGACCACGTCCTGAATAGGGAGGGGAATATCGTACTGAAGGGTTCAAATAGCCAATATTTTAGTCATGATGCGTCCTGAGTTCTTATAAGCATTTATTGGTCTGGTAAACCGTGAACACCTCCAAATGGACGTATAATTACACACAATCAACCCTCGGAAGAACCGGCGCACAGTGGTCAAAAATGGAAACAAGGCGTGCCTACGTTGGTCCAAAATTACTTCTTTTGTTTAGGAAACTTGGCACATATACTCAAAAATCATTGCTATGGAATGGTTAGTAATTTGCCATAGTTTTTATCCGTTACTTAGACACGGAGGATCATACATGACATAAATACGCCAGTTTTGTTTTCTCTTCGAAAATCTTAAAAGATAAGCAGATAGTCTAGTTAAGGAAGGATTTTAATGGAGAGAAAAACATTACCACATCTCGTAATTATATTCTCTGATTATTCTGTTTTATACAAGTGTAAGAGAATATTGTCGATACTCTATTAAAATAGTCAATATAAAACTTTCAAAGTTGTTTGCGGTGACGAAAATAAATCCAATTTTTCGATCGCTCGCCTCGCCCCGTTCCCTGCAGCGGAAACTGTGAATATATGACTCCATTAACATCAACATATGTTATAATGCTGACGTTTCTGTCCTATACATACTTGGAAAATATTTTTCGATATTTGTGTTATATTACGTCACAAAAAGTGGCCGTTTTTGTTCAAGGAATATTTCACATATAGCAGTATTTTTGAATTGATTCTTACGATTATGGGCGCGCAACTATTTATGTAAAATAACAATTGAAGGCATCATAAGGTTATACCAAAACAAATTCGATTTTTAGATCGCGCGTGGCGGCCCGTCCAACCCCCAACTAGCCCTCGGCCTACATTATAAATTACATGCATTAACAAAAATATTATTTGAATTACATTTGTATTTATGAAATTATTTTGTTTTCAGAATGTATTAGTCCCATAAACAGCTAAATTTCAGTTCTGAGACCTTAGTTAAAATACGTTTAATTCTTCAAGAGAAGTTAAACAGTGATTTAGAATGCGTGCACCTAAAGTCTATAGCGAATCTAAATTAACGTGTCCAAAGTAACGAATAGGAGATATAATACATGCCTCGACAAAATACTCTTCTACTTCTTTTATCAAGGAATAAAAAGGTCAATCAAATCCTCAAATACCCGGCTGTAATATTTTCGCGAATAAGGTATAATTCTGTAATCACACTCAACAGCACGCAACTGGCCGTATGCAATATCGGTAAAAACTGACCCCATGAAATTCATACGCCAATCTGGAACAATTCACGGTATGGTGACATTTTATGAGAAAATAAATAGATGTGAAATTATAAACCATGAAGCAGGAATTAGAAAATCAACAATTACTAAAGAAATTCAGATAATTTATATTTCATTCATTCCTAAATGACGCAATTAAATAAATTATTAAGATTCAAATCCACAGAGAAAATGAATACAATTATAAGATTTAAATAGAATACTTTTAAAGAAGAGTTAAGGCTACAATTACGCTCGTTCATTACATTAATTGTTCACTGAAAACGAAGTATTCGCATTACGTATAAATCAAATTACCTGTGGGTAATCATAATTTGCAGTTATCATGTCTCGAACGGTGTTTGGATCTAACCTATATTAACCGAAATCACGCTATTGTTCCCTAAATAAAGTTCTTGAAATACCAGTCCTCCAAAAAGAAAGGAGACTTATTGGCACATACTTTTATTTTATTCTCCGAAATTAGGATTCACTGGTGAGATTACAGTTAAAAATATGTACAAGAACACCAAAAGCAAACTGCATTCCAAAACCAATTCGGCGAAAATACAATGCTGGATGAATACACCGGTGATTTTAACACGCCGGTACTTCGGAAGGCATACGGGAAGAAAATTCAGACGAAGGGAAAACCAACGGACATTCAATTAAGCACTAGAAACATTCTTGATTGACAGCAACACCGTTAAAGTCTAGAAAAAGTGATTGAAGAGAGAGGAGCGGAGTTGAATTTTTTAAATGCGTTGGAAATATGAAGCACAGTTGTTTATATAAACGGCCGGTATATATATGATATCGCGGCATGGGTATCAGGTTTGATTTCTAAGCGATCACGTCATAGACTCAGATATTTTAATTATCACACAATTTACGACTCGTCGCGGCAAAGGAAAAAAATTCATAGGAAATATCATTGTACTATTCTATTAAAAGGTGACGATTAACCTATTGCACGTAATTAATAACGGCAGTAGATAGCCGACGTTGTCACAAACGATGCGTTGCTTGGCGAATTAACAAACGGATAAGTACCAGGATCATGTTTAATTTCCATTAAATTCGTCCTGTCAACCCCATGGATTACGCCCGAAATAAAGTCGGCTATCAAGAGGAGGAATAATGCACGCGCATTGTATAGAAGGTATGGTGACCCTGAAGTGTTTTACTCATATAAGGCAATGAGAAAGATCACGAAGAAAAAGATACGTGAAGCAAAAAATAATTACTATCAGACGCTATTTTCGAAAAGTCATACTTCCAAAAGCACATGGAAAAACTTACGAAATATAGGAATAATTAAAAAACTCAATAATGAGAAATTGAACATTCACCCACATATTCTAAACAATTACTTTTCCACCAGCAGAAATACAATTCTTCCTCCAATACTCATTAGCAATGAGACAGTTAATCTTGATAGTCAATTCTTTTTTTCACACGTAAAGCCTCTAGAAGTTACTCATGCATGTCAAAACATTATCTCAAATGCTATGGGCTATGATGAAATCCCTATAGATTTTATAAAAAAATCATTACCAACGATATTACCCGTGCTTTTAAATATCTTTGACTCCTACTTACAACTAGGCATATACCCAACTATTTGGAAAAGAACCTTGCTAAGGCCAATTCCTAAATGCTCTAATCCTCCCAATCCGAGTGATTATAGACCAATAGGATTACTATGTTCCACCGCAAAAATACTCGAGCGAATATTTTTCGACCAAATTAACACATACATTACCGAACGAGATCTGCTCGACCCAAGACAATCAGGTTTTAGGAAGGGATATAGTACTCAAACCATACTGCTTCGCCTAACAGGAGACATCAGACAAGCAATGGATAATAGACAACTTACTGTGCTTGTTCTGTTTGATTTTTCTCAAGCTTTCGACTCCGTGAACCACCCTCTTCTATTACAGAAGTTAAAAGGGTATAATGTTTCCGACAGTGTAATCAAACGGTTCCGATCATATCTTACCGAGCGAATGAAAGCAGTAAAAGAAAGCCCGGAGATACATCTAACTGGCTAAACGTGGATACTGGAATGGTGTAAGGATCTGTCCTCAGTCCATTACTATTCTTTTTGTTCATTAACGACCTACCGCGATGCGCAATTCACTCTAGTGATGGGCAAAGTCGGTCTTTTGAGAGATTTCGGTCACGTCGGTCACTCCCGCTTGTGATTCGATCTTCGATCGTCGATCAGAGAGACCGATTTTCCAGCTAGTGAGCAGTCCAAGTTGCCTACGATCAATGATCTCTCAGGAAAATCGTGATAGATAAAAAATCTGGTCGTTCGTGAGTTTCATACTGTAAGCATGACCGAGGTGTACAGCTTTGCTCTTGATAGCACAGAGCAGGCACAGAGTTTCAGTGCAGCTACCTCGTTCAGTGCCGGTTTCCGTGGAGTTGTGGGTAATTCTTTGAAAACAATTGAAGGCACAATTGTGCAATCGTGCGAAGGTTTGTTTTGTTTTTACACAATGCTCTTGGTTTGTGATTTTAAGTATAGTTATACGAAGAATATTAGGAATATCCCACTTGATTACAAAACTATTGAAGAGTGACATTTTATGGACCACAAATTATTAACAACTCATTATAGAAACCAATGATTAATAGTAATTTAGTAGCGAAATTTTATTTTGGTATGTAGTTCGAAACGATCAACGTTTTATTTTGGCTGTAAGAATTTAAAGCAAATTATCCGACTGTAGCACTAAAATTCAATTTTCAATTACAGTCTGTTTCACTTGTTCACGAGACGTAATATTTGTCGAGAATATTGAAACGATGGTTTATCGTGTATTTAAGTGACAATGCAATTATGGAAATTCAGTGATTACAAATGTTATATGTGCTGTGATGTATTGCGTGTGTTCTTGTGGTGATATTTTGATATTTAAAGGTTATTTGTGTTAGGTAGACTTACGCTCCTAATGGATGTGTTATGACAGGAAATACACCGTGGAGGTTATAAAAGTTTCTGTGCTTCTGAAATGGCAGAATATTGCGTTGTGTTTCTGGACGTGAGTTACACGAAGAAAGTGTATGTTCAACTTTTGCTAAAGTTATAGTTTATGTCGTAAATTTACCAAGAGTTAGTGCTTCAAAAATGGCCTATATAGTGAAGTTAATGGAGGGTTTTTGTTTGTTTACGTCGTAGATTTTTAAGTTATAGTGCCCCCTGAAATAATCTCATAGTTTGCTGCTGTGTTTGTCTAAGAGTGAATTGCATGTAAAAAAGCGAACGTTCAACTTTGGTAAAGGTTTGTTTACATCGTACTATATATCTATAATTTAGTTACTGTGCTTCTGAAATACTGTCTCGTGATCGCCGAGTGCTTACAATATTAATAAATGCCAAAATCGAAGATTTGTTCATAGGTTAACGTAATATTCGTCGTTTATTGTTTACATCGTAAATATAAAGCATACATTCAGGGTATTAGTGCAAATACAGGAGTCCAAGACATTCGCTGTGTATATATATATCTGTGATTCTAATAATAACAATCAGTCCTACGATGAATACTTTTTTGTGAAGTTGCTTCTGTCGTGATGTTGTTTTCTTCTCGTGAAGCACTTCTTGTGCCAAAGTGAACTGAATAGGACTTCACGTTTACTATTCTCAATATTTGTTGAAATATATGAATTTTTTCAGCCACTTGAGTGATTTATATCTAATGTAAAACGCTCCTTACAAAACATGCTTCGTTTGTTGCCATCGATTAAAATCGTTGGGGTTTCACCATGCACTTCGTCACTTAGATAACTAATCAAACTAGTCAATTATATTGATGTTCAGTAAATATGTTTTTCGCAATGCCACATAGATTCTAAATGTTTAAAAAGCATATTATTAAATGATGGTTTGTATATGTACCTGCGTACCTTTCAATAAAATGTATATTCAGTAAAAATGCACTTTGTTATAATATTGAATCTTTAGTGCTATATTAATTCCCCCTCACAAAATGCTTTTGCCCGTACATTGGAGATGTTAATTGGTTACGAAAATGATTTGATTATTATAGTTATGTCTTACAGGGTATTCAACAGTTATACATATAAAATTCTTATCAGTAAGTGTTAACATATATTGCTTCTATGCTATAAGAAATGCCTAATACACACAAAATATTTGTTATAATGATGTGTATGAGTAGGGATTTAAACACTGATTGCAGGATGTGATGACTCTTCTTAAATTGTTTGGCACTGACAGTGCTAATTTTAAACCCACTACATTCGTTCTTCCTCTAGATGATATTGCTGCTATCATTAAGAAGCACCAATGCAATAATATATGTAAGCGTCAGTGAGTTTCTCTGCTATCTGATTGCTACTCTAGTTGCCATTTACTAGACTATATCATGTAACAGGTAGGGAATACTATATCTAGGCAAAATTATAACTAGTTTACTCTGTAGATTTTATGAAATGCATGGAACAATCAGGTTATAAGAATGTTTACTAAATATCTGACCTCAATATATATGGTTATTATCTTTGCAAGGAATAGCCTCTGATCAATTATTAATTTACACAATGGTTTAGTGCTTATCAATGGTTATAGCCATCAATAACTTCAGACCAATATCCACTCTGCCAGTTCTCTCTATATTATAGAACTGTAATCAGAAAACAGTAGTGTTTACATATCATATGAGTGATAACAGTTGTATGTCATACCTAGTTTTGATTCAAAGAAGAAAAATCAGCTGTGCATACTGTGACAAATGTTTATTTCCCCCATGCAATCATTGAATTTGCTATAACAATATACATACCATCTTGGATTATTAAGAGTAAATATTCTGAGTGTATTTTATGTTGATTTTTGCTTGATATACTTACTGGATACTTATGGGAACTAAAGCTAATATCTTTTTATTAATTTTCTTTTGACATTTTGAAAATATCTCTTCCGTCATGCTACCGTAATGGACTTTATGAAAGGATTATTCTCTGTGGGTTTGGCAATGTTTAAATAATAGATTAGAGTTGAGTATTGGAACAGGATTGTGATTAAGGAGTGAATAGCGTAAGAGGAAGATGGAAAAAATTGTGGGTTCATGATGTGGTGGAAGAGACATTAAAGGAGGAAGATTAGGAGTCTTAAGAATAGGAGGGAGTGTGAATGAAGTAATGTATGAATGCAATAGAGGCAAAGGATATATGCCAATATAGGGTATTATGGAGTAAATTATTAGAAGAGAGCCAGTTTCCAAATCCAAGCAGACATCACTAACAGCAGAGAGCAAACAATATCATGTGATAAGTTGTGTGCCTCAAGTTATCCAGGAACTCAATTACTTAGCAGTCAACTTAAGTGTACAGATGTCGTTCCTGTGTGACTTAAAGTCAACTTGATCAGAATAAAATTATTTTTTATGCCCTCATTTAAATTAAATGTCTGTCATAATTTAAGTCAAGTATGCACTCATAGTTTTGGTAACACCCTTTTATAAATTGAAGAAGTTAATGGAGAAGAGGGTCATGGATGGATAATAAAGCAATGGTAGGTAATCAATGATTTTTCACTTATAACAAAATTTTAGTGTAAAATGGATTTGGTCTATAATGCTTCATGCTTAATGAATGCTGTTACATATTATTAATATTATTTATTTCACTGATATGAGGAACCTAAGAAGCTTTCTCGGGTTTCCAACAGGGTGATGGTCTCCATGTAGGCTGACGTTTCGATGTCTGACTCAGTCATTGTCATCAGGGGTGATGAAAACTAAGGGTTGTGCAACCATTCTTAGATCCATTTATTTTTAATAATCAATAAGTGAAATAAATGTTGGTGTAGGTTTTTTACAATTACTACTTGGCTTATTTTGAATATGTTCCTTGAAACCCCAATATGATTAAGTCTTAAGTCGACTCCTTTGGTAAATTTATGAATATTAATCAACTGTTATCAAAGGACATGCTATGATGTATTGTTTACCTGTAGTAGAAATTAACAAGGGTAATTATAGCTGTTAGGCTCACACATGCCAGATTGGACGAAGAGCAGGAACGAAGGGAACATAGTCCACTCAGCATCTGTGGATATTTTTCCTCATGGTAAGTGGCTTGCCAGCTCACTCCAGAGTATAGATTGAGAATGGTCATTAAGTAGAAACCATTAGAGGCTTAAGACAAATAGCAAAAAACAAATAGTGGAATGAAGTTGTAACTGGGGCAGTATTTTAGTGGAACGAGGTGTCCTACTCAAGATATTAAATGTCTTGTATCAGCAATATTCAAGAATTATGGGGGATATGTAATGCCTCAAGTCCTGATATAGGATGCAAACAAAAGGTTGGTTTGGAAGGTTTTATAAAGGGTTGTGGACTTCGGTGGAT
Organism: Pyrrhosoma nymphula; assembly: GCA_963573305.1. NCBI lineage: Eukaryota > Metazoa > Arthropoda > Insecta > Odonata > Coenagrionidae > Pyrrhosoma > Pyrrhosoma nymphula. Next base: position 23,323,063 of record OY754340.1, on the reverse strand, counting down.
CTAAACCATTGGCTAATGTTGAGAGGGCGAGATTAGACTAAAGTTATATGAGGAGTGGCTCTCGAGAAGGATAATGAAAGTAAGATAGAAGAGAAGTTAAGAGATACTTGACTAGGCATTGAAGTTACATATAACAGTGAAGGAAATTTAGGAGTCCACTTTATGTCAGATAGTAGGTAATTAAGAGGAAATGAGGTCCTGAAAGGCACTTTTGAAGGGAAAGGTTTGCTTCGTTGGGAGAGGTAGGAAAAATATAGGCAATTGAAATGAATGGATGTGATGCGCAGAACTAAATTGAAACATTTTAAGGAAAGAAGTTTTTGAAGCAGGAAGGGTGGAGTGGTAACTGACCACTGAAATATATATGTCTGTTAAGCTATCTGTATACCATTATAATGGTGGTAAAATGTCATGGTCAGGCAAATATAAGAATTAAAGTGAATGTGGAATGATAACTGCATGTGGAATGAATAGACGTTGATAAGAGTCCAATGCTACAATTGCATTACTCCACCAATGTTTAAGATAGGCATCAGTTTTTAAACTAAAATAAGATTTTCTTTGTCACTATAGGTTTCTGATTATCCTCATAAATGTTCTGCTAACTTCCTGTAGGTTCCTTCTAAATTTTCCTGCTAAATATTTACCAGGGATTTTGGATGTACAATGAGTAATTAGTACTATCAGAAATTTTAATTTGTCCTTTCCAAGGAATTAAATTTTAAATGAATATGGTCTAAGCTCCTGTGTACAAGCCATGTTCGAATACACACTTTGATGGATGATACGATGATTACAAATTTCCAGCACCATTTTACAGTATATGATGCTCTATTGCACGCAGAAATACAGTCTTTATTTATTTAATTGCTCACATACAGCATTTCTGCCAATTTAAAGTGACACAGTATCGGTGGTATGAAGTCATATATTGCCTTACTAAACATGTTAGTACATTTTGATTGAAATAACTCCTTGCCCATTTCAATGGGATGCCTAAGGCTGATGTAATGGCCCACTCATGTAATTCATTTTTGCTTACAACCAATTACAGTATTACGATATTTACATTGTACCGTTTATTGAAGCTACACTCAGTGCAAATGCAAATGAAATTCCGGAAACTCATACTGATATTTACTGATCAAGCCTATGTACATTTTTTTAACTTACTATTCACTACAAAAGTATAATGATGAAAGTATGAATCAAATTACCTGTGGGTAATCATAATTTGCAGTTATCATGTCTCGAACGGTGTTTGGATCTAACCTATATTAACTGGAATCACGCTATTATTCCCTGAATCAAGTTCTTCAAATACCATTACTCTGAATGAAAAGGAGAGTTATTGGCACATACGAAATTTTATTCTCCGAAAAAAGGATTCGCTGATGAGATTGCAGTTAAAAATATTTTAAATAACACCAAAAGCAAACTGCATTCCAAAAACAAACAATTCTGGATGAATTCACCGGTGATTTTAACACGCCGGTACTTCGGAAGACATATGGGAAAAAAATTCAGACGAAGGGAAAGCCAACGGACATCCAATGAAGCACTGGAAACATTCTTGATTGACAGCAACACCATCAAAGTCTAGAAAAAGTGATTGAAGAGAGAGGAGCGGAGTTGAATTTTTAAAATGCAATGGCAATATGAATCACAGTTGTTTATATAAACGGCCGGTATATATATAATACAGCGGCATGGGTATCAGGTTTGATTTCTAAGCGATCACGTCATAGACTCAGATATTTAATTATCACACAATTTACGACTCGTCGCAGCAAAGGAAAACAATTCATAGGGATATAGTATTGTACTATACTACTTACAAGTGACGATTAACCTATTGCACGTAATAAATAACGGCACTACATAGCCAACGCAGTAACAAATAATGCATTGCTTGGCGAATTAACAAACGGATAAGTACCTGGATCATGTTTAATTTCCATTGCATTCCTTTTGAATCTTAACCCAGCTGTCTCTTTGCCGACAGTGTAACGGATTCGGTCTTCATTTTTAAAGATATTATCATTCTACTAAAAAGCGAGCCAGCAAAACTGGTAAAACTCTCTCGATGCAAGATATTTATGTCGTGATGTAAATTGTTGACTGTTATTACGCTGCGTCTTTGTTAGCGCAACCGAGCGGAGCATCGAATAACTGCCTACATCTCACGAAAGAGCGAGTAACTCTGGAATCTCTCGTTATAAAACTCACTCAAGATTTTTTTGGTCGGTCTCAAGTCTCGTGATCGATATTTGATGTCATGCAATCATTCCTGTCGCGATCGGTGAAGATCGCCTCGGTCATTGGAGAGAAGTCGTTCATCGATCTTTCTTTTAAGAGAACTTGCTCTCGGAATTCGATCTCTCACGACCGACCCATCACTAATGTGAACACATTGTAACACTGTGATCAATTTTAATTTGTTTGTGAAAATCCTTTCTTGTATTTCTTGTGTAAACTTATTATTATTATGAAAATTTCGTGTAAACACTGTCTTATAAGCATTATTTATATATATTTTTCAAATTATGTTTTGTGTAAATGAATATTAACCCTTTCGTGCTGAATGCCGCCCATATGCGGCGAGGATTTTCTTCCCAAACGAACGAAAGCCTCATATATGCGGCGTCAATTTTCCGACGCAAATGAACGAATGCCACGTATATGCGGCGCGGGGTGGAGGAAAGAGACCCAGGTAAGTGGTCGCCCCTCGGGTCCCAACTTAGCTCGAGCCCAGGGCCTTCCTCGGCCGCTCGGATCGACCCTTTCCTATCCTCTCACGCGGTCAACTATAGCTTTTTGCAGTGTTTTTTCTAAAAAAATATTTGTTGCTTACTTTCGAAATCTAAAGTTAGAAATGAATTCTTCTTTTTTTGCTTACCACATGGAAATTTTAAACGAAATTCTAGCGTTAATATCAACGGAGTTACAGAACGGCAATCGACCGTCGGCAATCCGTCAATATGAACATTAGAACTCCGTTTAAAATTTCTGCACGCTCAGAAAAAAACAAGGAATTTATTTTTAATCTAAAAAAATCGATGCAAGCAACAAATATATGTTTATATAAAACACTGCATTTTAAGTCAGATGACCGTGGAATCGCGCTGTGAAGGTGTCTTTAATCCTCCTTGGGTCTGGGACAGTAGCCGAGAAAAGGGATAGGCGTCCCGCTGAGTTGGGTCACAAAACGGTAAGGGATCGGACCCCTGCCTTCCATCGACGCGAGAGAGCTTCGTACAGGGGAGTGCAGAAATTTTTCAAGAGGCTCGTAACGTGGACGAATTTCCCTCCACAAGGCTTCGGCGCGAAAGGGTTAATGTACCAAGGTGTCTGGAAGACCGACCGTGTAAACACTGTCTTATAAGCATTATTTGTATATTTTTTAAATTATGTTTTGTGTAAATGAATATTAATGTACCAAGGTGTCTGAAAGACCGATAAGGGTCTACGACAATAAACGTTTTATTTATTATTTATTTATTTATTTGTATCTTAACACAACAGTTTCTTTGCCAACAGTGTAACGGATTCTGTATTCATTTCCTATGATGTTATTATTCTAAATTAAAAGCGAGCCAGCAAAACTGGGAAAACTTTAACAATGCAAAATAAGTATTTGTGTTAGGGATGGGCGATTACGATACCAATTAATCGAATAATCGATTATTTTTGTAAATTAATCGAAATTTCGGAATTGAGTAATGCAACAGCCGATAATGATGATCTCGATTATGTAAACCCGATTAATTTGACCGATTACCGATTATTACGGAATCTTGTGTCTTGTGAACTGTGATGGATAGAGCGGTTCACATTCGTCTTCAGTTCGAAAAATTTGACTTTGGATGAACTCTGACCCCGTAGAGGTATTAAAATAGAATGCGCCTGACGTAACCACGTAACTCTACGCGGCACCACATTTTGCCGGCCACTCACGTGTCATGTGTCAGATGTTGCTTCGCAAGGCATAGCCTTGTCTTATGTTCGCTTGTTATTTTGATAATAAAATTGGTTACAATGAGGATTTATTTCTTTGTATCGGTTAGAATGTGTTTATTGGTATCCTCTCCATTATATCAAAAATGCTTTTACAAAGCCACACTGTTGGTGGCTTCCCACAAAACGTTAGTTTGTACTGCGTACTGAGCTTTACGATCAGCCCAAATGGTGGAAAACCGCCCAATCTTGTCACACCGGGCATGGCGAGCACAGCGGCCCTACCCTTCTCCCTGGCCCGCGGACTTAGTGGGAAGTGAACTGTATCACCATGTCGTTTTCTAGTCCGGTGTGGAAGCATTTCATTACGCTGAGCAATAAAGAGGCCAATTAAAAGAAAGATTTCCACCTGTGGTATTACAACTAATTTCTGGAGCCACCTCAAGAGGCATGGCATCTTCAGCCGCGGCAAGCGAAACAAGCAGCGGCAGCAACAACAGACCTGGAGAGAGTGAGCCATCAGGAGTAGATCTAGATTATCCAGGCGGTCTGAGGGGTGAGTTTTCATTCTCCTTTCACATTTGGCATTCTGTTTTGAATTTAGTTGAAATCCATGCGCCGCGTCTTTTCTTCCGATTCCGAATGTTTTTCTGATCAGCACTCAAAGTCTTTTGAATCTATTCGTGCTTTTAATTGCGTTGAACGCAACAATGCAGAGTCCTGCTTTTTCGTTAATAAGTGTTTGCTGTAGGGCAAGTCTGTAACTTTTGTTTCTTATTGTCAATGAATTGCACGACCGTTTTTGTCGATATTTGCGAGTCGGTAACTACCGGTCGTCAAAATTGTTGACTGACCGGATACTTCGACTATTAGAATTTTCGGGATTAAGAATTAGAATTCAGAATATTAGAATTTTCGGGACAAGTGAAGATAATAATCCAGAGTACGAGATCATTGATTATGCTCTTGATATACTATGTTATTTGATTTATCTGACATTTACTTTGATATTAAATTTCAGACCATCAATCTGACACAGTTTCCGAAAGGAGACAGGCTAGCTGAATGGGTTAAGAAGTACGTTCTCTCGGAGCTGGTCCGTCGGTTCGATCCTATTGAGTCCAGAAAGCATTATGCAATCGCCACGATGCTAGACCCACGCTTTAAAAACTTCACTTCAAGAGCCCGATCGCTGTAGCCAATGCCATGAGCACCGTCATCGCTGTGATGGCTGAGATGTTTCACGAGGAGGATCAGGTGAACGCCCTGCAGATGTTTTCACCCGCTGAGCGTGATGCAGCACCATCAGATGACCTCTGGAGCTTTCATGACACTGAAGCAGCATCCCGACCCGTCGTTGACCGCCATTTGAATCCTTTTTCAGTGTCGGAATCAATGAAAAATGAAAACCCTCACTTATATCAGGTACCCTCACTTACATCAGGTAGCGAGGAAGTACCTGCTAGGAGTAGTAACATCAGTTCTCTCAGAGAGATTCTTTTCCGAGACGAGTCTAATACAATCTGATCTGAGAAGCCGCCTTACCAGTACACATTTATCAAAATTGCAATTATTAGCTTCAGCTCCCGTAAACATTTGGCAATCATCCAAAATTTAAATTGAATTAAGAAATTTTTCACAACTCTATTCCCTGACACGCCCCCTTGAAGTTTATCTAGATTTTAGAATTTGTACTAATGATAACATCAACCCTATAAAATGTAAATGAAACTATTATACTTTATTTATGAAGGGACCATAACCTTGCAAGGTATGTTTTGGATGTTGTCATAATAGAATCGATTAATCGATGTATTGATTATTAAAAGCAATTAATCGGGCGCGATTAATCGGCTGCTTGCGATAAATCGATTCACAAAATGTCGATTATTTTTTTATAATCTCCCATCCCTAATTTGTGTCGTAATTTAAATTGTTGACGGTTACGCTAGAAACGCTGCGTCTTTGTTTGCGCAACTTAGCGGATCATCGATGAGAAATCACGAATATAATAATAAATCATGATGGAAGAAAAAATCAAATTACCTGTGGGTATCATAATTTGCAGTCATCATGTCTTAACCCGAGTTTGTTTTCCGAAATAAAGTTCTTAAAATATCTTCCTCCAAATAAAAAGGAGACTTATTGGCACATACAAAATTTTATTCTCGGAAATTAGGATTCGCTGGTTTAAATTATAGTTAAAAATATGTGCACGAACACCAAAAGTAAACTGAATTCCAAAACAAATCGGCGAAAATACAATGCTGGATGAATACGCCGGAGATTTTAACACGCCGCACAGTGGGCCAAACTGAATAAAAGCTTGCCAAAATCAATAACTCTAATAATTACGAGTCTATATGCAACATGAAGTGCATTTCTAAGGTATTTTGGGCTGATAAACATGATTTTATCATTATTTTTTTCAATATATTTTACGGATAGAGTGCTATTTATTGTATAAACATTAAATATGCAATTACAAAGCATAATTTCAATGGTTGAGTGGTCTAGTTAAAACTCAAAATTTCCTTTGATAATTATCAAAATACTGTAATTAATAATGATAGGAACTATAACATCCGTAAAAAATGGTCCAAGTAGAATTTTGATGCATAATGCATTTTAACAAATTATGACTGCTGCAACGGAATGGGAGGAATTGAAAATATGTTTCTCGATGAAAATGAACTTGCATCAAGTTAAAATGTTAAAAAAATAAAGTATTAAGGCTCTCGTTTACGTATATTACATTTTCACAAAAAAATAAATTTTAAATTCATTTTTTTATTGCAAAATTATTTTGAAAATGGCTATATTCCAGTAAATTGCATTTTGCTATACATTTGTCGCACTACTGGGATCAGGATTCAACATAAATGTAAGCCAGAGGCAGAGATCATGATAATTTATTATTTAGATTTTAATTTTAAACAAATATTTTTCAATAATACTATTATCAAAAACTTGAATATATATTTTGAATAATAGTATTGATAAAAAGTGTCACTCATCCTCTTATGACTCGTCATCACTCTCATCTTCACATTCGTCATTCCCATAGTCAATTAGTCTTTTCACTACTGGATCTGAAACTTCCTTCAATTTACTATTTTGAAATGAAATTGAAGATATAAAGGGATCACAGGTGAACAGCAATCTCCGAAATATATATTTATTAGTTGCCTCTCTTGATATCCTCCGCGTATTGTGATGCCGGAATTTCCTAATTTCCTTAATCCTTGATGCCAAGGCATCTTCTGGAAGCTTCACGATGGGCAGAATTGCATTCTTTGATATATCTGCACCATGAATTAGAAGCTTGTGCACCGTTTGTGGCATATAATACCAAGGGTATTGCTTCACGTATAATTTCGCTGTTGCTAGACAGTATTTTCTGAACTCATTGTGATTGAGTGATCGTCTGCTTGAAACTACTTTCAAAATATTTTCAAACCTTGAAATCAGTTGTTCATGAAGCCCTGGAAAATATTAAACTAACTAAAAATGTCACTTAACTTCAGCAGCGATGTTTTCTTTAATTTGAAATAGTTGTCAGTTTCTCTTACCGATGATATTTGCTGATAATTTAGAGTCCAAAAAACAGCGTCTGTGTTACCATCGTTTGTGCTGCCATATCCTGGTTTTGGTACATCTATTATCAGGCCACTTTTCTATCAGGCATTTACTGTTATTAACTCTGAAGGATCTCTTGTTCATCTTGTTCCATTTCTCAAAATATCTAGTGAAAAAGCATGTTTGTAGGCACTTCGTCAAATCGTACCTTTCGCATCGGTATCTCCATTCAATTGAAATTTTTCAATCAAAAATTCCATCACATTTTTTCTCACGTGCCGTATTTTTTTTCTCTACATTTTTTTATGAAAATGCAACCCTGTCACTTCTCTCCTCTCCATGGTTTCTCACAAATTTAGTATGAAACATTACAAAACGAAATAAAAAATAGCAGGTAAACACTTCCATCGACCGCCTTACTATCATCATTCTTACATGGGTAGCAAAAAACAAATTACTGACTCCAACTCGGAATCCATTTTAAAAATTAAAATTTTGCTTACCTAACTGCTTCTCATATGATTGGAAAGAAAAATTTTCCTCAATGGATGCGATGTACACATAGTGAAGGCACGACGAAACGGAGACGGGTGCAAGGAGACTTTGGTTTCCAGGTACAAGTAGGTAAATATATTCTCATTTTAAACGGTTCTAACGTTGAACAAATCAACCCAGTGTTGCACAGCACAGTCACTTACAGTGTATGCTCACTCGACGCTCTCTAGGACAAATGATGCATGTTGTACGCGAAAACAACCAGAAAACCCCTAAGGAAACCAACTAAGCATTCCGTTTGGCGGAACAAGTGGCGGCAGGAGTCTGCAAAAAGAGGCAAAAAAGGCGTAAAAAGTATAATTTGAGATAGATACCAATGACTTAGGGGAAGTAGAAAAGAGTCGTTATTGGCAAGGTTGTAAAACCAGCATTGTGTGGCCAGCAAGTACGGAGGGACGCAAGTCCACAACCAGCTGGCGAGGGCGCTTGCCGCTGCATGTGCAAGACCACGAGCCTTCCCCTAAATCCCTCGACCGCAGTCTGCTCAACATGCCTGAGGGAATTTTACAATTAATGGAAAATTTTTTCAAATATATTTTAGCCCATAACTCTGCTGAGAAACGTCCCAACGACCTCCTCATCGTACAATCGCCAGTCGCCAAAGTTGCGAGAAGTTGCAATTTGCGACAAGATTTACATTGAATTTAGCCATTTAAGTACAATGTGAAAAAATCAATACGAAAAGTTATTCATAAAACATCTATTCAAATTAACAATGTCGTTGAACTGGCATTCCATCGTCTTTATACTAGGAAATTATATACTTGCTTCGCTTAGACCCCATTATTGGCCGCCACTGTGGCCCGAGTGGCCGGGGTGGTTTTAAATAACAATGGTTGTTAACATTAGAATCGCAAGTTATCGCAAAAATTTCCTTCTGAATATTTTTCTATATGATTTTCTCTACCACACAGTGCAAATAAATCCGGTAGCCTGATGTCGATAAAAACGATAATTAACGTTAAACATAAAATTTAATGAAAAAACAGCACAATGTTTGAAAAATTATAAAAATATTAAAATACAAATAAAACGGAACAAACTTTATCTTCATTCATGCAATGAATATCAGTTTTGGGGATCAAAATACTTTAAAACCAATATTATAAATAACGACTCTTAAATAAAGCTTTCTATCTAGCTATTTGCCACGGAAAAATTTCGGTCGCCAAAATCACGCTGACATGCTCCACTTAGACCAGCTGTAAATATTTTTATGGTGTATTCCATGCTCTTCCTAGTACCCTTTCTTAAAGAGCATATACGTAATAATATAAATCAACTGTTTTTGGTTGGTTTGCGCGAATTTCATTTGTCGACTTTTGGCCAGCTTTTTTGGATTTTGGCCCACTGTGCGCCGGTACTTCGGAAGACATAGGAAGGATATTCAGACGGAATGAAAACCAATGAAATACTGGAAACATTATTCATTGACAACAACACCGTCAGTCTAGAAAAAGTGATCGAAGAGAGAGGAGCGGAGTTGAATTAAAAAAGTGCTATAGCTATATGAAGCACAGATGTTTATATAAACGGCCGGTATGTATAATATCGCGGCAAGGGTATCAGGTTTGATTTCATAGCGATCACCAAATAGACTCATATATTTATACATCACACAACTTACGACTCGTCGCAGCAAATAAAAATAATTCATAGGAAATAGTATTGTATTGTACTACTAACTGGTGACGATTAACCTATTGCACGTAATAAATAACGGCACTACATAGCCAACGCAGTAACAAATTATGTTTCGCTCGGCTAATAAACAAACGCATAATTACCTGGATCATGCTTAGTTTCCATTGCATTCCTCTTGTATCTTAACCAAGCAGTCTCTTTGCCGACTGTGTTACGGATTCGGTCTTCATTTTTAATGATGTTATTATTCTACTAAAAAGCGAGCCAGCAAAACTGGTAAAACTCTCTCAATGCAAGATATTTGTGTCGTCATGTAAATTGTTGACTGTTATTACTGTATGATTGTATGTTGGTAGACCTGTCAATGCCGATGTAGGATTGTATGTTGGTAGACCTGTCAGCAATCGAGTTAGTCATGTGCAATACATGGAGTTACAAAAGTCACGTTAAGGTCCGGTGTTTATTATTCAAAGTATCCTTGCTCATGTACTTGAAGGACTAGCTACACTGGTGACGAGGATAAAACAGATACGTCTGTTTATTATGGTAACGTGTTAGAAGTGAATGGTGGTCCATATTAATTTAGTAAGATTAGTTCGACAACATGGACAGCTCAGGCATTCACCACTACGATGTTGCATCGGATCCCTTAAATGCTGGTACGAGGTGGAAGAAATGGTTTAGATCATTTCAAGTTTACGCAGTTGGCCGAACGGATTTGACCACCAACGTCATTAAGCGTGTTCGCCTGTTACATCTTTCCGGCCCCCAGGTGCAGGGCTTTTTCTACGCATTAGCAGGTGATGTATATATATCCGCGGATGCTCCAGCATAAGATGAACAACAATAAAACGTGTACGAGACCTGTACTACGTTGTTGAACAATTATTTTCAACCGCATACAAATGAATTATTTGAGACTGAGAAATTATATTATATGACGATGGAACAATCGCAAACTGTCGATCAATTCTTCACCCACCTATCGAAGCAAGTTGATCTGTGCAATTTTCCCAATAAGGATAAGGCCATTAGATATCATTTTAACAAGGTTTGCCGTGGTCGGAGTTGAAGAGAGAACTCAACAAAGAAGCTCTCCAGGGAGACCTAACATTGCAACGCACTCAACTGTTGGCGCGAATTCATGAAAATCTCATGCGGCAAGTAAGCCCTCCAGGGACCTCAGAAGTAGCGGAGGCCGTCAACAAGATAAGTAAAAGTTTTAGTGGGAAGTGATATGGATGTGGCCTAGAGGGACATTTTCGTTCTGATCCGAAGTGTAAGGCTCGGGGACAAACTTGTTCTTACTGTGGCAGAAAGAATCTTTTCAGTTCAGTCTGCCTCATATTGCAAAGTTACAAAGAGAAGGAGGATGAAAGACAATTACAAGGAACAATCATCGAGGAAACATTATAGGAAGTTAAGTAAGTCTGCCAGAAAAGGGAATACCCGTCAACTTGTATGAAGTGAGAGTGACGAGTCCACTTCAACTGAAGGGTCTTATGATAAAGAGTTTCCCACAGATAACGGTGGCGAGAGAAAGAATACCCACACATTTCTCGTGCATGAAGCTAATACTATTAACGATGAATTGTTCCCTATTGAGGTGGGGGGAGTTCAATTGTCAGTGCTAGTCGACTCTGGTGCTAGTGCCAACGTGATACCTAAGACTGAGTAGGAAAGACTGAAATCTTGTAGAATAAAGTGTGAAAGAATAATAAGCCATTTATAGGATATGGAGGTAATTTATTGCCTACCTTGTGGTATTTTCTTTACTGATGTATCTGTTAGTAATGGGAGAAAACTATCAGCTGTCCGGTTTGTTGTCCTTGATGAAGAGAGAGTACCCATATTGTCGAAGAAGAATGACCTTTGTTTATTGAAGTTTGGTTCAGATGTGACGAAAGACATTAATTTAATCCATGCTACCCATGATACATAGGTTGATAAGAGCAAACTCAAAAAGTAATTTCCCAGACTATTTACTGGAATTGGTAAACTAAAGGATTTCCATTTAGATTAAGAAATTGACAAGTCTCTATTACCTTTTGTTCAGAAATGTAGAAAACCTACCATTCACTACTACCAAATCCTTGAAGGCATCCTACAGGATCTTCTTAGAGAAACAATTATTGAGCCAGCCACTGCTCCATCCACCTGGGTTTCTAAAGCACATTTAGTACCCAAGAAGATATCGTCAGGTGATATTGCATGGAGGCTAGTCATCGATATGATAACTGCTAATACGGCCATCAGGAGGAGAAGATTCCAAATTCCAACCCCAGAGGAATTACTAGCGAGAATCATTTCAGAAGCCACAGTATTTTCAAAGCTTGATTTTAACCAGGCTTTCCACCAGTGCGAGTTGTCACCTGCTTCATGGAGCATCACAACATTCTATACTCACCTGGGTCTGTTTAGGTATACCCGCCTTTTCTTTGGTGTTAACAATGCACCAGAACATTTTCAAGAAATTATGGAAACCATGGTAGCTCGTGGGCTGAAGGGAGTTTTGATATACTTTGATGATTGGCTAATCTGGGGAAAGGATAAACAAGAGCACGACCGAAGATTATTACCTGCTATCCATCGCCTACAGGAATGTAAAATGACCTTGAATTTCGAGAAGGGTTAGTTTGGAGTAAATGCTGTCAGTAATGTTGGACATCTTTTATCAGATAAAGGTTGTCACCCGAGTGAAGACACCAGGAAAGAAATCCTCCAGTTTCGTGCCCCTGAGAATAAGTCTCAGTTACGTAGCTTCCTCGGTCTTGTAACCTTTACATCCAAATACATTCCTTATCTTGTAACCTAAATGAACCATTGAGAAGGATTATCAAGACACACAGTGGATTTGTATGTGGGCCTTCACAACAAGATGCATTCTCCAAACTTAAGGAACACCTTGTAACCCCGGAAGCCCTAGGTTTTTTCAAAGGGGGGAAAATACTACTTTGGTAAGTGGTGGTAGCCCGGAGGGTCTTGGGACCGTTTTGATACAGATCCAAAGGGGACAACCTCGTATCATCAGATACGCCAGCCAAGCCGTGACCGACGTCCAGTGTCGATACGCCCAAACTGAGAAAGAAGATCTGGCCATTGTGTGGGCTTGTGAAACATTTGAGTGGTATCTCCTGGGATCACGCTTTGTTTTAGTTACAGATCATAAACCTTTAACAACCATTTTTGGGCCATATGCTACTCCGCCCAACTTGAGGATCTCCAGGTGGGTGCTTCGTTTGCAAAAGTTCTCTAATGATATCAGGTACATTTCAGGAAAATCCAACTAAGCAGATCCACTTTGCAGACTGCTCCCACTGTCTGGCCTAAAATTTGAGGACACTGTTGAAGCAGTTTTCCAACTTGTAGACATATAAGTACCTTCTGCAATGTCCCTCTCTGAAGTTGCATATGCCACCTTGAGTGATCCCGAGCTTCAGGAGCTGGCTGGGAGTTTTAAATCTAACAGGTGGGACAAGCAGCAGCGCTTTTATCAATTTATCGCCCCTGAATTGTCTGTTGTAGGTTATGTCCATGTGCGCGGAAACCGCATTAGACTTCCCAAGTCACTGCAAAAATGTGCTCTAGAACTGGCTCATGAAGGACACTTAGGAGACCCAGCGACATAACAACGCTTTCGCGCTAAAGTATGGTTGCGCACTATCTGTAAGGATGTAGAGGAATTTACTAAAGCCTGTTTTGGATGCCAGCTGGAATCCCAACACACAATGCCTGAGCCCATGGTACGTACACCATGTACGTACCATGTGTATATATAGGCTGCCACCCTCAGCTATATACCTTGAAAATGGCACTACGTGCCGAAACCATAGTCGGTAGATAAAATAGTGTGGAAATAGACTTGTGAATTCATTATGTTTAGCATAAAAGATTTCCACCGGATTTCGCCGGAAACTGCATTTTTTATATATTATTTAGTTTAGGAGCTCAACTTATGCAAAATCTTACTATCCACAATATAACCAACAAATATCATTGTGTGTTATACCAAACTCTTCTGCATGTTGTAGATCACCTGGAGATGTGTATTACTTGTTTCCACATTCCTTGCTTTTCTTCTACCTGCTGTGTTACCTTGTAAGAGCGTTTAAGTTCAATCTGAAAGCATATTTGCTAAATAAAACATTGAACAATGTAGATTAGTTTTTTATTGTACTAAGAAGAGGAATAGACATATGTTACAACAAATATAGATTATTTATGTACAAATAATTGCATTTTGTATGTTCATTAAACTTCGCGTATAAAACATTCTCATATAAAATTTCTGGAATATCATTTTCTATTTATAACGGAGTATTAATTCATACTCATAATAATGTCACCATTAAGATATAAACCATGTACATGCCTTGTGCTTTGTCAACTCTTATAAAAGTGACATTTTTATTGTGTTTTGCAAGTAAAATTATTATTATTACTTCTCTTTTCCTGAAAGAATTCACCTAGCTCTTGAAACTCGGAGATTTTGTCATGTTGGAATAAAAAAGATATATGCCACTTTCCATCCATAATTGACTTTTCCTCTACCCATTTGTAGAAAGTGTCGTGAAATTATCACCATTTAGCAGTATTGTGCAAAGATTTCTTTAAAATGCAATTCATTTCAAAGGTTGTCCTGCTTTTATTGGAGAAGATAGTACGATATATTTTTCACATGAAATTCAAAATGTCAAGCTTTAAGCGTATAAGCTTTCAAAATGTTTTCTCAGTAAATTTAAACCTGATGCGTCAGTAAAAAAATTTAATTTCATCAATTTTGACGACCTTTTCTTAAACTTCACTGCAAAATTGTTTTTTTTTTATTTTGTGATAAATGATTAAACTGAATTATTATAATGCATTGGTATTCCTTTGAAATAGTAAATGCCAAGTGTGCTAGCAAAACAATGTAAAGGGGTAATTTAAAATATATTAAATACGATGGGGTCTACTGGACCCCAGTGAAGACCTTACATTTCTCCCAGGAATTCTGCACTTCTAGGTTTAAAGGGAATGTATAAAATAATGAAAACAAAACATTCAATTTGCACACATATTCATGAGACGTAAGATAGAATCCACATAACAAAGGTTTAGGAAAGATGGAATATATTCAAGTGACTTAGAAACGAGTTAGAACAAAACACATGTGAGTGCTCAATAGGAAAATGCATGGGGCAAACTATTACTGTAGCTGCCCCTTATAGATTTATTTCATTTAAATACAGAATCAATCGTGCATTACCAGCAAGCTTAGAAGTGTATTTAACAGAGACACTACACGAAAATTAGAAAAAAACATATCTCTTAACTAGTTCCTTTCAGTAAATGAGAACGAATGGAACAACATGGACAATCACGAGAAAAGAGTAACTCATAACGTATTTTAACTTTTAACCACAGCACTGATTACTTTTACCAATAATCTAAGAATTTTTCCCATGCTAGTGATAAAAGAACTACTTTAAATACATTAGAATGTCTAAGGTTAATTTTTCTCAACGGTGATGATGCAGATGTAGGGCTGTATTTCAGATATCGGGAATTCAAGGGTAAGAGACAAATGGAGACAAACAAACCTTAACGGTAATGCGAAGCTTATGAAGGTACTTTTATTCTTTCATTTCTTTCTTTAATTAACCCTTAATCAGAAAACTATACGTAACAGTTTAACAGCGTGTAAAAGTAGTTATTATCAAAGAACTCTTTTAATAAAAATCCTCCAATGATGTCTCCAGATAAATTCCTTTCGTCAACTGCGGATGACGGATTGTTTCGTAATAGATGCCTTCCGATCAAACACCTCCCCCACATGTGTCACGTTTAACTATTCACGTTTAACACATAGTATCAAACCCGTGAGTAACAAAATGTCTTTCTAAATTAAACTTCTGAGAAAATTCCTTTCCACATCTCTCACACATGAATGCCTTCAATCCCATATGCAGGACAGTGTGTTTCCTTAAGTTACTCTTGGCATTGAACCTCTTCCCACATGTCGTACATCTGAATGGCCTAAATCCTGAGTGCATAATTGAGTGCTGCAGTAACGATTCCTTCCTTGTAAACTCCTTTCCACACGTCTCACACTTGAATGGCTTCAAGTCCCGGTGTATGACGGAGTGCCTTGTTAAACTACTCTTATATTTATACTCCTTTCCACATGTCATGCACTTGAATAGCATAGCATTATGGTGTATAATCTTCTCACACGTTTTTGGCATTACTCCTGTCATGCTACAAGATTCAACCTGCAATTATAAGAATTCAATGCCATAAATTATTTAGAGTGAAGTCACCCATGGATGAGTGAATGGAAAAATTCTGCAGAAGTATGTAACATGCATTTGCGGCCAATTAGATACAACATATGAGTAAATCGCATGAGAAATAATTTTGATCTTTTTGGTACTTCTAATACTATATATAATATTTTCGTTGCTATAAAAGACCTTCAATTTTAGATTAAGAAATTGGAATATATTTTAATGAATCTCACCATGGCATATACTCTGAAGCAAGCAAATAAATAATCTGCATATAGGACATACAATTCAAAATATAATTAAATTAATATTTTAATTCTTCAGTTAAACTAAATGCAACCTGCTCTTGGTATAATAAGGGACAAATAAAAAAATATTGTTGGAAGTTGAGGCAGAGAACCTGCCCTCGACACTTCGTAAGTCATGTGAAAAAATGTATTTTACTTAATTTCCTTTAAAAAACAAGAAATTATATATTATAAATCACTGACAGAATTATACTAAACACTACATTGCAGCCGTTGAAGGAAAAACTGTAATAAAAAATTGAAGGATGTGTAATAACAGATTTGATGAACAGGAGTGCGCTGTTATTACCAGGATACGATAGTTTTACATTTCCCCAGTTCAAATAGGACATGTAATGTACTCATAATTCATACATTTTAAAGTGAAACATGTAAATCGAATCGTGATCAATATAAATCAATGGATTCCGGAATAATAGGAGGCTTTCAATTTGGACTCGGGATTCTTCAAAATATTCTGATTCAGGAAAGGAAGAATCCACCACCACACAACACCACCATTTTGACACCAGATTCCTGTATTGTGTGGAGTCTGATTGGACTGTGGGATTAACGTAGAATTCCACTACAACTTAAAGAAAGCCATTGGGATTCAAATTGTGGCATTTTCCCCCCCGTTTTTTTTGGGCAATTCTCCTCTTTGGACAGTTTCTCCTCTGCGGACTGTATATCCTCCAGACTTAGCCGAACGACATGCGCGCTAACGACATGTGCGCCAACGACGGCCAAAATGCCTACGACTACAAAATGCAGCGACTACTGCCAGCGACTTCTGCCACACCTTTCGCCGCACCATTCGCCGCACCATTCCCTCACCAGGTCCTGCCCCGCTTTTATAGCCAGTAAAGTGAGGAAGGATACCAAAAATGCGGTCATCCTGACCAAGGCTCAAAGGCTGTGATCCTGTATTCTGCGGCCGACGCCAGAAAACAGTTCCTGGCGCTCCAATTAAAAACTGCCACCCTATCTATCACCCATCCCATTATTTCCTCCCCTCCAAGGCTACCAATCGCCAACCTCCTGACCTTACCCATTCCACCTTCGTCCTTGTCGACAGACCCCCTCCTCAGCGGACTCATGTCTAAGCTCGCGCTCTATTGCTTCCGAGACGCCGACCGGGTAACACCGTTGTGTGAGCCTGCTGACTAAGTCACTTTTGTACTTAATAGAGAAGCTCAACCTCTCGTACTTGTTAAACTTAAACTATTTTCCGAATGGAAATTTTCATTACGGTCGCCTGGCACTCGACCTATGGGTAAACTATTGTAATTGGTTTGGTTCTATTTTGTGATTTGTAAAATATATTGATAAGTTAAGTTTATGATTGATAATACTTGTGTTTCGTTCGTTTTCCTCATTTTTCTCACCCGAGCTTGGGAAGAGTTTGTGTTTTCAAGAGTGTTATCGGCGAGAAAATCTGCTCCTTCTCCCGATAGCGCTACAAACTGGTAGCAGTGCGTGTATATTCTTTTCCTGTCTTTACAACGCAGTTGGTGAGTGTTGTATGAGGATCTGTGATCGTCATTATTTCTGGTATTTCATTTTCTTCCTTCACGGAAGTTTTGCTCTGCCGCTAACGGCAATCTAAATAGGCAAGGGTTTTCTTTTTCGTAATTTATTTCGTGTTCCTGGTTTCCAGTTCGAGGCCCTAGAATAGGTCATTGTAAATTCCTGTTGGAGTTTAGTGTGTAAATTCTTGTGTGACGAAGTATTTTCGTCTTATCTTCCGGCAATTTGAGTGGAGTTTCGTCAGTATGCCTGGTGATTCAGTCGATCAGTACGCAAGGGCTTACTTGACCACGGCCGAGGACAGGCGTGCTAGATCTAATGGGGGATCTGGGCTTACACTTGAAACTTCTGGTGTTCCGGCGGATTCCACTCCCAACGTGGTTCCCCGAGGCCAGGTGAACGAGCAGAATCCAACCCATGTCGCACCACCAGTCCCAATGCAACCTGTTCTGCCGCTGTCTGAAGGTCTGGTCATAGTGAAGCAGCTGATCGCTGATTATCCACCATTCGAGGTTTGCAATACAGAAAATTGGTATAATTTCATGTTGAAACTGACAGAAATTGTCTCTCTTTCGCTAGTTCCTTTGTCTACGTTGTTGTATTTAGTCATTACCAAGCTGTCAGCTAGTGCTCATCAGTTTTGGCTCTCTATGTTAAATCAGAATCTTTCGTGGGCCGAAATTACCAAACGAGTTTGGGGAAGAATTGTAAGTGATCGAGAGTTTGACCGTCTTCTTACCACTAAAGTAAAGAGATTTCAGTTCCCCCGTGAAACTCCTAATGATTTCGTATGTTCTGTTCGTAACGCGATTCAAGTGTTGGCGTTAGAGTTCACCGAGTGCCAAACCGTTCGGTTAATTATTCAAGGGTTAAATCCTCTCACTAAATCCGCCATAATGTTTGCTCGCCAGCCCACGACCTTTGAGGAGCTAGACTCTGTCATAACCCAGGCGTCAAAGCAATTGATGGATTGTGCCGAGCACGCCAATACATTTCATAGTATTTCTCCTAATGTCTCCCCAGTTGCCGCAAGGCAAATAATTTGTTCGTATTGTCGTAAAATTGGGCATCATGCAAGGGAATGTCGGAAGAAAGCCCGTGAAACACGCCAACCAGCCGTGAGTTTCATGAGCGTACGTCATAATTGTAACAGCAATTTGCCCCTTCTTCCGATAAAACTTCAGTCTGTTTCTTGCAATGCCCTCATTGATACTGGTTGTTCCGTTTCTATTTGCGACGAAAAGTTCTTCAAAACTCTTAAAATTCGCGGTGGCAAAACTCAAAAGTCTTCCGACTCTATCGAGCTATTGACAGTTTCTGGTCAACCGTTTCAATTAATGATGTCGATCCAACTTAAGGTGCAAATCGACAAATTTTCCTGGCAGCATACATTTTATGTAGCCAATATTCCATTTCCAATTCTTCTAGGCCTTGATTTTATTCGGAAATCCAATATGATTGTTCATCCGAAAGCTGTCTCTTTTGAAACGTCTCCCGCTACTAAGTTAAATTTTATCGCTTATTCAGTTGACAATTGCGCATCGAGTGCGTATCCCGAAGTGCCAAGCAGCAGTCGGTCGACATATTCTTGCAGCAATCCTTTTCCCATTGAAAATGGATCTAATTCTTCGGATAATTTGATACGTGAGTTAAAATATTTGTTGTCGCAATATCCCGATGTCATGACCCACGATTTGGGGACCACATCGCTTATGACTTACGAAATACAATTAACTGACTGTAACCCGATTCGGAGTCATCCGTTCTCTTTATCTCCCGTTAAGGCACAGATCATGAAAAAACATGTGCAGTCGCTGCTCGACAAGGGAATTATTGAGAATTCTAACTCAAATTGGTCTTCTCCAGCCTTTTCAATTCCCAAGAAGGATGGTACGGAGAGGTTAGTTGTGGATTATCGTAAGCTTAATAAGCAAGTTCAAATAGACGGTTATCCCACTCCGTCGGTGGAACATGCATTTCAATATTTAGCTGACGCAAAATACTTTACTATACTTGATCTTAATTCTGCTTTTCACCAAATTCCTTTGTCTGAAAATTCGAAGAAATATACTGCTTTTGTCACACCGTTCGGGATATATCAATATACTCGTCTGCCATTCGGGTTTGCCAATTCTCCCCAAGTATTCACTCGCTTAATTAACGAGGTACTGGGAGATCTAAAGTATTCTTGTGTGTATCCTTATATCGATGATTTGTGTATCTATTCAAAAAATTCCAGGGATCATATTAATCACGTCGATGCTGTCCTTAAGAGACTTCGTTTGGCTGGACTTACTGTATGTGAGGAGAAGGTTAAACTTGGCACTACGTCTCTCACCTTCCTGGGCCACTTGATATCCCATGGAAAACTTCAAGTTGATCCTGATAGAGTTAAGCCAATCGAAAATTTCCCTGCTCCAAAGAGTTTGAAGGAGGTAGCGAGATTTCTGGGGTTATGTGGTTTCTATTCCAAGTTCATTCCAAGGTATTCTGAAATTTCTATTCCTTTAAATCGCCTTAAACGTAAGAATGTTCCCTTTCACTGGTCAACGGCAGAGAATGAAGCTTTTATTCAGTTAAAGCAAGCTTTGATTAAGCCCCCGGTGCTGTCTTTCCCTCGTTTCGAGGATGAATTTCACTTATTTGTTGATGCTAGTAGCCTCGCATTAGCTGCAGTGTTAAACCATAAAGTAAACGGTGATTTCATACCTGTGGCATTCGCTAGTAAAGCATTATTGGATCATGAAAGAAAGTTTTCGACTTACGAGCTGGAATGTATGGCTATATGCTGGGGTGTCGAGAAATTCAATGTGTACCTTCAAGTAAAACCTTTTCATTTGTATACTGATAATGGAGCATTGTCTTGGTTATTTTCACATCCCAAACAGCTGGGAAAGTTGGGTAGAATGGTTCTTAAACTCTCTTCTTATAAGTTCACCATCCATCATGTACGGGGAACTGCCAATAATGTAGCTGATTGCCTTTCTCGTGTCGTTCCTGTGTCTAGTGATAACGTTGCTAGTGATATTGATTCATCTAAAGTTGGTGATGATCTATTTCCACCAATGGCTTGTGTATTGAATAATGTTCCTTTATCATTTGTTAATATTAGAGACCATCAAAGGTCAGATCTTACTTTGAGGAATATCCTCCAGAAAGTGCTAAAAGATCCTTTGTCTTGTGCAAATTATTTTGTTAAGAACCAGCTGCTATGTTTTGGCAATTCACAAACTCTGAAAGGGAAGGTTGTTTTACCTGTCGTGTTTCGACCAATGATATTCCAATATTTTCATTGCTCTAGTTTTGGCGCTCACCTGGGAATGTCCAAAACTTATGAGAAAATTAGCAGGGAATATTGGTGGAAGGATATGAAAAGGGAAATTTTTGACATGGTCAGAAATTGCCACTTATGTCAGACATGTAAACCTAGAAATTGTTCTTCGCCTGGCATGTTATCTTCTAACATCCCTTCTGATGTCTGGGAAAGAATTTATATCGATTTTGTCGGCCCATTTCCATCCACAAAGGGTAGTAATCAGTATATTTTAACACTGATTGATGGGTTCTCTAAATTTTGTATAATGGAGCCTGTACGAAAGGCTACAGCTGGTGCTGTTGTGTCTGTCCTCACTCAAAGAGTTTTTCTCCAAGTTTGGTTTTCCAAAATATCTGGTCTCTGATAATGCTTCAGTTTTTAAGTCACACCTGCTTAGGGAGATATGTTTACAACTTGGTATAAAACAAGTTTTCACATCTCCATATTACCCTTGTGCTAACCAAGTCAAAAGACTTCATCGAAATTTAAAATCTGCCTTGACAATTTTATGTAACAATGTTCACTCTACATGGGACCTTTTCCTCTATGATCTAAACTTTGCTTTCAATACTGCTGTACACGGTAGCACTGGCCAATCTCCTGCCAAAATAATGTTTGGTAGACAACTGCCACATCCTCTTACAAATCAGTGGTCAATTCCTATTGAGCTGTTCGAGGATAAAATTAAGGATGATCAGAGGAAAGCCTACTTGCAACAAGTGGTCGTCAATCTCAAAAAGGCAAGGGTAAAACATGGGGAGGCTTTTAACAAACTCCACTCTCCAGTAAATTTTGCCCCTGGAGATTTAGTTCTTTGTAAAAATCATCCTATTAGCTCAAAGGCAGACAAGAGAACAGCCAAGCTAATGCCTCTTTGGGAAGGCCCTTTCATTATTAAAAAAATTGTGTCTCCTGTAACAGTTGTTCTTGAGCTATCACATGATAAAGAAAAAATATGCCATGTCTCTCAGTTGAAAATTTATCATCGTGACTCTGTGAATTCTCACTAGCTCAATATGGTGTGACTATTGCATTTTTCAAATTAACTCAATGAAATACTATGATTCTATTTAAACACACTGTTATTTGTTGCCTTTTAGTTAATCAATATGTACTATTCTATTTATATATTATTATACTAATACTTAATAATGTGAACACAGTGATCACCATACTTATAATGTTGTCTTCCTCTCAAAGTGTGCAAATTGTGAAATCAGTTGGAGGACGAATGGTCTGATTGGAATGGGATGTGGGGAGAACAGCCAGGATCATTCCCGAGGTGACTCGCTTCCAGATAAGTTGCGGAGGGTCAATGGCTGTTAAGATTCATGTGTGTGACATCGACAGTGATTATACCATTGTCCTCCCAGGGTGATTAGTGCTTTCTTTATGGTGATTAACTGTGTAGTTGCAAACATTATAATTTTCTGTCTCTACCTGGCTATCTAATTTCTGTAGTCAGGTTATGTATGTTGAATATTGGGTTGTTAGGTCATGTATCTGGCGTAGGGGGTGCGATTCCATCGCCCGGCAATTATAATGATTGTCGCAAACAGCACCCAGCTCTTGTATCATGCTTAGCTGGTCTGGGGTTCCAACCCCCAACAAATTTTGAATTGAATTATCCATGACGGTGGCCACTAAATTGTTTTTCTATTAATTAGTTTTTTCTAACACGTTTGACTTAACCTGGCCCCAGAACTGATTGAATCTCTCATCTTACCCAAATTAATTTTCCATTTTTTGCTGTTTTTTCATGGAAAACAATTTCTTACATATGGGTAGTGACATTGGAGAGATATCAATCTAATTTGTCATTAAAATGACTCCAATCTTATTCTGAGTCATTTCTATTAACCCAAATTCCTTCATTGAGTTATCAATGCTTAACAGTACAACCCAATTGGTTGTGCGAAAAAATTTAATTAGTTTTAAGGTCCATGAAATTGATTGACCTCTCATTCTGAGTCGTTCTATCAACCCAACTTCTTCAATGACTGTGTTTATGCTTAACAGTGCAACCCAAGTGGTTGCATAAAACCATGTAATTAGTTTTTAAGGTTCATGAATATGGGGGATCCACTCACAAATTTTGTATAATCATTAATATTAGTAATACTAGGGTGAACTTGGAATACAGAATTATTGTTATACTTGAATTATCATTGATATTGTTAATACTAGGGTGAACTCGAAATACACAATGATATTGTTATACTTTAATTATCTATAATATTATTAATACTAGGGTGAACTTTGAATATAAAATAATATTGGTATATTTGTATGATTATTATAATTATCTAAAGTATATTTAACTGGTGTCACACAATTGCATACTATTACTTTCAATGAATACAAGTCTACTTTCATTGAACAATTGTATAATCCTGCCTTCAACAATATTTGCTTTGTTTTATGCAATAATACTCATTCTAGTTAATTAATTACACCTGACGAGTCAGATGTTTCGTCTACTGGGTGTTGGTTTCTTGTTCCTTTGAATTATTTCTCATTTTTGTTGGATGTTGCCAGATGGTCATCCAAATTAGTTATGACAATTGATATCAAAGATGCGATCATATCATTCTACTGGCCCATGTTTGTGACAGTCAGAATATACTTGAATCATTTGTTTGAAGGCTGTTGAATATTTAAAATCTATTGTTTAATGTGTTTATCTGCAATCTTCACCTGTCGCCTGGAATCACAGCTGTGGTATACTGCTCACATGTTTCCTGTACTTTGGCAACTTTCGAGGAGTGTCTCTCCCTCTATGGTTAGCTATGGCTGTGTGAACCAGTGTCATACTGAAAGATTGTATGAATATGAAATGTTACTAAACTGGGTTATTAACTTCAAAATGTTTATTAGTGATTATCCTTCTACACTGAATGATCAGCTGTTCCACCTTTGTGGTCCAGAAAGGAGAGGAGGTTCTTGTCTGTGGGTGTGTGTGTTCAGTTTCTTGGCAATATTGTTCAGTTAATTGCCTCTAAACCATAAACTGGCATTGTGAATTCGGTGAAAGTGTCCCTCTAGCAAGAAAAAAGGTGTCATTGATTCAATCATCATTCCTCATCCGGGAGTCAATTCTTTGCCTGATTTCCCCCAGTGGATGTGGCATTTCCCCCCCCGTTTTTTTTGGGCAATTCTCCTCTTTGGACAGTTTCTCCTCTGCGGACTGTTTATCCTCCGGACTTAGCCGAAGGACTTGCCCGAACGATATGCGCGCTAACGACATGTGCGCCAACGACGGCCAAAATGCCTACGACTACAAAATGCAGCGACTACTGCCAGCGACTTCTGCCACGACTTCTGCCACACCTTTCACCGCACCATTCGCCGCACCATTCGCCGCACCATTCCCTCACCAGGTCCTGCCCCGCTTTTATAGCCAGTAAAGTGAGGAAGGATACCAAAAATGCGGTCATCCTGACCAAGGCTCAAAGGCTGTGATCCTGTATTCTGCGGCCGACGCCAGAAAACAGTTCCTGGCGCTCCAATTAAAAACTGCCACCCTATCTATCACCCATCCCATTATTTCCTCCCCTCCAAGGCTACCAATCGCCAACCTCCTGACCTTACCCATTCCACCTTCGTCCTTGTCGACAGACCCCCTCCTCAGCGGACTCATGTCTAAGCTCGCCCTCTATTGCTTCCGAGACGCCGACCGGGTAACACCGTTGTGTGAGCCTGCTGACTAAGTCACTTTTGTACTTAAGAGAGAAGCTCAACCTCTCGTACTTGTTAAACTTAAACTATTTTCCGACTGGAAATTTTCATTACGGTCGCCTGGCACTCGACCTATGGGTAAATTATTGTAATTGGTTTGGTTCTATTTTGTGATTTGTAAAATATATTGATAAGTTAAGTTTATGATTGATAATACTTGTGTTTCGTTCGTTTTCCTCATTTTTCTCACCCGAGCTTGGGAAGAGTTTGTGTTTTGAAGAGTGTTATCGGCGAGAAAATTTGCTCCTCCCGATAGCGCTACAAAATACGAAATTAAACACAAAAGCGCAATACAAAGATTCCCATCTAGGGAAGGAGACCAACGAGCAATGGAAACAGGATTCATGGACTCATATCATACCACGGACGAAGATATTCACAGAGAAAGCATGTCTCCATATCACTGCTTCCATAGGTCGGTAATGCTTTAATAAGCCTGCACTCTCACTCTGCCACTGGTGTAACAAAACTACTAAAAAAAATCTCAAATAACAAAAAGGTAAATTGGATCTGCCTTCGAGCAGATGTAAATGTTCTGGCGACAGAAAAAAAATTGGCTTGATGCAGAAATATAAATTGCTTTATATGTTTTTACGATGAATGTTCTCCGAAAGTAAGCAATTCCACGCCATGAATGAAAAGTAAAATTACTTCAATTGGAATAAACATGAGGTGGCAAAAGAAATAGTGTTATCATTACGTGATATTTTTAGTGCTGGATTATTATATCTTCCTCTACTTCACGATACAGGATTACCTTCAATATAATATGTTGCTCCACAGAAAGGTTTTGGAAAATATTTTTTCATAACCTCGGAAACAGTTACGATCTCTTTCTACTTATATCATTTTCACTATTGAACGAAAATTGAGTCACAAAAGTCATTATTCGAACGCAGTTCTATGGAAATTTGAAGTGTATGCTTCTCTGTATATTAAAAAGTAATAATCCGTTCATTGTTTACCGCCTTGAGCAAGAGCCACGACCATTCGACGCTCATCCTATTCACGGAAGTATCCTGGTATTTTAAAACTTTAAACATATTAGGCCTGTCGGCATGTGAAACCACTTTTTGGCCGAACAAGAATCCCGAAATATGCTTCGCAAGTCTCCCAGGGGGGTTGTACAAAATCCAGAAAATACGCTAAAAATTAAAACATATTATTGTTACTGCCATAAATGTATGGGATTGGGCAATGTACGGTGACTCCGTAAAATTTAAGATAGAAAAATATTGACCTAACTGGAGTTTGAACCCGCGCCACATAACGGGGATTGCAGGACCATCGTCTCTAACCGCTGGGCCACGGCATCTGTTGATAGGCTAACTCATTCCAAAATATTTATACGGAGGGAAATTCTTTAGTTGCGTTTTTTCTCTCGAACTCGGGCCCAAATGGAAGAAGGCCGTGACACTTTTTCCGCATTCTCTCTATAGTTTCAGAAAATAATTGCGTCATTTGGATCCCGAATATCAGTCACGCAATGACTCCTTGTGAGTTAAATTTTCAAAGTCCCCACCTCACTTAAGCATACCTTGGACTTCTTGGACAAAACAAAAGGCAATACATCACCTAGGGAGAAATAATGGTTTCATTTGATGTTTCAAATTTATTCCAAAATGTGCCAGTAGACATAGCCATTGATTCACTCAAACGTTGGTTCATTTCCATATATCTCGAAGATTATTTGATTCGCGAATAAATTTGACTTACTAACTTAGTAATGAACCAGAATTTCTTGGTAAACAAACGTAAATTCTATAAACAGAAATTTGGCACCGCTATGGGTAACTCCCTATCCCCGTTTTTGGCCAATATTTTTATGACTAACTTTGAAAATACTCTTAAGAGAAAACTCAATGACATCCCAACTGTCTATTTAAGATTACTGGCGGATAGGGCTGGACGACCTATCGCTGATCCGGTGTTATCTTACTTATAGAATTCACCTCGGCAAACGCCTGAGAAAAAAGGTTGTTTCGTGTTTCGGTTTTGCCCCTTGGCCTATTCATGGCTCTCGGGTCGAAATCTTCCCATTCCCTACCCCTTTTACCCATCCTTTGTTCCTTCCTATTCCCAGCAGCCTTCCGTTCCCCGGTCATGAGTGAAAGCTCGCATACCGGGTGGAGGGTGGAGCCCTGCGCGGAAGACCCGCTCATCCACTGTCTATTTAAGATACGTTGATTACATATTTGCCATTTTTGAAACTAACAAATATAACGTAGAACAGCTTGTTTGTGATTTAAACAGTTTATTTTCTTCCATTAAGTTCACACACAAGATAGACAACAAAAAACAACCCCCTTTTCTAGATCTGCCTCTGACCAGAAATTGTAACGAAATCTCTCATGACGTGTAACGCAAGACTACAGTCACCAATAATTACATTCTTCGTCATTCCTTTGTACATCAATAAACTCGCTCCTTTTCATGCTCTGGTCCACAGACTGGTTAATATTCCAATTGATAAAAGTAATTATTAAAAAGAATTAAATAACATTAAAGGCATTGTTAAACTCAACGGCTTTAAGGAGTCCATAATTGACAATATAGTTAAGAAATACAACTTTAAGAGACTCGTAAATAATTCCTCTACACTCACTAATGACGAGTCCGTCCACTTCATTAAACTTCCTTACCATCCACAAATCACTGAAGGTCAAGAAAAGACATTTAAAACGGAAACACATTTCATTTAGTAATAATAACAAACTTAAACAGTTATTGGGGAACGTGAAAGACGAGATGGACACATCCAATAAATCCGGCATATATTAAACATCTTGTTCCTCGTGTGATGTTTCTTACGTGGGGCAAACCCGCAGAAATATCGGAACTGGATCCAAGGAACACATGGCTCATTTCAAATACAACAGACACGAAAACTGTAGTATCGCTCAACACTTACTCATCACAGGACACGGTACTTAAAAAAAACCTTCAACTCAACAAACAAACACCTGAACTTTTCTTTGACGCTTATGAAAGTATGTCATCTATTACAAAAGTAAACGCTTAAATAGCTGAAATTAAATTATCCTCTCTAAATCCCTTGTGAGCAAACAAAAGCGACCACAGCAATGGATCCATATATCTATATCTACAAAATGCCCTAAAAGCCACCACAGGGGTATGTGGCAGAGGGTGAGTAGTCACAAACACGCATTATACTTTACCCTAAATTTAGCGAAACTACAACAAATTACGCAATGGAATAAATCGATAGGGCTTGTCACGAGTCGTAGTCTCACATGCATGCACTACACTACAGATATGCTCACAATGGAGTGGATCCGTTTGTATATACGTATTTAGCAACTACACAAATGGACAGAGACTCAAAACTTATGTAGAAAACATGGAGAGCGTGCTGTCAGTACTAGGTAACAGATAACAGTGCCGTGGTGGTTCTCGTCACGAAGCATTAACCTGGATTAGGGATGGGAGAAAATAATTGATTCTTCATCATAATCGATTATATGCTTCCGATTCTTTCTTATGTTAGATCGATTATGAGCGGACGATTTAATCGTTGAATCGTCATAGTTATGACTAAGCACCTATGTTTTTTGTACCACTAGTCTTTGAAGATGATACAGTGTATCGAAACTAGTCGACGATTAACGTAAATTTGTAGAAAAGCGAAGTATTTTAATTTCCTTCTATAAAATAGACTATAATTTAACTAATTGTAAGTATTAAAACTTTAAGTGAAGCTCATTAAGTTATTTTTAAGGAGCGTTTCGGGGTGAAAGGAGATGTAGTGTGGAGGTTTGAGGAGGGTGTGTCGAGATGGTTCGGACATACAGAGAGGATGAACGAAAGGAGATAGACGAAACTAGTATACAAGACGAGTGTGGATGAGATATTTGAAAGGGGTCGACATCAGCGAACGTTTATACCTACATGAGATTGAGTACGTTTTTAGCAATGGAAACATTTAAAGTACCCTAATTAAGTTAATAACAATATAGTTTATACCTATATAGTTTAAGATTAAAAAATGTTGCTCTGAAAATAAATTTCAATCGTTTTATTGTTGATATTTGGCTCTGTTGACTAATGAGTTTGCATACCACTGGGTTAGTCTGTGTTGATGGAATATGCTTTTGGATATATTGATGGAATATTGTTGGCTTCTTTGACGCCTTCTTCTTCATCACACTGTCAACGTAAATGAATTATAAGATATATCTCTTCTGTTCTTGCAGGTAAGTGCAATTAACCGCAGTACACACCTTACGCAGCCATTTTTATTCAGAATTTTTCAAATTGGTTTCTAACTGGTTAAGGTTGCTACAGACCAGATATTTTGAAGTTCCAGAACGTTTCCAGGCCAAAATTTAAATTTTCTAGTTTAAATATCCATTCTATAACACGCGAATATTTTAAAGAAAGTGTAAGAATAAGAAAAAAAATCACATTTATGAATGCATACCATATAGGGATAACAGCATTCAATATTTTCAATACTTGAAAAAAAGGTTTATTTTTTATATTTATTAATCATAAATCCAAATCTAATCAATGGGTACTGAGCACTAAGGGGGCGAGGGAGTGTATCCCAGGGTGGGGTGAAGCGAATATATAGCCTCTCTCCCACCAAGATCGTCATGCGTGATGAAAAGCCATATCCTCCTATAGGTGCTCCTGGGTCACGCTGAACATGACGGATCTAGACCTGGCGGTCGAAAATATGCTCCGATCATCACTGTGCGTCCCTATGCCAAGGATGACCACATCCGCGGGGCGGAGGGTTAGAAGTCGCTAACAGGTGAAACTCCGGAGACCAGGCGAAATCCGTTTTTATTTTAGCCTTACCCATGTATGCGGGGCTCTGCTTGGGTGGACCTTTATTTCCCTAGCTGCTCGTTGGGACCATATGGAACCAAAACAAACTCCTCAAAGAAGGGCCCCATGAGGGGACCCTCACCTCTTGACCCTTTAGGTCCACACTCCTCTTCTGTGAAAACCCCGGCAGGCCCCTCCCATGGAGCCTCCATACCTACACCTTCGGAAGGCCCTGGATTGGGGCCCTCCGTACACCCTACACTGGCTGGCCCTATTGCAGGTAAAGCCAGATTCCTTAAACCCCTCCCTGAATCCGGAGAGGAGTCTTCATTTTTCTGGAAGTTCGACTTCCACGCTAAAGGAGGCGTCGGGCCGTGTATTCCCCAAAAAAGGGGAGGAAAACGATTCAGATGCCTCCAACAACACTGTGGGGAGCATGGCATCTAAGATGCTAAGTCTCTCCACTCTCTCCAGCAGTAGCGGGGCAGCCAAGAAAAGGAAGAGAAGGGAGATGAAGCGAGCCCTAGCTGCTGGAGGTAACAGAGGACCCCCCGTCTGTGGCTCAAAGAGGTCACTCACCAAGCCCTGACGGAGGCGAAGAGGAAGCTGTTCCGAATAGACCTAGTAAGAGGTCTAGGACATCTGGGGACACACCCAAGGCCTTAGAACTTAAGAAGGCCAAAACCTCCAAGGCCGGCCGCTCTTATGCGGAGATGGCTAATGATGGCAAAAAAAATGTCCATCATCCCCGTAGATTACCCTGAGAAAACTATGTCACAGGGTTGGTACGAGATGATGGACAATAGGCTCACTGAGTCCTGGGATGCCATTCCACAGGGGCCGGACGTGCCCATCCTGGAGGGGAAACGTCTGCTGAACGGGGCAATGGAAATTCAGTGTGCCAACGCCAAGTCAGCTGACTGGGTAAAAGGCATGTCAGATTACCTGGGGGTGATTGAGGGAGTCTCCTTCCGAGTAGTGGACGCGGACTCTCTCATTCAAATGCGGCGGCTCAGGATCTGGGTCCCAGGACAAACGCGTGTGAGTACCGGGGACCTATTCAGCCGGATCATCAAGGTGAATCCGGGCCTAACAACAGATCTGTGGAGGGTGTACGAGCGAAGTGAGGCCGAAAAGGGCACTCACTTTGTTCTAGGTGTGGACGAGCCCTCTGCAGAGAAGATCTCGGGCACAGATTTCATTAAATCAGTCGGTCTCCAAAGGGCCGACTATAAGCTTCTGGGGAAGGCGGAGCTGAAAATGGACCCAGCTGATGGGTCAAGTAAGCCCGAAGCTGCGCCACGACCAGAAGATCAGCTGCAGGAGGGGAGGACTGACGATGGCGGAGCTGCCCTTCTTGCAGATTAATCTGCAGCATTGCATAGCTGCCTCGGGAGTTCCACAGAAGAAACACTCTCAAGGTAAGTCAAAAGCGGCCCTGAATCTGGAACCCTGGGTCCACAAGGGAAAAATTAGAGGACTAGGTATGACAGGAAGCAAACTTTTTCTGTGCCTCGGCTGAAACACCTAGGTCTTGCATATATGTGAAAGGGGTACATTCTAGGCTCCTACCCCAATTTTGCTCTAGAGACCTCACTGTCGTTGTGTTATCTCTTAGAGATCAGGAGAGATGGAGGGAGGTGGTGGTTTGCTCCGCATGCCTCCCATACGACTCGCCAGAACCTCCACCTTCTTTGGAACTTGAGGGACTGCTCAGAGAATGTCATTTTGGGAATTGGGAACTGCTGGATGGATGCGATGCTAACTCCCATCACACTGCGTGGGGGAGTTCCCATGTAAACTCTAGGGACAGATCCCTTTTGGACTTCCTAATGACCACTGAGCTGTTTGTACTCAACAAAGGATCACGACCGACCTTCATGAACAGAGCTAGGCAGGAAGTGATAGAAATCACACTATGCTCCAAAAAATTAGTGCATAGGATTAATAGATGGAAGGTATCTGACGAGATATCTCTGTCTGACCACCGGTACATCCAATTTACTATCACGGAGGGTGAAAACCCGACAGTAGCATATATGAAACCCAAATCAACTAACTGGCAGTCGTATAGAAAAGAACTTGAATGGGGAATCTCAAAGAGCCCTTCATTCAAGTTTCACAGAGAGGAAGAGATTGAGGCATCCGTTGTGTTTCTACAGGAAGCCATCATCTCAGCCTACGAAAAAAGCTGCCCCCTTAAAATCAGGAAGGGAAAACAGAATCTTCCTTGGTGGGAGGCCGAAATTGAAAGGCTCCGGAAATTAACCAGAAGATTTTTTAATAAAGCTCAACGCACTAAAAAGCCAGAACACTGGGCCCTTTACATGGAGGCCAAGCGCAGGTACAAAACGACAATAAAACGTTCCAAAAGAGAGGCATTTAGGATGTTTTGCAAGAATGTAGGAGTTTCTGAGACCGCAAGACTCCATAAAATCCTCTCCAAGGACCCTGGAGCCGAAGTGGGGACTCTTTTGCTTCCCTCGGGAGACACCACTTCGGACCAGGAAGCATTAAAACTTCTGTTAGAGACACACTTCCCTGGCTTGAAAAAAGAACATGAGATGCTCTCTAGGAGTCCTCCCACTCATCCGGTCAGGATGGACTGGAGACTGGCCTCCAGCATCATTACTTATTAAGCACCTGACTGAGCCTTGTCCAGCTTTGCTCCATACAAATTTGCAGGGGTGGATGGGGTGTTTCTTGCCCTCCTTCAAGAGGGAAGAGAGCAACTACTGCTTTCTCTGCTACGAATATTCCGATCCTGCCTGGCACATGGATATGTTCCAAAAGCATGGCGGCCGACCAAAGTAGTGTTCATTCCTAAACCTGGAAAGACAGACTAAACTAAAACTAATTCTTTCAGAGGAATTAGCCTAATGTCCTTTTTCTTAAAGACTCTAGAGAAGATAATCGGCAGATACATCAGAGTTGGGCCTCTTAAGGAGCATCCTTTGCATCTTAACCAACACGCTTACCAGAAGGGCAAGTCAGTGGACTCCGCTCCTCATGGTCTGGTTTCCCTTATAGAGAGCGCTCATGACCATGGGATATACAGTATGGGAGCATTTCTGGATATTGCGGGGGCATTTAACAATACCACCTTCGATCAGATCTGCTGGGCAGCTGAGAGTCACGGAGTCCACCCTCACATTGTGAGATGGATTAGGTGCATGCTGGCTCAGCGCACGCCACAGGGGGTGCTCAATGAGGGTAGCAGTGTCCAGGGGCTGCCCCAGGGAAGGGTTCTATCCCCTCTTCTTTGGAATTTGGTGGTCAACAGCCTCATCACACAGCTGAACAATGTTGGCCTCTACACACAAGGGTATGCTGATGATCTAGCTATACTCATTAGTAGGAAGTATGTGGACACCGTTTCCGGACTCATGCAGAAGGCCCTGGACATGACTCAGGACTGGTGCCAGAGCACAGGGCTAACGGTGAATCCGGACAAGACTGTTCTGATACTTTTCTCAAAAAAAGAGGTAAAGGGAGGGGCTTACCCTTCCCATTTTACATGGAAAGACCCTCAGGCTCTCATCACCAGTGAAATATCTGGGAAAAATCTTGTACTCTAAGCTAATCTGGAAAGAGCACTTAGATTCGAGAACAAAAAAAGCCTTTGCAACCCTTCGGACATGCTGTCGAGCCTTTAGAAAAACCTGGGGACTCAAACCCAAAGTGTTACACTGGCTCTATACAGCAGTAGTCAGACCCAGTCTTACATCCTGCTCAATAGTATGGTGGAAGAGAGCCCGGCAATCCGGTGCTATAAATGAACCCAACCACATTCAGAGAATGGCCTGTTTAGGCATCACGGGAGCCATGCGAACTGCTCCAACTCTGGCCCTGGAAACTCTTCTTGAACTCTTTCCCATTCATGTGGTGGTGGAGAGTCAAGCCAGGGCCACAGCTTATCGCCTAAACTACACAGGCCAGTGGAATGGCAAGGGAAATCTCTCTGGCCATAGACAGATATGGACCTAGATGGGCAGGTCCAGCCCAATCTTTCAGATGGGCAGCAACCGCATGTCGGCAAGGTTCTATTGTAAGTATCCTCCTTTCAAAACAGTTTTCCCCTATAGGGAACAGAGGGGGAGAGAGGGGGGAAACATCTCCACATCGGAGCCTCTCTGTGGTATACAGATGGCTCCAGAAGCGACAATAAAACAGGGGCAGGCGTCTACAGAGGTAGCCCTTCAAGATCGTATCACTTCTCATTAGGGAAATACGCCAGTGTTCCAGGCTGAAATCTTTGCGATTCTGACCTGTGCCTATATTATTAAGGATCGAGCCCTCAAAAAAGGACCAATCCACATATTCACCGACAGTCAAGCAGCGATTAAGGCGCTTAACTCACCTTGGTGTACATCACGCCTACTACAAGAGTGTCGAGAGGCACTATCGGATATAGCTTGGTACTGTAGAATCAAGCTTTTCTGGGTACCTGGACACAAAGGCATACTCGGAAATGAAAAGGCGGACGAGCTCGCCAAAGCTGGCGCAAGTCAAAATCCATCTGGCCCCGAACCAGTTCTACCAATAACCTCTGCCTTTGGGAGAGCAGAGATCAGAGAATGGACATCTGGCAGACACTCTGAGATCTGGAACTCCTTACAATGACTAAGACAAGCTAGGCTTCACATTGCGGGACCTAAGCCTAGCATGACTAGAAAACTTCTATCCCTGGATAGAAGCCAACTTAGAACAATAGTTGGACTGTTGAGAGGGTACTATCGTGTCAATAGGCACCTCAATCTCCTGGGACTGATTAACTCACCACGTTGTCGATGGAGCGAAGAAGAGGATGAAACCACATCTCATATTCTCTGCGATTGCCCTGTAATCTCCAGGACTCGCGTGAGACACCTTGGGGCTGCACACATGGACCCCAAGGAAATCAGGGAAATCCCCATCAGAGATATTTGGCCTTTAGCAAGGCCATAGGACTCGGGTGATGTCAAATCTTGCGGATGGCACAATGGACCGTTAGGTCTAAGTGCCCCAGGACTCCATCTTTAGGGGTTCTGCCGCAAATTTAATCTAAATGAGCACTAATCCTAATCCTCGGCTGTCGGCATACCCACCAATCGTTGAATTGGTGACTATTCAGTGAAAGTGTGTTTTCGCATGTTCTCTCTAGCTTTGACTGAAACTTAAAGGAAATGAAAACCATATTCTTAAATTTGCATCTCCTCTGTCTTTACCCCTATGATTTAAAAATCGTAACATTTCTGGTTATCTAAGGACTCTATAATCCCACGAACAATGTTGTTTACGTATAAATCTTTTAAAAAGATTTTTCATGAAGGTAGTTATTGTAATTTTTATGTGAAAAATTAATAATGTATCTATTAAGATTATGCAGAAATGCTTTATTTATAATGCCCATCGGCATTATGTTCTCGATCGCATTTCAAAGTCTGCGCGGCCCGGGGTAAAACTTCCAATCGTATCGGCCACTATACCAACGGCGCATGCTGGATACTTGGTGGAACTTTTCTAATTTTGATTCACGGATTTTACTTCAGATAACTCCCTGTTATAGGGCCGTTTATTGTACTGTTTAGATCCACACAGCTGGTTTCAAAGCTATGTAAGACTGAAAATTCTGAAAACGGAAAGTAAAGGTTGTGCGTAGACATTTGGATGTAGGTGATATTTAGTGGTCAGAAGTAGAAAACTTTTGATGAGGAATAAACCGAATCAGGGGGTAGGAATTATGCTTGAAAAGAGCACTACTGTGCATATTTAAAGATTGCTCCAGTGTGAAACAGGATAGACATCGCTAAGATAGCAACTTATCTGACAACCACAGTAGGTGTACAAGTCTGCATAATTATAATGGAGTACAAAGAAATCGATTTAGTTTGAGAAAACTATCATGGAAATTAAAATATTGTGAAATAGGAAGGTAACTGAATATATCTTGAACACTGGAATACCATTATCACACTCTGCCAAGAAAGAAGAACTAAGGTTAAATACGGTTTCGGACAATAAAATGAATGAAGACAACCGCTCTTAGAATAGCAAACAAATTAGTAGAAGGTGCTCATAAATTATCCCCTAGGAATATATAAATGGAAGAATACACAATTGGACCTATTAGTGGATTGATCAATCAATTAACGAAGAGACTTTGAGAAGAGTCGGAAATGATTTCAATCACATAAGAACTCGAAAGAAAGGAGGGTCAACCTGATTTTGAATACATTTCGTAAGTTGAGTAAGACTTCGAAAGATATACATGGAGCAAATATTGAATGATTAGGAAACAAAGAAATTAGTAAAGGTGAAGAGGCTAGCTGATAGAAGCATTGAGCAGAAGGCTGTTTCAAACCGACCACAGGGTTGATGACCAGCAATGATGATATAGGCATGATTGAAATTCAACAGGAACTAGGTGAGTTCGTGTAATAGCACAAATAGAAAATATATTTCACTGAGAATGATACATATTATGAGGCATGTGCAAAAACAACTTAAATCCTACTACCTGTATTCATTTGACCTTTTTCCGAAAGTAACGAATTTCCATACAATTTATTCATTAACAATTTCCTTTGTACCTTGGCATCTGAATGAAAACTCTTTGTCACAGAGCAAAGTATGGACTATAAAAATAAATGTTTCCTCACACATTCGCGTCTTATTACTCCCACAAAAAGGGATCACATATTCTGTTGCTAATTCCTTTTGATTTCACTGACGCATGTTGGAGGTTATTAAGACTGGGAGACAAGTAAAGAATTACCAGTAGATTCACAATCTGAGGAGAAACAAAAATTCTATAATCCTCAGCAGGAGTGCACAAAATAGGACCTGGAATTTAATTTTAGTTGCATATAATTATTGATAAAAACATATTTTTGCTTCTTTAATTTCTTTATTTTAAACCTGCTTTAATTATTTTCTTCGCTGTTACTTTTATGCAATGGAGTAATCCCCTGTGGTACAGAACCCCTGCTCTGCAGCAACCAGAAGGCGGAATGGAGAAGGGTGACTTCAGCCACTGGATTGCAGCCAAGAAGACCCAGAAATCCTCCGCTTAGGGGTCTAGTCTTATCTGCTTTAATTCTCTTCTTCGCTGTTAATTTTATGCAATGGATTTTGGCTAACAAAATTGAGAGAGCGTCTTTGCAAGAAACCCTTATTCGCATGTGTCGGTGATACGAAAACCCCAATATTGCCTACATATATCAAAATATTGACATTTGGCAAACCATCAATTACAATATGCGTGCTAAATTGTGAAATACGGTTGGTCTAGGAGAGAATGTAACTATAAACATGCATAAAGTCCTTGACACTGTTTCTAGATTAAGACAATATCTATAGGATAATGCGTTTATTAGGCTTATAAAACAAATTTTTCCTGCCGGTTGCTCTCGTGAAACTGTCGTGGAAATATTGAAGCACATCCGAAAGTGTATTATTTAAAAGATGTGAACAAATATAAACGTTTAAATAAAAAGTCTTGAATATAAATGGGAAAAACATTATATAGACAATCATTTAACGTGAATACTAAAGACAACAGAATGGAAAATGCACGATTGAAATTGTAATTATTAAATAAATTTACCTCAATTCGTTGATATGCATTAAGTGGTGAAGGCATCTTGTACATAGACTTTAATTGTACGTACAAGAAGCTCATAATGTGAGAAAAAGTATTACATGGATGAACGTGCAACACTGTTGTAAATAATTGTACAAAAATATTTTAACACTGAAATTGCTACAATAATTTTTATTAATTCACACCAGCAATAGTTCTTAATTTAACAATTAAAACCACATTTCAAGTAAAAACTAGTATCAAAGTCAAATAATGAAAATTAATGGAATGGAAATATGTATCGGAACTAGCCTTACAACCAATGCAGCGATGTAAATAAATGTATTATCATCAACTCGACTCCCAATATGTTTAACGGTATAAAAATAAAACAGCAAAAACGTTCGTAGGACACCAAATTCGCCACTAGAACTTAAGCACTTGCTGATAAATATACCTGAGAATTAGAAACATTTGCGAGCTTTGTAATCAATAATTCACATCCTACATTATAAGAAACACCTGGTTCAAGTGATTGAGGAAATGATAGCGATACATATAAATACTTTCGGAACATAATTTACATCAATGAAAAACTAAATTGACAAAAATCTCTAATGAATACATTATATCACTTGCGAGATTTCGAAATAACAGTAAATATGGCATTGAATAAAAAATGTAAATTTACAAATACAAAAGTGAGTCTTTTAGTAAACAAAGGTACCTAAACTATAAGATAATTAATAAATCTATACATTTTTCCTATTAAGTTGTCATTAGAATAAAAACATTTAAATGACACCATGTAAATACAGGGAGGTCTTTAATGATAACAAAAGTTGAAACAAATAAAAAAACAAATAAACCGTGAGCATATAGTTTGAAAAATTCAAAACCTAACTCTACATTATCAAAAGAACTTAATAGACTACTTTACTACGATAACATATTGCTGTAAAATGTGTAAAATACATATTTATATTTCGTATTAGTGGGTCTCAGAACGAAAGAAAGAAGATGAATGCCATCAAACGAAGAAGCGGGCCACAAAGATCTCCATTACAGCAGGCGAGATAATCCCTAACACGTGAAGCTGATGTACTCGCAGGAATATTCATACCTAAAAAGAAAAAAAATGACGTGTCTAATTAAAATGAACTTTAAATTTTAACTTGGTTTAAGCCAGTGTTTCAATGCTCAATTTATAAAACATTTTTCATTGAAATATTTCATTCACACATATTCTCTACTAAAGTGGACAGATAACTGGAGAAAGTAAGAGAAACCGGCCCCGAAAGAAAATGTGATGAGTCACAGAGGAGAAATGTAGAAGTAGCAGAAGAGGACCAAGTGGGCAAGAGTGCCGAAACAAAGAAGCCGTGGAATATGACGACGACTTGAATAATATAGAATAAAATACAAATAATCAGAAATGTAGGAGGTGCAATCATTTAAAAAAAGCTTAGAAACCAAGATATTCGAAAAGACAAGAATATAAGGAAGGGGAAAACCTGTTGAATATGTTAATTAAGAGACACTTCGATGAGAGACAAGCATCTGCGATGTGAATGGGAATCTAAAGATGGAGAGCGAATAACAGAGGGAAACGACGGATGTAAAACATCGAAGAACTGCAAAGGGCCAATGGCACTGGAATCAGAGCTGATGAAAGACGAGAGTGAAGTCGTCGAGGCAGACCGGGGTTAAGATTTACTAAAAAACTAATTCAACAGAGCAGAAAAGTATCTAAAGAATAGCTATGTAACTAGCAAAGACAACAAAGCGAAGAAATGTTTAAGGCGAACGGAAGTAATTCCTGGAAAAATCAGTACGAAATTATGAAAGATAAATATATAGCGACAGACTACCGGAGAATTTAAATTTATTGTCAAACCGAAAAAGACAGAGACTGAGAAATTTGAGCAGCACATAATCTTGAGTTTGATGATGCCTGCGTGAAAAATAAATTATTTGAATAATAGACCGATGGATGTAAGAGAAAAGTAATGACAATCTCTTGGAAAACAATCATGGGTTCTGAAAGAACAGAAGACTATGGAAATTGTACAATACTTAAGAGAGAATAGATTTCGAAAGAATCATTAAACAACGTAAGGCGGAACAATATGTTCGGGCTGATGATGAAATAATTTGGATTAGAGTAAAAGGGCAGAACAATTATCTACGAAATGTTCAAGAAGCAAGGTGACACAATGCGAATGGGAGACGGAAGAGATGAAAAAGTCAAAATAACACATTGAAAAAAAAAAGTGAAATTACCTCTCACGAGGAGTTTGCTTGGAGGAGGTGTTAGGAGTAGCACAAGAATTCGGAGTGTACGGGATAAAGATTAACGGTAAAGAAATAAAAATGCTCTACTTAGCAGACCAAATCGTTGTCACAGAGAGATATAGTGATGATAATGAAAGTCCGATAATTTTATCGACCATATTGTCAAGAACATAACAAAAACTTTACGATGATGAATACTAATCCTAATTTACGGAAGAGAGAAACTGAATTTTGATACCACTATAAGTGGAGAGAAATGCAGCGCAGAGAATTTATCTTAAAGGCGTTACGTCCGTTTTCATGTATGTAGTAATATGATATTCTGCCATTGACGGGAGACCATCATAAGGGTTGTTATGAAGCGGAAATAGCACGTTTTAGCCAATTTGAGTATCATGATGAAGTATTCTACAAATTGAAACATTTCCCTCCTGATGAGAAGATATTACAACCGTCGGAATTAAAGTCTTCCATTTTTTTGCTGAAATAAAGAAAATAATTCCTAAATTTTCCTAATGCGCCGTCAACAAATTATCTAAATGCATACTCCTTCCAACGTTGAAGGCCATTCACTTTGTAAAACGGAAAATACGACATTTAAGAATTTCAGTAACGCCTGACTTCGGGGGATCTACATCTACATATTACCCTGCGAGCCACCTCTAGGGTGTTTGGCAGGGGGTGACAAGACACCAAAATGCAGCATGCGAGCGGACCGCCCCATGCACACCGCACGGTCATGAATATTAAGGATACTAACCAATTCCATCATTAACTAAAAACCATCATGCAGCATGCAAGAGAATCCCCAAATGCACGCCACACATGTACGATGACACATAATATTATACATGCTACTTAAGAGGGCAATCTGCCTATGAAGCTAGAACATGCAAAACATTCTGTTAGAAATACCATAAGACTCCGTAAACATGATTTAAGAAATACATAAGTTAGTAAGCTACACTACCAGTCAACTAATCTTTTTCTAAGTCCTTACACAGCCGTTATAGTCGCTTATCGCTCGCGGAAACAACGACATTTTAAATCTATCTGTTCTAGAATCTATCTCTCTTATTTTATTTTTATGATCTAATCTACCATAATACGTTGGCGGTCGTAAAATATGATCAACTTCGTCGGAAAATAAACTACTCTTGAATTTACATAATAGATTTAGTCTTCTTTTCCATCTACCGTTTGACAGTTATTCCCATCCGAGTTGTTCTAAGAGGTCAGTAACACTAACAAGACTATCGCTCGGCTTTTCACGTACCTGGCTGCTCTTCTCTGTACACGTTCTAACTCTGCTTTTAAGCCTGTTTCACGAGGATCCCAAACACTGGAAGCATATTTTAAATGGGGTCTAACGAGGGAGAAGTAGCTTATTTCTCTCACTTTGTCGTCGCACTTGCCTAGAATTCTTTTAACAAATCCCAATTTACGATTAGCTTGACCTGTTATTTCCCGAATATGTTTCTTCCACGATATATCATTATTGAGCCTAACTCCGAGATATTTCACGGATTCTACCGTCTCTAATTGGGTATTCTGAATGAAATAGCTCTGTTGTGGGGAGTTATTTTTCGCCCAGAATTTCATTACTACGCATTTTTTCAAATTTAACTCTAGATGCCACGCATCGCACCATGCTTGGATTTCAGTAAGGTCGTTCGTTAGTTTATCCTTATCTTCACTGCTACGGGTTTCCCTGTATACTACAGCGTCGTCTGCAAATAATCGAAGTTTACTGTCTATTATTTCACCAATATCGTTGATATAGAGTAGGAAGAGGAGTGGGCCTATGACACTACCCTGAGGGACGCCAGAAGTGACTCTAACTTCGTTGGAGGCTACGCCGTCTTATACTACTCTTTGCACGCGATCGCTCAAAAGTTCTCTGATCCAGGAAATTACATCATCGTCTAGGCCGTATGATTTTAGTTTTACTAATAACTTTCCGTGGGGCACTTTATCAAATACTTTTTTGAAATCAAGAAAAATCGAGTCCACTGGAATGTTGTCTTCTCCGGAGAATAAAATATCGTGGGCAAACAGCGCTGAGTTTCGCATGATCTACCTTTCCTGAATCCGTGTTGAGTTCTCATTAACAAGTTTTGCGTGTCAAGGTGTTTCATTACTGAGCTGACAACAATGTGTTCAAGGATTTTGCATGAAATGGACGTTAAAGATATGTCTGTAACTACATGGCTGTTCCTTGTCTCAACTTTTGAACATGGGCGTTACATTGGCAATTTTCCAGTCATTTGGTACTCCGTGTTGCTTTATGGATTTTGTGAATATTAGCCGCAAGTAGGGGGCAATTTCTGACGCTAGTTCTTTATACACGCGAGAAGGGATTTCTTCTGGACCAGGTGACTTATTTGGACAGCAATTTCAATAAAATTTCTATTCCGCGAGCACTAATATCAAGGGGAGGCATCTTTCGTATGCAGTGATTATCAACCGCCACGGATGAATTCTCAGATGACTCGGTGAACACGCTCTTGAAGTAGGAATTTAATAAATTGGCTTTATCGGAACTGTTTGTTAACACATCTCCATTATCGTTTCTTAGCGAACAAACGGTAGATCCATTACCTGGAACTTCCCTAAATTAAGACCAAAATGCTTTTGGGTCATTCCGTAACTGCTCTACAAGTGTTTTCCTTTTAATATTCGTGAATGCATTCCTGAACGCTTCCTTTGTAGCGGCTTTAGACAAGTTATATTTATTAATTATTAACTCTCGATCACTAGGAGATACATCATGAATGATTTTTTCATCTTAGCATGGCACGCTCTCTGTCGCCTTAACGATATTCTGACTTCCGCGTCATATTATCTCGGTTCGCTACCTTCTTTTTTTATTTTACTAGGGATATATATTTTGATTCCTGAATTTATGAGCGAAAGAAAAGCTTTCCAAGTCTCTTCTATATTTAACTCCATTACTGATTTTTGAAACACGGGAAAAGCATTTATCAGATTACTCTTGAACCCATCAAAATCAGCTCTTTCATATATGAAAACTTTTCGTTCTCGTTTAAAACTTTTTGCGATATTTAAAGAAAATTTAGCTGTTGCTGCCCTTTAATCACTGATTCCCTCGACAGTGCTCACATTTATTACCTGATGTGGTATATTTGCCGCTAACAAATCAAGAATATTTTCTCCTCTGTTAGGAGCGGAAGCTATTTGAAACAATGCGTTTGATGAAAAAGCGAGCAGTAACGCCTCGAAAATGACTCTACCTCTCCCACCGGGTATGAAGCTATAGGTCTTCCAATCTATAGAAGGTAAGTTGAAATCTCCGCCTAATATCAGATATTTATCAGGATATTTGGATACTTTGCTGTTTATTTGGGTTTTAAAATCCAAAATTGATGTTATATATGTGTTTGGTGGTCTATAGTACGAGCATACAAATATAGTTTTCGATTTAGGACATTTAATTGAACACCGCACAGATTCAACCCTGGTTTCCGGTAAGGTTTCCGCTTGGCTGACGATTGAATTCTTTACAGCTACAAATACTACGCCTCCAGCTCGGTTAACTCTATCTTTCCTATAAACGGTGAAAGATTTTGGGAAGACTTCACTGTCTGAATCATCATCTGTAAGCCAACTTTCTGTTCCTATAATGATGTTACACTTCGTACTATGAATTAAATGGTGGAATTCAGGAATCTTATTTCTTAAACTACGGCAATTAATTACTGTCACGACTATTACTTCATCACTCATATTATTTCAATTTGGGAGTATTTTCGATTCGCTCTTTTCGATTTATTTATTTTTAGGCCCTGTATTCCTACTTCCGGGCACTGCAGAATTTTTTATCTCACTGTATAAATGACTTGAATCTACTGACCTCTGATTTCCCGTTTTTGTCTCACCAATTGACCTACTACCTTTCCTTCCTTTGAAATTATGACGCAGCTGACGTTTCCCATGCTTAAAGGTACTAAATGTTTTATTGGAAATTAGTGATGCTGAGCCTGACACGCTGCTTTTTCTTTCTATTAATCTTAAGATTTCTGGAGAAACTTTTGTTACTAAAAACTTTAGAATTTATTACTTTATTTATCGACCCATTATAAGCACTACACTCCGGCCTACTCTCTACTCTAAAAAAGACCTACAGTGCTCAAATATACTACTCGCTACACATCCAGCTGACTCGGCCGTGTAGTGGACTCCCGAACGGTTCAGAGGGGTCCGACACG
This sequence comes from Pyrrhosoma nymphula, assembly GCA_963573305.1. Taxonomy (NCBI): domain Eukaryota; kingdom Metazoa; phylum Arthropoda; class Insecta; order Odonata; family Coenagrionidae; genus Pyrrhosoma; species Pyrrhosoma nymphula. The sequence continues at coordinate 23,279,306 of OY754340.1, read as the reverse complement.
ATCGGATTGACGGCCTAAGGTCCACGAAGGAGGCTCCGATGTCCGTGCAGCAACGACGCAGCCTCTGGTTTATGCCTTCCACTCAGCTCCAAACCAGAGAACCACGATCGATCCTCGGGACAAGACTACAAACCGCAAGCGACAAGCCAACCCCCTCGGCACCACTTATCCGTTTCACTTCGGAGTCCAATTCCCTGAATGAATGTAGGATCTCCTCGGATCCGCGGTCCATGGCGTCGTTGATGCCAACATGTGCCACGACCTGTAATCTAGAGCACTTCGTGCCCCGTACCGCCGCACCAACCGCCTCCGTCACCTGCGGAACACCGCCACTAGGGATGCACCATGATGTCACACGGTTGCTTACACCCTCGCGGTCTTCCCTTTCTCGTAATGGGACCATCACACGGAGGACATTACTACTCCCTATCACTACAATCCCCCATTTCCACTCTGACGACTCTTATGCTATGGGATATGCTTTCAGGGACCAGAGAATAATAAAAATAAATAAAAAACATAGGATTATATCGAATCAATAGGCATAAAAAATTAGATATACATATTTCATATTCGTCATAGAGTTCAGACGCCGTATCTCGAAACCTGATATTTTTAGACCAAAATCATATTTCCAGGACTTGCCATGAGCAAACTATGAGCAGGAGAAATAACATAAAAATAATACACGGTAGGAAATGTTATAAATTACAGAAAATGACCTCTTTGAAGCTTCACCTACCCTTGGGAAAAAATATTTGTTTAACAAGGGATAAAAACATGGTAAGTGCCAAATTCGCCATTTTTATTTATACTCTGAAAACATGCAAAATGTGCATTTTTCGGTAATTATCTTCTAAATTAATTATAAGTTGAAGATTAGTGCCAAATTTCAACTTCCAAGGCCACACAGAAGTTGGAAAGAATGTGTGTATGCAACTGAGTGAGTACATGTGTAGGTGTATATTAAATAATAGCGCCTATCATACTCTACTGAAAGAAATAAAAATATTAAGATAGGTCATCGATTCTAAATAAAAATAAAAATTATAAAAAAAGAAAATTCAATTAAGAAATTTCTTAAGTGAGAAAAGGATATATTGAGTGAAATGTTGGAAATAGATTTCCGGTTGGGGTCGAGACTCACCCTCGCCTTGTTGAGGAGTGTCGTCATCACGTGCTCCTCGTAGAATTTCAAGAGGGATGGAACTTGATCTCGCAGCAAAGACGACCCCTTCCTCGATCCATATCGAGCGATAATCCAAGGGACGACAGAGGGGAGAACTATTTCCTTCCCAAATTGTGTCTCCATATCCATTGCCCATATGATGAAATTATGTAATTCCTCTCCCCTCTTCCTCTTCTCCTCTTCCGCCTCCTCGAGTGCTCTTCTGAACTCTCGCTCGTAGAGTCCGTCTCCTCGTTCGTAAGCCTTTCCTTCATTATGGAATGCTAAGTATAAGGAAATTTGTACCAAGGCCACTGCAAACATACCAAGGATCTCTTCCACCGTCCAACCCTCATCCACCTTCCCTCCGAGATACACCCTCATCTCGGAGAAGTCGGCGAATGATCTCCATTCATACCCACTCCACTCAACTCCATCATGATCTGTGACATTTGCCTTCATGTTTCCGATGTCATGTGAGTCACAGTCAACCATTACACTAACGAAAGACTGACTCCTCAAAAACAATAGCACGCATGACGTCATCTCACTCACATCATATAATTTCTCGTACAGACTCAGGACGTGAAGCATATTCCCCTCGTCACTGTTCCGAATGATTGTCCTTCCCATCATGCCCTCCACGCACACCCTTCTAATGTCCATTATGGGGAGATTAGAACCGAGAACACCAATTCCTGCGTCAAAGGTGTTGCTTGCCATGACGAAAAGAAAGAGCGCTAACCTAAAAAAAACGGGAAAAAATATTCAAATGCTACATACATGCTTTCGTAAGTAACATGTATTAAATCACTTTTAGTTAAAATAATATATCAACTGTAAAATCTGACGCAATGAATATAGTTACAGGCAATACGGAATATGTACCTAAAAGTGTGTTTGTATGTCCATAATAACAAATATCTAATACTAGCATAGCCCGGCATGCGTTACAATGCCCCTTCTTCATTCTAAGCAGGTATACATAAACAAAGCAGACATGTAAAAAATAAAAGAATTTCAACGATTTTTTTGTATTAAATTACGCTTGAAAAAATGTATTAGACTGCTTTGGGATTCACATTATTTTTGGTCCTACCGCCCTCTGCAAAAATAAATAAATATTTTGGCTGTCCCACACGTGAGCATGTGAAAAGCATGGATTTCCAGATTTAACCCTTTCGCGCCGAAGCCTTGTGGAGGGAAAATCTTCCACGTTACGAGCCCCTTGAAAAATTTCTGCACTCCCCTGTACGAAGCTCTCTCGCGTCGATGGAAGGCAGGGGTCCGATCCCTTACCGTTTTGTGACCCAACTCAGCGGGACGCCCATCCCTTTTCTCGGCTGCTGTCCCAGACCCAAGGAGGATTAAAGACACCTTCACAGCGCGATTCCACGGTCATCTGACTGAAAATGCAGTGTTTTATATAAACATATATTTGTTGCTTGCATCGATATTTTTAGATTAAAAATAAATTCCTTGTTTTTTTCTGAGCGTGCAGAAATTTTAAACGGAGTTCTAATGTTCATATTGACGGATTGCCGACGGTCGATTGCCGTTCTGTAACTCCGTTGATATTAACGCTAGAATTTCGTTTAAAATTTCCATGTGGTAAGCAAAAAAAGAAGAATTCATTTCCAACTTTAGATTTCTAAAGTAAGCAACAAATAATTTTTTAGAAAAAACACTGCAAAAAGCTATAGTTGACCGCGTGAGAGGATAGGAAAGGGTCGATCCGGGCGGCCGAGGAAGGCCCTGGGCTCGAGCTAAGTTGGGACCAGAGGGGCGACCACTTACCTGGGTCTATTGTTTCCGCGGCGGTCACTTTCCTCCACCCCGCGCCGCATATACGCGGCATTCGTTCATTTGCGTCGGAAAATTGACGCCGCATATATGAGGCTTTCGCTCGTTTGCGAAGAAAATCCTCGCCGCATATGCGCGGCATTCGGCGCGAATGGGTTAATTCACATACTTAAAGCGATTGACCTTTTTCCTTCTTGATGGTCATCGAGAAGGCAAGGCGAACGGGGAACTCTAGTCGTTTAAACACAATTAACAAACAAGTCTCTTGATCTGGCCTTATAAGGCTGAAGAAGTGAATAGCCATTCATGGAATCGCTATTGAAATAAAATTCACGCCTGGTAGCCAAGGAAATTTCTATTGTTGAAAAGGAAAAAAATATGTATTTCGAGAAAAAAACCCAGTACTTATAACAAAAAAAATATAAAACGCGTATCAAAGAAATGAAGGAAGGTATTAAATACTTCATTTTTATACGATCTGTGATAAAAATTCACTTCAATTATATACAAAATGGAGTTCAATAGCACGAAAGAGCGGAGCACCATGAAAAATCGGCCAATGGCCAGGAGAAACGTCTTTGACAGTCAACTGGAAGGAAAAGTGAACATTAACACGAACATGCAATACTCACCCTAAGGTAGGTAAAACAACTGAAACTAGTCCTAGTCCATTTTTTGTCGAGAGCTCAAACAAAGAAAATATTTCCCTTTCGTTGAGAATAACTCGTAAATTATCAAAATTAAAACATCCTAAGTTTTCGCATGCCATAAAGGACACATTCTTCTGAGAAAAATATCAAAATTAGACTGTGTGTGGAATAAGTGTCAATGAAACAATAGCATTGCCTTTATTAATGTCAACAACACTCGAAAAATCGCTTAGTCAGCACTCACCGACGAAAAATTCCACGGCCACTTCCGGTCTCCCTGGCGGTTTTGCGGTGAGTGAGAGTGTTCAATAGAGCATTTGTCGGGCATTTTCCGAGCGTTCCGGCGATTTTCGAACGTCGGTTGAGCAATGCAAATGCCTTGTGGGCGCTTTCTGAAGTAAACGCCTTCTGAACGCTTTTATAATGCTCTTCTAGGCGTACCTTCGGCATTTAGAAGCACTCGCCAAATGCTTACAGGCAAACTCTCAAGAAACGCCCAACAAAAGCCTTGGAATGCTTTTCTCGGCGTTTGCTTGAGCGTTTGTAATATTGACTACGAATGCTTAGTGAGCGGGCGTTGTTACGCCGATAATGAATTCTCATTTAATGTTTTTCGCGAAAGATTTCCAAAATGCATTGGAAATCCCCTTCTGGGCGTTTCTAAAGCACTAAAGAGCTCTCTTCAAATGCTTATATTTAAGCGTTTGTGACACAAGTACACACATTTCGTAAATATATGGAGGATATACCGTTCTAATACTGCAGCATGCAAGGAATCTAATTAATGTCCAGTAATATATATATATATATATATATATATATATATATGTATACACACAGTATCTTAGGAAAAGATATATATAAATAAATATAATATATATATATATATATATATATATATATATATATATATATATATATATATATATATATATATATATGTATATGTATATATATACACAGTATCTTAGGAAAAGATGCGCGTAGCACAATATAATAATACACCAGTGTCACTAGCTGTGACGCACTAAATAAAATAAAACACTAAGAAAGAACACTCACACGAGAAAAGTTTTTTCCGGAGCTTTCGAAGCCAAAGGCTTCTTTCTCAACGAGAAGATGTCGACTGACTGGGTCAGAATGCCGCAGGAACAAGGGAACGGGAACGGGAGGGGGAGAAGGGGTGATGGGGGAGGGGGTTAGCAGGATACATTAAGTCCAGGGGCGCTGCAAGCGTTTAGGCGCCAATTGCACGCTAATTCAAGCATGTGGAGGTTGAGGGCGGAGTCTGAGGGGGGGAGGAAAGCAATAATGGACACCTTGAAACAAGAATTGAAGACCGCGTCGTGGGACAAAGAATGCGTGGCCACTGGGAGGGAAGCATGGGGGGATGACGGGCAGCAGGAGGCACGATGATTATTCATTCTGAGGTTAAGGGGGGTGGTACATTGGCCTACATAGAAAGCTGGGCAGAAGTTGCACTGTAAAAGGTAAATTATGTTGGTGGACGTACAGGTGGTGGAGGGAAATATCGGGAGGGATTTAAGTTTGGGGAGAAAAGAGGCTGGGGGTGGAGAAAAAATCATGCAGGTCTTGCATCTGGGACAATTGCAAGGCGAAGGTGGAGTGGCGGTGATTCGCAGGGATTTTTGAAGTGGGCGGGTGGCTTTAAAAATGGTGCTAAAATTTGGTGGCCTTTTGTATGTGATCCGTGGAATATTAGGAAAAATCTGTGAGGTGGATTTGTGGTTAGAAAGAATGGGGTACAGGTCTTTAGGATATCCTGCAATGCATGAGCGCCTGGGAAGTAGGTAGTGAGAAGAGAAGGGGAGCGTACGTATTTGCGTGCGTGCGCGCTAAACCCTGTACGTATTTGTTCTCGTGTTACCACTGCGCAACCTGGTGTGCGCAGCTTGATCTGCTGTGTCGGAGTCGGCTGTCGGGATGTACTTCCCCTCCGCCCCCTCCACTCGCAGACATCGGCTATTAGCAAAGAGTACGCTCTCCCTCTCTCGCTCGCTAAGCAGTCACCGTAACTTGGCCTCGTCCGGTGCACGATCTCACTACTATTGAGTAGAATAAATATGTTTTCTGTACTCAAGTGAACTACAACTTTTATTTGAAACAATATTGTTCTAGCAGAATAAATTATTATCTTATTATGTTCTAAATTGTCATTTCAACAGACAGTTTGATATTATGGCTTGAAACGCATTTTCTTAAAATCTGTCTTGATATTACGTTCTAAAAATGTCTTTCAACTGCTTTGAATTAAAAAATACTTTTCATACTCTCCTTAACGCTGTAAGAAACAGGATTCCTTACACGGTACGATGGAACTATTTTGCTGGCAGGGGGGCTCACTTTTGAGCGGTCACAACTTGTGATTCGCCCATGAATATAGAAACTCGCAGTTGTTTAGTGAGTTTATTGTGAGTGTTTTTTTGTGTTGTTTTTATTATGAGTTTTCCGATAAAACAAGTCATAAGTCTGAAGTATTTACTTAAATATCATTAAATTAGTTGTTTTAAGTACCCGACATTCGTATTTCGGGTACTGTAAGTCAGAAATAGGTTTATTTTCGCCCTGGTGGCGTTAGTTTTCATGTACAACTTATGTGCAGTTGATGGTGTTGTTACTCGTCGTCCATGAATAATACGCAAAGTTTTCCGGAGGATTTCTACTTAGTGAGATAGCCAGATTGATTACGAACTAAGTGTTTACGCTGAGAGATACGAATTTAATCACTCTTATCGAACTCATAATTTGGCTAGAATACTGTGATAGAGATTTGTGAAAGGATAGTGCTATATCCACTTGTCGGTGGTTTTTACTATTATTTATCCACTGTGTGCTCGTACCTATATTTCATTGTACATAATAATTTATCTAATAAATGTGCTAATATGAGCCTGAATTATTTCATTACGAGGGAAGGCATTCTAAGATCTTCATGAGGTTGTAGTACATATAGGTTAACCCTGTCACTGCTCCCTGTCCTTCAAGCTTGGCTGGCTCAGCTTATGTGAATGTGGGGACCGTGGGGAATGGTTCATCCAATCAGGTAAGTGTGGTGTGGAAATTTTATAATAGACGGCAAGGGAGTTTCAGAGGTGGGAGCAATGAATTGCGAGGTCATTGGGCAGCAAACAAATTTGCAGTGAAGGGCAAGAAAGTTTAATGTGAGAGTAAATGGACATAAAAAGTAGGTATATTGCAAAGTCATTGTATGAGAATGCATTTAATGAGGGGGATAAATTGTTGTATATACCGATGTGATTGATCGCACCCGGAAATTCACTGTGTCTCGTCCCAGCATAATTACTTACCTCATTGCAGAATTTTTTTCCGATATTTATTTAGGGTCAGAAACATTATTTGGCGTCACATGGACGCGGCTAAAACATGTGACGGTCCCAAGTGAGGAGGTTACACAAAGGCTTATCGGTAGGGCAGACAACGCCTTCAGGAACCTTATTTGAGCGTCCGTGAAACCCCCAAAGAATGCTTAATGATTCCCCAACACCCGGCTCCACTAAGCGTTTTAATTGCTCAACGAAAGCCCACGAACCCCTGTAAAGACGCTCAACAACGCCTTAAAAAAAACCTCACCAATACAATGAGCATTCCCGGATCGCCCAGGAAACGCCAAGGAATCTTTAATAAACGCTTACAAAATGCCTAAAGCGTTCACAATTGTGCTCAATGAACGCCTAATTGAGCAATGGCCCAGGATTTACAACGCCTTACGGAAGCTTAGAAAAACGCTTAACAAATGCCGAATGCCCTCTCAAAAACCGCCAAAACCCGTCTGTATGACTAGGGGGAGACCACTCACCAGATATGTGCTTATAGTCCAACACATCACAATACAGTTATAAGCAATAATGATTTTTAAGATCTTACGTCAAACAAATTTATGTCATAAGATTTAAAGAATAGAAAATATTAAGTTCTAGTATTGAACTCAAGTCGGGATTTGCGTCCATTATTATCAAAAACCATTTATAAATATCATTTTCAACTTGTCTCGTAATTCTAGAAAATGCGTTCAATTTTGTAATGAATAAAATAGCATCAAATAAAAGCAATCATAAGACATCTATAAGCTTAAGGAAAACTAGAAGTGTAACGCGGAAGAAAAATAAGAAAATGTATCTTATGCACCACGATTAATTATCGGGATTTCCAGCTATGAATTTCTCTCATTTCCAGGTAATCCATTAGATTCACATGAGTAGATGAGCACGCACTTACCAGAACTGTAGGAAGGATGTGTTGATCAATTCTTTTCCTGAAGAAAGTAGGGGTTCTCCCACAGACTTCCAGCCAGAAGGAGATGCTACCTGCGAATTACATTGAAGAACACTACATAAGAACATAACGATCATGACATGAAATGACATAAAACTTGACATAGATCTATGACAATCTTCTCGGTTAGGTACGACCAAATGAGCTACAATACGTCACTTACACAAAAAGTAAAACATTAACATTTGAAGTGAACAAAAATTTAAAAAATAATAATACGCTATGACCACAGTACCAGCAAGCCACCTCAAGCGTGTGTGGCAAACTGTCCAAACAATTATGGAAAAGCTTCGGTCAGAAATCAACTACTACATTCTCCAAAAAAAACACCATTACGCAACCTGGCTACAACCCACTTAAACCTTCGCATGTAACATGATTTCGGTACTCGAATTTCGCTAGATAACTTTCAAAAAATCTTAAATTTTATAATCTGCAACACTTGTCGAAAGATGAAACTATCAGAAATTGATAACGCAATTTTATTATACAGTTATCATTGTATTCGCAACCACAAGAACACAAATCCTACTTTGAAGAACCTTAATGTTTATAAATACAAATAAAGAAAGCGATTTTCAATTTAGCATAACGCTTGCAGACACTGTAGACGCCGTCGCGAAATCTGACAATGAGAAAACCACAGTAAAAAAGAATGTGTCGAAACTTACGATGGAGAAGCAGTAAGACAATAATGGAATCACTTCCAACACGGAACTGCAAGCAGGACGTCAAAAACTCAAGAATGGATTCACGACGAACTTGAAACGCAATAGAACTTTAGTCACTTCCTCCTCCCGGGATGGATGCCAAGCAAGTGAACAACGAGAGTTCACGAACGCTTAACCTTCCTATGAATTCCGCTTGGTGGCAGGAGAACCGGTGCTGGCTTAAAACTCCCGGATGTTATAACACAATCCCACCCCTCCCCCTCTGACGTCACTGACACGGGCGAAAAAGGTTCTCGACCACATTGGCTCCACTTCAACGCGACAGAACCAAGGCCATTCGTGGAATGCGGTCCCCTACAGTCCCCTAACAACACGTTCCATTGTTGCCAAATGTGCATGAAGATCAAGATTGCGTGCGTTTCCACTCGCCCACTCTTGTGTCACGCGATAACCTTATTTCACAAGCAATAAGATATTAACTCAAACTGGTGACTCTTCCAGATGCCTTCTGTAAACATAAAGAATTGTTTATGCAGAATGATCGACCTTTTCTCGGCTCACAAATCAGCATTCAAAGGGACATAGAGCCCGGTGTCGCGTAAATAAAACATGTGCTCCATTGAATGAACTCGTGAGATATTGTTTGCTTAACATTCGAGGGTGTATTGACCTGTGAAGAGACTCTGAACGTCAAACTGAGAGAAAACTATTAGATCGTTATAATGTATTACGAGATTGATTAATAATATGCGATTGGACTTTCGTAAAGCTCTCTCCTATACATTCTGATTGCGTAGTAGATTGGTGCAAAATGCCAAAGCTAGATTCTTTGCTTTCCGAAGGGCAGATGAAAATAATGACAAAATCGTCTCTTGTTCAACGTACGCTCACCAAATTAGGCTTCAATCACTCCTACGTCCGGTAAATACTAATGATTACCTGATATATTATTAGACCTGAATACCATTAGCTATTTTAAAAAAAAGAATGACAACACAGGAACCGAAATTGTGTTGCAAAACGAAGCAGAATGAACGAATTCAAATGTCTGAATTCAAGAAAAAGAGAATTTGTTTAATATTCTCCCTCTGGAGCACGCAGCCATTATCTATCCCACGTAAAACGGCTTATATTCTTAGGCATATTCCTCGAAAAGTAGTTACAGACAAGTGGTAGATACTTTGAGTTCTCTTAAAAGAAAGATCGATGAACGACTTCTCTCCAATGACCGAGGCGTTCATCTTCACCGATCGCGACAGGAATGATTGTATGACATCAAATATCGATCACGAGACTTGAGACCGACCAAAAAAATCTTGAGCGAGTTTTATAACGAGAGATTCCAGAGTTACTCGCTCTTTCGTGAGATGTAGGCAATTATTCGATGCTCCGCTCGGTTACGCTAACAAAGACGCAGCGTAATAACAGTACAATTTACGTCACGACACAAATATTTTTCATTGAGAGAGTTTTACCAGTTTTGCTGGCTCGCTTTTTAGTAGAATAATAATATCATTAAAAATGAAGACCGAATCCGTTATGCTGTCGGTAAAGAGACTGCTGTGTTAAGATACAAGAGGAATGCAATGGAAACTAACATGATCCAGGTAATTGTCCGTTTGTTAATTCGCCGAGCGATGCATAATTTGTTACTACGTTGGCTATATAGTGCTGTTATTTATTACGTGCAATAGGTTAATCGTCACCTGTAGGTAGTATAGTACGATACTATTTCCTATGAATTGTTTTCCTTTGCTGCGACGAGACGTAAATTGTGTGATAATTAAATATATGAGTCTATGGCGTGATCGCTTAGAAATCAAACCTGATAACCTTGCCGCGATATTATACATACCGGCCGTTTTTTTATTCACAGCATTGCTTCATATAGACAAAGCATTTTTTAATTCAACTCCGCTCCTCTCTCTTCAATCACTTTTTATAGACTGATGGTGTTGCTGTCAATGCAGAATGTTTCCAGTGTTTCATTGGGTTTCCTTTCGTCTGAATATCCTTCCTATGTCTTCCGAAGTATCGGCGTGTTTAAATCTCCGGTGTATTCATCCAGCATTGTATTTTCGCCGATTTGTTTTGGTGTTCGTGCACGTATTTTGAACTGCAATTCTAACCAGCGGTTCCTAATTTCCAAGAATAAAATTTCGTATGTGCCAATATGTCTCCTTTTTATTTAGAGGAATATGGTATTTTAAGAAATTTATTTCGGGAAACAAACGCGAGCCGAGACATGATAACTACAAATTATGTTACCCACTGGTAATTTGATTTATACTTCTATCATGTGTTATATTTATATTTGTGATTTCTAATCAATGATCAACAAAGACGCAACGTTTTTAGCGAACCCGTCAAAAATTTACATAACGACACAAATACTTATCTGCATTTAGAAAGTTTTGCTGGCTCGATTTTTAATTTAGCGTAATAACATCATTGGAAATGAATACCGATTCCGTTACACTGTCGGCAAAGAGACTGTTGGGTTAAGATACAAGACGAATTAAATGGAAATTAAACATGATCCAGGTATTATCTGTTTGTTAATTCGCCAAGCAATACATTATTTGTGACTGCGTCGGCTATCTACTGCCGTTATTTATTACGTGCAATAGGCTAATCGTCCTGTAAGTATTATAGTACAATACTATTTCCTATGAATTGCTTTCCTTAGCCGCGACGAGTCGTAAATTGTGTAATAATTGAATATCGTGAGTCTATGACGTGATCGCTTAGAAATCAAACCTTATACCATTGCCGCTATATCATATTATACCGGCCGTTTATATAAACAGCTGTGCTTCATATTGCCAATGCATTTTAAAAATTCAACTCCGCTCCTCTTTTTTTCAATCACTTTTTCTAAACTTTGATGTTGTTGCTGTCAATCAAGACTGTTTTCAGTGCTTAAATGGATGTCCGTTGGTTTTCCCTTCGTCTGAATTTTCTTCCCAAATGTCTTTCGAAGTACCGGCGTGTTAAAATCACCGGTGTATTCATCCAGCATTGTATTTTAGCCGATTTGTTTTTGGAATGCAGTTTGCTTTCGGTGTTCTTGCACATATTTTTAAATGCAATCTCACCAGCGAATCCTTTTTTCGGAGAAAAAAATTTCGTATAAGCGAATAAGTCTCCTATTATATAGAGGAATGGTATTTGAAGAAGTTTATTTAGGGAACAATAGCGTGATTCCGGTTAATATAGGTTAGATCCAAACACCGTTCGAGACATGACAACTGCAAATTATGATTACCCACAGGTAATTTGATTCATACTTCCATCATTATACTTTTGTAGTGAATAGTAAGTTAAAAGAATGTACAGGCTTGATCAGTAAATATCAGTATGAGTTTCCGCAATTTCGTTAACATTTGCACAGAGTGCAGCTTCAATAAATGGTACAATTTAAATATCGTAATACTGTAATTGGTGGTAAACAAAAAAATGAATTACATGAGTGGGCCATTACATCAGCCTTAGGCATCCCATTGAAATCGGCAAGGAGTTACTTCAATCAAAGTGTACTTACATGTTTAGTAAGGCAATATATGACTGAATACCACCGATACTGTTATCTGCGTGCAATTGACAGCATCATCTATTAAAAAATAGCGCTGGAAATTTGTAATAATCATATCATCCATCAAAGTGTGTATTCCAACATGGCTTGTACACAGGAGCATAGACCATATTCATTTAAAATTTAATTCCTTGCCAACGACAAATTATAATTTCTGATACTACTAATTACTCATTACTGGCCTATAATAGAAGGATTAATTAAGTAAACACAATCCCATCTCGAATACAATAATGCAATTCAATAAGGAGATAATTCTGAGGTGGAAAAATGTATTGAAAAAAGAATAATAAAAAAACTACAATCATTGACATTAATTTTTACCATTTCGATGAGGATGTAAATTGCTTCACTGTGGCATATTAGCGTTGATAAATACTCTAGTGGAATATTATCATTATGCTTGAGATCATGGCAATAACATTTTCTTCATAAGGTACAACTTACTATTTTTTTCATTCTGCTGATGGGGTCGTTGACCACTGAACTTGATAATTAGCTTAAACTTGTTGATTGGGCATTTCAGTCATTGTTAAACAACCCTGATACTCATCTAGCTTTGCACCATGGATGAATCTAGATGAATTTCCACAGTTTTAATGAATGAGCATTCATTGAATCACTGGTGAATATCATCTCAAGGAAGAGAATTCTTCTACAACTCATTATACTGCTTAAATTACCTATGTCACATTTGCTTAACAGTTTCACTATTGACTCCGTTCAAACTCATTTACATGTCTTGATTTACAACTGATTTAATTTTTTTTATAACTGTACAACAAATTCTATTCAACTGATTTCCAAGGCTACATAAACTGAAAGGGAGATGCTGAAACCTACTTCTCACAACTGCATTAGTTCCTCACCATTGTCTCATTTACACATAATGCATAGCTCTTTTCACTAGAAACCTATCACATGAATGTATTATATGATAACAGCCAGTTGTGTACATACTGGATAGCAATCCATATTAGATACCTACCTTGCATTCAGGCAATGCATGCATGCTTCACCTAATCACTTAATGACCTGGGTGTTCTTCAATCATAAGATTAATAATAATTTTTAATCCTGAGATGATATTTACATGTTACAGGAGAAGTGAAGTAACAATGAAAAAATCTGAATTCTCACAAAAGAGTAAATTAACCAAATTTGGTATTTAAAGGAAAATCAGGTGGCTTCATTGAGATATTCATTAATATTATAAATATGGCTTACAATAGTGAAAATGTAGCATAATATAATTACAGCATAGCTTATCAGTAAAAAAGATTTAAGGTAACTTTTAAAATATTAATAACTATAATACCATAATATTAAAAATAAAATATTTTTTATTTCACTGCTACACCCCATCCATTAGGTTCAAAATGTTATTAATAACTTTTATATAACACCTTGGGCAGCACATAAATATATAAATATGACAACAGAAAGAAAAAATATAAAAAATTACTTTTCTTGAAGTATAGCTATTGTAATGATTTAAAAAAGGAATTGGTCATCTATTCTTTTAATGTGGTGAAGAGTGAACATTTTGCTGACAAGAAAATTACATTCAATTTTTATTAATACATATTTGCCTTTAAAAACAGTAGCTTAGAAACTTTATCTCCTTTTAACAGGGATCTTCCCTCTGAGACTGTTTGCCCAGCTTTCGAAAATATGCGCTCAGATGGCACTGAAGTCCCTACAATGCACAATCTTCTTTTAGCTATTTTAAATAGCCTTGGGTAAACAGACTCTCGTTCTTTCCACCAGAGCAAAGGATCTCCTCCCCGATGTAGTATAGGTTCATTAAGGTATTTATCTACCTCTGTGGTGGCAATAGCAGTAGGGTCAGGATTTTCCACATTGTCAATTACTTTTAAATCAAAGAAATCCCAAAATGGATCATCACTGTCACTGTTCAATGCTACTCCTTGTGTTGAAATATTTAAATCTAGGTTTTTGTTTAACATGTCTTTCACCTTAATTACAACATCACTTTTAGTTGCTTTAAAACATTTTACATCAGAAAAACCAAATTTTTTAAACCTAGGGTCTAAAAATGTTGCCTCAGCATATGTTTGCTTTTCCTCTATCTTGTGGAAGCGTTTTTCTATTTCTTTAAGAAGCATTTCAGCAAGGTTAGTCACTTGGTCTGGAACTTCTGGTGTGTTCAAGAACTTTGAACACCAGTCTTTCAATCCCATTACCATAACAATAGTTTTCGATATAGTGACACATTTTTCACTGCTCATCTCCTCAGTCCTATTCTTAAATACTTTTAAAAGTTCACAAGATTGATCAATTATTTCAATTTCATCATTACTTAAATTGGTTAATTCTGGGCAGTCCAGGGCTATTGAGGAAAGGAGGGGTGTTTTCATTTCTACAACTCTCTGCAACATTTCGAAAGTGGAATTCCATCGGGTTGGGGAGTCCTGCTTTAGTTTTAATACGCTGCATTGAAACTTTTCTTGCATTTGTTTTAATTTCTCTGTTGCCTGGGGACTATGCTTGTAATGTTTTACAATATTTTTTACTTTAATGACTATATCTTGTATGGCATTATGAATTCCATGCTGAGTAATCAAATTTATTGTATGTGCAAAGCATGGAATATGCCTCCAACCACCACATTTTACTGCTGCCACAACATTTGCAGCATTATCAGTTACTACAGCCTCCACATGTTCATCTGTTCCCCACTCCTTCATTATCCTTTGCAACTCTTTCGCAATATTTCCTGCTGTATGCCTGTCGTTATATTGGAAACAGTCTAATAAAAAGGATTTAAACTGCATGTCATTAGAAATGAAATGTACAGTCACTGACAAATAACTTTAATTGGTTCTGGAAGTCCAACCGTTAGTAGTTATTGAGTATCTCTGCCCCATTTTTAACTCATTCTTTACCCTTTCTTTCACCATCTCGTACAGCTGTGGTACCCACACCTTTGAAAATGTTTTCCTATTAGGTACTGAT
The DNA here is from genome assembly GCA_963573305.1 of Pyrrhosoma nymphula. Lineage (NCBI taxonomy): Eukaryota > Metazoa > Arthropoda > Insecta > Odonata > Coenagrionidae > Pyrrhosoma > Pyrrhosoma nymphula. Next base: position 23,264,126 of record OY754340.1, on the reverse strand, counting down.
ATGAGTTATTAAGTTTGTAAATGAATTCTCTAAAATACTTACTATCTACTAGTTGAAAAGGGATGTAATTTTTAACAATAGTTTTCACCAAGTTGAAATTAATCTCCTGAGTTTTTTTGTCTGATATTCCTTATTAAATGCGTCAGAGTTGTTTGTTTTGAAGGCTCTCTAGTTCTTGATGACAGTGATGGAATTGTCTCTAGTGATTGTGATGGGCAGATGATTGCAGTGTCTGTTGATGTGGAGAAGCTAGTATTTGTCCCAGTGAGTGAGGTGCTTGCCACTTCATCTGAATCAATTGCACAGGAAGATGACATGCCTGAGGATACAAGGTGGATAGTTGGGTGTAGTAATTTCAAGTGCCGAAGTAAATTACCTGTGGCACCATTTTTGAAAGATATTTTTTTTAGCAGAAATTGCATTTAGCTTTATCCAGGTTTTCCAGGCATATTTTTTAATTTTCCAGGGTCATTTCGCACTTCATTTCTAACATATTTTTAATGTATTTCTATTAAAATTGGCATATTTTGCTGATTTGAAAAATACGAGAAATGTCTACATCTACATACTACCCCGCAAGCCGCCTCAGTAGGCGTGTGGCGGGGGGTGTTAGGACACCAGCAGTTTACATATAAAAAGGAAACGCTCTAATGAAATTACGCCAGCATTTATTAAAGTCCCTTATTGTTCGGGGGAAAAACGAATTCCCATACCTATCCGTTCGGCAACATATCTCTCTTAATTTATCGTTTTTGTCGGACCTAGAAATATAGCGGGGTTCTAATATGATGTTCTCCGTGTCGCTCTGAAAGATATCTATTCTCAATTGTTCAAGTAATCTAAGCCTAGCGCGCAGCCTCCGAGTCTCTAGCGGCTCCCAGCCTAATTCACTAAACATCTGTGTAACGCTGTCTGTACGCCCGTAGCAGTTTTTGATGAATCGCGCAGCTTTCCTTTGTATTTTATTAAGTTCCCGGATTAAGTCTTTCTGCACCGGATCCCATATACTCGCTGCATATTCAAGGTGTGGCCGGACGAGTGCGAAATAGCACCTGTCTTTTACTTTTTCATCTGAAAGTCTTCCCACAATACGCTTGTTGAATCCTAGCTTCTTCAGAGCTCTGCCACAAATATTGCTTATATGAGTTCCCCGCGATAGGTCCGAAGTTATCGTAACTCCTAGATACTACACTTCATCTGTCGCCTTTATGTGAACACCATCCACAGCATATACATGGGAATAGTTCTACGACCTCCGCAAGAAATGTACCGCCGTGCATTTGCTCAGATTAAGTTCGAGTCCCCACTCTTGGCTCCACACATGAACGTTGTTTAAATCCGATGATAGAGTTTCAAAGAGTCAAAGTGATCGCTAATTTCACGATAGATGACAGCGTCGTCGGCAAATAAACGTATTTTACTGCTAATTCGAGAGCATAGATCATTTATGTATATAATGAACAAAAGGGGGCCGATTACGCTTCCTTGTGGGACACCTGATATCACTTTAACTACATCAGAGCTAATTCCGTAAAGAATCTACCTACTTTGAGTTAAATAATAGAGTACATATACAAGGAATGTGGAGTAATATGGGTTTCATTTCAACCAACAAATAAACAAAAACGGTTAACTGTAAGAAACTGGTGTGATTTTTCTCAACAAGTGCATTTCCGATTCAACTTCTGCAACAAATTTCTCGGATTTTCAAGAAATCGGTTTTTTTTTGGGTTTGCAACTCGAACTTTTTTAGTACCTCTTTATTATTCTTTTTCCCTTGAGGCTTTGGTACCTTTCCTCTTCTCCGCTAAGGCTTCACTGAACTTTGCATGAGCATTTTGGAAACTGTGAATTAATTGCTTTGTGATATATCACAAAGTATACCTATAGGTGCGGATCTACCACCCAAAATAATTCAATTTGAACAAAATTGTATTTGTTGGACAATACACGAATTATAATTAACTTGGGTTGACCCTGTACAAAGGGCCTGTCAACTTCAAACCCGAGGGCTGTGATTTCAACACGCAGTGACCGCAAAATGTATTTCCGCTCCTTCAAAAACATTTCTAAAATGAGGGGTGTTGAGATTATTGGATGAGGATTATCAATCATATAACAATGCCCAATTATCCATTTAGGTTGCCGGCCGAATTGTTTTCGTATAATAGCGGGAAATTCCACTGCGCATGCCCAGAGTCACGATGTAACTTCTTCTCCTCCAAACTTATTTCGATCGCCTCTTTCATCAAACGATCCCAGTATCTATTTGAACGGCAAAGTACTTATCGCAGACGTTTGAACAAAGATGGCGGAATTTTCAAATCCCATAGAGGATATGTATGCGACAAATCAACCCTATGAGGGAGTAGTGTTGAGAACGGCCATCCAGAGAACTCTGCAAAGCTTCTACGTTTCGGGACCTAACGAAGCGGGTGTCAGACCTTTCCCTCGGAATCCGGGAAGCAGATACTTGGACCCCTCCTTGTATTTCCACCCACTCTGCGGAAAGGGCGCGGTAATATAATTGTTTATTCAGCGATTTTTATTAATAAATATTTGTCGCTTTCACAAAAAAATATAAAATCGGAATATAACTCCTTGTTCTATGGTGAGTGTTTACAGTTTTTAAGCAAAATTCTACCAACAATATTAACTGAAATCTAGATATCTAGATAAAAAACATACAAATGTTTGATAATGTTAATATTGATGGTAGAGTTTCGTTTAAAATTTGTAAATGTACAGTAAAAAACGAGAAATTCACTTCAAAGTCTACCATTTGAGAGCAACAAACAAATATACAGGCAGTAAAACCAACAGTTAAACAATTAGTTGAACGCAAACCCATGTAGCTGGAAAGGTTGTAAATATGCGAAGGGTGGTGCTTAACTGCCCTCAGAGTCTGAGATAATGGCGAGGTCCCCGCAAGGAGGAGTCGAAAAAGGTAGGAGTTGTGTGTGAGTGCATACCTGTGAGAACTTCCTCCACGGATGCTGTAAAAAAATGGTCCATACAGAGAGGAAGAGTCTGTTGGTAATCAGTTCAGTAGACCTGCATACGAGAGAATAACGCCTTATTGAAAAGGTTAAGATTGCACATCTCAAGACAAAGAATTTAATGATATATTATTCGCGAAACCACTGATCTGTTGAAACAGCAGACAAGACAAACAAGAAAATTGCAGACACTCAAAAATACTATAGGCAACTTGCACTCTCCGGAAGTTGTTCAACAAGAAAGTTGTCACACTGAAGGATTCGATGTAAGTTTGTAAAGAAGAACTAGGCAGTTGGATTGATACGTACGAGGAAAAAGCAATACAAGTTAAATTCACAGCAAACACCTAATTATTTCCTGGCTTGCCTGAAGAAAAATACATTTTCCTTACACTTTAGAAAAACAAGTTTAACATGTTAATATGCAATCATTTATTATAAATAAATTAAGAAGTAGATACATTGGAAATACGAAGGCCTGAGTGTACGACGTAAAATTTTTATATTTAAGTAACGGAAGGACCACAAGCAGGTTAGCGGACCAATGGTCACCGAACGCGAAAAAAACTGCCGTTTCCGTGAAGAGAAACACATGCGACTTTGAAACAATGACTTGGTTGCCACTTGCACGATCTCATAGTATCGGATTTAGCATCTCACCACTAACACCGTCATGGATCAATATTTTTCCGCGAAAGGAATATCTGACACGAGAAAAATATGGAAACATGGGACATTCACTACTTACTTAGGAGAAGCCGTTGAACTAGAATCTCAACAGTCGAAAATGCAGCAGGCAGAGCTTGAGGAACACGGAGATAAGCTGAAAACGTCGCCAGACAAAAGATCTCAGAAAGACCCCCAGACATCCTTCCACCAAGACGGCTGCCAGTAAAGTGAGGCAGTTCATTCAACAAGTGCGCGTGATTCAGTATGATTCCGCATGGTGAAGCGCCAATTGGTGGTAACCGTACCCTCCTTTTAACCCCGAGTGCGTCTCCCCCAATTCCTTTGTAACCCCTTCCCCATTGAGGTCAATCCCTAATCCTTCAACCGCCATCCAAAAATGACAAACTCACAAACAATTATGAATACCCAAAGGCTGAACACACTTGTGTTCCCACACGTAGGAACACTTTAACATGGATGGCCCTATCTTCAAATGCGATCATGGCGGAGATTATACATGGTGGTAATACATATGTAACATGGTAGCTTCCAGGCTATAATACTTCTTATCGAAATAGTTATTTTATTATTTAAATGACTATTCACAAAGGACACCGGATTAATTAAAATTGGGTGTGCTTAGGACCACACGCTGGAAGTGAAAACTTATTTGACCGATTTATATTCCCAATAAATCTGAATAAAAAACGAGAATAAGGTACAATATTTAAAAAAAAAAATTAATATTCCATTTATGTAAATTTTATTTGTCGACAAAATAGGTATTTATCTGAAAAATGGGTATTGTACATGCGTCTGAATAATATAACACTCATTTATATCCCTTATGTAATTTATATTTCTATTATAATTAACAATTCTCATCGGCATTGGTTACATATTCAATCACCATTTCCTCATTTTCTCGCATGTTATCTTCATTATTCTCATGTATAATTTGAATTATTTCATTACTATTTCTACATAATCATAGGAAAGAAGCTATTGGCTTATGATAAATAAAGTGACTTATAAAAATGTTTGATTTTAAATTGTCCAAAAATTTCGTAAATACAGCATCAATCGTTGTCCCATATCTCATTGTGCTCGGATTTTTATAATTCAACATGATTAAGTCTAGCTTTTGTTTGAGAAAATCGATTAGTGGTTGTGTCTTTTCATCGGAAAAATTACTAATGAAATTGTCACTGATAATATGTAATTGGAATTTCATGAAAGTTATCTTCAAGCAACGCAGAACCATCTTTAGTATATATATAAAGAACTGGTGTGCTTAAGACCACATGGGAGAAGTGTAAACTTCTATGATGACATTCTGATATATATATATATATACTATATGAAAATCTCCACCACTAGGAATATATCCTGAGACTTTCGGTACGTGGGACGACGACTCTTACCACTACGCCATCATACTCTGTTAAAGAGTGAGCGTTCTCATGAGTTTACATTCAGTATGCTAAGCGTGACACAGAAAAAGTGCGGTACGGTACGTGACGCGAGTTTGCTCTTTTTCCCCCATGCCAAAAGTGCCCAATGGGCCAAAAGAAGTTTTCACTTCAAAAACTATTAATTATAAGAACCGGACTCCGGTGTCCCTAGACAAAAAGAAGAAATTTGACTTCTTTGAGCAATTTGAGAATGTAAAGAGCAATTTTCAACAGTGTGCTGACCTAATTGTCAACCATTCCCCTTAACTCAAGTTATTATTACCTGAACTATATTCCCATCCTCCCTCTCTTACTCGCTCACAAATAAGAGAAACACAACCCACCACTCAAGCTACCGAGGCGTCATTCTCTCCTGTGGATTATTTTTCGCAAGGCGAACGATTTTTCTTCTATGGAATATCGCGCTAATGTGCATTTGCGGTCACTCCGTGAAAGGTGACACCTTGGCAGGCCCCTGTATCATCAAAATTTATTTGCAAGTAAATCAACCAAAAAGATACGCTACCTATTGACCAACCTAGTTTAACGTTTCATTAGCAGCTGTTGTGGTCCCATTTCGTCCGTGGGAAAAATGACATTTATTATGTCTGGACTGCAGCCTAGTTTCCTAATTTTATTTTCATGATCTGATGTACCGCAGTTTTTGGATTAAGTAAAATATTATATGCGTCGCAAGAAAACAAATCGGCTTGGAACTTACATAATACATAGTCCTTATTTTAATCAACGGTATGATAGCGATTCCCATCCCAGTTGCAGCGAAAGATCAGTAACACTAACGAGATTATTCGAACGGCCTCAAACACATCTTGCCGATCTTCGTTGCACGCGTTCTAACTTGGACTAGTGATTGACTTATGGTTGCTGACAACATTAAATAACTTATATTAAATTTGATTTTAATAGTTTAGAAAAGTCATAATTGAAAGGAGTGGAGAAGATAAAGGAACCACCAGTGTTTGAAATTAAACATTTGTTTTGACTGATATAGTCGCATTAGACGCTCAATAGTTCAGGACTACTTAACATAACCACTGTCCAAAAATTACTTAAATTTTATTAAAGTCGGGATGAAAAAAGTGTCTTAGATATTTCACCTTGTTCGCATGGACGCCATAATGATGACGTCTTCATTCTAGTCCTGAAGAATATATTATTTTCTTACATACCGATTCGCCAAATGATCTGAAGATGGCGACAGGAGACCGGGATCGGAAATTGAAGACGAGACTCGAAACGATGCCGCTACTTGGCAAGAGTTGACGAGACCAACACCAAGAGACTCACAAAAGTCTTGTGAGAAATTAGTAAAGAAATACGAATAACATTCACATGAACCCATCCGATTAACATCAATATCTTTGAAGTAGATAAGGACACTATAGTTCTGGGGGGGTTATCCGGGAATGTCGATAACGGTGACATTACGTCATCACTTCCCTCATTTTGAGAAATACGTCATCAACTCCCGCCAAAAATGGCGCCCACGGCTCATTTGGCAGTTCTTCGTTCACGGACCGACTCAAAACCGAAGCTTCCGTGTCAACCGTAATTTTTCGGTGGACGGCGCTAGCGTCGCGACGGAAATCATCATCGCGACGGAGAGCATCATGGGGAATCCAGCCCGCCCCGCCTCCGCAGCCGAGCTTTTCAAGCGCTTTCCGTTAGTGTTTTGTTTATTGTTTTGGCGGTATTTGAGAGTCAAGTAAGTAATGCTTATTTACTTCTAACAAATTTTCATAATTCGAGGTTGATTAATGACAATCCCGGCGTTTATACTTAAAGAAATCCTCGTATTTAATCTATTTCATGCTTTCATAGTTGTATACCTAGCGGAAAATCAGTCTTCTTCGTAGAAATAATTATTGTTGCCATGCTAATGGGTATGATCTACGCAATCAGAATCTCACTCATCCAAGAGTGATTTCATTTGTAAATACTATTTGGATGTCTTGGGTTTGAGTTACTGAATAGGAATTCCTTTCCCTGTTGAGTTTCAAAGATATCTCAGCATGCCGTTGACGCTCATGTGATTCGAAGTGATTTTCGACTTGCACACATGTTGGACGCATATATTAAAAGTTTCGTACGAATCATTTTTCATGGATAACCTTCCATCCATTAATATTTTAGAGACATGGATGACTGGGCTTTAGAATGCGGGAATAGCGAGGCGGCGCGCCGTCTACGCCGCGCCGTAGGAATCTACATCTACATACTACCCCGCAAGCCGCCTCAATAGGCGTGTGGCGGGGGGTGTTAGGACACCAGCCGTTTACATATAAAAAGGAAACGCTCTAATGCGCCTAGCATTTCTTAAAGTCCCTTATTGTTCGGGGGAAAAACGAATTCCCATACCTATCCGTTCGGCAAAATATCTCTCTTAATTTATCGTTTCGGTCGGACCTGTAAATATAGTGGGGTTCTAATATGAAGTTCTCCGTGTCGCTCTTAAAGATATCTATTCTCAATTGTTCAAGCTATCTAAGCCATAGCGCGCAGCCTCAGAGTCTCTAGGAATGAGGAGGAAGAAAGACTGAGAGAAAATGCCACGAGGAGAAATAAGTTGAGACAATTAAGAAATCCTCTTTTTGGCGTCACACCGTCAGTCCCGCCATGACTGAAAAACCAGTTGTGTATAAATTACCTGTGCTTGTCAAACAAATACATAGGAAATCTGCCTTTACAAATGAGAAAGATCCGTACGTATGTACATCTCATAATTGGAAAAATCGATTTGCAGACATAGAAGTGGCAATGTTTTGATAGTTAAGGAGTTGACAATTAATGATCACGAATATTTTGACACTTCATAGCAATTGTTATTTCAACTTACTCTCTCCCACTTGTCCGCCGTCTTCACTGCGCCCCCTTCCACATCATTAAGGGACACAGAGAGGCGCTCCCACATCTGTCTTTTCGTGGTAGCCCCTTCCGGTTGTCGTAATGTCACGTAACGGTTGCCTATGATTAATTAGAACTAAATGTGTCCGCCTCAAACTAGTAAAACGGACGTGCAAAAATAAATATTACTACGGAACTGGATAATAATGATAACGTTATTAACAACGTCAACTAGGCTTGTGCGATGACCGATTTTGGTCATCGATTTTCGATGAAAAAATTTCATCGAAATGCTTCGATGAAGATGGCTGTCATCGATCATCGTATAGAGTGTACACGATGATCGATGAATATCGATGAATATCGATGATCGATGAATGTCGATGATCGATGAATGCCGATGATCGATGAATTACGAAGATCGATGACTCTCGATGAACTGTGTAGTAGTGATGAGCGATACATCGCTGTAACCGATACTGAAAATTAGCAATCACAGCCTGTGACTAAATAATCGAAATCACTGTGACTGTGAATTCGGCGAATTTAGCCGATTTAACTCAGGCTGCTACCGCTGCTACCAACTGCACCAGTGCAACCAACGATTACAATGCTACCACTGCTACTGCGTATTAACTGTGATTGAACGTGATCGAATACTTCTGTATCGTCTACCACAATCGTTTAGTCATCGCACCGCGATGACTAAAATCATCGTCGATGACTTCGATTAATCGACTCATCGCACAAGCCTAACCTCAACCACCGTTAATTAGTTAAATCCATGTATTCATGATATAAAATATTGTTTAACTATTCTATGTAACGCACAAACATAAATTACTAACTTACACATAATTCATAATCCTAGGTTAAAAACTCACAGCCTTCTGCGGGTTCCATTTTCGTTCATTTAATATGCCGCCAAATTGCAATAAAACAAATTCGAAACTCGCAGCGGTGCGCTAAAAACGGAACACAAAACTGAGCCAACGGCTCTGACATCAGCTCATAGATTTGTTCAAAATGTCGTTCGATTGGGTCATTTTGCCGTTCATTGAAAACCTCAATGAATGAGTAACAACATTATGACCGACGACATTCCCGAATAACCCCCCTGGTTTCTTGTCGGAAGAACTGCATCACAACTGACATTTCTCGAGGCAATAACTAGAGGGAACCATTATCAGTGTACTCATAGGTCTAAAGTGTTTATAAAACACGCTCCGCTGTTTGGTGTCCCTTTGGAATGCGATGCGGAACTTTATGAATTTAGACTCACAATTGCAATGATCATCCACAAGTTTGAAAATAGAATGACATGAAAAATGCACTGATTTGTGACCAAATGCACAATTATCCTGAGAGAACTGTTCTCTTAAAACTGGGTCATTGCGATCAGAACTCGTCTTATAAAATAACTAATTGAATGAAAAAATATAAAAGTGCTTTCAACAATTTTAATCAGAAAAAGCACAATACTATAAAAAATGAAACATGAAACGAGTAGAGAAAACGTTAGTGCACACTAGTACCTAAGGGCTTGGCAAATGGTATGGAACCCATTCAATTTTATTACATTTGTAGGGATAACAGGACAAGGATGAATAAATTGATGGAACAGACTCATAATACCAATCAAACAATAACGTAACATATGTTACAAAAACAAGAAAAGGAAAAACAAATAAGTAGACCACATAAGCTTAAAGCTGAATGATATCAGGTTAAAAGTAACTTTCTGATCAAAACACACAGTTGCATGTATATCACTCTTGAAAAGTAAAGTAATTATAAAACTACATGTTAAATAACGGTACCATAGGTACCAATACTAACCAGACCAACAATTGTGAGATAAAAACGACCTGAAGAAAGCACGAAATACACTTCATTAAGGTATATGTAATACATCTTGTTAAATTGACATCAGCATAAGGTGTTAGCCAAGTCAATGAATAACACTGCTGAAAATCATGTACAGCCGTGCAGAATTGGAAAAATGTGAATATTTTAATATAAGGGAGTATACAATTGCTTGTTTTCATGCTTCACTGTAATCCACAACTAAATTTGCTACAGAAAACAGTCATCTATAGAAAAACAGCCTTAGGTGCATCAACTACGTGCAGTAAGGTGTTCAAGTCACGCTTACTAATTTCTTTGTGAGATATATCCAATTTAAATTAAATGAAATATCCACAAGAGTAAATGTTAGTCATTGTAACCATCGAGTAAAAAATACTTTGCAACAAAGTGCATACTACTTCGTTGAGAAAAAATCACGATCAAGGAAAACTTATTGCACTGTTGGCTAATTCACGTATCTCAAATTAAGAAAAATATTTAAGCGATTAGTGAGAGTGTATGACACAAATTAGAACATAATGCACTCAATAGACTTGGACGTTTTGAGTGCAATTCACAAAAGTTTCGACAAAAAACACAGATAAAGCACAAAAACAGCGTCATGAGAGAACAATATTCACATAATTCGCAATATCTTATGACTTTTAGTATGGTAACTCAATGTGACTACATTCTGGGGAATCATTGGTTAATTGAAGTACGACATACTGCACAGCAAAATTGACAAATTGACGGGTCCACAAGTTTCCAGGAGGAAACAATAGAATATGCACTCAACGAAACCCATGGTAATGCAACCTCCATAAACTCCTAACTAAATATACAAATAATCCTGGTTTAGTCATTAAAGATAGAGCCAACACTGACTATTCAATCGCTGGCGATGGCAGCTGGAATGAGGAGGACATTTTTTCATCAGCAGAAATGAAATTAAGTTAAATATTGGAATCAAAATTTAAATCAATTTGACTGACGCAACCAATTGGTATATAAATATTTATATTAAACCAAAATGACAACATTCAACACTATGCAATTTTTGGTACTGAAACTTGTAAATTAAATGAACGTAAGTAGCTAGACAATCACATTGGATATGCAAATAAAAAATATAGGTCCCTTACAAATTATGTAAAAAATAGTAAGTACATAAAATGTTAAACACAAGAGGTCACATAATTAGAAGTGTACAGAATCATTTATAAGATATATTGGTACTTTTGATGCACTCAACAGACCCGATAAATCAGGGAACGTATTGTACCATCATGCTGTATTTAAATTGAGGGAATTCAGGATATATGAAGGTATTTGATACTGACTCCAGATTCACAGATCCTCCAGCGAACCTCCCTTCGATGGACCACTCACTCATCATAAATGAAGCCGACATTCACGCCTGTAAAACCAAAACAGAAGAGGATCACATGAGAATGCACGAAACTTTGCCCCAAACACAACATAAAGGGGGTAAGAGGGAGATAACTCAGCAATGTTGTGCCCCATTTATATCAGGTCACAGCATTTTCTAGAATACCTAAGACAGGAAAACTATAATGAGATTGGGACTAGAGCCCAGTAAATTTCACAAAACTGAGTGTTTCTTCAATTACATCCCCCATGATAAACCAAGTGAGCATGAACTACGTAAGTGTACGTATAGATTTGGAAAATAATATTGTAAAAAAACCGGATTGGTGAGCTGCCTATATTACAAGTTACCTTTAACAAACCGAATTGTCTAAATTTTGGGATACTACTGGTTCCACCTCGGCTATGAGCCTCTCTATTACTGTCTTAAATTACTAGAGGCGCCTGGTAGGAACTAAGAATATTAACTCCCAGGCATATGCTTTTTCATCTACATCTACATCTACATACTACCCCGCAAGCCGCCTCAATAGGCGTGTGGCGGGGGGTGTTAGGACACCAGCCGTTTACATATAAAAAGGAAACGCTCTATGAAATTACGCCTTGCATTTATTAAAGTCCCTTATTGTTCGGGGGAAAAACGAATTCCCATACCTATCCGTTCGGCAAAATATCTCTCTTAATTTATCGTTTCTGTCGGACCTGGAAATATAGTGGGGTTCTAATATGATGTTCTCCGTGTCGCTCTGAAAGATATCTATTCTCAATTGCTCAAGTAATCTAAGCCTAGCGCGCAGCCTCCGAGTCTCTAGCGGCTCCCAGCCTAATTCGTTTAACATCTGCGTAACGCTGTATGTACGCCCGTAGCAGTTTTTGACGAATCGCGCAGCTTTCCTTTGTATTTTATTAAGTTCCCGAATTAATTCTTTCTGCTCCGGATCCCATATGCTTGCTGCATATTCAAGGTGTGGCCGGACGAGTGCGAAATAGCACCTCTCTTTTACTTTTTCATCTGAGAATCTTCCCACAATACGCTTGACGAATCCTAGCTTCTTCAGAGCTCTGCCACAAATATTTCTTACATGTGTTCCCCACGATAGGTTTGAGGTTATCGTAACTCCCAGATACTTAACTTCATCTGTCGCCTTTATCTTAACGCCATCCACAGCATATACACGGGGATAGTTGGACGACCTCCGCAAGAAATGTACCGCCGCACATTTGCTCAGATTAAGTTCGAGTCCCCACTCTTGGCTCCACACATGAACGTTGTTTAAATCCGATGATAGAATTTCAAAGTCAGAGTGATCATTAATTTCGCGATAGATGACAGCGTCGTCAGCAAATAAACGTATTTTACTGCTAATTCGAGAGCATAGATCATTTATGTATATAATGAACAAAAGGGGGCCGATTACGCTTCCTTGTGGGACACCTGATGTCACTTTAACTGCATCAGAGCTAATTCCGTCAAGAACTACTTTTTGCTTACGATCACTCAGAAAGTCGCGTATCCAGTTTACTACTGTTTCGTTTAGGCCGCATGACTGTAATTTGTATAAAAGTTTGTTGTGAGGTACCGTGTCGAAAGCTTTCTTAAAATCTAGGAATAATGCGTCCACTTGTGTTTTCGATTCACCAGATTTGAGAACGTCATGAAGAAAGAGCGCGAGCTGTGTTTCACATGATCTACCTTTCCGAAAGCCGTGCTGACAGCCATGAAGGAAGTTACGACTGTCCAGGAACGTCATGATATTGCTAACGACGATATGTTCGAGTATCTTGCCTATAATAGACGTTAATGAAATTGGTCGATAGTTCCCTGGGTCATGTCTGTTTCCCTTTTTGAATATCGGTGTAACGTTTGCAATTTTCCAGTCTATTGGTATCTTTCCTTCAGACAATGACTTCTTGAATATTATGTCTAAGAACGGTGCGATCTGTGGCGCTAATTCCTTTTTGTGCAGTCTAATTTGATATGGTTGTCAAATAGGATTCGATACGGATAAGGGATACATCTTATTTTCCAAAAATGAGAGCCCGAGAAGAAGTATACGGAAACGACGTACGAGATAGGTGCTACATAATAATATCTATCCTATACCAGATATCCGAATTAGTATCCCGACATGGTATAAGGCATATCAAGAAATAATCACTGTAGAATTTCCAGATCCAAATGAAAAGCAATACTTGAAAATTAAATGCGTTCTCCGTTGAATAACTTTACCGGAGAAAGACGATGATGAGAAAAATGTGAGAAAAATCTCTCTCCAAAAATTGTAAAAATATAAATAACAAAATTGAGTCGATAAAGAATGGATTACAATTTTGGGAATGTTTATGTTCTCGTGGTCTAAACTCACCCTTGCTTTACGACGCAGAGTCGGCATCACGTGGTGCCTGTAGAAATCCAAGATGGAAGGAACTTTGGTGCGCAGCAAAGTAGCCCACGACGTATATCCATGTCGAGCGATAACCCAAGGGACAACTGATGTGAGCTCTATTTCTTTCCCCAAATGACTTTTCCTGTCCAATGCCCAATTAATCTCCAAGTCCATTTCAACTCCCATCTCCCTCTTCTCCTCCGCCTCCTCGAGCGCTCTCTTGAATTGTAGTTCGTGCACTACGTCTCCTCGTTCGTATGGCCTTCCGTCATTATCGAATGCCAAAAAAAGAGACATTCGTGCCAAGGATACTGCAAGCATACTAATGACACGTTCTTTCATCCAATCATGTTCTACCTTCCCTCCCAGATATATATTCGACTCGGAGAAGTCGGCGAATGAGTACACGATATTCCCATTCCACTCAACTCCATCGTAGAATTTTATAGGTGACTTCATACTACCGATATACCTAGAGTCAAAGTCAATCAAAACTTCCACGGCATAAAAACGTCTCAGGAATTTTAAGAGGCATAAAGTATCCTCGCCGACGTCGTAAATATTCTCGTAAAAACTCCGGGCCAGGGAAATCTTCCTCTCGTCCATGTTCAGAATCTTTGTCCGCCCCATCATGGAGTCGACGCAATCCCGCCGCAGATCCTCTGCTCTTGGAGGATCCCAACTCACTGAGAAGTCCTCTAGGCGCTTCTTAAGTCCAGTCAAAACCTCAGCAGACGACTTCGTGACACTCTCCAGAGACTCCAGAAGGGCATCCCGCTCAGACAAGGCCCTTTTCATATCTTCTAACGACACCATCATCCGAGTGTGGCAGGACAACTCCGTCTTGATGGCATCCATTGATTTGTTCACAGGCGACACTTCCGCCATCTCATGGGAGACTGCAGTAGATCGCGTACCGTCAATATGAACCCCAAGTGATGCACGGCGACGGCTCATCGCTATTTCCCTTCCTATGTGCACCACCTGGACCAACCTTAGGATCTCTTGGCGGTCCTCATCCTCGGGACACCTCACACTCATCTCCTCCGCCATATCCAGAGCGTTATAATGATTTCTTTCTCTTAAGCAAGGGTCTGCACCCTTCCTCAGTAGTGCCTCGACCCAATCTAACTTTCCAAGGTTGACTCCTTGGTGCAACAGAGTTCTCTGCCCAACTCCTCTCACGTCCACGTCCTCCAGGTCCTCCAACAGACCCTTGTACTGCTCCAGGGGACCAGTGACAACTCCAATATACAGCCTCTCCTGGACATCCATACCCGTACTGGAATCGAACACATTGATGGTAGACATGGCCTCCTGCACTGGTTTAGATGATAGTCAGCGTTATACTGTTTCCTGTGAAATGGAATCAGAGCTGATTTAAATCCAAGAAAGATATTGAAGGACAGATAATATTCTTCATTTACAAATCAATATCTGAAAAAGCGTTTATTTCCAATTACAATGACTATTAAAATGGACATATCAAGTAAAATCCTTCATTGGACGCGGGATATTTTCTCAAAATGCTATCATACGTTGACACATAAACATTGCACTTCTACTTACTCAATCAAGGAGAAAACATTAACAATACAAATTCAGCCAACGGCTATTAACAATGTGGTAAAAGCTTAGCAGTTACTCTACAAATGCTACAGTATGATGATGGCTACATTTAACACAGCTATGAATAATAAATAAGTCCTTAAATAAAATATTTGGAATTCAAAGTAAAACTAAAATCAGTCCAAATACTTGACGCCAATTATCTTATTTTCTTAAGAAACCATTGATCTCACATGCACTGTGAACATCGATATTTGGTGTGTCACACATCACTAATGTAAAATAAGTAAAACAATTCATTCACGTAGGAAAGAAAATGAAGAATGGGGAATGAACCTCTGAGGTGTAACGGTTTTCCATCTAAAATCAAGCAACAAAACAATGCTAGGAGTAAAATATCAACTGCTCAGGCTAGAACAATTTTCCTCAGAAATACCTATTTCCTACGTTTAAAAATCCAATAACGGAATTCTTTGACTAACACATCAATCGCTTCAACTGTTGAATGCTCTACTTTGTGGAATAATGATGACATAATGGGAGAAATAATGTTCTTTGAAATATTCCACTGGATTGATTTTATCCAACCGGTTTCGACGCTAACGCGTCCTGCTCAAGGGTACAGTCTCCAAGTTTTCTGGGAGTGTGAGCCACATATCTACCAAAATTCCCAAGGGGGTGGAGTATGAAAGTGGTAATTAAGTGGAAAGAGGGTGAGGGAGGAAAGAACAACTGAACCACCAATGGCGGGGACAAAGTGAGTAGGCGTGGAGTAGTAGTTTGCGGAAGGGGGGAGGAGAGTCGAGGGTATTATGAGTCAACAACTGTCAAGGTGAAGGAAAGAACTGCGGAAACTCATGGTGGAACACCGAGGTGAACGGAGAAAATTTAAAATCAGTAGGTTCATTAAAAAGCAATGCATCAGGAACAACTTGTGTCTAAAAAATTTCATTTTTTTAAACAATCCAGTTTAAAACCCATGTCATTTACTTGTAAAATCTTGGGTGAAAAAAACCTCAATAAGATGGTGAACAAAACCTGATTATTCAATAACGGATTCTTATGTTCTATTTCTTTGGTAGTGAATTTAGTACCGGTTTGCCCTACATAAAGACATTTAGAATCATCACACTATTATAACCACACAACAATTTTTCCAGAATATTCATCTTGTCCTTCGAGTTCAAAGGAGTTAGTTTTTCAATGGTAAGTGTATTGTAGTAACCTATTCTGAGCATGTTACATTGGATGTGTCTAGTTATTTTTTGGGTAATGGTACCAAAAATGGGAGGTTACAGCATTCGTTAGGCTTGTCTGGAGTTATTATGCTGAGTGATGACGCGAGTGATATGATTTTACCTTTTAATTGCTTATCTAGTACTTTCTACACATATCGTTTCTACAGCCATTATATTCGTTTTTATTACAACTTTGGAGACTCTACCCTTGAGAATGACGAGCTAGCGTGGGTACAAAAAAATCCAGTTGAATATTACAAAGTGCATTTTTTTATCCCATTATTTCATTGATATTCCACAATGTAGTGCCTTCGAAAGTTCATCTACATCTACAAAATACCCTGCAAGCCACCTCAGGGGTGTGTGGCATGGGGTGAATAGTCTCCAACATGCATTACAATATACCCTAATGTTATTGTAACTACGACTAATTATGCCTTAGCACAAATTGATAATGCTTGCCATGAGGTGAATCCTCACAAGCTTGCACTACACCACAGATGTTTGAAGGACCGTAGGTATATACCTTTGTATTTCGCAATTACACATTACATCACTTGACCTGGCCTTTAAATGCTGAAGGAGTGAATAGCCATTCATGGAATCGCTATTAAAATAAAATTGACGCCTAGTTGCCAAGGAAATATCTATTGTTGATAAGGAAAATAACAAAAATATATATTTCCAGATAAAAACGCAATACTTATATTAAAACAAAATATAATACGGGTAAAATAAAATAGAAGGGCGTTATTAATAACTTCATTTTTTATACGTTCTATGGTAAAAATTCACTTCTATTGTATACAAAATGGGAGTTCAATAGCCCATTGCACGAAAGAGCGAAGCACCATAAAGAATCGTCCAATGGCCAGGAGAAACGTCTTTTACAGTCAACTGGAAGGAAAAGTGAACATTAACATTCACATGCAACACTCACTCTAAGGTACGTAAAATAACTGAGACTACTCCTAGTTCATTAACATTGTCAAAAGCTCAAACAAAGACAATATTTCCCTTTCGTTGAGATTAACTCGAAAATTGTCAACATTAAAACAACCTAAGTTTTCGCATCCCAAAAAGAACACATTCTTATGAGAAAAATAACAAAACTAGACTGTCTGTGGAATAAGTGACACTGAAACAATAGCATTGCCTTTATAAATGTCAACAACACTCGAAAAATCGCTTAGTCGGCACTCACCGACGAAAAATTCCACGGGTACTTCCGGTCTATCATTAGTCTGTATGACTAGGGAGTGACCACTCACCAGATATGTGCTTTTAGTCAAACACATCACAATACAGTTATAAGCATTCATGATTTTTAAGATCTTCCGTGAAACAAATTTATGTCATAAGTTTTAAAGAATAGATATTATTAAGTTCCTGTATTGAACTCAAGTCGGGATTTGCGTCCATTATAATCAAAAGCCCTTTATAAATATCAAGTCAAGACTTTTGTCTTAATTCTAGAAAATACGTTCAATTTGAAATGAATTAAATAGCATCAAATAAAAGCAATCATAAGAGAGCTATAAGCTATAGGAAAACTTGAAAAATGTAACGCGGTAGAAGAATGAGAAAATGTATGTAATGCACCACGATCAATTATCGGGGTTTCCTGCTATGAATATCTCTCATTTTCCGGTAATCGATTAGATACACATGAGTGGATGAGCATGCACTTACCAGAACTGAAGGAAGAATTTATTGATCACTTATTTCGCTGGAGAAACTAGGGGTTCTCCCACAGACTTCCAGCCAGAAGGAGATGCTACCTGCGAATTATATTGAAGAAAATGAAATAACGAACATGACATGAAATGACATGAAACACATAGAATTATGACAATCTTCTAGGTTAAGTACGACTAAATGAGCCACAATACTTCCCATACGCAAAAAGTAAAACATAAGCATTTGCAGAGAACAAAAATTAAAAAAAAAATATACTATGTCCACAGTCCCAGGAAGCCACCTCAAGGGTGTGTGGCAGGGGGTTAATTACAATTTATTCAGTTTAATTGTAAGAAGTAGACAATTTTAAATTTTTCGGTCTATCTAAATTTAAAAAAAATTATAGAATTCTCTTCCATGATAGTAATCGGATACATTATAAAGTAATATATACCATGATTACAGATGCTTCTTCAAGCCACGCACATACTAT
Source organism: Pyrrhosoma nymphula (assembly GCA_963573305.1). Classification (NCBI taxonomy): domain Eukaryota; kingdom Metazoa; phylum Arthropoda; class Insecta; order Odonata; family Coenagrionidae; genus Pyrrhosoma; species Pyrrhosoma nymphula. Next base: position 23,245,532 of record OY754340.1, on the reverse strand, counting down.
AGAGATAATGTTTCAAAAATAGAGGAAATAGAAAATATAAGATAATGAACACTACAATTTACAAATGAATGAAATGATAATTCACGATGTACTAAAAATGTCGACCGCTTCGCGACCGGGTACGGGAGAAGAGTATGCGAAATATTCACGGCAAATGATTATTCCTGAAAAAACCCATAAACGCAGCATAACCACCGCTACATGCTACCGCAACTATGCGAACGTAATAACATGAAAAGGAAGCACTATTATGTTTGGGAAAAACATACATGATAGGAAGAATATTTAAAAAGATATAAGAAACGTTCCTCGGAAATCCTTTTCGCAAAATATGCATGTCCTACTGCATAATTACCTGAATGATTCCTATTAAGGAACGATTAGATTCTACTCGGTTTATGGTGAACGCGCACTGCGAGTTGGAATTAACGATTTCAGCACTGTGGGAATACTAAGGGAAACCAGTGAGTATACGAGAGTGAATACCTCCGTGTGAGAAACAGGACGCCTCATAGACACAGAGTAGAGACCTGCGTAGCGTGTCACAACCTTGACAATGAAGCGACGCAGACACACCGTCAGACACAGAAGAAATGTCGAGAGTTGTTAATCCCAAGATGGTCGTTAGGCGAGCCAGCTACGAGAAGTCACGAGAAGCTGACCTTCAAATGATGTCCACTAGATGACAGGCCAATCGTCGCCACATTAAAGCTCTTGATTTTAAAGTACGATCAACGTTTGATCTCGGCAAATGCCGACAATCGAGGCTTCTGATTGGTTCCCTACATGTTCCTTGCGCATCTAGCCATGACTGGCCTTTTTTAAATGGGAAAGATAGGGACTAAACAAGTTTTCACGAGATAAAAATTAATTAACTATATTTCATCGAATTTGAGCCATGATAACTTGTGAATGATTAAATTGCCTTTAATGCTACATAATTTTCATAAAAATGTTATCCTCCAAAATGCGGGAGACGGCCTGTATAATACGAGCCCAGCAGACGCCTCAAACGGCAGCAGACGACGTCGTCTGTAATATGAGTGGAACGTCGCGATATTATCCCCGCTCGTTAAGTGACTTCTCGTTGATAATTGGCGGAATGGTATTTTAAAATGTTATAATACTACATAAATATTAGCTTACTTGTCAATTTGGTATCAAAAGGACTACGTATAGAATATTTCTCTGCAATAGGAGTAACACGTCAAGTAATTTCCCGACCATGAAATTTTTTATAATAGCCCACTACACTTACCTGTCCTACTGTCTAACATAAAAAAAGAAATGCGTAAGTCTCAGAGACTAGTAGCTACACACTTAGCTGCCTCGACCGTGTTATGACATCCAGAAAGTTTCAGAGGTTTTCGAGAAGATCGGATTTCCGGCCATGTGTCAACAAAGTAGGCTACGATGTCTGACAGAACCGACGCAGGCTCTGGCTTACGACTTCCACTGCGATCCAAGCCAGTGCTCCACGATCGATCCTGGATAAAATAGGTTTGTCGATTGGCAGTGTATCCCATTAGGTGATATACTTCCAGGTCTGTAGGCGCAGACCAAAAAAGTCAGGAGCGCAATGAACAGACAAACCAGAAAGTCGATGAGCGCTATGGGTGGCAGAGTGTGGGACAATACCAGTACGTGATTAAACCTTTTGAATTGGTTGCTATTTTTAGTCTAATGAAAGCCATAATCATCTCCAAATTTTTATACTGATACAACTGTTCTATTCAAAAGAAATACTCAAGAGAATGTGATAAGATAATTTCATTGGAAGACGATTTATGTGGTTGTATTGAACACAGTGGCGGATACAGAATAAACTCAAGGGGGGGGGCGCAAGTTATCGCAACGATTGTAACTTTCAAACTGACTGCCTGGCAGCGACTCTGCTTCCCTTATACATGTAGATCGGTTGTTTCGAGAACAATCGGTGCCAGAATGTTCGCATCCAGACTTTTAAGGAGTGTGAACAAATACAAACAGTAGAATATTCTCGACTTCTTCCGAACAAATGACAGACAGAATAGCGTATGGAGATCACTAGAAGGCCGCGACTTCTCTTGTAGGTTAGCTATCTATGTGCCAGACAGAAACGTATAAAATACGATGACGCACGCGCGTGCTATATAAGAAAGTACAACTACTCGATAACTCGACTCAGAGTCGACTGACGAAAGACACGAACGAATAGCGTGCGGGCTGAATGGCGAGAGCGGCGCGGGCGGCAATTCGGGCGGCCCCGCAAGGGGGGCGCGTGCCCCCCGCGGCCCCAATATGTATCTGCCACTGATTGAACAACTTCAGTGCATATTCATTGCACATTGCCAACACAGCATTCGCACCACCATCAAAACACCTACCCACTCGGAGGATTTTAATCATTAAACAAATACGCTACAACATTGACATCACTATAATTGTACCACCCACTAATCACTATCCTATTCGGAGAATTTTCATCATTAAACAAACACGCTACAACATTGACGTCAATATAATTGCTCCATCCACCGATAACCAGGCCAATGAAGAGCATTTTATTAACAAAAAATACGCTACATCATAGACGACACTATAATTACACCACTCTCCAATCACTAACCCTTTCGGGAGGATATTATTCATTAAATAAATACGTTAAACACATTGACATCACTATATCTGCTCCACCCACTAATCACTATCCCACTCGGGAGGATATTATTCATTAAATAAATACACTAAAACATTGACATCACTATATTTGCACTACCCAATAATCACTATCCGATTCCGAAGATATTATTAATTTTATAAATACGCTACAACATTGACATCACTACATTTGCACCACCCTCCAATCACCAACCCAATCGGGGGATTTTGTATGCCAAAAAGTACGTTACACCATTCACCATACTACAGCTACGCTCCCCCCAAATCACCAACCCACTCCGGGGATTTTCTTCATTAATGACCTTTTACAGTAATGACCTAATGCCCATTTCCTCATTTCCCCAGTTTTTCACCGCTGAAAAATGTCTTTTTCCCGTCTTAACTTTTCTCAAAACTGCACTTTGCCCTTCCTCAGCACCCAGAAATACGATTTTCACGTTGAAAATGGCAATATCCTATCCCACCCTAGCACTCGTTTTCACTCCATTGGCCTGCAAACCTTTGGGTTGAGGTAAATGCATATTTAAGACGTGAAAAAAGTCCGTATCCCTCTAACGGGACTTCAGAAAATCTCGCAATGTGGCGTCAAAATCTCACGAAAAAGTCTTACATTTTGTCCATTTCTCACGCCATCGCATTGGAAAAATACACATTTCTTAAATTAGCTTTGAATAAGTCGTAAATAACGTAATAAGAAAGTTTTACATTATGGTTTCACAATTATAACAGTATTTAAAACGCATTACCTACTCTCAAGCATGAATCACAGCAGGTAACAGTTTCTGCCTTAACTTAGTCCAACTTAATATTATCGTCAATGAGCACGACTGCCGAGTAACCTAATGCATCCTTTCTGAGAATGTTACAATGCTCGCTGCATAATCTGAGATTAGTACACCGAAGATGAGATGCTGAGAGATGATGGTGCAAATAAAACTATAGAAATACATTAGAGGACATGTACTTACACGTGAGAAGCTGAAAATACGACCCTGGAATCACATCTGAAACCAAAGAGTGAAGGGATGGTTTTCACAAATACACGCGAAACGAAATCTCGAACAAATTACTAAAAACAGGCGAGAACTGGAAAGGACTTCTCACAAGATTAACGGCAAACCTCATCAGACGAGTGATGATCACACAGTGGTTGATGTTTCTCCTAGCGACGTGTTACCCCAGAGAGCTTTGAATGCATCACGAGGTGACTGTCGTGGTGGAGTGAAGAAACTCACGACGTCCCAGACTGGTGGACATCGCCGACTCACAGGCACAACGTCCGAGAGGACCTCGTCAGCTTCACTCCACCCCGACAGTGCCACCCAAGGTCACTCAACCGCCGCTGTTCCCCAACCAACACGTGCCAGTGTTGCCGCATGTGCGTCGCCTAGTAAATTCCTTTGGGTTTCGCTTGGATTCTGGCAGTTCTAACGTACGGCGGCGTACTGTACGGCGCGAAATGGAGTAATATATTTTATTAATTCAACCCTCAAACGGATTCATGGCGAAGCCGCGGCACTTTGAGTTTTTGCATGTGCTTAAAAAAGTTTAATGTTAAAAATAAGGTTTTGTAACCATCAGAAATATTTTATTTTGTATGAGACTGTAAAGTGGTAAAAGAAAGCACTGCTATCTGCCATTCAATTTATGTTATTTAGTATTTCTCGAAAAAGTTACACAAACTGATACCCAACGCCACCGCGGCTCGTGGAGTTCAAAAGGTGTTTATGATACTTATGTGTCTTTTATCCTGCTAAATGGATCATATTCAAATAAATATAACCCCTATTGAATAACTGTGGTGACAAATATTTTATTTTGTTTTAATTTTATTTGCATTCTATTTATTTATAGGTTTATATCAGTGGCGGCTGGTGGTAATTTATCCTGAGTGTGCATTAGTGCAGATATACGATGATCTACTTATATTATGTTAATCCAAATCCATGAGCATCATATTTCGTCGTCATAGAGTACATAGCATGCAAGACATCACTGTTATATTCTAAACTTAAAACTGCATGAACAGAAATAATATAAGCATGCTAATGAAAATAATTATTCTAACCACACATTTACAAGTGACGGTAGGTGAAATTCATTCTCCTTTCCTTCTTCTGAGCGAATTTGTCTATCACCTTGTCGTTGAAACCTTCGATTTCATCCAGGAACTTTTTTTCAATTGGCAACATCGCCAAAGCAGTGAGCCTGTCCTCGTCCATCGTGCTACGTAAGAATGTTTTAACACGCTTTAGGGTTGAAAAACACCTCTCTACTTCACTGGTTGTCATCGGAATTGTCGCAAGAATTTTCAGGAGTTTAGTTGTTTCACTGAATGTGTTTTGAATGTTATTGTCAACAATGAATCCTAGTAGGGCAACGACACTGGAGACTTTCCGGAAGTCCTCACGCATGTAAATTATTTCAAGCTCAGTCCGCAGACGAACTTGTTCTATGAATGGGTATGACTCGCGCAAACTATGCAAATTCTTTTCTGGGAATGCCTTGTTGAATTTCGGAAAATTATCGGAAGAGAAGAGGACCGATGCCATAAGATGGCCAGTAAAAGAGAATCACTCCTTAGCCTGACTGATTATTACATCACACACCTCTTTTGCAGCTAGGTTTCTTGAGATGAAAGTGTCCTCACGTCTTCTCTTTTCATGTCGTGTCTCATAATCTGAGTTATTGCAAATAGTGTCAATGCTCTCCCTGACATTCATTACTGCGGATTCGAAATCCTTAATGGCTGCATTTGCTGACACTGAGTCTATCAATTTTCTCTGTAGCTGATCGTAGAGTATACTCACGTGTGGCATTATTCTATGGAAGACTTCCAACCAAAACATAAAAACTGGCTGTTCAATCCTAAGGCGTAATCCTCTTGCTTGAGCAATAGCACTACTTTGTCTACTGCTATTTTCAATCTGCTCCAAACATTACAATAATGACTCTTTGTGTGCATAAACTGTTTCAACTAACCTCGACTTAAAATTCCACCTCACATTTGACACGCCAGGAATTCGTTTTCCAACCACTTCATCTAGTACTTTCACCCTCTGCGGGGAATTTGAAAAAAATGTTGGAATTTCATTTATTGTTAGATCAGCGAAAAATATTCTCACCTGAGTGTTCTGACTTGTAGCTTGAGCCATAATCAAATTTAACTTATATGCGTAGCAATGCACGTAATGCGCGAAAGGATAGCCCTCTTTCACCAAGGCTTGAACTCCAGAGTGACGACCACTCATTACGCTGGCTCCATCATAACTTTGCGAAACTCCTTTTCTTTTGTCCGGAACCACTTCAGTCAACACTTCTTTGATATTGGAAGACAAAGCCACAGCATTGCAGTTACTGGGATTTAAAAATGTCCAGAATCGTTCAACCGTTTTCCCATTTGGAAGCACATATCGAAATAAAACTACCATTTGATACAACGAGGATAAATCTGTGGTTTCATCAGCTATAACCGATACATAGTCTGCAGCAGTTATTTGACTTCTTGTTTCTTCCTGACAAACTTGAAGCATGCATTGCAACAGGTCATTCTGGATGTCTTTAGATGTCCCTTTAAAGACAGTAGCTTGGAGCAGATGATCCTTCAGAACTGAATCTAATTCTGCCGTGAAGTTGATCAGACCTCGAAAAACGCCCGGATTTGCGGATTCCGCAGTTTCATTATGTCCTCTTAAAGCTAGCTCAAATGCACCACAGAATCGTACGCAATTTATGATCTGAGACAAGACATAACGATTTTTGGCAACTTCTGAATTTTGTTTTTCAACATTCCGTCTGAAGGCACTGTCGAGTTGTTCTCTAATGTTGTATTTACCTAGAATGCTAAATTCTAATTCAGCATTCATATGACTCTTAGAACTTGCATGCTTTACAGCCTTCTGTTTAAGATGAGAAAGATCACCAAATCCACCTTGCGTCCAAATGGTGGATTGGTCAAGTGCAAACATTAGGCATGGAAAACAGAAAAGGCGATTTGTCACATTACATCCACACAGCCATTCGTATTTCGCAAATGCATTTTCATTGAACTTCCTGGCCACATCCTTTCCTTTACACTTAGTAGTCTGGATTAATTCTAATGCCTGTAAAGGTCTTCCTTGCTGCTTTATTTGCAGCTTTTCTTCAATCATTTGTTAAGAAAAGTTCGTATTTTTCAATTCCTGGACCGTAACTGGATTCATGTTAAAACTTGTACAGTCACTAGCTCGAACTAAAACTATAAGTGAGTGTATCTATACGAAACGAAAGACTTCTACCTATTCCACTTGAAATTGATACTATTTTTAAATTAGCACCGTTCAACTTAAGTTCAATAGAGAGCTTAAAAATTTTACAACAAATAGATTTCAGATTCATATTGTAGTACAGAAAGCACACCAGCCAATAGCAGCACACGGAGGAAAGCGAATTTAGCATGAAGTTCAAATGAATGCCGCTTGATGGCATAGGATGTATTGACGGACTAGGATCCTGGGCGCAGATAGTGTAGGTGGCAGGTAATTCGAGTTACACACCAAATATGCGCGTGCGCACTTGCGTCGTTTTGAGTTAGCTCCCATCACCCATTACAGCAGTACATGCCCCCCGCTTACCTCGTCCCGCCCGAGCACCAACAAGCGATCGCGTAGAACGAATATGCGGCCGGCGCGAAACTAGCTGAGATCTCACACTTCTTGAGCGGTGAATTCGCCAAGGGGATAGCTGGGATAGCGTTTGGAGCTTCATATCTCATCCATATGTAGAGAGGATTTTTATCTTTCTCGTTGAAAAGGAATAGTTTTCTTTCATAATTAATTCATCTTTGGGTGTGCACTTGCTAACATGCGTATATGCACGCGCCGCCACTGGTTTATATTGATACGAAGTAAATATAGTTAAATATTTTTGGAGAGAGAAACGTTGGAGAGAGAAACGTCATTGAATTAATAATGCTAATAACTAATAAAAGATATAAAAAGTCTGTGCTTTAGGTTTGCATAATAATCAATCATTTTTTAATGCAATTAAACATTTTCAAATTTCGCTCTACTGCTCGATGAAGTTGTTGGCTGGTCGACACCTCCACATATTTTATAAGGAATTCCATTCCTAGGGAGAAAGCTTGGAAATTGTTTTGATAATCAATTCATAATTTTGCAATGGAGGAAGGAGCTGGGCAAGGGGAAGGAAAGGGTGGTGAGAAGTGATGTTTTGGAGGCTGTGTAATGGGTTCAGTATTTCCATGGATGATTAGGAGGAGTCAGTTGAGTTCCGGTAGGGGGTCTTCACTGTTTGTTCCTGTGTTCAAGGGAAACACATATATGAGAGGATAACCACCATAGTGATTTTATTTCTGAAATATTACACTGCATGGAGACGGGGAGGAGTATGGTGCATGGGAAGAATCGGAGATTAGAAGAAAGCTGAGGAATGGGCTCCGAGAAAATTAAATCCTTATTTTTGAACAACCCCATATCCCTCCAAGTATCCTATCCCTCTCACTCCGGGAAAACAGTCAAGACCCTTTTCTAGGAACCCGCCTTCCCTTTTCTTGCCATTATCACCCATGGCAACACCGAACCCATTACCTTGCCTCCAAGTCACCACTCACCACCACAAGTTTCTTCCAAGACCTGCATGAATGAAACATACTTGCGCAATGCCACGAACTAATGTGTTGCAGAAGCTTCGGGAGTCTAATATCGATATCGTCAACATATTAGCTAATATGTCCTCCAGAAAGTGACCCCTTTGATGTAACGTAAGTATTTTGCCATGAATAGCAATCCCATATTTTATTCTGCGTCTCTTTATCATCTTGCTCCTTGATCGCCTTGCTCCGGAGATAAATTTGCTAGAACAATTTTATTGCTTCTAGGGAGCGTATCTTAACAGATCCATATCACGGACGTTTCTTAGTGGCAGCGAAATAAGGCTGACAGTAAAATGCGGCAATGACGATGATCTGAATGGTATACGTGTACAAATAAGGAGTGATTTTGGTGCAGATGGAGAAGAAGACATTGTAAGAGTTCTTACTAATTATGAGGATGTTATCTACTCAGAAGAAATTTAAGAGACAGAGCAAGAAAAATTCAATGAAGAGATTTTGATAAAATTCCATCCAATATGAAAAGATCGAACAAAACTGTGCAATGGTATTCAGTTATTTGGTATAACGTCCGCCCATAATATTGTGAAAGGTGGAGTAAATAAGGTGTTTTTCCCTACAGAAAGAAGAAGAGAGGAGCCAATTATTCCTTTGGCTTATCTATTGACATGAGATATTTACATTCTATTGTTAATTTCACTGATGAAAGAGCCGTAATGTTGGACCAAGAAAAGTGTCACTTGGATTCTTGTAATTAGCATTGAAATGGAAGCACTTTTTGGAATCTTGAATGCAGTCGAAAATTTGAAGACCCTCAAAGTAAGTGCACCTCTGCTTTGAAGTAATTAGTAAGGGCATATGATTTTTAGGACTACGATGTTATAAGTAAGGTTCAAAAATATTTTTAGATGTAAGAATATTGGCGATAAACAGACTAGGTCGGAGAGATGGAAGTCTGAAAATCTTGCACCAATTAGAACAATTTAGAAAGCCAAGAATTTGATTTTGGGATAGTATTATTTCCCTTGTGAGTGCATTACGATAAATGAGCAGTTAATTAGGTTCTGAGGACGTTGTCGGAAGATTTTTTGAGCCAGTGATATGTTTTACAGGGTATCCTCTTCAAGGTACTCCATATTTTGTTAAAGTAAACGGGGCAAGAGCACTCCCGTATTTAGGAGAGGGAATCATATAGGAAGTCTGTCGTCATAGGTATGGGAGTAAACGTTATGCTTCTTCCAATATTTTAAAACTGTTCAGCTGCCTCAAAACATAAAACAATATGGATTAACGATGGTGGGGACCCTGCGATAAAAATAAAATTCATACCGGTGAACTTTCTTCCAATTCGCTCTCGTGCCAAATATTCATTGATTTTTGGATTTGGATGTCATGTTCCTAAAAAGAGAAAGTCAGTCGATTGTTGTCATAAATGCACCTTGATAAAACAATTCCTTTGGAAACAAAGTAAACCGGAAATAATATTTTACTTTAATGCTACCAAATGTGGCACAGATATTATGGGTATAATGGTTTAGTCTTAAACGTGCAGGAGAAAAATAAACATGGTCGGGTGGATTTTTATGAAGTTTTTAAACGTGTATGGCATTTCAGTCTATTTCCTTTTATCAAACTAAATCCCCAGTTGAAAGCGTTGATAGTGAATTAGGTGGACCGCCAGCGTAGTTTTCTGAACAAATTGTAGGAAACATATGGTGAGAAAACTCGTTATGTGACAGGAGGACGAAGTGCGCTCGAAAAAGGTGCATTTATAGTATTCAGGGTACACCATTAGAAATTATACATATTGACAGGGAACATGAGCAAGAAAAACAAGCTATTGCAATGTTACTAGTGCACGATAAAAAGGAAGATATTCCAAACCTATGACCTTAGTTACCGAAACATAAGCGAAGAACATTTCTATGTTTTTTGTGATGCATGCAGGAAAATTGCTAAAAACATATTTATTTGGGATGTCTTTGGTAGAATATGTGTTCATTAATTTTTTTAACCTATATTACTCTTTAATGTGTATTAAATTGTCATTAAATATTAATCAAACATATATGATTTATATTTATCAACGTAAACACCTAATTGTTACTTTACGGCGACGGCAGCCGCGCCGGGTGTCCGTTTGTCTCACAAAATTCAGGAATCCGTCTGAGGGTTAAAGATATTATTGTGTATATCCCCCTCCATCCCACTATCTTCCTATGTTTAATAATTTAAGGTAGTGCAAGCGAAGTATCACTTTACAAAGATTTTGATAATTTAGAACTCATTTTAAAGAAAATAATTCATCTTTTCAATTATATAAAAATATTTAGCCGTAGCCGAACTACATCTAGAGCAATTTGCCTGAAATTCAAGCAGTTTTTTTATGAAATAGATTACAGCTGTACGCTCCGGAGGGAGGATATTGAAGGAAACAGGAATTTGTAACAACTTCATTTCGTCAAAAAAATAACGCTGTGTAGCCTGTATGATTTTTTAACTATTAATAAATATATAATCAATTATTCACTGCTGTTATTTTACTGCATCACAACAAACCTTCTCTTTGAAGGGATTTTAACCGTACAGCGTAAAAATTATTCAAGTTAGAGACATACGTAGTTATATTTATGTAATTACTGAGGAATGCTATCATCCATAGCTATATTTTTTCACCATTAACATATTTCAATATATACTTAATATATATATGTCTGTATGGTACTAAAAATAAGAATAAACAAAATTAGACTATTGTACTCATTAAGATAAAAACTCTCTTCCACCTGAAAAGAATATCGCTCAAACAACCTTGTTTTCCTTTTCTTGGTCATGCTTAGCAACGTTGCAACGAGGGGAGAGATCATGCAGAAAACATTCATGAACTAATTCAAACGAAGTCCACCACTGAATTATCCTGAGCATACAAACGTAGAACGTTCATTGAATGTTCAGGTGTGAACTATTCATTTGAGACTGTTCATAGATCGTTAACTTCCAGTCGACGAAGTACAATTAAAAAAATTCTTCTTGGTTGAACATTTTCAGAACGTCTTTAAACATTTCAAACTATCCTTGTCAAGTTCAAAATCTTGTTTATTTACAGTAATATTGCATGTATATTCGTACAATGTGTCAAAATAAGTTTCAATAACTTAAGTCAAATAACTGTTAGGCATTTCTTCAGACTATCAAGGAATTGGTATTTCATAATTATTGTTCTCGAAGTTATATTTACCCACTAGGTACATACGACGTAAATGACATACATCCACTAAATGACTAGATACATACGACTTTCTGTACGCCGATACTTATGATACGATAATATCGGGCGCTTGAAAATGCGCGTATAGTCGTAGGGTGCCTGGTAATGTGACATGGGTGCAATTACATTAAGAAGATACAAGAAAGGATGTTATAACGTACTAAAATTACCCACCGCAATTGCATATTCATAGTAATTATTTGCAAATGATCATATTTTGAAAGAGCAGGGAAGTCAGTGGTGAGGCAAAACGATATGAATCGAGAATCATTTCACGAGAATTATTATTTTAAATAATACTTCATGGTTCATGCATTATTATTAATTCAAAAACAGTTCAGCCGAAATTTACCAACGCAGAACATTCTTTGAACATTCTATGAAGTATTCCGATGAACGTTCATTGCACTATCTGTGAGTGCCAATTGAACGTTCATTGGGTGTCCTTCTTGAATGATCTTTGAACGTTTATATAGTCTTCACATAATGTACGTTGAACATCTTTTGCACTATTTATTCCCCATTGGGAAGACAATAAATGATACATCCAGGATCATTAATATTTGAAGATGTTAAACATGCCACTTTGTGCCTGAAACATAACAGAACCTTAGATTATGACAAATAACATTTTTTTCACCAATAATAAACTATCCAAACCCTATTTATTTAACCATAGACAAAAGGCAAAATGAAGTCTTTTAAAATGACTGATTTTTAAAATTGAGATGTCTATATGGCGTGAAATTTAATTCTCTACAAATTGATTTCATATGTTTTCTCGTAGGAGTATCTGTTTCAAATAGATGTGGTCCTGAAAAGTCGCAAAATGTAAGTTTCCACTGAAATGAGAAACTTTCCCGGTTTCTAACTTTTGGTTTCGGCTTTACTGATGAACCGAATTTTAAGATTAATATACTCATTCTATGCAGTGTTTAACACTAATTATTATTAAAAGGATGTCATTTTTCAACTGACGCACGGTTTTCAAGCTACTAGCCAAAATCTGAAAAATTGCAAATATTTAATTATTTTTGGCTCCTATAAGATAAACTTACCTCCTGGGAAAGAGCAAACTCAGATTTCACTAACTCAGGGTGAAGTGAAAGTATTGAAACGATTTCCAGATTGCTGGGAACTAATTCCTCCAACATTTCTTATTTCACTTTCTTATACTGGCAAGAAGCAGTTTAAGGTAGAATCCACTAACTATTGGAGCGCGAACTGAGTTGCGATGTCAGTTTATGCCTAATGATGAACTTCGTCGCTGGGCAATTTAGTTCCATTGGGACGACCTGGTTGAGGGCCGCAGAAATTGACGCGACATTCATTTCAGGGCCACTGGCGTACTTGGTCCGTGCACTGCACTCAATATGGTCGCAATATCAATGAATCAGCATTTAAGCGTTTTTGGAAGAACACTGAAGAAGGATTATGTTGGATCTACTCAGGACGGCGGTCTAATAAGTTATAAATACGTTAACCATAATGATGTCATTGGAAGGTTCCGTTTAAACCATGGTCTGCACATGGAGCACATAGTACATTGTACAAAAATAGTACTGACATGGACGATTTAAACCTGGATAGAGTCGATATCGATAAAAAGGACAATTTTGAAACCGCTCGGACTTGGAGGCGATTATCAATGACAAATTATAAAGGGAGGTGTCGATTAACAGGATCTGATCAAGAAATCACTCAGGCTTGCGAAATTATTCTAAAAATAGCTGCTCGAAATAGTGTGTAACAATACAAAGTAAGAGCTGCGTTGGGGCGCGAAACTAAATTTTGACGTGAAGGCGCGCTGGAATTCCATCCCAACAATGTTAGAGTCGCTAGTTATGACAGAAGTCGCCATCTGCGAGACTTTACCCTAATACAATGTAAGGAGATAATTGAGACATTGGACATTGACGTCCTCAAACTCTTTTGGAGGCAATTGAACCTTTGAAACTTGCTCTTGAGGATGTAAGTCGACAGTACGAGACGTTGATGAGTGCTGACATTGTTTTAGAATTCATGTTCAACGAGCTCTTCAATCTGAATAATATCACAAGTACTTGGCTCATGGAAAATTTACTTGAAGTTTTGCGTTAAAATTTGAATAAAAAATGACGTTATGAAACTCTTGCGCAGTCTCCAACGTCCATCTGCCACCCCGTCCAAAAACTACGCTAAACAATCGAAGGAAATCTAATGCCTGGTCTATTTGAGATCAACGATGTAGAAAAGATCATCGAGGAATCGTAAAATGATGCTGGACATGTTAACCTGTCTATTTAAGATGAATTGAATTTGTATATTGGCTAATTAATTGCAGTGGAAGGGCATTAGAGTTTCAAATGTCACAAGCCCGAACTGACGATCTTCAGGAACTCTGGCCAGCACACAGAACATCTCTAGAAATTGTGCAAATCAAGGATATCCATTTAAACGAAATAAATGGAAGGTGAAAGAGTTTTCTGGTGACAAAGATTTCTGTACAAAATAAATATCTCGTCTGCCTGACAACTCGCTTAATCCTCTTCTATTCATGAAATATTGCTATAGGAAGTACAAATGTATTGATTTAGAACTAATCACGAAAAATATACGATAAAACGGTGTTCATCACAAAAAAAAGTTTTTGACTTGTAAATTGGTGAAGATATGGAAAAAGCAATAATAACAGCAGTGTTTTTTAACCCTTGTCCAGGGCGTGATCAATACAGACTCCGTCAACTGCAGTTAATTTTTGTCATTTTTTGACTTAAAACATCCAAAGAGGTTACAATTTGGTGATATTAATCCCTTGAAATGCAAGAAAGTAAGTTTGAGTTACTTATAATTCTACCTAAAAAATTCTACCGGATGTTTGAGGAACTCTGGGAAAAATAACGCAATTATGCTCAGTACGCCTTTCCTTTTTCTGTGTGTTATCCAAAGGTCACTATGTTTAACGGACTGGAAAGATAAGCGAAACTTTAAATTCTAAGCAGAGTTGGTTCCTGTATTACTATAGTGTCTCAGAGATACGAAAAATGCAGAAGAGATAATGTTTCATGATAATAATATGCGGATGGTCTCAGAAATGCATTTTTTCACGGAAAACGCAGAGCGTAAGCAAATGGATGTATAAACTGTACCGAAAACTTTCGGTCAGCATGACACTAAACCGGATATTATACGCATTTATAATTGAATCCGCGGAACTTACAATCGATAAAGTTGAAACATATGCTTTATCTGAGAAATAGACAATATTAACTATTACGCTCTTATCTTTTGATAGGAATGTGTAGTCCGAGTAGGAAATGTTAGACACTCAGCGAGCTTACAAAGCGAAGGAGGATAATTTAATTGATAAATTCAAACTCTGCAAACTACCTGGAGTTTGCGACAAGTTAAAGCCTTTGCATTAGTTAGAAGAGCGATGCACTGCAATTGGAGGATGAATTCATTAGTTCTAATGAATGTCGACTTGGAAATTCTACCATGCATACAAGGATATAGGGTTTTGAATAGTTGCTTCATATTTCCTGTAAGACATGTACAAAGGCATGGAATGCTTATGAGGGAAACGAAATAACAGTGTGAGTGAAAGAAAATGAAAAATTGAAAATGCTCTCAGATATGCAATTGGTGTTGAGGTTGACTGTCCTAAACAGGGTTTTGGAACATCAATTGATGGCCACCAGGTTCTTAGGTAATCCAGCTCATATGGCGTCCATAAGTGGACGTAATTCATTGATATTCTATTGCAATGCATGCAATATCTGGTCCGAATGAAATCAATTTCTTTAAATTTCAAATATAGAACTGATGGACGGAAATGCAGTTTTTATCAATATATCAATAGAATTTTATGCCACTTATGCAATGTACGATTACATGTAACCGTGATAATTAGTGCTGTGCTTCAGCCAATTACAATATTTTTTGAGGTAGCGCAGGAATGAAGGAGTATATACTACAACACATTTATAATATTCTCCACCTGGCAAACATCCAAGACTGATCCTAACAAACAGCATAATATGTTGCTCACTGGTCCCAAACATCTGATTACATCAACTATGGGCACTCCTTACAAGAGAATAGAGAATGTTCATGGTGAAATTCTGGGCCTTCTTTCGTCCCCAACGTAAATTCAACCCCTGTGCAAAGATAAACTAACGAATTCAGGGAGAAACTTAAACTTAAAATAGATAAATCAATTACATATAAGTAGGTAATCATTTTTCACAGATTTATTTTTTTAAATAAATTAAGCTGGATTACTGTCCAAAGTAGAAATATCCTAAAACTGGTTTTTGTATTTATGGAGTACTTTCCTGTATTTTCGAGGCCGACGACGTACAGTCTCTTCTCATTACATTCATGTCGATGTAAGGCTGAATGAGAATTACTTCCTTCTACCTTCATAATATAAAATATCATTTAAAATTTCCATATTATAGGATAAGGTTTAAAATATGAGCAATCATTTTTTATTTTTTTTTCTCACATACGAGTTTGATAGACAAAACGTCAATAGTTTTGTTTATATTTTCGGAAAAGGTAAAAAAATAACGAACTATTATTTTTTGAACTTTCTTTGTTCATTTATTTCCTCACTATTCCTATCGCATAAAAATTTTGCAAATGACTTTGAAATGAAGTAAATAATATTAATAAGATAAAGATTAACTAAAATCTATGTAAGAAGTAACAAACTCAAGGTTGGGTTTAAATGCGTGATGACGGTATTTTTATATATGCTATTATTTTTTCAAATAATTCAAATGAAATATTTTCAATTTTTCCGCTTTATTTTTTAACGATTCACTTTGTTAATATCCAAGTTTATTGTTAGTTACGGAATTCAATACAAAATTATGTTACAGTAATAAAAATTGTATGTCGAATATAATAGCTGTGCGCAGCATGATACTGTGTGTCAATGGTTAGCGAAATGTAGTTTAGGATATACACCGTGCCACATATTCTTCAGTAACCTGGCAGGATTACTAGGTGAGGCACGAAAACAGGTCTTCAACAAGGTTTCTGAACAGTGTTTTTGGCATACAAAATGTGTCGTTTCCTCACAAAAAGTTATAGCAACTTGCGGTGTATTTTTCCAAATTGATGTACGGGAATAGCTGTAAATGTTCTTGTTCGTACAGAGTAAGATATTTAACAAATGAGGTCAATGATGTTGATATAAAAGAAACGTACGTATTTCGGAATCTCAAGGAATACAAAGGGTAAAATTATATATTTCCCTCTCAAAATTATATGAATATTTGGATAGATAACTTAAATACTCATGAGGATGAGTCTTACACTCGTCGTATGTCGTATGAGGTCGTATGTCATCGACAATCACTTAAAAATACTGCCAGGTGTCCACCAAAAGTTCCGCTAATGCTGTATGGGATAAATAATCTCTTATCGGAGAGACGTACGTTTGGCAACGCTGACACGCGCTGGTAGTTTGATCGCTAGTGTGACGAGTGTCCTTGACGGTGAACGTTGGGATGGAGTGAGAAGCAATCGGAGACTTCTCTCAGACCACCCTGCCAGGCCATGCGTCCATCTCGGCAGGAAGAGGCCAAGGCAGTTCTCTCAATTTTCGAAAGTGTGTCTCTGTGTTTGGCTTCATCCTTGATCCATTGACTACTCGCCCAGCTCATTGATTTGTTCCAGAATTCTGTATCGCGTGATTTACAGACTCGACTTTCCAGTTGTCACACGTAAGTACAAGCATTATTTTCCTGTTTTTCGCATTGTCAGGATTAAAACACTTCTCTGCCATGTGCTCTTACGTTAGGAGTCGTGATATTTAACTTTCATGGAGAGGATTCAACGGGGTTCTTTGTTGATCTTGCTTATGCACGAAAGTGGCCAGTTCGACAAAGTTATAGACGAAAACTCTTATTGTTATTTGTGAGAGGATATAAATTGAGAATTGAGTGAAGATTGTCTACTACCACTACGAATTCGTCTTCGGAATAGAGACATTGATTGAAATGAATTTTCCTTTGCATTGAACTTGAGACTTTTATGAATGAACGGGGCGAAGGATGTAGCGGCCTCTCAAAATTGTGGAGTTTTCAATTTTGTGTTTTCAATCGCGATGTGTTGTTTATTTCTGGCCTCAGCTTCTCCAGTCTTTCAGCTTAGTCCTCATGTTATTTATTAAAGCCTGATTAAACGCCAAGGAATTATTGGTTAACATTCTACTTAATACGCTGAGGGTAAAACATATTAGAGTGCGAACGTGCCATATCTAATTAATGATTTCCCAATGCATCTCAGTTTTTTTCAGAGTAATCAGAAAAGAGCTATCTGTTTAGTAATTGTAATATTTGAGTGTTTGCAGAGTAAATTTCCTTTTCCCCACGTGCATTACTTGTTATCTAATAATGAGCGTGAAAAGGTTCCGCTTCAATAAAAGAGTGGGCAAGTGATGTGGAAAGTCATGAATTTACTTGCGCGATCTATTTATCTGCCTTTTTGGAATGAAGTCAATCATCTACATCTACAAAATACTCTTTAAGCCACTTCATGGGTGTGTGGCAGGGTGTGAGTATTCACCAACATGCATTACACTATACCCTAGAGATAGTGTAACTACGACTAATGATGCATTTGCATAAATCGATTCTGCTTGTCGCGAGGCGAAGCATCACAAGCATGCACTACACTTCAGATGTGCTCACAATGGAGAGGGACCGCTAATATACATGCATCTTGCCACCACAGAAATGGACAGAGACTTAAGACTTATGAAGAAAGCATGCATGGCGTGCTGATAGTACTAGGTAAAGGATAAGGGTTTAAGTATAAGGAAGTGTTACTACTACTAAGAGCTACACTACTCATCGTCAAACCTAGATAAAAGTCTCATTGGCAGCTGTTATGGTCCCTTGTCGATCGGGAGAAAAATGGCATATTTAATCTGTCCGTTCTGCAGTCAAGTTCCCTTATTTTATTCTCATGATCTGATCTACCGTAGTATGTCGGATTTCGTAAAATATTATCAAAGTCGTCAGAGAATAGACCGGTTTGGAACATACATCCAAGTAAACTTAGGAGCGCTAATGTCGGAAAATAGGGACAATATTCTCAAAACGCGTACTCCAGCAAAATAAATTATATCAAATGTAATAAGCACTTCCTGTGAAATGCGCCCGCCTAATACCCATAAGCGTGGAAAAGAACCAACTAACACTCAATCTGCAAAATATGACATTAACTTTGAAGTAGTTAATTGCCTTAGCGTTAAAAACAAGCGCGCCTAAATCGAGTACATATTTCAGGACGCAGACGTGGTCATAGGAACGGAGAGCTGGCTTACAGAGGATATAAGCGACAGCGACGTTTTTCCTCCAGGATATAAAATCTTCAGATGCGATCGAACAGGTGGCGGAGTTTTTCTAGCAGTTAAATCACATTTACACAGCACCACCCACGAAATAACTGACAATGAAATAGAAAGCGTGTGGTGTACAATTAAACAACGAAACAAAAGGAGTATACATGTTTGTTCTTTTTATAGACCTCCAAACTCCGAATTTGATATTATTTACCAATTATAAAATCAAATATCCACATTTACTCTGAGAGACCGTAAAAGTGTAGTAATTATTGGGGGAGATTTTAATCTGCCATCTATAAATTGGTATACTTACACTGTAAAACCGAATTCAGGAGATAGAGTTATCAGCGAGATCATACTCAACACACTTGCTAATAACTCACTTGCCGAAGTAGTTGACAAGCCTACGAGAGGAAATAAATTATAAGACCTTTTTGCAGTAAGCCATCCTAAGTTGATTAAACAACTCGATATTATTGATGGAATAAGTGATCACAGAGTAATTTTTGCAACCATAAAAATTGAAGTAGGGTCTGCTGTAAAACAGTAATGCAATATATATTTATTTTTATAAGTACAACTTCATAAAATTTGGCGAGATGCTTAATGATTCGTACACGGAATTTGTAGCCAAAAAAGAAGAAAAAAAGCACTGATGCATCATGGAAATATTTCTTAGAAATTCTACGCCAGGGATCAACGAATATATTCCGAAAAAATTGAAATGTGGTAGTAAAGAACCTCGCTGGTATAACAATGATGTAAGGAGGGACCTTATGAGACAGAGAAAACTGTACAACTTGTTCAAAAAGTCTATTACGTTAGGTGACGAATCGAAGGAACTTGAAGCAAAAGAAATTTACGCTGCGCAACGCTCAAAAACCAATAAATCAATGCGTACTGCATTGCGAAATTTCATGAAAAAAGTACTCGGTAAATAACTCGAAGAAAATCCGAAATCTTTTTGGTCATATGCGAAAGAGCTTCAGGTAAAATCTTCAACCTTAGATCTGCTATTTGATAAAGATGGCAAACTTGCCACCAAAAATATTGACAAAGCTAACACCTTAAATTCCCACTTGGAATGTGTGTACACTCCAGACGATACTGCATGTAATTTTGACATTTTATTCACTGAGGTACCGATGAAAGAATTCTCTATTCAACGCAATGTGATAACTAAACAGCTACAGTCGATAAAAATAGTAAATCTCCGGGTCCGGTGGGAATACCCTCAAGGAATTAGCGGCACAGATCGCACCGTTGTTAGACATAGTATTCAAGAAATCATTGTCTGAAGGAAAGATATCATTAGACTGGAAAACTGCAAACGTTACACCGATATTCAAAAAGTGAAACAGACACGACCCAGGGAACTATCGACCAATTTCATTAACGTCGATTATAGGCAAGATACTCGAACATATCGTCGTTATCAATATCATGACGTTCCTGGACAGTCGTAACTTCCTCCATGGCTGTCAGCACGTCTTCCGGAAAGGTAGATCATGTGAAACACAGCTCGCGCTCTTTTTACATGACGTTCTCAAATATGGTGAATCGAAAAGACAAGTGGACGCGTTATTTCTATATTTTTTGAAAGTTTTCGAACCGGTACCTCACAACAAACTTTTATAAAAATTACAGTCATGCGGGCTAAACAAAACAGTAGTAAACTGGATACGCAACTTTCTGAGTGATCGTAAGCAAAAAGTAGTTCTTGACGGAATTAGCTCTGATGCAAGTTAAGTTACATAAGGTGTCCCACAAGGAAGCGTAATCGGCCCCCTTTTGTTCATTGTATACATACATGACCTATGCTCTCGAATTAGCAGTAAAATACGTTTATTTGCCGACGAAGCCGTCATCTATCGTGAAATTGGTGTTCACTTTGAATTTGAAACTCATTCATCGAATTTGGTTAAACTCGAATGTGTGGGGCCAAGACCAGGTAGTCGCAAGACGGGTGGGGCTCAAGCTCGCGAGGATCCTAATGCGCAACTTTTTCCCCAGCTCGGAGACCCAACGCCTGCCTCTCTCCTCGACCTACGCAGCGGGAGGCTGCCTCACCAAAACCGACAGTGCTCACTATAATTTAAACTTAAACAACTACGTCATATTTAACAACAAACTAATATTTTCATCGTACTCCCGATAATTGTACGAGTAAGTACATCTTTTAATCGTCGTTCTACGGTGAAAATTAACAATTTTCCGAACATTGCTATAAACGTGGTCATTAGCAGCGGAAAATATGGCAACAACGCAGAGGACCCCCTCAAATTTTCCCTTTCTTTCCATTTGAGATAGCTTGCAGAGGTTTTAAACGGGTGTAGCTTTTACAATTAACGTAATTCGTTCTATTAATCTAGTTTTAAGACACTGTGCTGTAAATGTGCTCAGAAAAGAAAGAAACTGTCTATTTGCGTCAGCCTGTGTCGCTCTCTAATTCAGATAGAACGTGAGCCACAAAGCTGTGTAATAGATTTCATTGTAAATCCATTGAATTCAAATCACAAGTCGAGGTTGTGGCAAGGTAGCCCTCCGCTGTTTGGGACGGGGATAGAGGCAGGCGTTGGGTCTCTGAGCTCGGGAAAGGGTTGGGGATTAGGACAATCGCGAGCTTGGATCCTACCCATCTTGCGACTACCTGGTCTCGGCCCCACATGATCGAGTTTAACTCCGGATTTAAACCACGTTCATGTGTGGAGCCAAGAGTGGAGTCTCGAATGTAATCTGAGCAAATGCACGGCGGTACATTTCTTGCGGAGGTCGTTCAACAATCCCCATATATATGCTGTGGATGGTCTTAACATAAAGGCGACAGATGAAGTGAAGTATCTAGGAGTTACGATGACTTCAAACCTATCTTGGGGAACACATATAACAAATATTTGTGACAGAGCTCTGAAGAAGCTAGGATTCCTCAAGCGTATTGTGGAAACATTCTCGGATGAAAAAGTAAAAGAGAGGTGCTGTTTCGCACTCGTCTTGACACACCTTGCATATGCAGCGAGCATATGGGATCCGGAGCAGGAATATTTAATCCAGAAACTTATTAAAATACAAAGGAAAGCTGTGCGATTCGTCAAAAACTGTTACGTACGTACATACCGCGTTATACAGATTTTGAACGAATTAGGCTGGAACCCGCTAGAGACTCAGCGGCAGCGCGCTAGGCTTAGATCACTTGAGCAATTAAGAATAGTTATCTTTAAGAGCAACATGGAGAACATCCTATTAGAACCCCACTATATTTCCCGGTTTGACAGAAACGATAAATTAAGAGAGATATTTTGCCGAACGAATAGGTATGGGAATTCGTTTTTCCCTCGAACAATTAGGGACTTCGTTAATGGTAGTTTCGTTGGGTCCCCTTGAACCACAGGTATACGAGACCCAAGGAAGGGGTAATTAGTGCGGTCCTCGCTCGAAGAAGACCCCTTTCCGGACCCTTCCTCGGGCTCCGAGAGATAATCCGGGTCCGCGGGCCCAGCGTGAGGTTACCCCGGCAGACATGACCATCCGTAGTACATTTTTTACTTTAATAATTCGGATGCTTAGAAGTAAATAACTAACTTTATGTTACTCCTGACGGCTAAGCGATTAGGTACGTCTTTTGATCGAGGTTCTACGATGAGAAATAACGATTTTACGAAAATCGAAGTGATTTTAACCGATTGACTCCAGAAAATTGGCAACGCCAATTTTATGGAGTCAATCGGTTAAAAATTGTGTTCCAGTTATGGCACCTGCTCCTGTAATATCAACAAGAACCCCACTTTATTTCCAGGTCCGACAGAAACGATGAATTAAGAGAGATATTTTGCCGAACGGATAGGTATGGGAATTCGTTTTTCCCCGAACAATAAGGGACTATAATAAATGCTAGGCGTAATTTCATTAGAGCGTTTCCTGTTTTCTTTAAACGGCTGGTGTCCTAACACCTCCCGCCACACGCCTATTGAGGCGGCTTGCGGGGTAATATGTAGATGTAGATGAACAAGATGATGTAAACATGCGATTTAATTCCTTACGATACGCTAATTGACTACTACTACAACTGTATTAGTGTTCTTTACTAAGGATATTTGTTCGTCCCTGAAAATTATATCCGGTACTCTTGTTTTGTTTTTTTTTGTAATTCTATTATGTTCAAAATTCGACTAACTACTTTTTAAGCCGAACAACTCACTGCGTATGTTTGATCTACGATTAGCTCGGTTACTTTTATCCATCCCTCTGCTAGTAGAGGATTAGATAAAGTACTGTAAGTTGGTGAAAGCACATCCCCTGCCAAACACCCTAGAAGCACACCCTTGTGCCTCACCACCAGAATTCAGAATACACGTGGGTGAAACTTAAAGGCGGAGTGTGAGGAGAAAAATGCACCTCTAGCCTTTCTTTTAACTTTTATACATTACTCTCGTAAGTGTAACTGACCTTTTGCAGCAACTGGGATGGGAAAAGCTTTCAGACCGTCGATTAAAATTTAGACTAAATCTATTATGTAAGTTCCAAACCGGTCTATTCTCTGATGACGTTGATAATATTTTACGAAATCCGATATACTACGGTAGATCAGATCATGAGAGTAAAATTAGGGAACTAAATTGCAGAACGGACAGATTTAAGATTTCATTTTTCCCACGAACAATTAGGGACCATAACAGCTGCAAATGAGACTTCTATCTAGGTTTGTCGTTAGGTAGTGTAGCTCTTAGTAGTAGTAGTACTCCTAATACTTGAATCCTTATCTGTTTCCTAGTGCATACTAACAGCACGCCTAGCATGTTTTCTACATGGGTCTTGAGTCCCTGTCCATCTGTGTAGTTGTGGAATGCATGTATATTGACAGTCACTCTCCATTTTGATGACATCTGTAGTGTAGTGGTGCTTGCTTGTAAAGCTTCGCCTCGTGACAATCATTAGCGATATGCTAATGCATAATTAGTCGTCGTTACACTAACTCTAGGGAATAGTGTAATGCATGTTGGTGATTACTCACCCCCTGCCACACACCCCTGAGGTGGCATGCAGGGTATTTTGTAGATGTAGATGTAGAGGAATAGATAAAATAGTGAAAATAGGTGAAAACACACCCTCTGCATAAAACCCTTGCAGGACATCGCTACCGGAATTCCGATCCCACGTGGGTTAGCTTAAAATAGGAGTCGGGGGAGAAAAAAGTGCTTCTTGCTTTCCCCCTCTCCCCTCCCATAGCTTCGGCGTTGCCAATTTTATGCAGGCAATCGGTTAAAATCACATCGATTTTCGTAAAATGTTATTTCTCATCGTAGAACCTCGATCAAAAGACGTACCTAATCGCTTAGCCGTCAGGAGTAACATTACTTTATTTATTTACTTCTAAGCATCCGAATTATTAAAGTAAAAAATGTACTACGGATGGTCATGTCTGCCGGGGTAGCCTCACGCTGGGCCCGCGGACACGGATTATCTCTCGGAGCCCGAGGAAGGGTTCGGAAAGGGGTCTTCTTCGAGCGAGGACCGCACTTATTACCCCTTCCTTGGGTCTCGTGTACCTGTGGTCCAAGGGGAACCCACGAAACTACCATTAACCGGGACTTTAATAAATGCAAGGCGTAATTTCACTAGGGCGTTTCCTTTTTTATATGTAAACGGCTGGTGTCCTAACACTCCTTGCCACACGCCTATTGAGGCGGCTTGCGGTGTAGTATGTAGATGTAAATAACAGATTGAGTTAGATTGATTTTGATGGAGGGGGTAGTGTGGTGTTTCAGGGTTATGTTGATAATGGGGATGTGTATTTTGGCAATGCTGAAGTGTAGATGGCAGTGTACCTACTGTTTTTTCTGGTGGTGAAATAAAGATGAAGAACCGTACGGAGCATGCGTTATTTTGATCGCCTCTTATCCTGAAGAATCCTTTTGTGAATGAGAGCGGAGACACGACAATTCCTGTGTAACATGCCATTGCCGATTATCCTCGTAAGTTTCATTGTTTTCTCTTACGTAATAAGTGAGATATTCGTGGTCCTTTTAACCTATGTGAGCCATTCATTTACATGGAAAATTTGTATTCCCTCCGCGATCTGGATTCAAGATGGCTGATTACATTAGTTAAGTGCGTGTCATCCCCTGGCGTATAGAGACCTTGAACAACCTTATCGACGATATTGCTACCTACCAACAACCCACAGTTAGAAAATGGAACTTCTATAGGGTGCAAAGTTTACCAACAAAACCGCTTACGCGGTATTTATACGGGACAAGATGGCGAATTTACATCCAGTATCTAGATTAATGAGTTGGGCCGTCTGAATTTGTTAGGAAAGTGAAACAGTTTACTAGCAATCGGTTGACGTCATTACTTTACCGTTTCATAGAGGGGATCTCATACTGGCGACTAAAGCTCTTGATTTTAATGTACGGACAACGTTTGATATCGGCAAATGCCGACAATCGAGGCTTGTGATTGGTTCTCTACATGTTCCTTGCGCATCTAGCAATGATTGGCTTATTTTTACATGGGATAGATAGGAACTAAACATGTTTTCACGAGATAAAAATTAATTAACTATATTTCATCGAATTTGAGCCATGATAACTTGTGAATGATTAAATTGCCTATAATACTACATAATTTTCATATCAAGTTTATCCTCCAAAATCCGGGAGTCAGCCTGTATAATACGAGCCTAGCAGACACCTCAAACGGCAGCAGACGACGTCTTCTGCAATATGAGTAGAACGTCGCAATATTTTCCCCGCTCGTAAAGTGACTTCTCGTTGATAACTGGCGGACTTCACCATAACATCGTTACCAATTCGGAACTTACCTCACAAAGACGAGCATACTTCCATGGAATCCAGTCAGCTCCGGATATCCTTTGCAGTCATTTTCTTCTTCTTGTTTCATTCCTTGCTGCCGAAGGGATAACATATAACTTCGTCCCTTTCTTCGCCAACGTTGAACAACGGGAACGTTAACCGTTGAACGGAGTACGATCCGTAACGAAGCCAAGGTAACTCAAAATTTATTTTTCTCACAATTATTGTCGCCCGTGTGATAAGTATGTCCGCTCGCTGAAGCTGAAGTTCCTGCGAATCTAAGGGAGTTGTGGACTTGAAATTAACTTTAACTGAGAATGATTAAGATTCCAGTGACAATACAAGGTTGGTCACCGTCTGTTCTCTATGAGGATTCACTTCATGGTCGAGGAATTGAATTGATGTTTTACTGCTATTGCAGAGAAATATTCTATACCTAGTCGATTTTGATACCTAATTGACAAGTAAGCTAATATTTATGTAGTATCATAACATTTTAAAATACCATTCCGCCAGTTATCAACGAGAAGTCACTTTACGAGCGGGGAATATATCGCGACGTTCCACTCATATTGCAGACGACGTCGTTTGCTGCCGTTTGATTCGTCCTCTGGGCTCGTATTATACAGGCCGACTCCCACATTTTGGAGGATAAACATGATATGCAAATGATGTAGTATTATAGTCAATTTAATCATTCACAAGACATCTTGGCTCAATTTCGATGAAATATAGTTAATTAATTTTTATCTCGTGAAAACAATTTTAGTCCCAATCTATCCCATGTAAAATTAAGCCAATCATGGCTAAATGCGCAAGGTTGACCGTACTTTCCTAATACAGAACCAGGGAGTGTGTAAATAGGAGGCCCCAGTAGGTGGCGGGCCGAACGGTTTTTTGAAGCAAATTCCCGCGCATTAAATCGAGTTGCTGGTTTTGGACAGTCGTAGCGCTGCCTACTCCAGATGTCCGGCTTCTTCGCAAAGTGCATATGAAAGTGCCTGTGGTAGCTGTGGCAGCTTTGGAAGACTGAGTACTGCTGTTGTTGGAGATTTTTCAGTGATTCTGTCCAGCAGACTTCCTGAAGACACTATGAGTAAGTCACGGCGTTATTTTGTGCCTGGCTGCACCTCAGGATATGAATCCACGGTTAAGGAAAATAAGAGGTTGGGGATAAGGAACAAAAGTTTGTTCAAGGCAAAGGTTTGTGTGATATCTTTATCTGAATGGGATATATACAGTGATGCATTGCAAGCGTCGTCGTGTTAAGTCTGTATCGATTATTTTAGCGCTTTAATTCTAGATAATTTGAGATTGGACTCCAAATTAATGTTGTTGAACGCATGGTGTACTGCATGGCTGGTCTAAGCTTGTGATATCTTTAAGTGTGAGAAATATCATGTAATGCATTGCAAATGTCTTATTATTAAGTCAGTATCGATTATTTTAGTTCTTTAATTCAAGATCGGTTGATATTGGAATCAAAACTGATGTGGTTGAACGCATTGTGTACCGCATGGCTTGGCTGCGTCATGAGAAGCCATTTTCGAAATTAAGTCAGACGGATAAATGTATAACTTAGCTAACATGCATGCATTTTTGACTTCGTTATTTTTATCTCAGATACCCGACCAATATAAGTTTATATCATACCGAAATATTTTCAGTAAGTTATGTGCACCTATAGTCGCGGGTGTCCATGCTTGAGGCACAGTGTAAACTTGAGGTATAACTCATTAACTTCACCACATACTAAACATGTTTAGACTGTGACTTCACTAAGACTTGAATGGAAAGACGTAGTTAATCTAATAATTCAATCGCATTAATTATAAAGTAATACTCAGAATAATTATCTCGTATAAATTTGATGCGGACCGCTTCTCTGTGGTGTGAAAAATATAGTAATAGCAGAAGCTACTATGGCAGGTTCGCAAGAGAAATCATGAAGTGGAAATGTTTTGTTAAGCCGCTAAGGCGCAGTGAATCCATATGAGGGTTAAAAATACGTTGGTGCGAATGTAGGACGGGACACATGTATACTCGAGGAATGATTAAGACGGCAAGCAGGCCGTTGTACATACAGGTGAATACAGGTACATACATCTACGATATACCGTGCAAGCCACCACTAGGGTGTGTAGCACGGAGTGGTTCCACACCAGGCATGCAGCACTCGTCCCAGAACAAATCAGAACCTTGCACGCTCCCCATGGTGCTAGGCGCAGGCCAAAAGCAGTCAGGAGAACAACGCGCAGTCCATACAGGGTGAAGAATATTAACTCTCAACATTTCCGAGATGAAAAGCACTGATAAAAAATTACTTGGTCACGGTATGTACATCCATCATATTTTTAAATTTTGCATATCCTGCATGCCATCGCAAACGCCTACATCGGAATTGAATTGCTTTTAAAGAAATGAGAATACGAAAAAACGTGTCATTCACTACTTACGTACGTTCGTTGAACAAGGACCTCAATTAAGTAAAACACTGCAGGGAAAGCTCCAAAAACAAGGTTGTCAGATGAAAGACAACAGACAAAAGAGATGAGACAGACGCTCACGCCTCCTTCGACAAAGACGACTGCAGGCAGAGTGAGGTGGATGAAGTCACGAACACACGTGATTCTGTAGTAGTCCGCCAGGTGGCGAGCCTACCGGCAACACCCGGCCCAACTACGTCTCCAACATTCGTGTCAGACAAACCGCTCACTCTGTCTCCTCTTGAAGATGACGTGAACGCGTTGAAAGCGGTCGAGGTGCAAAAAGATAAATGAGTGTGGAGAATACGATGTGCTGTCTTTGAAAACGTCAGTTTATGCCTAAAAATAAAATTTTATCGTAGGTTAGGCATTTTCGCACCACTTGCATTAGTACGGGAAGGGGACTGCGGAAATGGACGCGACATTTCTTTTCGTGGCCACTCGCGACGGCGGCGGTGATCCCAGCCTCCACCCAGTGATGTCAACTTGTCACTCAGAGCGATGTTCGTCACTAAATATTTGGCATCCCTGCCTCGAGCTGGAAGGGGACAGCCGCCTTTGAGACTGGAGGCCCTTAATAGAGGGCCTCTTAGGCTGGCTTTGGAAGTGACTGTCGAGGGGGAATGAAGCCAAAACGTTCGATGTTGCCTCGAAACACTGCTTTTCCCTTCCAACGGTGAGCTACTCTCGCTAGTTGCTTCATTCTTTCACGGTCGTCATCCAATGTGTCGTCCAAGATTATCCGTGGTTCTACATGAAAAAAATACCACAGCTAGCCTCCTCGAATGTGTGGTAGGGAGTTGGTAGTCACAAATATGCATTATGGTGGTATCCTACAACATTTATTGTAACTACGACTATTGATGCATTAGCTTAAATCACTAATGCCTGTCACGAGGCGTAACCTTACAAACATGCACTACACTCTAGGTTTGTCACCAATGTTAGAGGGACTGTAAATGCGGTAAATAGTAACGTATTTTAAAATTACAGCAACGTAAATGGACAAGAGTCATACTGAAAATAATCAAGGCGTACTAGGTAGCAGATAGACAAAGATTAAATAAAGACGCGCAGGAAGTTAGCCCCCAAAAAAATCCACCCCAAGTTCCAATTCACAGTGCTGCCAACATAATTCAATACTTTTCAATTTTCGCTCTTAAATTACACCATTTCACTTCTTAACCGTCAAATAAAACGCCACGCCCTTAAATAACACGCAGACCCTGAAATAATTACCATAAATATACTACTCTTTACAAAAATTGCACATATTCCCAGACCGCACAGCGCGAGTCATACGCGAAGCAAGCGCTGACATACCTGCCTATAACGGAGTTATCCGTAAAGAGATCCAATTGAAATTTATTGTACGTACTAGTGGTGATGTACCCTTTAAGACAGATTCAACATAATTTATTCATATTTCAAACTTTGTGGCCCAGGGCCGGCTAACCACGTAATCCCCCAGCCTCACACGAGGCAAGCGTCCATACATCGGCTTATTACGGAGTTATCCGTCCAGAGATCCTATTTAAATTCATAGTACTTACTAGCAGTAATGTATTCTTCAAGAAGGATTCACCCAGGGCCGGCTAACCATGTTCCCACCCCGCGCGAGAAAAACGCGAAGCAAGCGCTGACATATCGGGTAATTACGGAGTTATCCGTCCAGAGATCCTATTTAAATTCATAGTACTTACTGGCAGTAATGTACTCTAATGGAATGATTAAAAACAAATTAATCATATTCCCAAGTTTGACACCCAGGGCCGGCTAACCATGTTCCCACCCCGAGCGAGAAATACGCGAAGCAAGCGCTGACATATCGGGTAATTACGGAGTTATCCGTCCAGAGATCCTATTTAAATTCATAGTACTTACTAACAGTAATGTATTCTTCAAGAAGAATTAAACAAAATATATTCATATTCCAAGGTTTGACAACCAGGGCCGGCTAACCACGTCACCGCCCAGCGCGAATAATACGCGAAGCAAGCGCTGACATTCCGGCCTATTACGGAGTTATCCGTCAAGAGATGTTATTTAAATTCTAAGTACTTACTAACAGTAATGTATCCTTCAAGAAAAATTAAACAAATTATATTCATATTCCCAAGTTTGAAAACCAGGGCCGGCTAACCACGTCTCCGCCCAGCGCGAGTCACACACCCATATATCGGCTTATTACGGAGTTATCGGTGCCGAGATCCTATTTAAATTCATAGTACTTACTAGCAGTAATGTATTCTTCAAGAAGGATTAAACAAAATATATTCATATTCCCCGGTTTGACAACCAGGGCCGGCTAACCACGTCACCGCCCAGCGCGAATAATACGCGAAGCAAGCACCCATATATCGGCTTATTACGGAGATATCCGTCCAGAGATGTTATTTAAATTCATTGTACAGACTAACAGTAATGTACTCTTCAAGATTATTTAAACAAAAGTTATTCATATTCTCAAGTTTGAAAACCAGGGCCGGCTAACCACGTCACCGCCGAGCGCGAATAATACGCGAAGCAAGCACCCGTGTATCGGCTTATTACGGAGTTATCCGTACAGAGATGTTATTTACATTCATAGTACGTACTAACAGTAAAATAATCTTCAAGAAGAATTTAACAAAATATATTCATATTCCCAAGTTTTACAACCAGGGCCGGCTAACCATGTTCCCGCCCCGCGCGAAAAATACACGAAGCAAGCGCTGACATATCGGGTAATTACGGAGATATCCGTCCACAGATGTTATTTTAATTCATAGTACTTACTAACAGTAATGTACTCTTTAAGATGAAATAAACAAAAGTTATTTATATTCCCAAGTTTGAAAACTAGAGCCGGCTAACCACGTCACCGCCCAGCGCGAATAATACGCGAAGCAAGCGCTGACATTCCGGCCTTCTACGGAGTTATCCGTCCAGAAATGTTATTTAAATTCATAGTACTTACTAACAGTAATGTACCATTCAAGAAGAATTAAACAAATTATATTCATATTCCAAAGTTTGAAAACCAGTGCGCGTATTATTCGCGCCGGGCATTGACGTGGTTAGCCGGCCCTGGTTGTCAAACTTGGGGATATGTATATATTTTGTTTATCTCATCTTGAAGAGTACATTACTTTCAGTAAGTACTATGAATTTTAATATGATCTCTGGACGGATAACTCCGTATTAAGCCGATATATGGGTGTGTGACTCGCGCTGGGCGGTGACGTGGTTAGCAGGCCCTGGTTTTCAAACTTTGGAATATGAATATAATTTTTTTAATTCTTCTTGAATGGTACATTACTGTTAGTAAGTACTATGAATTTAAATAACATCTCTGGACGGAAAACTCCGTAATAAGCCGGAATGTCAGCGCTTGCTTAGCGTATTATTCGCGCTGGGCGGTGACGTGGTTAGCCGGCCCTGGTTGTCAAACTTTGGAATATGAATATATTTTGTTTAATTTTTCTTGAAGAATACAATCCTGCCAGTAAGTACTATGAATTTAAATAGGATTTCTGGACGGATAACACCGTAATTACCCGATATGTCAGCGCTTGCTTCGCGTATTTTTCGCGCGGGGCGGGAACATGGTTAGCCGGCCCTGGGTGTCAAACTTGGGAATATGATTAACTTTTGTTTAATCTTACCTTAAAAGTACATTACTTCCAGTAAGTACTATGAATTTAAATAGGATCTCTGGACGGATAACTCCGTAAAAAGCCAATATATGGACGTATGCCTCGTGCGAGGCTAGTGGGTTGCTTGGTTAGCCGACCCTGGGCCAAAAAGTTGGTAATATGAATAACTTTTGTTTATTACATCTTGAAGAGTACATTACTGTTAGTACGTACTATGACTTAAAATAGGATCTCTGGATGGATAACTCCATACTTACCCGATATGTCAGCGCTTGCTTCGCGTATTATTCGCGCTGGGCGGTGACGGGGTTAGCCGGCCCTCGGTGTCAAACTTGGGATAACTCCGTATGCAGTCGGAAGGTGACCCCTTGTCTCGTGAGGTGTTTGGCCGGTAACGAGCTTACCTGGCTTTGGTGAATAATATGGCATAACTCCGTAAGCAGTCGCCTACGCTTGCTTCGCGTATTATTCGCGCCGGGCATTGACGTGGTTAGTCGGCCCTGGTTGTCAAGCTTGGGAATAGAAATATATTTTGTTTATTTCATCTTGAATAGTACATTAGTCTCAGTAAGTACTATGAATTTAAATAACATCTCTGGACGGATAACTTAGTAATTACCCGATATGTCAGTGCTTGCTTCGCGTATTTCTCGCGCGGGGCGGGAACATGGTTAGCCGGCCCTGGGTGTCAAACTTGGGAATATGAATAACTTTCGTTTAATTATTCCATAAGATTACATTACTGCCAGTAAGTATTATGAATGTAAATAGGATCTCTGGACGGATAACTCCGTAATAAGCCGATATATGGAGGTATGCCTCGTGCGAGGCTGGTAGGTTACGTGGTTAGCCGGCCCTAGGCCTCAAAGTTAGGAATATGACTACATTTTGTTTAATTCATTTTGAAGAGTTAATTACTCTTAGTACGTAGTATGACTTGAAATAGGATCTTTGTACGGATAACATCGTAATATGCAATTATGTCAGCGCTTGCTTCGCGTATTTCTCGCGCGGGGCGGGAACATGGTTAGCCGGCCCTGGGTTACAAACTTGGGAATATGAATAAATTTGGTTTATCCTATCTTTAAGAGTACATTACTTCCAGTAAGTACTATGAATTTAAATAGGATCTCTAGACGGATAACTCCGTAATAAGCCGGTATGTCACCGCTTGCGTCACGTATTTCTCGCGCGGGGCGGTAACATGGTAAGCCGGCCCTGATTGTCAAAGTTGGGAATATGAATATATATTTAGTTTAATTCATCTTGAGGAGTACATTACCGCTAGTAATTACTATGAATTTAAATAAGTTCTCTGGACGGATAACTCCGTAATAAGCCGATATATGGGCGCTTGTTTCGTGTGAGGCTGGGGGGCAACGTGGTTAGCCGGCCCTGGGCCACGAAGTTGGGAATATGAATATACTTTGTTTAATTCAACTTAAAGAGTACATTACTGCCAGCACGTGTAATAAATTTAAATAGGATCTCTGATCTCTGGACGGATAACGCCGTAATACGCCGATATATGGGCGCTTGCCTCCTGTGACGCCGGGGGGGTTATGGGGTTAGTCGGCCCTGTGTGTGAAACCTGTTCATATGAATAACTTATCTTTAATCCATTAAGTACAGTACTCTCCTGTAACCATCTACGGCGTCCTAACTTGTGTGTCTTGAATTTGTAATTATATTTAGCCGAATTTGTGATTTTATATTTCGCCGTTATGCACCGTTGCTACGCAATTGTTTTGTTTAGGATAAAGAATCAATACGCTCTGAAAGAGAGGACAATAAAACATCTCTCGCTGACTGAGTCAATAAAATTGAGTTTTAATTCAAGTAGTACGTTTTAATCGTCCACGATGTTTTATCCTACCTTATAATTGGTGACCCCGACGTGATCATGGTCGTTACGCGAAGGACGCGGAAGGAAAGACGCGGCGTCGATCTTGTTCAACGGCAAACCCAACCACACGTCGTTGATCCGCCGCCAGCCGCTCAGCTTCCACAACCAGGCGCTGCCAACGAAATTGCACAGCTTCGGGATGCCCTGCAGGGCCTACTTAAGCAGATGCATCAACAGCAAGCCGCCATTGCCGAGCTGCAGCAAGTACGCATTCCTTCGCAGCATCCCAGCCGCGTTGCACTCAAAATTCCCACTTTTTCGAGGAACAACCCACAACTCTGGTTCTCACAAGTCGAGGCCCAGTTCCGGCTTTACAATATCATCGACGAGGAGTCCAGGTATTTTCATGTCGTTGGACAGCTTGATGAATACGGAGCTCAGGAGATTGAAGATCTTATTCTCACGCCGCCGGCGAATGCACCATACTCAACCCTCAAGGACGAGCTCATCAGGGGCATCTCAATGTCCAATCAGCAACGCATTCGACGACTCTTAACTGGAGAAGAACTCGGAGACCGCACACCATCGCAGTTCCTCCGCCACCTACGCTCTTTGTCCGGCGCCGTACCTGACCAGCTACTGCGTACGATTTGGATGCAGCGCCTGCCATCCCACGTCCAAGCGATCATTCAGCCACACGCAGTTGACCCGACCGTCACTATAAACCGACTCGCCGCCATCGCTGACAGCATTTTGGAGGTATCACCCGCAATTCCTGCTCATATTGCGCCTGTTATATCCTCAAGCCCTGTTGCTGCCATCAATCCACCAGCAGCCCTCGTCACTACTTCCACACCGGCCGCAGCCGCTGCTGTCACTTCTGATGATTTAACATCCGCACGCCTGGACGACCTATCTCGCCAGTTTGCCTCCATACATTCAATGCTTCAGGACCTCTCCCGTCGTCCACAACGCCGGAGCGCCACACCACCCCCTCGCCGAAACTCATCCACCGACTCAACGAGATCCAACGATTCCGGCGAGTGCTGGTACCACCGCAAATTTGGTAGTAGAGCCAAGAAGTGCTTGGCTCCCTGCACTTTTCCATCAAACTTCAACGGCAACCGACGCTAGCGGCGGTCGGTTGTCAATTTATGTGGAATCGCCGTGTTTTCGCGACAGACAGAGTCAGCAGAAAACTATTCCTTGCTGACACCGGGTCCGACGCAAGCTGTTATCCTCGCAGGATGCTTCCAGGTCGTCACTTCGACGCTCATTATGATCTGCAAGCGGCCAATACTTCCCGCATTAAGACCTATGGACCCGTGCGTTTCACTGTAGATTTTGGTCTTGGCCGCAAGCACACCTGGATTTTCACCATTGCCGACGTCTCCGTCCCGATCATTGGATCTGATTTTTTGGCTCACTATAAGCTCCTAGTGCACTGCGCCAACAACCGCTTACTTGACTCCGCGACTGGCCTCTCCACAAGCTGCATACGCTGCACTTCCGATCACCACAGCGTTAGAGTCGTCCAGCCAGCCGTGAGTTCTGCCTTCGCCAGCATCTTAGCCGAGTTTCCTAGCCTCACTCGACCACGAGGAATAGAACACCAGGCTAAACATAATACAGTGCACTACATCAGGACTACACCAGGGCCACCAGTATCGTGTTCCCCACGTCGCTTAGCTCCCGACCGCTTGCGCATCGCCAAAGCAGTATTCGAAACCATGTTGCAAGAAGGCATTGCACGTCGCTCTGATGGGCCCTGGTCATCACCTCTCCATATGGCACCCAAGAAACCGGACAGCTGGCGTCCCTGTGGAGATTACCGCGCACTCAATGCAAGGACCATCCCCGACAAGTACCCAATGCGCCACATCCATGACTTCGGAAACCATCTTCATGGCCCAATCATTTTCTCCACCATCGATCTCGTCAAGGCGTACAACCAAATACCTGTCAGCAAGGCAGACATCGAAAAGACAGCCATAACCACTCCATTCGGTCTTTTCGAATTCCCCTTCATGTCCTTCGGCCTCCGCAATGCTGGGCAAACCTTCCAGCGCTTCATAGACGAAGTACTGGCTGGTTTCGATTTTTGTTTTGCTTATATCGACGATATTTTGATATTCTCAAAAACTCAAGATGATCATTGCCAACACCTCCGCCTTCTATTCAAACGACTTGACGAATACGGACTTTTGGTGAATGTGAGCAAAAGCACCTTTGGAGCCGACAAGGTCTCATTCCTGGGCTACGATGTCTCTTCACAAGACATTCAGCCTCCTCAAGACCGCATCGCCGACCTTCGTGCATATCCCAGACCGTCAACCGTAAAAGGCATATCTCGCTTCCTCGGCATGATCAACTTCTATCGTCGTTTCATACCTCATGCCGCTGAACACCAAGCAACCCTAAACACTGCGCGATCCGGCCTACGAGGAAATCAACCCTTTCCCTGGACACCCGAGTTAGAGCTGGCGTTTCAGGCATGCAAAGATAGTCTCGCGGATGCTACAATGCTGGCCCATCCGGATCCCTCTGCCACCCTCGGTCTCTTCACGGATGCCAGTGCACACTCGGTTGGCGCGTGCTTACAGCAATTCACCAACAATGCTTGGCAACCCCTGGCATTTTTCACCAGGAAACTCACTCCCCGTGAAATCGGTTGGCCAGCTTACTACAGGGAGCTACACGCCATCTACCTCGCCGTTAAAAATTTCCGGCACATACTCGAGGCACAACATTGTCTCATCTTCACCGATCACAAGCCTCTCACATTTGCGTTCCAGCAGACTCGTGAGAAGCTGCCTCCAGTTCAGCTGAATCAGCTGTCCTTTATTGCGCAGTTCACCACGGACATCCGCCATATCAGCGGCTCCAACAACATCGTCGCCGACGCCATGAGCCGGGTTGACTCCGTGACCGCAGCGAACTCCGTGAATTACTCGGTCAACTTGGCTGACCTCGCTAGAGCTCAGGAAAACGACAATGAGCTCGGCGACCTACTAGAACGAAAATCGGCTCTCCACTTGGAATCCGTTCAGATTCCTGACAGTAACGTGACACTCTACTGCGACACGAGAACTGGCCGCCCACGCCCGTACGTGCCTGCCTCCATGCGTCGACTGGTGTTCAACGCCCTGCATAGCCTCAGCCACCCTGGCTCCCGTACCACCGCCAAGCTTGTGTCACAACGTTTCGTTTGGCCTCGAGTTCAACAAGACTGCCGTGCTTGGACGCGAACCTGTTTAGACTGCCAACGGAACAAAGTTTCCCGTCATGTCCACACCCCGACTGGCACCTTCATCACGCCTTCCGCACGTTTCCAACATATTCACATCGACCTGATCGGACCATTGGACTGTGCTAAAGGTTATCGATATTGCCTCACTGCCGTCGACAGATTCACTAGATGGCCAGAAGTTTGGCCATTACAATCCATAAGCGCAGAGGAAGTCGCCGACGCGCTAATACGCTGCTGGATTTCGCGTTTTGGATCTCCTGTCTGCATCACGACCGACCAGGGCAAACAATTCGAGTCCCAGCTTTTCCGGTGTCTGAGCAACATATTTGGTATTGCACGATGTCGCACCTGTGGGTACCACCCATGCACCAACGGGATGGTAGAAAATTTCCATCGCCACCTGAAGAGCTCCCTCCGAAGCCACCCTCATATGACCTGGCTGGACGCTTTGGCTCTCGTTCTTCTTGGTCTGCGCAGTGCCGTTAAAGAAGACCTTAAAGCCTCCCCAGCTGAACTTGTCTATGGGGAGCCCTTACGACTACCAGCAGAATTCATCGTTCCAGCTGCTAAACCTTATCGCCAAGAAGACAACAATAACTTCGTCGTGCGGCTTCGTCAGCAAATATCGCGCCTCCGTCCGGTTCCAGCGACGCGTCATTCTTCCCCGACACCGTTTGTGTTTCAAGAGTTATCGACATGTGGACACGTATTTCTTCGGGATGACAAGATTAGACGTTCCCTACAGTCGCCGTATTCCGGTCCACATCCAGTGATCAGCAGAGACAACAAGACTATCACCATCCTCATCAACGGTCAAGAAAGACGCGTTAGCCTTGATCGTGTGAAACCTGCCTTCATTGCTTCAGACCACCCCGTTTGCAATTCATGTCGCCGCGTGCGTTTCCGTTTGCCGGACCTCCGGTCTCCGCGGGGGGCTGATACGGCGTCCTAACTTGTGTGTCTTGAATTTGTAATTATATTTAGCCGAATTTGTGATTTTATATTTCGCCGTTATGCACCGTTGCTACGCAATTGTTTTGTTTAGGATAAAGAATCAATACGCTCTGAAAGAGAGGACAATAAAACATCTCTCGCTGACTGAGTCAATAAAATTGAGTTTTAATTCAAGTAGTACGTTTTAATCTTCCACGAGGTTTTATCCTACCTTACCATCTACTGTTATTCTCTCTACCATTCATGGACCTTTACACTCACTACATGTGCGCTTTCCTTGCGCCATACGTTGTTTCAACATCTCACTGGGGAACGATGTTGGCAGCACTGCCGTTTTCGACTTTGGGGTGCGGAGCACCTGGGCTGAAATCACGTCGCCTAAATAAAGATTTGTTTATTTACCAGTTTTACGAAGTAAATACTCTAACCATTAATACTACCAATTTATAAATAAAGTTAAATGTCTCATTGACAGCTGCAATGATCTCTTATCGTTGTCGGTAAAAATGACAATTTAAATCTGACCGTTATGCTGTCTAGTTCCCTAATTTCATTCTCATGATTTGACGCACTGATGTCATTCTGATTTCCTCAAATTTTATTTACGTAATCTGAAAATAAATTGGTTTGGATCTTACATAATAGATTGAGTCCAAATTTTAATCGACGTTCTGAAAGCGTTTCCCGTCCCAGTTGCTGCAAAAGGTCAGTAACACTAACGAGATTATCATTACTACCTTATACGTATCTTACCTATCCTCGCTGCACGCATTTCAACTCAGTTTTTGAGACAACCTCATTAAGATACTGGCAGCATACTCCAAGTAGGGTCTAACAAGGAAGAATTAGCTGATTTCTTTAACTTTATTGTCTCACTAGCCAAGTACTCTTTTAACAAATACCAATGTATGATTAGCATGACCAATAATTTAATCAATATGTTCACCCCAAGTGAGATCATTAGTCCGTTTAACTCCTCGTTGTGCATTCCTAAGAGAAGATTGAGTTAGCATAAGCGCAGAATGTATATATACTTTCGCAATTCCATACCTCAACTATGAAAACTTCCTGTCTCTTCATCCTGGCCATAAAATACTTTCCCTCGTGGCCAATCTCATTAACTTAGTATTGTTTTGACTAAAATGATTTCAAATTTCCCTCATTGATTTTTGTATTCATCCACTGAACGTTACAATTCCTTTGACGAACGTTATCTCAGCCGAGTTTCCGCCCACAGAGCAGTGGGCACTTTCGGAGACATAAAAAAATCATAGGATGGAAATGTGACGTCGTGATGGCTGCGTTGTAGCGAAGTACACTTTCTTCATCAACAGTCAGTGTGTTCTCTATTTCTCCACAGCGATACCAGCCGAGGTGTGGCCTTCCAAAGACAGGTCTCCGATTCGGTTCCACCTTCGATAATCCCCGAATCCTAAATCGGATTGAGTTCACTTTCCAGTGAGATTGACTCTAGGCAAGGCCTAACAAACGTCCCAAGTTTCTTTTTTCATTTGAAACTACTTTTGGTACATTAAGCCTGGACTTAGGCTGCAGTATACGATTAAATATTTCATTAATTAAGTATACATGCCCTTGAAAGATCTAATGGACGAAAAAAATAAATTTCATTGACGGAAGCTCACTTGAAATGAGAACTAAACTTAGGAACTTTCATATAGTCAGTGGAAAAAGATGCGTGATGAATTCCTCAGAGATAATTTAAACAATATTTTCCAATAATTCTATGAAGCATTTTGAAATATTGGTACAACTGTTTGCCAAATTATTGAGCAAAGAGTGATCAAATTCCTCAAACAAAGACAAAAAGGACTCTTATGGATGTCAAATATACTCATTTGGTGAGAACAACTCAACTCAGAAAACTTGAAATGAAAATAAATCTCTAGTTGGTCAAGGAAAAGCAATTTTTGCTGGCATGAGTTAATGCAAAAAAACAAATAATTTTGGTCAATTCGGATATAAAGAAATGACGAACGCCTTCCACACATGATGTATGAAGGAATAGTAAGGGTACCCGGGGACCAACTGGGGATATCGCAACATTTGGTGAAGCCATTGTTCTCCAGGGACAATATACAAAAAAGGACTAAAAGGTCGAAGTGCAGTAAGTCACAAAGGGACTATATTTTTAAATTCATCCGTTCAATACTAGGAGTGAAAAGATCAAATACCCAGGGTAATATGGAATTCATAAAAACGTTTAATGGAAAATTATTATAAGTAAACCTTCTTCCATCAATTTGTACATGAATAATAACCACACTTTTCTTGTTAAATGCAAATGACAACACTGAAAATGATTGAGATGCATAGACAAACACAGTGGCCGGTAATTATATCAATAGAGAGCAGAAGAGATGATATAGCTCAGATCATGAGAATAAAATTTGGGAACTAGACTGCAGAACGGACATTTTTAAAATGTCATTTTTCGCGCGAACGATAAGGGACCATAACAACTGCCAATGAGACTTTTATCTAGGTCTGTCGTTAGATAGTGTAGCTCATTGTAGTAGTAGTACTCCCTAATACTTGAATCCTTATCTGTTACCTAGTATATACTAACGTGCGCCTTGCAAGTTTTCCACATATATCTTGAATCTCTGTCCATTTGTGAAGAAGTAAAAAACATGTATGTATGTATATATATATATATCCTTCCTACATTAAAATACTTCCTTAACTAGACTATCTGCTTATCTTTTAAGATTTTCGAAGAAAAAACAAAACTGGCGTATTTATGTCATGTATGATCCTCCGTATCTAAGTAACGGATAAAAACTATGGCAAATTACTAATCATTCCATAGCAATGATTTTTGAGTATATGTGCGAAGTTTCCTAAACAAAACAAGTAATTTTGGACCAACGTAGGCACGCCTTGTTTCCATTTTTGACCACTGTGCGCCGGTTCTTCCGAGGGTTGATTGTGTGTAATTATACGTCCATTTGGAGGTGTTCACGGTTTACCAGACCAATAAATGCTTATAAGAACTCAGGACGCATCATGACTAAAATATTGGCTATTTGAACCCTTCAGTACGATATTCCCCTCCCTATTCAGGACGTGGTCAAACCTTCTCTTCAACATAGTTCGCTATTCAGTTATCTACATCTACAAAATACCCTGCAAGCCACCTCAGAGGTGTGCGGCAGGGTGTGAGTAATCACCAACATGAGCTACATTATACCCTAGAGTTAGTGCAACTACTACTACTAATTATGCATAAGCATAAATCGCTAATGCTTGTCACGAGGCGAAGCCTCACAAGCATGCACTACTACACTATAGATATTATCAAAATGGAGAGGGACCGTTAATATATATATATATATAAATATATATTAACGGTCCTTCTCCATTATATATATATATATTTATATATATATATTTATATATATATATATATATATATATTAACGGTCCCTCTCCATTTTGATAATATCTATAGTGTAGTAGTGCATGCTTGTGAGGCTTCGCCTCGTGACAAGCATTAGCGATTTATGCTTATGCATAATTAGTAGTAGTAGTTGCACTAACTCTAGGGTATAATGTAGCGCATGTTGGTGATTACTCACACCCTCAGGGGTGTGAGTAATCACCAACCGCACACCACCTCATGGGTGTGCGGCAGGTACGGCGGTGTGCGGTGGTGTGCGGCACACCCCTGAGGTATTTTGTAGATGTAGATAACTAATAGCGAACTATGTTGAAGAGAAGGTTTGACCACGTCCTGAATAGGGAGGGGAATATCGTACTGAAGGGTTCAAATAGCCAATATTTTAGTCATGATGCGTCCTGAGTTCTTATAAGCATTTATTGGTCTGGTAAACCGTGAACACCTCCAAATGGACGTATAATTACACACAATCAACCCTCGGAAGAACCGGCGCACAGTGGTCAAAAATGGAAACAAGGCGTGCCTACGTTGGTCCAAAATTACTTGTTTTGTTTAGGAAACTTGGCACATATACTCAAAAATCATTGCTATGGAATGGTAAGTCATTTGCCATATTTTTTATCCGTTACTTAGATACGGATGATCATACATGACATAAATACGCCAGTTTTGTTTTTTCTTCGAAAATCTTAAAAGATAAGCAGATAGTCTAGTTAAGGAAGGATTTTAATGGAGAGAAAAACATAACCACATCTCGTAATTATATGCTCTGATTATTCTGTTTTATACAAGTGTAAGAGAATATTGTCGATACTCTATTAAAATAGTCAATATAAAACTTTCAAAGTTGTTTGCGGTGACGAAAATAAATCCGATTTTTCGATCGCTCGCCTCGCCCCGTTCCCTGCAGCGGAAACTGTGAATATTTCCCTCCATTAACATTAACATATGTTATAATGCTGATGTTTCTGTCCTATACATACTTGGAAAATATTTTTCGATATTTGTGTTATATTACGTCACAAAAAGTGGCCGTTTTTTTCCAAGGAATATTTCACATATAGCAGTATTTTTGAATTTATTCTTACGATTATGGGCGCGCAACTATATCATGTCATTGCTGTTGTAGTGAACGGACGTGTTTCAGTGGCTCTCTAATTTTCGTTAGTTATATACCTGTTATTGGAGACATTCAGCACATCGCCTTCGTCAGAAATAATACATATATCTTTTATTTTGTATTATTAACGTGCTTTTTCTGCGTCTTCGTGATAAAAAATATAGTTATCCCATAATATTTGGTGTGATAATTTCCCGCCAAGCTAACAACCGGCCTTCTCGAAGTATCTTTTCACGAAGTTTCGCTACTTTCTTCTACGTGAAGTGCAGTAAGTGCGACGAAAATATTGTCGAAGAAGAGTATGTGAAATGTTTTGGATGTGTTTCGTTTATGCACTACAACTGCTCTGGAATTAGAGAATCAACCTACCGGTCAATGTCAGCTAAGAAGAAAGAGACTTGGAGATGTGTAACCTGCC
Source organism: Pyrrhosoma nymphula (assembly GCA_963573305.1). NCBI lineage: Eukaryota > Metazoa > Arthropoda > Insecta > Odonata > Coenagrionidae > Pyrrhosoma > Pyrrhosoma nymphula. The sequence continues at coordinate 23,202,702 of OY754340.1, read as the reverse complement.
GCTGCAGTGACAAGAACGGTACGGAATCAAGAGAACGTTCCTCCACATCTGAGATCCAACAGGAGCAAGTGACTGATGCGGTCATCACAAAAGAAGACATTCAACAGATTAAAAACAGCCTCAACTTCTTATCTGATAAGTACGATGATTTTGTATGTAGTATTAAGGACCTGAGGAACACTGTCAGTGATCTAACAAGTACGGTCAGTGATCTTAGGAATCAGCTTCAGGTGAAGGACACATTAATAGAAGATCTCCAAAAGAAGATAATTGTCCTAGAACAAAAGCAATTAGATAAGCAAATTGAAGTAATTGGTATCCATACTAATGATAGTGATGGTAAGGAAGAGCTGACTAAAAAAGTTATTGAGCTAGCAAATAATATTAATGTTACAGTTGATAAAAATTCCATTTCTGACATATATGTTCTTCCTAATAAGCAAGGAAAACTTATTGTTGAGTTTTCTAATAAGGCTGTAAAACTTTCTTTATTAGCACAAAAAAAGAATTTAAAAAATGCTGAAACGAGAAAAAAATATCCAGACTCTAAAGTGTATATAAATGAAAGCCTGACATATTTCTATCGGAATCTATTGTGGCAGGCTAAGACTAAGGCAAAAGAACTAAGTTATAAACTTGTATGGTACAAAAGTGGTAAAGTTCTTGTTAGGAAAAGTGAAAACGCACAAATAATTAAGTTGCTAAGTGAGAAAGATCTAATCAAATTGGTGTAATAATATACTCTAATTTCAATCTTAAATCTTTAACAGGTGATTAGCTTCTTCATTTATATTACTTAGGTGCTACTGGATTTGAAACTATGAATCCTTTTAATACAATATGTCATAATAGCAAGTGCAAATCATATAAGAAAGTGTCGAGCCTTATAAAGTATCTCCCTGTTCCAAATGAAGGGTTTTCACTCTATCACCTAAATATTAGATCATTAAAAACAAATTGGGATGAACTGGTTACTCTACACCATAAGATAAATACAAATGGTCAAGTTTTAGGTTTCTCTCTCTCTGAGGTAAATATTAAAGAGACTGAACTCAGTCCTTTTAACTTCAGTGGGTATACTCTCTTCCATAAACTAAGATCTAGTCACAGGGGAGGAGGAATCATTTTCTTTCTTAAAGAGGGCATACCTGGTTTAGAAATTGATGCTGTAATAAAAGAATGTGAATCTCTCATAATTCTAACTAACTTTTACAAATATGATGTCTTAATTATAAACATTTATAGGCCACCCCACAAAAACAAAAATGATTTCCTAATTAGCTTAGAGGAATTCATAAAAGGAAGACATGAGAAACATATCATCCTGATAGGAGACTTCAATTTAAATTTGAAAGCTACAAGGGACAACGCTGTGATTACATACAAGGATTTGTTAGCTAACAATGGTTTTATGGCATGTATCAACACATTTTCTAGAGTTGAAATTAAAAACAATAAGGTTTCAAAATCTTGCTTAGATCATATCAATGTTAAGGGTTTCCATGATAATGTCAATAGTTTCATTCTTAAAACATATATCTCCGACCACTATCCTGTTGGCATTAACTGTTACATCTCACAACCACTCGGTCACACTTCTGATAGGAGTACCAATACTTCCTACATATGCTGCAAAAAGGTGAGCCAGATGTTGGAAAGAGTGGATTGGTTGACACTGGTGAACCATGATGACCCGGATTACATATACCATGAATTGCTAAAAAATTTCAACGTCATATACACTAAATCAACAGTTAAAAAATCACAATACACTGGAAATAATTCATTCCAAAAGCCTTGGGTTACGGAGGTCATTTATTCAGCAATTAAGAAAAGAGATATTTTGTACAGAAGGTGGAAATCAAACACATCTAATGAGATATATAAACAATATTACAAAGCACAAAGAAACAAAGTGAACTCATTACTCAGGAGGCAAAAAAGAGATTACTACCAAAAGCAATTTATGCAAACAAAAAATAGCATTAGGAAAACTTGGCAATTACTGAACAATATAAGAGGAGTACGTGAAAAGCAATCACTTGATTCACATATAATTAAAAACTTCAGGAAAACCATGAATGTCGATGATATCTGTGAAGCATTCGCAAATCAATTCACTGAAAATATTGAAAAAATATTACCAAACTGTTCTCATTTTCTTCTCAATAATGAGCCACACAGGAATTTCAATACCTTTTCCTTGAGTCCAGCAACTCCTAGGGATGTGTTTAACATTGTAAGAAATATGAAAAATAAAAACCCAGGTCATGATAACATTCGAATCAAAGATCTATCCTCTCAAGCTATATCTACCGTAATTGCACACTGGATTAACTTAAATATTGAACATGGCACAATGCAATCAAATCTTAAAGTAGCTAATGTCAGACCCATATATAAGGAAGGGAAAAAGAGTGACACTAACTGCTATCGTCCTATCTCCATTCTTCCATCTTTAGATAAGATCATAGAACGCTACGTCGCAGATCAACTAATTCACTTTTTCAAGAAATACAACATAATAACACCAAACCAATACGGATATCAACACCACAAAAGCACTAAAATGTTACTTGAGGACTTTAGCGAGAACGTTCGCTCTAAACTAAACAAAAACTACTCCGTACTCGCAGTCTTTATCGACTTCCGAAAGGCCTTCGATACTATCGATATTCACATACTGTTGAACAAGTTGGAACGGGCTGGTATACGTGGACCGCCGATGAACTGGATAAAATCCTACCTTACAAATAGAAAACTAACTGTAAAAATTCTCGATCACTCCAGTGGAATGAAAACTATCCAATCTGGAGTTCCCCAGGGTTCAATATTAGGACCAATTCTGTTTCTAATATATATAAATGACATCGTTCAACATATTAGAAACTGCAAGATTTTTATGTATGCAGACGACATTGCATTACTATCCACAAGCAGATGTTTTGAGGTGGCCCAGCGAAAATTAAAAAACGATTTGTATTCCTTGCAATTATGGTGTCACGATAATAAAATAATTATTAACAATAATAAGACATACTCCTTGCAGTTTTTAAATGTGAAGGAAAAAAGGCAAACCTTAGACCTCACACTACACACACACCTTTGTTTACACTCCAACCAGGGTGGCCAACCGAAAAATTCGTGCAATAAGTACTTTTCGTGTGCACAAATTACCCAAGTTAAACACCTAAAATACTTGGGAATAGTTTTAGATGAAAAATTTAGTTTTTGTAATCATATAACCTATATATGTGACAAACTAAGGTGTATTTTGTTTCAAATGTCGTACCTAAAGCACTATTTGCCTCATGAGATGAAAAAATTAATGTATCAAGGCTTAGCTGAGGCCGTAATACGTTATGGTTTGACGATTTGGGGTAGCACAAACTCCACCTTGCTGAATAAGGTTATTACTTTACAAAATAAAATGGTTGCCCATTTGATGGTCAAGGAAAACGATGTGAGAGAAGTATATAAGAATCAGTGTTTGTTACCATTAAAAGAAATGTATAATTATGTGTTAATTTGTGACAACTTTTTTGACAGCAAATTAATAAAGCAACGTGTGATTAATACTGACATGCAACTGCGTCGAATAAATAGGTTGTCTGTACCTAAGTATTTTAACCACCATGGCAAGAGATCTCTTGCACATGTAGTCCCTGGGTTGTTGAATGAATTGCCTATGTCAATGAAGGATATTAATAGCATATCTGCTCTAAAAAAGTCACTGAAAGAGTGGCTCATAGGCTAGCATTGTTGAGCTCCGAAATTGTCAAGAGCGCTGCACAGCAAAAAAAATATTTTTTTAACAAAAGGCACCTGCTGACAAGCCGCTTTGGCTTAGCAGGACCTTAACTGCAATATTATTATTAAAAAAAAAAAACTATTTATGTAAAATAACAATTGAAGGCATCATAAGGTTATACCAAAAAAAAATCTATTTTTAGATCGCGCGTTGCGGCCCGTCCAACGCCCAACTAGCCCTCGGCCTACATTATAAATTACATGCATTAACAAAAATATTATTTGAATTACATTTGCATTTATGAAATTATTTTGTTTTCAGAATTTATTAGTCCCATAAACAGCTAAATTTCAGTTCTGAGACCTTAATTAAAATACATTTAATTCTTCAAGAGAAGTTAAACAGTGATTTAGAATGCGTGCACCTAAAGTCTATAGCGAATTTAAATTTAGGTGTCCAAAGTAACGAATAGGAGATAGAATACATGTCTCAACAAAATACTCTTCTACTTCTTTTATCAATGAAAAAAAAGGTCAATCAAATCCTCAGACTCCTACTGTATTATTTTCGCGAATAAGGTATAATTCTATAATCACACTCAACAGCACGCCACTGGCCGTATGCAATATCGGTAAAAACTGACCCCATGAAATTCATGCGCCAATCTGGAAGTATTCACGGTATGGTGACATTTTATGAGAAAATAAATAGATGTGAAATTATAAACCATATAGCAGGAATTAGAAAATCGACACTTATTAAAGAAATTCAGATAATTTAGATTTCATTCATTCCTAAATAACGCAATTAAATAAATTATAAAGATTCCAATCCACAGAGAAAATGAATAAAATTATAAGATTTAAATAGAATACTTTTATAGAAGAGTTAAGGCCACTATTACCCTCGTTCATTACATTAATTGTTCACTGAAAACGAAGTATTCGCATTACGTATAAATCAAATTACCTGTGGGTAATCATAATTTGCAGTTATCATGTCTCGAACGGTGTTTGGATCTAATCTATATTAACCGGAATCACGCTATTGTTCCCTAAATAAAGTTCTTGAAATACCAGTCCTCTAAAAAGAAAGGAGACTTATTGGCACATACTTTTATTTTATTCTCCGAAATTAGGATTCACTGGTGAGATTACAGTTAAAAATATGTGCAAGAACACCAAAAGCAAACTGCATTCCAAAACCAATTCGGCGAAAATACAATGCTGGATGAATACACCGGTGATTTTAACACGCCGGTACTTCGGAAGGCATACGGGAAGAAAATTCAGACGAAGGGAAAACCAACGGACATTCAATTAAGCACGGGAAACATTCTTGATTGACAGCAACACCGTAAAAGTCTAGAAAAAGTGATTGAAGAGAGAGGAGCGGAGTTGAATTTTTTAAATGCATTGGAAATATGAAGCACAGTTGTTTATATAAACGGCCGGTATATATATATATATGATATCGCGGCATGGGTATCAGGTTTGATTTCTAAGCGATCACGTCATAGACTCAGATATTTTAACTATCACACAATTTACGACTCGTCGCGGCAAAGGAAAACAATTCATAGGAAATATCATTGTACTATTCTACTAAAAGGTGACGATTAACCTATTGCACGTAATATATAACGGCAGTAGATAGCCGACGCTGTCACAAATAATGCGTTGCTTGGCGAATTAACAAACGGATAAGTACCAGGATCATGTTTCATTTCCATTACATTCGTCCTGTCAACCCCATGGATTACGCCCGAAATAAAGTCGGCTATCAAGAGGAGGAATAATGCTCGAGCATTGTATAGAAGGTATGGTGACCCTGAAGTGTTTTCCTCATATAAGGCAATGAGAAAGATCACGAAGAAAATGATACGTGAAGCAAAAAATAATTACTATCAGACGCTATTTTCGAAAAGTCATACTTCCAAAAGCACATGGAAAAACTTACGAAATATAGGAATAATTAAAAAACCCAACAATGAGAAATTGAACATTCACCCAAATATTCTAAACAATTACTTTTCCACTAGTAGAAATGCAATTCTTCCTCCAATACTCATTAGCAATGAGACAGTTAATCTTGATAGTCAATTCTTTTTTTCACACGTAAAGCCTCTAGAAGTTACTCATGCATGTCAAAACATTATCTCAAATGCTATGGGCTATGATGAAATCCCTATAGATTTTATAAAAAAATCATTACCAACGATATTACCCGTGCTTTTAAATATCTTTGACTCCTACTTACAACTAGGCATATACCCAACTATTTGGAAAAGAACCTTGCTAAGGCCAATTCCTAAATGCTCTAATCCTCCCAATCCGAGTGATTATAGACCAATAGGATTACTATGTTCCACCGCAAAAATAATCGAGCGAATATTTTTCGACCAAATTAACACATACATTACCGAACGAGATCTGCTCGACCCAAGACAATCAGGTTTTAGGAAGGGATATAGTACTCAAACCATACTGCTTCGCCTAACAGGAGACATCAGACAAGCAATGGATAATAGACAACTTACTGTGCTTGTTCTGTTTGATTTTTGATGGTTTCCGGCGTAACTTTGTGGAATTTACTAGACATATTGAAAAAAATTACTAGAACTTTGTATTTCCACAGAATATTTTATTCGAACACGAACATGGTTTCGACGGTTAACGTCATCTTCTGGTGAGGAATACATTGATACACCTTCTTAAATACTCGGATGACACGTGACATAGACATAAAATCAAATCTGAGAAAGTGGAGGGGGAAGCGGTAGAGGGGAGTGGGAGTATGCACAGGCTATTGAAGTAGATGTTGAGCGACGCAATCCGGTATTTGAAGGATAACCTTCTGTAGAGACTTGCCTTAGTTGCGTAACAGGCGCACATAATAAAATTGATGGTTTCCGGCGTAACTTTGTGGAATTTACTAGACATATTGAAAAAATTTACTAGAACTTTGTATTTCCACAGAATATTTTATTCGAACACGACCATGGTTTCGACGGTTAACGTCATCTTCTGGTGAGGAATACATTGATACACCTTCTTAAATACACGGATGACACGTGACATAGACATAAAATCAAATCTGAGAAAGTGGAGGGGGAAGCGGTAGAGGGGAGTGGGAGTATGCACTGGCTATTGAAGTAGATGTTGAGCGACGCAATCCGGTATTTGAAGGATAACCTTCTGTAGAGACTTGCCTTAGTTGCGTAACAGGCGCACATAATAAAATTGATGGTTTCCGGCGTAACTTTGTGGAATTTACTAGACATATTGAAAAAATTTACTAGAACTTTGTATTTCCACAGAATATTTTATTCGAACACGACCATGGTTTCGACGGTTAACGTCATCTTCTGGTGAGGAATACATTGATACACCTTCTTAAATACTCGGATGACACGTGACATAGACATAAAATCAAATCTGAGAAAGTGGAGGGGGAAGCGGTAGAGGGGAGTGGGAGTATGCACTGGCTATTGAAGTAGATGTTGAGCGACGCAATCCGGTATTTGAAGGATAACCTTCTGTAGAGACTTGCCTTAGTTGCGTAACAGGCGCACATAATAAAATTGATGGTTTCCGGCGTAACTTTGTGGAATTTACTAGACATATTGAAAAAATTTACTAGAACTTTGTATTTCCACAGAATATTTTATTCGAACACGACCATGGTTTCGACGGTTAACGTCATCTTCTGGTGAGGAATACATTGAAACACCTTCTTAAATACTCGGATGACACGTGACATAGACATAAAATCAAATCTGAGAAAGTGGAGGGGGAAGCGGTAGAGGGGAGTGGGAGTATGCACTGGCTATTGAAGTAGATGTTGAGCGACGCAATCCGGTATTTGAAGGATAACCTTCTGTAGAGACTTGCCTTAGTTGCGTAACAGGCGCACATAATAAAATTGATGGTTTCCGGCGTAACTTTGTGGAATTTACTAGACATATTGAAAAAATTTACTAGAACTTTGTATTTCCACAGAATATTTTATTCGAACACGACCATGGTTTCGACGGTTAACGTCATCTTCTGGTGAGGAATACATTGATACACCTTCTTAAATACTCGGATGACACGTGACATAGACATAAAATCAAATCTGAGAAAGTGGAGGGGGAAGCGGTAGAGGGGAGTGGGAGTATGCACTGGCTATTGAAGTAGATGTTGAGCGACGCAATCCGGTATTTGAAGGATAACCTTCTGTAGAGACTTGCCTTAGTTGCGTAACAGGCGCACATAATAAAATTGATGGTTTCCGGCGTAACTTTGTGGAATTTACTAGACATATTGAAAAAATTTACTAGAACTTTGTATTTCCACAGAATATTTTATTCGAACACGACCATGGTTTCGACGGTTAACGTCATCTTCTGGTGAGGAATACATTGATACACCTTCTTAAATACTCGGATGACACGTGACATAGACATAAAATCAAATCTGAGAAAGTGGAGGGGGAAGCGGTAGAGGGGAGTGGGAGTATGCACTGGCTATTGAAGTAGATGTTGAGCGACGCAATCCGGTATTTAAAGGATAACCTTCTGTAGAGACTTGCCTTAGTTGCGTAACAGGCGCACATAATAAAATTGATGGTTTCCGGCGTAACTTTGTGGAATTTACTAGACATATTGAAAAAATTTACTAGAACTTTGTATTTCCACAGAATATTTTATTCGAACACGACCATGGTTTCGACGGTTAACGTCATCTTCTGGTGAGGAATACATTGATACACCTTCTTAAATACTCGGATGACACGTGACATAGACATAAAATCAAATCTGAGAAAGTGGAGGGGGAAGCGGTAGAGGGGAGTGGGAGTATGCACTGGCTATTGAAGTAGATGTTGAGCGACGCAATCCGGTATTTGAAGGATAACCTTCTGTAGAGACTTGCCTTAGTTGCGTAACAGGCGCACATAATAAAATTGATGGTTTCCGGCGTAACTTTGTGGAATGGAACTTTGTGGAACTGTGTGGCGTAACTTTGTGGCATACTCCCACTCCCCTCTACCGCTTCCCCCTCCACTTTCTCAGATTTGATTTTATGTCTATGTCACAGGTCATCCGAGTATTTAAGAAGGTGTATCAATGTATTCCTCACCAGAAGATGACGTTAACCGTCGAAACCATGGTCGTGTTCGAATAAAATATTCTGTGGAAATACAAAGTTCTAGTAAATTTTTTCAATATGTCTAGTAAATTCCACAAAGTTACGCCGGAAACCATCAATTTTATTATGTGCGCCTGTTACGCAACTAAGGCAAGTCTCTACAGAAGGTTATCCTTCAAATACCGGATTGCGTCGCTCAACATCTACTTCAATAGCCAGTGCATACTCCCACTCCCCTCTACCGCTTCCCCCTCCACTTTCTCAGATTTGATTTAATGTCTATGTCACGTGTCATCCGAGTATTTAATAAGGTGTATCAATGTATTCCTCACCAGAAGATGACGTTAACCGTCGAAACCATGGTCGTGTTCGAATAAAATATTCTGTGGAAATACAAAGTTCTAGTAAATTTTTTCAATATGTCTAGTAAATTCCACAAAGTTACGCCGGAAACCATCAATTTTATTATGTGCGCCTGTTACGCAACTAAGGCAAGTCTCTACAGAAGGTTATCCTTCAAATACCGGATTGCGTCGCTCAACATCTACTTCAATAGCCAGTGCATACTCCCACTCCCCTCTACCGCTTCCCCCTCCACTTTCTCAGATTTGATTTTATGTCTATGTCACGTGTCATCCGAGTATTTAAGAAGGTGTATCAATGTATTCCTCACCAGAAGATGACGTTAACCGTCGAAACAATGGTCGTGTTCGAATAAAATATTCTGTGGAAATACTAAGTTCTAGTAAATTTTTTCAATATGTCTAGTAAATTCCACAAAGTTACGCCGGAAACCATCAATTTTATTATGTGCGCCTGTTACGCAACTAAGGCAAGTCTCTACAGAAGGTTATCCTTCAAATACCGGATTGCGTCGCTCAACATCTACTTCAATAGCCAGTGCATACTCCCACTCCCCTCTACCGCTTCCCCCTCCACTTTCTCAGATTTGATTTTATGTCTATGTCACGTGTCATCCCAGTATTTAAGAAGGTGTATCAATGTATTCCTCACCAGAAGATGACGTTAACCGTCGAAACCATGGTCGTGTTCGAATAAAATATTCTGTGGAAATACAAAGTTCTAGTAAATTTTTTCAATCCGTTTGATTTTTCTCAAGCTTTCGACTCCGTGAACCACGCTCTTCTATTACAGAAGTTAAAAGGGTATAATTTTTCCGACAGTTTAATCAAATGGTTCCGATCATATCTTACCGAGCGAATGCAAGCAGTAATAGGAAAGTCCGGAGATACATCTAACTGGCTAAACGTGGATACGGGAATGGTGTAAGGATCTGTCCTCAGTCCATTACTATTCTCTTTGTTCATTAACGACCTACCGCGATGCGTAATTCACTCCCAATATTTTCTTTATGCAGACGACTTCCAAATTTACCAACATTCAACTCTAGAAAGCCTAACACAGACTATTGCTAGCTTAAATGCCGATATTGTCCATATCAACACATGGGCAGAGACTTATGGCCTCAAACTAAATGAAAATAAAACTAAGGCTATTATTATCGGCAGTAGGAACCTTACATCTAAGATAAATTTTCACCACATCTCAGCAATCACAGTCAAAAATAAAGCTGTCCCCTATGAAGAACACGCAAAACATCGAGGGGTAATAATGGACAGGAACTTAAATTGGAATGCACACTGCCTAAATATTAGGAGTAAGAGCTATAAAACTCTTCACCAATTGTACAATCCAAAAACCAGTTGCCTACAAACCTAAGAAAAACATTCGTAAATGCGATTATCTTCCCACATTTTGATTACTGTTGTGCTGTACTAAGGGGGCGTTCCAATTGCCTTGCGCAGATTAGCGCACATCGCAACAGATGGGAACACACGAGCGCACGTTGAAACGGACAATTGGAACGCATCTGCGCTGAAGTGTTTCCAAGATGGCGGAACAATCACGGCATATTTGAATTGATTATAGTAAGTGGGCTTAAAATTACAATTAGATGAAATGAGAGTCATTACTGATGAATGAAAACGTGTGAACAATGTATAAATGACTGGAAGAACACATAATCATGGTATCTTAAGACAGTCCTGTTTCTAATGCAACATTCATTTCCCCGCCATAACAAGTTTCGTCTGCTAGCGCAAATGGAACAGAGGTCCCGATGTGTTTCCATCTGTGCTGCGCTAATGACGTCACAGCGACAATTGGAAAGCCCCAAAACCGAAACAGTTTGCAACAGATCAGCGCAGATGCACAATTGGAAAGCCTCCAAAGTAATATTAACGAAGAAACAAATAATTAGCTCCAAATTACTATGAATGCTACTGTGAGATTTGTATGTGACCTGAAACGGTGGGATCATGTTCCTGATTCATACAAAAGACTAAAATGGCCTAAAGTTAGAGAAAGACGGCTTTATTTATCTATTCTCTCCGCCTTCAAAATTTTCAAGACAACTTGTCCTCCATACCTGTTCAACTCTTTTATTTTCAAAAAAAGAATCCAAAACCGGCTAACAAGATCCCATCATTTAGACCTACAGATGATCCCACAACACAAAACTGAAATTCACCAGAAATCTTACATCGCCACTGTAGCAAGAAATTGGAATACTCTCCCAACAGATATAAAAACATGCAATTCTGTACCCTGCTTTAAAAAGAAATTATTTCAAAACATAATCACGAAAAGATGTTAAGGGAGAAAGTGAAAATGGAAATGATTGTGACACTGTAACACCGTGATCACATGTGAACACATTGTAACACTGAGATCACATCTGAACACATTGTAACACTGTGATCACATGTGAACACATTGTAACACTGTGATCACATCTGAACACATTGTAACACCGTGATCAATTTTAATTTGTTTGTGAAAACCCTTTCTTGTATTTTTTGTGTAAATTTATTATTATTATGAAAATTTCGTGTAAACGCTGTCTTATAAGCATTATTTATATATATTTTTCAAATTATGTTTTGTGTAAATGAATATTAACCCTTTCGCGCCGAATGCCGCGCATATGCGGCGAGGATTTTCTTCGCAAACGAAAGAAAGCCTCATATATGCGGCGTAAATTTTCCGACGCAAATGAACGAATGTTGCGTATATGCGGCGCGGGGTGGAGGAAAGTGATCGCCGCGGAAACAATAGACCCAGGTAAGTGGTCGCCCCTCGGGTCCCAACTTAGCTCGAGCCCAGGGCCTTCCTCGGCCGCTCGGATCGACCCTTTCCTATCCTCTCACGCGGTCAACTATAGCTTTTTGCAGTGTTTTTTCTAAAAACATATTTGTTGCTTACTTTCGAAATCTAAAGTTAGAAATGAATTCTTCTTTTTTTGCTTACCACATGGAAATTTTAAACGAAATTCTAGCGTTAATATCAACGGAGTTACAGAACGGCAATCGACCGTCGGCAATCCGTCAATATGAACATTAGAACTCCGTTTAAAATTTCTGCACGCTCAGAAAAAAACAAGGAATTTATTTTTAATCTAAAAAAATCGATGCAAGCAACAAATATATGTTTATATAAAACACTGCATTATCAGTCAGATGACCGTGGAATCGCGCTGTGAAGGTGTCTTTAATCCTCCTTGGGTCTGGGACAGCGGCCGAGAAAAGGGATGGGCGTCCCGCTGAGTTGGGTCGCAAAACGGTAAGGGATCCGACCCCTGCATTCCATCGACGCGAGAGAGCTTCGTACAGGGGAGTGCAGACATTTTTCAAGAGGCTCGTAACGTGGAAGAATTTCCCTCCACAAGGCTTCGGCGCGAAAGGGTTAATGTACCAAGGTGTCTGGAAGACCGATAAGGGTCTACGACAATAAACGTTTTATTTATTATTTATTTATTTATTTGTATCTTAACACAACAGTTTCTTTGCCAACAGTGTAACGGATTCTGTATTCATTTCCAATGATGTTATTATTCTAAATTAAAAGCGAGCCAGCAAAACTGGGAAAACTTTAACAATGCAAAATAAGTATTTGTTTTAGGGATGGGCGATTACGATACCAATTAATCGAATAATCAATTATTTTTGTAAATTAATCGAAATTTTGGAATTGAGTAATGCAACAGCCGATAATGATGATATCGATTATGTAAACCCGATTAATTTGACCGATTACCGATTATTACGGAATCTTGTGTCTTGTGAACTGTGATGGATAGAGCGGTTCACATTCGTCTTCAGTTCGAAAAATTTGACTTTGGATGAACTCTGACCCCGTAGAGGTATTAAAATAGAATGCGCCTGACGTAACCACGTAACTCTACGCGGCACCACATTTTGCCGGCCACTCACGTGTCATGTGTCAGATGTTGCTTCGCAAGGCATAGCCTTGTCTTATGTTCGCTTTTTGTTTTGATAATAAAATTGGTTACAATGAGGATTTATTTCTTTGTATCGGTTAGAATGCGTTTATTGGTATCCTCTCCATGCTATCAAAAATGCTTTTACAAAGCCACACTGTTGGTGGCTTCCTACAAAACGTTACTTTGTACTGCGTACTGAGCTTTACGTTCAGCCCAAATGGTGGAAAACCGCCCAATCTTGTCACACTGGGCATGGTGAGCATAGCCCTATCCTTCTCCCCGGCCCGCGGACTTAGTGGGAAGTGAACTGTATCACCATGTCGTTTTCTAGTCCGGTGTGGAAGCATTTCATGACGCTGAGCAACAAAGAGGCCAATTAAAAGAAAGATTTCCACCTGTGGTATTACAACTGATTTCTGGAGCCACCTCAAGAGGCATGGCATCTTCAGCCGCGGCAAGCGAAACAAGCAGCGGCAGCAACAACAGACCTGGAGAGAGTGAGCCATCAGGAGTAGATCTAGATTATCCAGGCGGTCTGAGGGGTGAGTTTTCATTCTCCTTTCACATTTGGCATTCTGTTTTGAATTTAGTTGAAATCCATGCGCCGCGTCTTTTCTTCCGATTCTGAATGTTTTTCTGATCAGCACTCAAAGTATTTTGAATCTATTCGTGCTTTTAATTGAGTTGAAAGCAACAATGCAGAGTCCTGCTTTTTCGTTAATAAGTGTTTGCTGTAGGGCAAGTCTGTAACTTTTGTTTCTTATTGTCAATGAATTGCACGACCGTTTTTGTCGATATTTGCGAGTCGGTAACTGCCGGTCGTCAAAATTGTCGACTGACCGGATACGTCGACTATTAGAATTTTCGGGATTAAGAATTAGAATTCAGAATATTAGAATTTTCGGGACAAGTGAAGATAATAATCCAGAGTACGAGATCATTGATTATTCTCTTGATATACTATGTTATTTGATTTATCTGACATTTACTTTGATATTAAATTTCAGACCATCAATCTGACACAGTTTCCGAAAGGAGACAGGCTAGCTGAATGGGTGAAGAAGTACGTTCTCTCGGAGCTGGTCCGTCGGTTCGATCCTATTGAGTCCAGAAAGCATTAAACATTCGCCACGATGCTAAACCCACGGTTCAAAAAAAAATCACTTCAAGAGCCCGATCGCTGTAGCCAATGCCATGAGCACCGTCATCGGCGTGATGGCTGAGATGTTTCACGAGGAGGATCAGGTGAACGTCCTGCAGGTATTTTCACCCGCTGAGTGTGATGAAGCACCATCAGATGACCTCTGGAGCTTTCATGACACTGAAGCAGCATCTCAGAAAACCCTGTGTACTGAAGATGTCCTCAACAGACCCGTCGTTGACTGCCATTTGAATCCTTTTTCAGTGTCGGAATCAATGAAAAATGAAAACCCTCACTTATATCAGGTACCCTCACTTACATCAGGTAGCGAGGAAGTACCTGCTAGGAGAAGTAACATCAGTTCTCTCAGAGAGATTCTTTTCCGAGATGAGTCTAATACAATCTGATCTGAGAAGCCGCATTACCAGTACACATTTATCAAAATGGCAATTTTTAGCTTCAACTCCCGTAAACATTTGGCAATCTTCCAAAATTTAAATAGAATTAAGAAATTTTTCACAACTCTATTCTCTGACACGCCCCCTTGAAGTTTACCTAGATTTTAGAATTTGTACTAATGATAGCATTAACCCTATAAAATGTAAATGAAACTATTATACTTTACTTATGAAGGGACCATAACCTTGCAAGGTATGTTTTGGATTTTGTCATAATCGAATCGATTAATCGATGTATTGATTATTAAAAGCAATTAATCGGGCGCGATTAATCGGCTGCTTGCGATTAATCGGTTCACAAAATGTCGATTATTTTTTTATAATCTCCCATCCCTAATTTGTGTCGTAATATAAATTGTCGACGGTTACGCTAGAAACGCTGCGTCTTTGTTTGCGCAACTTAGCGGATCATCGATGAGAAATCACGAATGTAAAAATAAATCATGATGGAAGAAAAAATCAACTTACCTGTGGGTATCGTAATTTGCAGTCATCATGTCTTAACCCGAGTTTGTTTTCCGAAATAAAGTTCTTAAAATATCTTCCCCCAAATAAAAAGGAGACTTATTGGCACATACGAAATTTTATTCTCGGAAATTAGGATTCGCTGGTTAAAATTATAGTTAAAAATATGTGCACGAACACCAAAAGAAAACTGAATTCCAAAACAAATCGGCGAAAATACAATGCTGGATGAATACGCCGGAGATTTTAACACGCCGCACAGTGGGCCAAACTGAATAAAAGCTTGCCAAAATCAATAACTCTAATAATTACGAGTCCATATGCAACTTGAAGTGCATTTCTAAGGTATTTTGGGCTGATAAACATGATTTTATCATTATTTTTTTCAATATATTTTACGGATAGAGTGCTATTTATTGTATAAACATTAAATATGCAATTACAAAGCATAATTTCAATGGTTGAGTGGTCTAGTTAAAACTCAAAATTTCCTTTGATAATTATCAGAATACTGTAATTAATAATGCTAGGAACTATAACATCCGTAAAAAATTGTCCAAGTAGAATTTTGATGCATAATGCATTTTAACAAATTATGACTGATGCAACGGAATGGGAGAAACTGAAAATATTTTTCTCGATGAAAATGAACTTGCATCAAGTTAAAATGTTAAAAAAATAAAATATTAAAGCTCTCGTTTACGTGTATTACATTTTCACAAAAAAATAAATTTTAAATTCATTTTTTTATTACAAAATTAGTTTGAAAATGGCTATATTCCAGTAAATTGCATTTTGCTATACTTTTGTCGCACTACTGGGATCAGGATTCAACATAAATGTAAGCCAGAGGCAGAGATCATGATAATTTATTATTTAGATTTTAATTTTAAACAAATATTTTTCAATAATACTATTATCAAAAACTTGAATATATATTTTGAATAATAGTATTGATAAAAAGTGTCACTCATCCTCTTATGACTCGTCATCACTCTCATCTTCACATTCGTCATTCCCATAGTCAATTAGTCTTTTCACTACTGGATCTGAAACTTCCTTCGATTTACTATTTTGAAATGAAATTGAAGATATAAAGGGATCACAGGTGAACAGCAATCTCCGAAATATATATTTATTAGTTGCCTCTCTTGATATCCTCCGCGTATTGTGATGCCGGAATTTCCTAATTTCCTTAATCCTTGATGCCAAGGCATCTTCTGGAAGCTGCCCGATGGGCAGAATTGCATTCTTTGATATATCTGCACCATAAATTAGAAGCTTGTGCACCGTTTGTGGCATATAATACCAAGGGTATTGCTTCACGTATAATTTCGCTGTTGCTAGACAGTATTTTCTGAACTCATTGTGATTGAGTGATCGTCTGCTTGAAACTACTTTCAAAATATTTTCAAACCTTGAAATCAGTTGTTCATGAAGCCCTGAAAAATATTAAACTAACTAAAAATGTCACTTAACTTCAGCAGCGATGTTTTCTTTAATTTGAAATAGTTGTCAGTTTCTCTTACCGATGATATTTGCTGATAATTTAGGGTCCAAAAAACAGCGTCTGTGTTACCATCGTTTGTGCTGCCATATCCTGGTTTTGGTACATCTATTATCAGGCCACTTTTCTATTAGGCATTTACTATTATTAACTCTGAAGTAGCTCTTGTTCACCTTGTTCCGTTTCTCAAAATATCTAGTTAAAAAGCATGTTTGTAGGCACTTCGTCAAATCGTACCTTTCGCATCGGTATCTCCATTCAATTGAAATTTTTCAATCAAAAAATCCTTCACATTTTTTCTCACGTGCCGTATTTTTTTTCTCTACAATTTTTTATGAAAATGCAACCCTGTCACTTCTCTCCTCTCCATGGTTTCTCACAAATTTAGTATGAAACATTACAAAACGAAATAGAAAATAGCAGGTAAACACTTCCATCGACAGCCTTACTATCACCATTCTTACATGGGTAGCAAAAAACAAATTACTGACTCCAACTCGGAATCCATTTTAAAAATTAAAATTTTGCATACCTAACTGCTTCTCATATGATTGGAAAGCAAAATTTTCCTCAATGGATGCGATGTACACATAGTGAAGGCACGACGAAACGGAGACGGGTGCAAGGAGACTTTGGTTTCCAGGTACAAGTAGGTAAATATATTCTCATTTTAAACGGTTCTAACGTTGAACAAATCAACCCAGTGTTGCACAGCACAGTCACTTACAGTGTATGCTCACTCGACGCTCTCTAGGACAACTGATGCATGTTGTACGCGAAAACAACCAGAAAACCCCTAAGGAAACCAACTAAGCATTCCGTTTGGCGGAACAAGTGGCGGCAGGAGTCTGCAAAAAGAGGCAAAAAAGGCGTAAAAAGTATAATTTGAGATAGATACCAATGACTTAGGGGAAGTAGAAAAGAGTCGTTATTGGCAAGGTTGTAAAACCAGCATTGTGTGGCCAGCAAGTACGGAGGGACGCAAGTCCACAACCAGCTGGCGAGGGCGTATGCCGCTGCATGTGCATGACCACGAGCCTTCCCCTAAATCCCTCGACCGCAGTCTGCTCAACATGCCTGAGGGAATTTCACAATTAATGGAAAATTCTTTCAAATATATTTTATGCCATAACTCTGCTGAGAAACGTCCCAACGACCTCCTCATCGTACAATCGCCAGTCGCCAAAGTTGCGAGAAGTTGCAATTTGCGACAAGATTTACATTGAATTTAGCCATTTAAGTACAATGTGAAAAAATTAATACGAAAAGTTATTCATAAAACATCTATTCAAATTAACAATGTCGTTGAACTGGCATTCCATCGTCTTTATACTAGGAACTTATATACTTGCTTCGCTTAGACCCCATTATTGGCCGCCACTGTGGCCCGAGTGGCCGGGGTCGTTTTAAATAACAATGGTTGTTAAAATTAGAATCGCAAGTTATCGCAAAAATTTCCTTCTGAATATATTTCTATATGATTTTCTCTACCACACAGTGCAAATAAATCCGTGTAGCCTGATGTCGATAAAAACGATAATTAACGTTAAACATAAAATTTAATGAAAAAACAGCACAATTTTTGAAAAATTATAAAAATATTAAAATACAAATAAAACGGAACAAATTTTATCTTCATTCATGCAATGAATATCAGTTTTGGGGATCAAAATACTTTAAAACCAATTTTATAAATAAAGACTCTTAAATAAAGCTTTATATCTAGCTATTTTCCACGGAAAAATTTCGGTCGCCAAAATCACGCTGACATGCTCTACTTTAACCAGCTGTAAATATTTTTATGGTGTATTCCATGGTCTGCCTAGTACCCTATCTTAAAGAGCATATACGTAATAATATAAATCAACTGTTTTTGGTTGGTTTGCGCGAATTTCATTTTTCTACTTTTGGCCAGCTTTTTTGGATTTTGGCCCACTGTGCGCCGGTACTTCGGAAGACATAGGAAGGACATTCAGACGGAATGAAAACCAATGAAATACTGGAAACATTATTCATTGACAGCAACGCCATCAGTCTAGAAAAAGTGATTGAAGAGAGAGGAGCGGAGTTGAATGAAAAAAGTGCTTTAGCTATCCGAAGCACAGATGTTTATATAAACGGCCGGTATGTATAATATCGCGGCAAGGGTATCAGGTTTGATTTCTTAGCGATCACCAAATAGACTCATATATTTATACATCACACAACTTACGACTCGTCGCAGCAAATAAAAATAATTCATAGGAAATAGTATTGTATTGTACTACTAACTGGTGACGATTAACCTATTTCACGTAATAAATAACGGCACTACATAGCCAGCGCAGTAACAAATTATGTTTCGCTCGGCTAATAAACAAACGTATAATTACCTGGATCATGCTTAGTTTCCATTGCATTCCTCTTTTATCTTAACCAAGCAGTCTCTTTGCCGACATTGTTACGGATTCGGTCTTCATTTTTAATGATGTTATTATTCTACTAAAAAGCGAGCCAGCAAAACTGGTAAAACTCTCTCAATGCAAGATATTTGTGTCGTGATGTAAATTGTTGACTGTTATTACTGTATGATTGTATGTTGGTAGACCTGTCAATGCCGATGTAGGATTGTATGTTGGTAGACCTGTCAGCAATCGAGTTAGTCATGTGCAATACATGGAGTTACAAAAGTCACGTTAAGGTCCGGTGTTTATTATTCAAAGTATCCTTGCTCATGTACTTGAAGGACTAGCTACACTGGTGACGAGGATAAAACAGATACGTCTGTTTATTATGGTAACGTGTTAGAAGTGAATGGTGGTCCATATTAATTTAGTAAGATTATTTCGACAAAATGGACAGCTCAGGCATTCACCACTACGATGTTGCATCGGATCCCTTAAATGCTGGTACGAGGTGGAAGAAATGGTTTAGATCATTTCAAGTTTACGCAGTTGGCCGAACGGATTTGACCACCAACGTCATTAAGCGTGTTCGCCTGTTACACCTTGCCGGCCCCCAGGTGCAGGGCATTTTCTACGCATTAGCAGGTGATGTATATATATCCGCGTAGGGGCGGATCCAGGATTTTTCTTTGGGGGGGCACAAGGGTCTGATGGGCAAACGGTATTCTCATATTTGGGATTAAAAAACAACATACAACAATTAATGTACGAAATATACTTTTTATTTTAATATAGAGATTACTAATATGCAAATATTAATTAGTTACATGTATAATAACGGCAGTTTTCTATTATGTTTCCTGCTGAAGATGTCCAGTACTTCATCAACATTCATTTTTGACACAATGTCTTCCTTCCCACTTGGGAGATGTTTTTTTTTCGAGCGCTGACTAGCGAATGACCAATGACCGGCAAATCTGTCGTCTTGATTTGTGCTTAAGGCTAAAATGAATGAGGCTCCGTAATACACAAAACAAAACGAACGTAATTATAACGGGACCGTATTAAAAATCTTGTCCATTATTTAAGCGTCTAAGGGGGGGGCACGTGCCCCCGTGCCCCCCCCTAAATCCGCCTATGTATCCGCGGATGCTCCAGCATAAGATGAACAACAATAAAACGTGTACGAGACCTGTACTACGTTGTTGAACAATTATTTCCAACCGCATACAAATGAATTATTTGAGACTGAGAAATTTTATTATATGACGATGGAACAATCGCAAACTGTCGATCAATTCTTCACCCACCTATCAAAGCAAGTTGATCTGTGCAATTTTCCCAATAAGGATAAGGCCATTAGATATCATTTTAACAAGGTTTCCCGTGGTCGGAGTTGAAGAGAGAACTCAACAAAGAAGCTCTCCAGGGAGACCTAACATTGCAACGCACTCAACTGTTGGCGCGAATTCATGAAAATCTCATGCGGCAAGTCAGCCCTCCAGGGACCTCAGAAGTAGCGGAGGCCGTCAACAAGATAAGTAAAAGTTTTAGTGGAAAGTGCTATGGATGTGGCCTAGAGGGACATTTTCGTTCTGATCCGAAGTGTAAGGCTCGGGGACAAACTTGTTCTTACTGTGGCAGAAAGAATCTTTTCAGTTCAGTCTGCCTCATATTGCAAAGTTACAAAGAGAAGGAGGTTGAAAGACAATTACAAGGAACAATCATCGAGGAAACATTATAGGAAGTTAAGTAAGTCTGCCAGAAAAGGGAATACCCGTCAACTTGTATGAAGTGAGAGTGACGAGTCCACTTCAACTGAAGGGTCTTATGATAAAGAGTTTCCCACAGATAACGGTGGCGAGAGAAAGAATACCCACACATTTCTCGTGCATGAAGCTAATACCATTAACGATGAATTGTTCCCTATTGAGGTGGGGGGAGTTCAATTGTCAGTGCTAGTCGACTCTGGTGCTAGTGCCAACGTGATACCTAAGACTGAGTAGGAAAGACTGAAATCTTGTAGAATAAAGTGTGAAAGAATAATAAGCCATTTATAGGATATGGAGGTAATTTATTGCCTATTTTGTGGTATATTCTTTACTGATGTATCTGTTAGTAATGGGAGAAAACTATCAGCTGTCCGGTTTGTTGTCTTTGATGGAGAGAGAGTACCCATATTGTCGAAGAAGACTGACCTTTGTTTATTGAAGTTTGGTTCAGATGTGACGAAAGACATTAATTTAATCCATGCTACCCATGATACCAAGGTTGATAAGAGCAAACTGAAAAAGAAATTTCCCAGAGTATTTACTGGAATTGGTAAACTAAAGGATTTCCATTTAGATTTACAAATTGACAAGTCTGTATTACCTATTGTTCAGAAATGTAGAAAAACCCCCATTCACTACTTCCAAATCCTTGAAGGCATCCTACAGGAACTTCTTAGAGAAACAATTATTGAGCCAGCCACTGCTCCATCCACCTGGGTTTCTAACGCACATTTAGTACCCATGAAGATATCGTCAGGTGATATTGCATGGAGGCTAGTCATCGATATGATAACTGCTAATACGGCCATCAGGAGGAGAAGATTCCCAATTCCAACCCCAGAGGAATTACTAGCGAGAATCACTTCAGAAGCCACAGTATTTTCAAAGCTTGATTTTAACCAGGCTTTCCACCAGTGCGAGTTGTCACCTGCTTCAAGGAGCATCACAAAATTCTATACTCACCTGGGTCTGTTTAGGTATACCCTCATTTTCTTTGGTGTTAACAATGCACCAGAACATTTTCAAGAAATTATGAATCTATGGTAGCTCGTGGGCTGAAGGGAGTTTTGATATACTTTGATGATTGGCTAATCTGGGGAAAGGATAAACAAGAGCACGACCGAAGATTATTAGCTGCTATCCATCGCCTACAGTAATGTAAAATGACCTTGAATTTCGAGAAGGGTTAGTTTGGAGTAAATGCTGTCAGTAATGTTGGACATCTTTTATCAGATAAAGGTTGTCACCCGAGTGAAGACACCAGAAAAGAAATCCTCCAGTTTCTTGCCCCTGAGAATAAGTCTCAGTTACGTAGCTTCCTCGGTCTCGTAACCTTTACATCCAAATACATTCCTTATCTTGTAACCCTAAATGAACCATTGAGAAGGATTATCAAGACACACAGTGGATTTGTATGTGGGCCTTCACAACAAGATGCATCCTCCAAACTTAAGGAACACCTTGTAACCCCGGAAGCCCTAGGTTTTTTCTAAGGGGGAAAAAGACTACTTTGGTAAGTGGTGGTAGCCCGGTGGGTCTTGGGGCCGTTTTGATACAGATCCAAAGGGGACAACCTCGTATCATCAGATACGCCAGCCAAGCCGTGACCGACGTCCAGTGTCGATACGCCCAAACTGAGGAAGAAGCTCTGGCCATTGTGTGGTCTTGTGAAAAATTTGAGTGGTATCTCCTGGGATCACGCTTTGTTTTAGTTACAGATCATAAACCTTTAACAACCATTTTTGTGCCATATGCTACTCCGCCCAACTTGAGGATCTCCAGGTGGGTGCTTCGTTTGCAAAAGTTCTCTAATGATATCAGGTGCATTTCAGGAAAATCCAACTAAGCAGATCCACTTTGCAGACTGCTCCCACTGTCTGGCCTAAAATTTGAGGACACTGTTGAAGCAGTTTTCCAACTTGTAGACATATAAGTACCTTCTGCAATGTCCCTCTCTGAAGTTGCATATGCCACCTTGAGTGATCCCGAGCTTCAGGAGCTGGCTGGGAGTTTTTAATCTAACAGGTGGGACAAGCAGCAGCGCTTTTATCAATAAATCGCCCCTGAATTGTCTGTTGTAGGTTATGTCCGTGTGCGCGGAAACCGCATTAGACTTCCCAAGTCACTGCAAAAATGTGCTCTAGAACTGGCTCATGAAGGACACTTAGGAGCCCCAGCGACATAAAAACGCTTTCTCGCTAAAGTATGGTTGCGCACTATCTGTAAGGATGTAGAGGAATTTACTAAAGCCTGTTTTGGATGCCAGCTGGAATCCCAACACACAATGCCTGAGCCCATGGTACGTACACCCTTTCCAGAAAAAGCATGGGATGCACCTGCTGTAGACCACGTTGAACCTCTCCCTTCAGGAGAATATCTACTGTGTGTCACTGATTACTATAGCAGATATCTCATTGTGGAGCTTACTAAATCCACGTCAATAGCCACAACATATAAACTAATGACCAAGATTTTCCTATTAATGGGTTACCCTGATATCATAGTCAGTGATAATGGACCAGTCTTTCGAGAGGAATTCTCAGACTTCCTATTTAAACTAGACATCAAACACAGGAATGTTACCGCTCTTTGGCCACAAGCCAATGGCCAAGTTGAGAGAGTAAACCGCAGCATGTATTGAGGAACGCCTGAGGATTGCATCTGCCCAGAACCAAGACTGGAAAACCTCACTTAATGTCTATCTGTCTGCCTATAACTTTTCCCCACATTCGGTTACTGGTGCTGCCCCTGCTGAACTACTTTTCAACCGCCCCATCAAATCCAAATTCCCTGAAATACCTCGCCATCGCATCGGGTGGTCAGACGAAGAAGTAAGAGACAGAGATATGTACTTAAAGGACCAAGGCAAACGCTATGCTGACGCCCAACGCCATGCTCAACTTTCAGGAATCAGCCCTGGTGACCATGTCCTTGTTGATCAGAAGAGGGAGAACAAGCTTGCTACATGGTTCAACCCAGTCCCAGTTGTAGCTCGTCATGGTTCAACAGCAAAGATCTTAATGCCTGCAAGAAACGTTTTAGAACGTAATGTTTCACTATTGCATCGTCTTAATAACCAGTCCTTTGAGTCTTTCCCAGACCCTACTGTCGGAGATCAACCCTTGCCAATACCTGATATCCCCAGTTATTCTCAACTGCATCATGAGCTTGGTCTTCCTGCCTCCGCGAGCCCTCCACGTCCAGGTGATGGCTCCAGTCAATATACTCCCCGCAACAGTCATGGAGGGAACCTAGATACACCACCTGCACGTCTGCAAAGGCATCGCCGACTACTAGCTCATCTCTCAGATTACGTTGTTGATTTTAAAAAGAAAAAATGCACATAAAGACAAAAGATGCTTACTGCTTATGTGTTTCACATTTTTCCCTAATAATTCAATTCTTTATTTTAATTCTGTTTGAGTTTTATTTGATTGCATCCAGCGCACTCCTGTTAAACTTGCCATCCATATTCTCTTGTTTAATCTTCTAATCCCCATTTAAAGAAAAGGAGGGATGTAGGATTGTATGTTGGTAGACCTGTCAATGCCGATGTAGAATTATATGCTGGTAGACCTGTCGGATCGAGTCAGTCATGTGCAATAAATGGAGTTACAAGTCACGTTAAGGTCTGGTGTTTATTATTCTAAGTATCCTTCCTCATGTACTTAAAGGACTAGTTACAATTACGCTTCGTCTTTGTTTGCGCAACCGCGCGGAGCATCGATACGAAATCACGAACATTAAAATAACTCATGAGTTGCTTCACACGACTTAACTGCCTACATCTCACGAAAGAGCAAGTTACTGTCGAATCTCTCGTTATACAACTCATTCAAGATTCATTTGGCCGGTCTCAAGTCTCGTGATCGATACTTGTTGCCATACAATCATTCCTATCGTGATCGGTGAAGATGAACTCCTCGGTCAGTGGAGAGAAACCGTTCATCGAAATATCTTTTAAGAGAGCTTGATCTCGGGATTCGAATACTCACGACCGACACATCACTAGTACTCACGGAGTAAGTGAAGCCGCTACCCTTTGCGGCGTCACGATATACTTAAAAAAGACAATCGCGGAACTCGAAAAAACGTTAATGTAGAAAATGTATTAAGTTATAGAGGATACTTGGACAAATATGCAAAGTAATTTTCGAACACAATAACAGAAAACTCACCTTGAAAATTATGAGGGATTACTGCTAATTCGGAAGCAACCGCAGTGCCAAATCGCCTAAGCATTTAGCAGGTGATTTGGATGCTCAATTCTATGACCAAAAGAACAGGAAAACGAATCATTCTCGGCGAAAATGAACGAGTCGACGGGGTCGCCGTCTGGCGTTCACGGTTTACAACTCCACTTCTGGTAATATTCCCCATATAAGGGGCGATCCGTGACCTCATGTTCCTTGAGATGAAAAAACACACAATAACCCACCCAGATCAAACTTTTCATACCATATATGATCTTAATTTCCTTAGGGGTTAATATTAACTTTTGTAGTCGACTTATACTTAAATGAAGCATTTGAAGTAAGTTAGAATACATATATTTTTTAAACATAATGAATTCATAAGTCTATTTCCACACTGTTAAATCTACCGACCATGGTTTCGGCACGTAGTGCCATTTTCAAGGTATACATCTATGGGTGGCAGCCTATATATACATGTTTCAATGGGAGAGGGATGGGGTAGAGTTTTCAGGGGGGGTTACTGGATTTGGGGAGGGGGGGGGGGTTTGGGTGTGGATTCACTTGAGGGTTTAGGTAAGGTCATGGGAGTGAGGGATGACGTCAACGGGCGATGGGTGGGAGGAAAGGTGATGTGCAGGAGAGGCGAGTGGAATGGGAACATATGATCATTACATAATTTAAAATCAGCGGGGCAATTCACAATTTCAAACTGCTCGAAAAAATAAAGTTTCCGCCCCTTGTTAAGTACATGTAAAATGTTTGGATCGAAATTGCACCAGTGGTGTTCTTCATTCAAGTGTTTAGCTATTCCAGAGGAGTTGTCATAATTAAAAAACATCGTCAATGTTCACGCATTCTCGTTCTAAAACTCCTCCCAGTCTGGCCAATATATTTCGTTTCACAATCGTCACACTTCAGTTCGTACACTCCACTTTTTTCTCATTTCAATACACGTCTTTCGAGTTAAATAACAATTTTCCTAATGTCAATGGATTATAAAAAGCCACTTTCGTTTTGTCATTTGAAAGAATT
Source organism: Pyrrhosoma nymphula (assembly GCA_963573305.1). Classification (NCBI taxonomy): domain Eukaryota; kingdom Metazoa; phylum Arthropoda; class Insecta; order Odonata; family Coenagrionidae; genus Pyrrhosoma; species Pyrrhosoma nymphula. The sequence continues at coordinate 23,176,561 of OY754340.1, read as the reverse complement.
TTGTCAAGTTCGAAAGTGGCTTTTTATAATCCATTGACATTAGGAAAATTGTTATTTAACTCGAAATACGTGTATTGAAATGAGAAAAAAAGTGCAGTGTACGAACTGAAGTGTGACGATTGTGAAACGAAATATATATATGCCAGACTGGGAGGAGTTTTAGAACGAGAATGCGTGAACATTGACGATGTTTTTTAATTATGACAACTCCTCTGGAATAGCTAAACACTTGAATGAAGAACACCACTGGTGCAATTTCGATCCAAACATTTTACATGTACTTAACAAGGGGCGGAAACTTGAATTTTTCGAGCAGTTTGAAATTGTGAATTGCCCCACTGATTTTAAATTATGTAATGATCATATGTTCCCATTCCACTCGCCTCTCCTCCCTTCCTCCCGCCCGTTGACGTCATCCCTCACTCCCATGACCTTACCTAAACCCTCAAGTGAATCCACCCCCAAACCCCTCCCTCCCCAAATCCAGTGACCCCCCCTGAAAACTCTACCCCATCCCTCTCCCATTGAAACATGTATATATAGGCTGCCAACCATAGATGTATACCTTGAAAATGGCACTACGTGCCGAAACCATGGTCGGTAAATTAAACAGTGTGGAAATAGACTTGTGAATTCATTATGTTTAACATAAAAGACTTCCACCGAATTACGCCGGAAACTGTATTTTTTATATATTATTTAGTTTAGGAGCTTAACTTATGCAAAATCTTACTATCCACAATATAACCAACAAATATCATTGTGTGTTATACCAAACTCTTCTGCATGTTGTAGAACACCTGGAAATGTGTATTTACTTGTTTCCACATTCCTTGCTTTTCTTCTACCTGCTGTGTTACCTTGTAAGAGCGTTTAAGTTCAATCTGAAAGCATATTTGCTAAATAAAACATTGAACAATGTAGATTACTTTTTTATTGTACTAAAAAGAGGAATAGACATATGTTACATTAAATATAGATTATTTATGTACAAATAATTGCATTTTGTATGTTCATTAAACTTCGCGTATAAAACATTCTCATATAAAATTTCTGGAATATCATTTTCTATTTATAACAGAGTATTATTTCATACTCATAATAATGTCACCATTAAGATATAAACCATGTACATGCCTTGTGCTTTGTCAACTCTTATAAAAGTGACATTCTTAATTGTGTTTTGCAAGTAAAATTATTATTATTACTTCTCTTTTCCTGAAAGAATTCACCTAGCTCTTGAAACTCGGAGATGTTGTCATGTTGGAATATAAAAGATGTATGCCACTTTCCATCCATAATTGACTTTTCCTCTACCCATTTGTAGAAATTGTCGTGAAATTATTACCATTTAGCAGTAATGTGCAAAGATTTTCTTTAAAATGCAATTCATTTCAAAGGTTGTCCCGCTTTTATTGGAGAAAATTGTACGTTATATTTTGCACATGAATTTCAAAATGTCAAGCTTTAAGCGTATAAGCTTTCAAAATATTTTCTCAGTAAATTTAAACCTGAAGCGTCAGTAAAAAAATTTAATTTCATCAATTTTGACGACTTTTTCTTAAACTTCACTGCAAAATTATGTTTTTTTTAATTTTGTGATAAATGATTAAACTAAATTATTATAATACATTGGTACTCCTTAGAAATAGTAAATATAAAGTGTGCTAGCAAAACAATGTAAAGGGGTAATTTAAAATGTAAAAACTACGATGGGGTCTACTGGACCCCAGTGAAGACCTTACAATTCTCCCAGGAAGTCTGCACTTCTAGGTTTAAAGGGAATGTATAAAATAATGAAAAAAAAACATTCAATTTACACACAATTTCATGAGACGTAAGATAGAATCCACATAACAAAGGTTTAGGAAAGATGGAATATATTCAAGTGACTTAGAAACGAGTTAGAACAAAACACATGTGAGTGCTCAATAGGAAAATGCATAGGGCAAACTATTACTGTAGCTGCCCCTTATAGATTTATTTCATTTAAATATAGAATCAATCGTGCATTACCAGCAAGCTTAGAATTGTATTTAACAGAGACACTACACGAAAATTAGAAAAAAAACATATATTTTAACTAGTTCCTATCAGTAAATGAGAACGAATGGAACAACATGGACAATCACGAGAAAAGAGTAACTTATAACGTATGTTAACTTTTAACCACAGCACTGATTACTTTTACCAATTCTCTAAGAATTTAACCCATGCTAGTGATAAAAGAACTCTACTTTAAATGCATTAGAATGTCTAAGGTTAATTTTTCTCAACGGTGATGATGCAGATGTAGGGCTGTATTTCAGGTATCGGGAATTCAAGGGTAAGAGACAAATGTAGACAAACAAACCTTAACGGTAATGCGAAGCTTATGAAGGTACTTTTATTCTTTCATTTCTTTCTTTAATGAACCCTTAATCAGAAAACTATACGTAACAGTTTAACAGCGTGTAAAAGTAGTTATTACCAAAGAACTCTTTTAATAAAAAATCCTCCCATGATGTCTCCAGATATTTTCCTTTCATTAACTGCGTATGACGGATTGTTTCATAAAAGATGCCTTCCGATCAACCACCTCCCCCGCATGTGTCACGCTTACATCGTCTCAAACCCGTGAGTAACAAAATGTCTTTCTAAATTAAACTTCTGAGAAAATGCCTTTCCACATCTCTCACACATGAATGGCTTCAATCCCATATGCAGGACAGTGTGTTTCCTTAAGTTACTCTTGGCATTGAACCTCTTCCCACATGTCGTACATCTGAATGGCCTTAATCCTGAGTGCATAATTGAGTGCTGCAGTAACGATTCCTTCCTTGTAAACTCCTTTCCACACGTCTCACACTTGAATGGCTTCAAGTCCCGGTGTATGACGGAGTGCCTTGTTAAACTACTCTTATATTTATACTCCTTTCCACATGTCATGCACTTGAATAGCATAGCATTATGGTGTATAATCTTCTCACACGTTTTTGGCATTACTCCTGTCATGCTACAAGAATCAACCTGCAATTATAAGAATTCAATGCCATAAATTGAAGTCACCCATGGATGAGTGAATGGAAAAATTCTGCAGAAGTATGTAACATGCATTTGCGGCCAATGAGATACAACATATGAGTAAATCGCATGAGAAATAATTTTGATCTTTTTGGTACTTCTAATACTATATATAATATTTTCGTTGTTATAAAAGACCTTCAATTTTAGATTAAGAAATTGGAATATATTTCAATGAATCTCACCATGGCATATACTCTGAAGCAAGCAAATAAATAATCTGCATATAGGACATACAATTCAAAATATAATTAAATTAATATTTTAATTCTTCAGTTAAACTAAATGCAACCTGCTCTTGGTATAATAAGGGACAAATAAAAAATATTGTTGGAAGTTGAGGCAGAGAACCTGCCCTCGACACTTCGTAAGTCATGTGAAAAAATGCATTTTACTTAATTTCCTTTAAAAACAAGAAATTATATATTATAAATCACTGACAGAATTATACTAAACACTACATTGCAGCCGTTGAAGAATAAAATGTAATAAAAAATTGAAGGATGTGTAATAACAGATTCGATGAACAGGAGTGCGCTGTTATTACCAGGATACGATAGTTTTACATTTCCCCAGTTCAAAAAGGACATGTAATGTACTCATAATTCATACGTTTTAAAGTGAAACATGTAAATCGAATCGTGATCAATATCACATCAATGGACTCCGGAATAATAGGAGGCTTTCAATTTGGACTCGGGATTCTTCAAAATATTCTGATTCAGGAAAGGAAGAATCCACCACCACACAACACCACCATTTTGGCACCAGATTCCTGTATTGTGTGGAGTCTGATTGGACTGTGGGATTAACGTAGAATTCCACTACAACTTAAAGAAAGTCATTGGGATTCAAATACGAAATTCAACACAAAAGCGCAATACAAAGATTCCCATCTAGGGAAGGAGACCAACGAGCAATGGAAACAGGATTCATGGACTCATATCATACCACGGACGAAGATATTCACAGAGAAAGCATGTCTCCATATCACTGCTTCCATAGGTCGGTAATGCTTTAATAAGCCTGCACTCTCACTCTGCCACTGGTGTAACAAAACTACTAAAAAAATCTCAAATAACAAAAAGGTAAACTGGATCTGCCTTCGAGCAGATGTAAATGTTCTGGCGACAGAAAAAAAATTGGCTTGATGCAGAAATATAAATTGCTTTATATGTTTCTACGATGAATGTTATCCGAAAGTAAGCAATTCCACGCCATGAATGAAAAGTAAAATTACTTCAATTGGAATAAACATGAGGTGGCAAAAGAAATAGTGTTATCATTGCGTGATATTTTTAGTGCTGGATTATTATATCTTCCTCTACTTCAAGATACAGGATTACCTTCAATATAATATGTTGCTCCACAGAAAGGTTTTGGAAAATATTTTTTCATAACCTCGGAAACAGTTACGATCTCTTTCTACTTCTATCATTTTCACTATTGAACGAAAATTGAGTCACAAAAGTCATTATTCGAACGCAGTTCTATGGAAATTTGAAGTGCATGCTTCTCTGTATATTAAAAAGTAATAATCCGTTCATTGTTTACCGCCTTGAGAAAGAGCCACGACCATTCGACGCTCATCCTATTCACGGAAGTATCCTGGTATTTTCAAACTTTAAACATATTAGGCCTGTCGGCATGTGAAACCACTTTTTGGCCGAACAAGAATCCCGAAATATGCTTCGCAAGTCTCCCAGGGGGGTTGTACAAAATCCAGAAAATACGCTAAAAATTAAAACATATTATTGTTACTGCCATAAATGTATGGGATTGGGCAATGTACGGTGACTCCGTAAAATTTAAGATAGAAAAATATTGACCTAACTGGAGTTTGAACCCGCGCCACATAACGGGGATTGCAGGACCATCGTCTCTAACCGCTGGGCCACGGCATCTGTTGATAGGCTAACTCATTCCAAAATATTTATACGGAGGGAAATTCTTTAGTTGCGTTTTTTCTCTCGAACTCGGGCCCAAATGGAAGAAGGCCGTGACACTTTTTCCGCATTCTCTCTATAGTTTCAGAAAATAATTGCGTCATTTGGATCCCGAATATCAGTCACGCAATGACTCCTTGTGAGTTAAATTTTCAAAGTCCCCACCTCACTTAAGCATACCTTGGACTTCTTGGACAAAACAAAAGGCAATACATCACCTAGGGAGAAATAATGGTTTCATTTGATGTTTCAAATTTATTCCAAAATGTGCCAGTAGACATAGCCATTATTTCACTCAAACGTTGGTTCATTTCCATATATCTCGAAGATTATTTGATTCGCGAATAAATTTGACTTACTAACTTAGTAATGAACCAGAATTTCTTGGTAAACAAACGTAAATTCTATAAACAGAAATTTGGCACCGCTATGGGTAACTCCCTATCCCCGTTTTTGGCCAATATTTTTATGACTAACTTTGAAAATACTCTTAAGAGAAAACTCAATGACATCCCAACTGTCTATTTAAGATTACTGGCGGATAGGGCTGGACGACCTATCGCTGATCCGGTGTTTTCTTACTTATAGAATTCACCTCGGCAAACGCCTGAGAAAAAAGGTTGTTTCGTGTTTCGGTTTTGCCCCTTGGCCTATTCATGGCTCTCGGGTCGAAATCTTCCCATTCCCTACCCCTTTTACCCATCCTTTGTTCCTTCCTATTCCCCGCAGCCTTCCGTTCCCCGGTCATGAGTGAAAGCTCGCATACCGGGTGGAGGGTGGAGCCCTGCGCGGAAGACTCGCTCATCCACTGTCTATTTAAGATACGTTGATTACATATTTGCCATTTTTGAAACTAACAAATATAACGTAAAACAGCTTGTTTGTGATTTAAACAGTTTATTTTCTTCCATTAAGTTCACACACAAGATAGACAACAAAAAACAACCCCCTTTTCTAGATCTGCCTCTGACCAGAAATTGTAACGAAATCTCTCATGACGTGTAACGCAAGACTACAGTCACCAATAATTACATTCTTCGTCATTCCTTTGTACATCAATAAACTCGCTCCTTTTCATGCTCTGGTCCACAGACTGGTTAATATTCCAATTGATAAAAGTAATTATTAAAAAGAATGAAATAACATTAAAGGCATTGTTAAACTCAACGGCTTTAAGGAGTCCATAATTGACAATATAGTTAAGAAATACAACTTTAAGAGACTCGTAAATAATTCCTCTACACTCACTAATGACGAGTCCGTCCACTTCATTAAACTTCCTTACCATCCACAAATCACTGAAGGTCAAGAAAAGACATTTAAAACGGAAACACATTTCATTTAGTAATAATAACAAACTTAAACAGTTATTGGGGAACGTGAAAGACGAGATGGACACATCCAATAAATCCGGCATATATTAAACATCTTGTTCCTCGTGTGATGTTTCTTACGTGGGGCAAACCCGCAGAAATATCGGAACTGGATTCAAGGAACACATGGCTCATTTCAAATACAACAGACACGAAAACTGTAGTATCGCTCAACACTTACTCATCACAGGACACGGTACTTTAAAAAAAACCTTCAACTTAACAAACAAACACCTGAACTTTTCTTTGACGCTTATGAAAGTATGTCATCTATTACAAAAGTAAACGCTTAAAGAGCTGAAATTAAATTATCCTCTCTAAATCCCTTGTGAGCAAACAAAAGCGACCACAGCAATGGATCAATATATCTATATCTACAAAATGCCCTAAAAGCCACCACAGGGGTATGTGGCAGAGGGTGAGTAGTCACAAACACGCATTACACTTTACCCTAAATTTAGCGAAACTACAACAAATTACGCAATGGAATAAATCGATAGGGCTTGTCACGAGTCGTAGTCTCACATGCATGAACTACACTACAAATATGCTCACAATGGTGTGGATCCGTTTGTATGTACGTATTTAGCAACTACACAAATGGACAGAGACTCAAAACTTATGTAGAAAACATGGAGAGCGTGCTGTCAGTACTAGGTAACAGATAACAGTGCCGTGGTGGTTCTCGTCACGAAGCATTAACCTGGATTAGGGATGGGAGAAAATAATTGATTCTTCATCATAATCGATTATATGCTTCCGATTCTTTCTTATATTAGATCGATTATGAGCGGACGATTTAATCGTTGAATCGTCATAGTTATGACTAAGCACCTATGTTTTTTGTACCACTAGTCTTTGAAGATGATACAGTGTATCGAAACTAGTCGACGATTAACGTAAATTTGTAGAAAAGCAAAGTATTTTAATTTCCTTCTATAAAATAGACTATAATTTAACTAATTGTAAGTATTAAAACTTTAAGTGAAGCTCATTAAGTTATTTTTAAGGGGCGTTTCGGGGTGAAAGGAGATGTAGTGTGGAGGTTTGAGAAGGGTGTGTCGAGATGGTTCGGACATACAGAGAGGATGAACGAAAGGAGATAGACGAAACTAGTATACAAGACGAGTGTGGATGAGATATTTGAAAGGGGTCGACATCAGCGAACGTATATACCTAAATGAGATTGAGTACGTTTTTAGCAATGGATACATTTAAAGTACCTTAATTAAGTTAATAACAATATAGTTTATACCTATATAGTTTAAGATGAAAAAATGTTGCTCTGAAAATAAATTTCAATCGTTTTACTGTTGATATTTGGCTCTGTTGACTAATGAGTTTGCATACCACTGGGTTAGTCTGTGTTGATGGAATATGCTTTTGGATATATTGATGGAATATTGTTGGCTTCTTTGACGCCTTCTTCTTCATCACACTGTCAACGTAAATGAATTATAAGATATATCTCTTCTGTTCTTGCAGGTAAGTGCAATTAACCGCAGTACACACCTTACGCAGCCATTTTTATTCAGAATCTTTCAAATTGGTTTCTAACTGGTTAAGGTTGCTACAGACCAGATATTATGAAGTTCCAGAACGTTTCCAGGCCAAAATTTAAATTTTCTAATTTAAATATCCATTCTATAACACGCGGGTATTTTAAAGAAAGTGTAAGAATAAGAAAAAAAACACATTTATGAATGCATACCATATAGGGATAACAGCATTCAATATTTTCAATACTTGAAAAAAAGGTTTATTTTTTATATTTATTAATCATAAATCCAAATCTAATCAATGGGTACTGAGCACTAAGGGGGCGAGGGAGTGTATCCCAGGGTGGGGTGAAGCGAATATATAGCCTCTCTCCCACCAAGATCGTCATGCGTGATGAAAAGCCATATCCTCCTATAGGTGCTCCTGGGTCACGCTGAACATGACGGATCTAGACCTGGCGGTCGAAAATATGCTCCCATCATCACTGTGCGTCCCTATGCCAAGGATGACCACATCCGCGGGGCGGAGGGTTAGAAGTCGCTAACAGGTGAAACTCCGGAGACCAGGCGAAATCCGTTTTTATTTTAGCCTTACCCATGTATGCGGGGCTCTGCTTGGGTGGACCTTTATTTCCCTAGCTGCTCGTGGGGACCATATGGAACCAAAACGAACTCCTCAAAGAAAGGCCCCATAAGGGGCCCCTCACCTCTTGACCCTTTAGGTCCACACTCCTCTTCTGTGAAAACCCCGGCAGGCCCCTCCCATGGAGCCTCCATACCTACACCTTCGGAGGGCCCTGGATTGGGGCCCTCCGTACACCCTACACTGGCTGGCCCTATTGCAGGTAAAGCCAGATTCCTTAAAACCCTCCCTGAATCCGGAGAGGAGTCTTCATTTTCTGGAAAATAGACTTCCACGCTAAAGGAGGCGTCGGGCCGTGGATTCCCCAAAAAAGGGGAGGAAAACGATTCAGATGCCTCCAACAACACTGTGGGGAGCATGGCATCTAAGATGCTAAGTCTCTCCACTCTCTCCAGCAGTAACGGGGCAGCCAAGAACAGGAAGAGAAGGGAGATGAAACGAGCCCTAGCTGCTGGAGGTAACAGAGGTCTGTGGCTCAATGAGGTCACTCAGAGAGCCCTGACGGAGGCGAAGAGGAAGTTGTTTCTAATAGACCTAGTTAGAGGTCTAGGACATCTGGGGACACACCCAAGGCCTTAGAACTTAAGAAGGCCAAAACCACCAAGGCCGGCCGCTCTTATGCGGAGATGGCTAAGGATGGCAAAAAAAATGTCCATCATCCCCGTAGATTACCCTGAGAAAACTATGTCGCAGGGTTGGTACGAGAAGATGGACAATAGACTCACTGAGTCCTGGGATGCCATCCCACAGGGGCCGGACGTGCCCATCCTGGAGGGGAAACGTCTGCTGAACGGGGCAATGGAAATTCAGTGTGCCAACGCCAAGTCAGCTGACTGGGTCAAAGGCATGTCAGATTACCTGGGGGAGATTGAGGGAGTCTCCTTCCGAGTAGTGGACGCGGACTCTCTCATTAAAATGCGGCGGCTCAGGATCTGGGTCCCAGGACCAACGCGTGTGAGTACCGGGGACCTATTCAGCCGGATCATCAAGGTGAATCCGGGCCTAAGAACAGATCTGTGGTGGGTGTACGAGCGAAGCGAGGCCGAAAAGGGCACTCACTTTGTTCTAGGTGTGGACGAGCCCTCTGCAGAGAAGATCTCGGGCCCAGATTTCATTAAATCAGTCGGTCTCCAAAGGGCCGACTATAAGCTTCTGGGGAAGGCGGAGCTGAAAATGGACCCAGCTGATGGGTCAAGTAAGCCGGAAGCTGCGCCACGACCAGAAGAAGATCAGCTGCAGGAGGGGAGGACTGACGATGGTGGAGCTGCCCTTCTTGCAGATTAATCTGCAGCATTGCATAGCTGCCTCGGGAGTTCCACAGAAGAAACACTCTCAAGGAAAGTCAAAAGCGGCCCTGAATCTGGAACCCTGGGTCCACAAGGGAAAAATTAGAGGACTAGGTATGACAGGAAGCAAACTTTTTCTGTGCCTCGGCTGAAACACCTAGGTCTTGCATATATGTGAAAGGGGTACATGCTAGGCTCATACCCCAATTTTGCTCTAGAGACCTCACTGTCGTTGTGTTACTCTTAGAGATCAGGAGAGATGGAGGGAGGTGGTGGTTTGCTCCGCATGCCTCCCATACGACTCGCCAGATCCTCCACCTTCTTTGGAACTTGAGGGACTGCTCAGAGAATGTCATTTTGGGAATTGGGAACTGCTGGATGGATGCGATGCTAACTCCCATCACACTGCGTGGGGGAGTTCGCATGTAAACTCTAGGGACAGATCCCTTTTGGACTTCCTAATGACCACTGAGCTGTTTGTACTCAACAAAGGATCACGACCGTCCTTCATGAACAGAGCTAGGCAGGAAGTGATAGAAATCACACTATGCTCCAAAAACTTAGTGCATAGGATTAATAGATGGAGGGTGTCTGACGAGATATCTCTGTCTGGCCACCGGTACATCCAATTTACTATCACGGAGGGTGAAAACCCGACAGTAGCATATATGAATCCCAAATCAACTAACTGGCAGTCGTATAGAAAAGAACTTGAGTGGGGAATCTCAAAGAGCCCTTCATTCAAGTTTCACAGAGAGGAAGAGATTGAGGCATCCGTTGTGTTTCTACAGGAAGCCATCATCTCAGCCTACGAAAAAAGCTGCCCCCTTAAAATCAGGAAGGGAAAACAGAATCTTCCTTGGTGGGAGGCCGAACTTGAAAGGCTCCGGAAATTAACCAGAAGACTTTTTAATAAAGCTGAACGCACTAAAAAGCCAGAACACTGGGCCCTTTACAAGGAGGCCAAGCGCAGGTATAAAACGACAATAAAACGTTCCAAAAGAGAGGCATTTAGGATGCTTTGCAAGAATGTAGGAGTTTCTGAGACCGCAAGACTCCATAAAATCCTCTCCAAGGACCCTGGAGCCGAAGTGGGGACTCTTTTGCTTCCCTCGGGAGACACCACTTCGGACCAGGAAGCATTAAAACTTCTGTTAGAGACACACTTCCCTGGCTTGAAAGAAGAACATGAGATGCTCTCTAGGAGTCCTCCCACTCATCCGGTCAGGATGGACTGGAGACTGGCCTCCAGCATCATTACTTATTAAGCACCTGACTGAGCCTTGTCCAGCTTTGCTCCATACAAATCTGCAGGGGTGGATGGGGTGTTTCTTGCCCTCCTTCAAGAGGGAAGAGAGCAACTACTGCTTCCTCTGCTACGAATATTCCGATCCTGCCTGGCACATCATATGTTCCAAAAGCATGGCGGCCGACCAAAGTAGTGTTCATTCCTAAACCTGGAAAGACAGACTAAACTAAAACTAATTCTTTCAGAGGAATTAGCCTAATGTCCTTTTTCTTAAAGACTCTAGAGAAGATAATCGGACGATACATCAGAGTTGGGCCTCTTAAGGATCATCCTTTGCATCTTAACCAACACGCTTACCAGAAGGGCAAGTCAGTGGACTCCGCTCCTCATGGTCTGGTTTCCCTTATAGAGAGCGCTCATGACCATGGGATATACAGTATGGGAGCATTTCTGGATATTGCGGGGGCATTTAACAATACCACCTTCGATCAGATCTGCTGGGCAGCTGAGAGTCACGGAGTCCACCCTCACATTGTGAGATGGATTAGGTGCATGCTGGCTCAGCGCACGCCTCAGGGGGTGCTCAATGAGGGTGGCAGTGTCCAGGGGCTGCCCCAGGGAGGGGTTCTATCCCCTCTTCTTTGGAATTTGGTGGTCAACAGCCTCATCACACAGCTGAACAATGTTGGCCTCTACACACAAGGGTATGCTGATGATCTAGCTATACTCATTAGTAGGAAGTATGTGGACACCGTTTCCGGACTCATGCAGAAGGCCCTGGACATGACTCAGGACTGGTGCCAGAGCACAGGGCTAACGGTGAATCCGGAAAAGACTGTTCTGATACTTTTCTCAAAAAAAGAGGTAAAGGGAGGGGCTTACCCTTCCCATTTTACATGGAAAGACCCTCAGGCTCTCATCACCAGTGAAATATCTGGGAAAATCTTGGACTCTAAGCTAATCTGGAAAGAGCACTTAGATTCGAGAACAAAAAAAGCCTGTGCAACCCTTCGGACATGCTGTCGAGCCTTTAGAAAAACCTGGGGACTCAAACCCAAAGTGTTACACTGGCTCTATACAGCAGTAGTCAGACCCAGTCTTACATTCTGCTCAATAGTATGGTGGAAGAGAGCCCGGCAATCCGGTGCTATAAATGAACCCAACCACATTCAGAGAATGGCCTGTTTAGGCATCACGGGAGCCATGCGAACTGCTCCAACTCTGGCCCTGGAAACTCTTCTTGAACTCCTTCCCATTCATGTGGTGGTGGAGAGTCAAGCCAGGGCCACAGCTTATCGCCTAAACTACACAGGCCAATGGAATGGCAAGGGAAATCTCTCTGGCCATAGACAGATATGGACCTAGATGGGCAGGTCCAGCCCAATCTTTCAGATCGGCAGCAACCGCATGTCGGCAAGGTTCTATCGTAAGTATCCTCTTTTCAAAACAGTTTTCCCCTCTAGGGAACAGAGGGGGAGAGAGGGGGGAAACATCTCCGCATCGGAGCCTCTCTGTGGTATACAGATGGCTCCAGAAGAGACAATAAAACAGGGGCAGGCGTCTACAGAGGTAGCCCTTCAAGATCGTATCACTTCTCATTAGGGAAATACGCCAGTGTTCCAGGCTGAAATCTTTGCGATTCTGACCTGTGCCTATATTATTAAGGATCGAGCCCTCAGAAAAGGACCAATCCACATATTCACCGACAGTCAAGCAGCGATTAAGGCGCTTAACTCACCTTGGTGTACATCACGCCTACTACAAGAGTGTCGAGAGGCACTATCGGATATAGCTAGGTATTGTAGAATCAAGCTTTTCTGGGTACCTGGACACAAAGGCATACTCGGAAATGAAAAGGCGGACGAGCTCGCCAAAGCTGGCGCAAGTCAAAATCCATCTGGCCCCGAACCAGTTCTACCAATAACCTCTGCTTTTGGGAGAGCAGAGATCAGAGAATGGACATCTGGCAGACACTCTGAGATCTGGAACTCCTTACAATGACTAAGACAAGCTAGGCTTCACATTGCGGGACCTAAGCCTAGCATGACGAGAAAACTTCTATCCCTGGATAGAAGCCAACTTAGAACAATAGTTGGACTGTTGAGAGGCTACTATCGTGTCAATAGGCACCTTAATCTCCTGGGACTGATTAACTCACCAAGTTGTCGATGGTGCGAAGAAGAGGATGAAACCACATCTCATATTCTCTTCGATTGCCCTGTAATCTCCAGGACTCGCGTGAGACACCTTGGGGCTGCACACATGGACCCCAAGGAAATCAGGGAAATCCCCATCAGAGATATTTGGCCTTTAGCAAGGCCATAGGACTCGGGTGATGTCAAATCTTGCGGATGGCACAATGGACCGTTAGGTCTAAGTGCCCCAGGACTCCATCTTTAGGGGTTTGGCCTCAAATTTAATCTAAATGAGCACTAATCCTAATCCTCGGCTGTCGGCATACCCACCAATCGTTGAATTGGTGACAATTCAGTGAAAGTGTATTTTCGCATGTTCTCTCTAGCTTTGACTGAAACTTAAAGGAAATGAAAACCATATTCATCAATTTGCATCTCCTCTGTCTTTACCCCTATGATTTAAAAATCGTAACATTTCTGGTTATCTAAGGACTCTATAATCCCACGAACAATGTTGTTTACGTATAAATCTTTTAAAAAGATTTTTCATGAAGGTAGTTATTGTAATTTTTATGTGAAAAATTAATAATGTATCTATTAAGATTATGCAGAAATGCTTTATTTATAATGCCCATCGGCATTATGTTCTCGATCGCATTTCAAAGTCTGCGCGGCCCGGGGTAAAACTTCCAATCGTATCGGCCACTATACCAACGGCGCATGCTAGATACTTGGTGGAACTTTTCTAATTTTGATTCACGGATTTTACTTCAGATAACTCCCTGTTATAGGGCCGTTTATTGAACTGTTTAGATCCACACAGCTGGTTTCAAAGCTATGGAAGACTGAAAATTCTGAAAACGGAAAGTAAAGGTTGTGCGTAGACATTTGGATGTAGGTGATATTTAGTGGTCAGAAGTAGAAAACTTTTGATGAGGAATAAACCGAATCAGGGGGTAGGAATTATGCTTGAAAAGAGCACTACTGTGCATATTTAAAGATTGCTCCAGTGTGAAACAGGATAGACATCGCTAAGATAGCAACTTATCTGACAACCACAGTAGGTGTACAAGTCTGCATAATTATAATGGAGTACAAAGAAATCGATTTAGTTTGAGAAAACTATCATGGAATTTAAAATATTGTGAAATAGGAAGGTAACTGAATATATCTTGAACACTGGAATACCATTATCACACTCTGCCAAGAAAGAAGAACTAAGGTTAAATACGGTTTCGGACAATAAAATGAATGAAGACAACCGCTCTTAGAATTGCAAACAAATTAGTAGAAGGTGATCATAAATCATCCCCTAGGAATATATAAATGGAAGAATACACAATTGGACCTATTAGTGGATTGATCAATCAATTAACGAAGGGACTTTGAGAAGAGTCGGAAATTATTTCAATCACATAAGAACTCGAAAGAAAGGAGGGTGACCTGATTTAGAATACATTTCGTAAGTTGAGTAAGACTTCGACCGAGATACATGGAATAAATATTGAATGATTAGGAAACAAAGAAATTAGTAAAGGTGAAGAGGCTAGCTGATAGAAGCATTGAGCAGAAGGCTGTTTCAAACCGACCACAGGGTTGATGACCAGCAATGATGATATAGGCATGATTGAAATTCAACAGGAACTAGGTGAGTTCGTGTAATAGCACAAATAGAATATGTATTTCACTGAGAATGATACATATTATGAGGCATGTGCAAAAACAACTTAAATCCTACTACCTGTATTCATTTGACCATTTTCCGAAAGTAACGAATTTCCATACAATTTATTCATTAACAATTTCCTTTGTACCTTGGCATCTGAATGAAAACTCTTTGTCACAGAGCAAAGTATGGATTATAAAAATAAATGTTTCCTCACACATTCGCGTCTTATTACTCCCACAAAAAGGGATCACATATTCTGTTGCTAATTCCTTTTGATTTCACTGACGCATGTTGGAGGTTATTAAGACTGGGAGACAAGTGAAGAATTACCAGTAGATTCACAATCTGAGGAGAAACAAAAATTCTATAATCCTCAGCAGGAGTGCACAAAATAGGACCTGGAATTTAATTTTAGTTGCATATAATTATTGATAAAAACATATTTCTGCTTCTTTAATTTCTTTATTTAAAACCTGCTTTAATTATTTTCTTCGCTGTTACTTTTATGCAATGGAGTAATCCCCTGTGGTACAGAACCCCTGCTCTGCAGCAACCAGAAGGCGGAATGGAGAAGGGTGACTTCAGCCACTGGATTGCAGCCAAGAAGGCCCAGAAATCCTCCGCTTAGGGGTCTAGACTTATCTGCTTTAATTCTCTTCTTCGCTGTTAATTTTATGCAATGGATTTTGGCTAACCAAATTGAGAGAGCGTCTTTGCAAGAAACCCTTATTCGCATGTGTCGGTGATACGAAAACCCCAATATTGCCAACATATATCAAAATATTGACATTTGGCAAACCATCAATTACAATATGCGTGCTAAATTGTGAAATACGGTTGGTCTAGGAGAGAATGTAACTATAAACATGCATAAAGTCCTTGACACTGTTTCTAATTTAAGACAATATCTATAGGATAATGCGTTTATTAGGCTTATAAAACAAATTTTTCCTGCCGGTTGCTCTCGTGAAACTGTCGTGGAAATATTGAAGCACATCCGAAAGTGTATTATTTAAAAGATGTGAACAAATATAAACGTTTAAATAAAAAGTCTTGAATAAAAATGGGAAAAACATTATATAGACAATCATTTAACGTGAATACTGAAGATACCAGAATGGAAAATGCACGATTGAAATGTAATTATTAAATAAATTTACCTCAATTCGTTGATATGCATTAAGTAGTGAAGGCATCTTGTACATAGACTTTAATTGTACGTACAAGAAGCTCATAATGTGAGAAAAAGTATTACATGGATGAACGTGCAACACTGTTGTAAATAATTGTACAAAAATATTTTAACACTGAAATTGCTACAATAATTTTTATTAATTCACACCAGTAATACTTCTTAATTTAACCATTAAAACCACATTTCAAGTAAAAACTAGTATCAAAGTCAAATAATGAAAATTAACCCTAGAGTGGTGACGCCCGGTCTCACAGACCGAAGATTAAATCTCATCGGTGTCTCAAGCGAAGTATATAATGTTGCGGTTTATGCTTTTCAGTAGCTTCCTATTTTACGCTGCTCTTCCGATATATGACCCAAAAAATCACTTCGTCAAAGTAAATTGTTACTTACTGCTACTTTCGGTCTGCGAGACCGCGCGTCACCACTCATGTTCCGAAATTTTATTTTGTTGCCGGAGTGGTGACGCCCGGTCTCACAGACCGAAAGTGTAACATTGATGTATCATGAGAATAGATTACAATGATGCCGCTTTTACCATGCTTTGGATTCCAATTTCAAGTCTTGGAAGTTACATGTACCCTATATAAGGCCAAGGAATCCTTTTTCCACGAGTCAGTCACTGTGTGCACGCAGTTATTAGACATGCTTGTGGAACGACGCCGCTGTCCAGGAAAAACACCCGTGCACAACGACACTAACAGGTACGTTATAAATTTTGGAATGCATTCGTTTGAAATTGCTTATTATCTTCACGTAAATAATTAATTTTACAATATATATACATTTTTTTTGTTTACACTTATCTCTGATTCATAATAACTGAACGAGATGAATGGCATTATATGTAATTACTTATAATTTTATCAATATCTCGACAGGGTAAATAATCGGCCCATCTACGTTTTTTTGTGAATCTCCTTTTGCAACTCTTGCGACAACTCAGACTGCACTTATCTCACTTGGTAAGTACGCTACGCAGCAATTTCACTTTTGCATTTTTATACCTTATGCCGTACATTACAGTTCCATGTGTTGCGTCCAATTTTCCTCTAAATGTATGTGAACATTTTTTATTACCGAAATTAGTTGGAGTAATGAGTTATGAAGAGGAACAACAGAGGGTGTCACGGTTGCTGTCCGAAGTAGAGAGAGAACCACAAGAATCCCTGCATTTTGATGACGACGATGACGAAGAAGATCTTTTGGAGGTGCGAGAAGAGAGCAGTGACTCGGAGCAAGACTGGGACATGGACGACGGAGCAGCAATGAAAGAGGATGATATCTTCACCGGAAAAGATGGGACCACCAGATGGAGAAAGAAGGCACCA
Source organism: Pyrrhosoma nymphula (assembly GCA_963573305.1). Taxonomy (NCBI): domain Eukaryota; kingdom Metazoa; phylum Arthropoda; class Insecta; order Odonata; family Coenagrionidae; genus Pyrrhosoma; species Pyrrhosoma nymphula. Next base: position 23,159,172 of record OY754340.1, on the reverse strand, counting down.
AAACAAAGCGTAAGAACGCGTTCAAAAAATATAATTACACAATTACCAGGGCCTAGAGGAAATATGAAAGGAATAAAAAGTTCTATAGAATCATGGCGATGTTTTTTTGACAGTACAATAATAAATGTGATAACCGATTGTACTAATAAAGTCATCGAAAAGGTTTCTCCTAATTACGGGCATAGCACGTACGCAAGACCTACTAATGTTCATGAAATTGAAGCACTAATGGGAATGCTACTGCTTTGTGGTATCAATAAAAGTAATCACCAAAATGCCGAAGACCTCTTTAGTACCAAAGGCAATTCAATTGAAATATTTCGTCTTGTCATGTCACTTCAGCGTTTCCGATTTCTGCTGCGTCATCTAACTTTTGATGACAAAGAAACCAGAGATGAAAGACGTAAAGTTGATAAGCTTGCCCCCGTGCGAAAGATATTTGATTTGTTTGTTGAAAACTGCAAAAATAATTTCAGCTTATCCGCCCAGGTTACCATAGACGAGAAGTTGGAGGCATTTAGAGGTCGCTGTGGGTTTCGTCAGTATATACCTAATAAACCCGCCAAATATGGAATAAAAATATTTGCTCTCTGCGATGCTAAAATGCATTACACGTCCAACTTAGAGGTTTACGTTGGAAAACAACCCGAAGGGCCGTATTCAATGGACAATAGAGCACTTGCCGTGGTTGAAGGCTTGTGTAAGCCAATTTATTACACTAACCGTAATGTTACCATGGACAACTGGTTCACTAGCATTTAGCTTCTTGAGAGACTGCTGAATATCTATCAGCTGACTTCAGTGGGCACAATCAGAAAAAATAAGCGCGGCTTACCACCAGAATTCGTTCAAAAAAAGGGACGTAAAGTGAAATCATGTCTGTTTGGTTTTAGGAAAAATTGTACATTAGTTTCGTTCGTCCCAAGAACAGGAAAAAATGTTCTCTTGATTTCAAGCATGCACGACAATGACCAAGTGGATGCAATAACTAAAAAACCTGAGATCATTTTGACCTATAACAACACGAAAGGTGGAGTAGATATAGTGGATAGGTTGTGCGCTAACTACAATTGCGTTGGCCAACAAGGCGTTGGCAAATGGTCGTGTTTTATTCATTATTAAATATATCAACAATAAACTCTCAAGTAATATACACTATAAATTACAAGAAAGAAAACCTTGTACGGCTTAAATTTATTGAAGGAATTGCATTTACCCTGATTGAAAAACATCTTAGGAATCGTGCATCTATGGAAAACATACCACGAATCACTCGTTTACGGATAAATGAACTACTGACCATTAAGCCATCAGAACTACCTCCTAATCCTACTGAAGGGCAGATTGGGCGCTGTAAATATTGTGACAGTAAGAGAAATTGTAAAACGCGATACTCTTGTAAAATTTGAACTCATTTAACTGCCTTGAACACGTAACCTTGCTATGCGAAAGGTGTTATGCCAAAAATGCAGAAGCCTTCTTTTAACATTGATATTTTTGAAAAATGCCTGATTATGTATGATTGAATATCTTTTTAATTTCTGGCATGTAATGTAAATGAAACCTATTGTTAATTATCAATACCTTGTATCGGATTTTTTGGTGTACTAATGAAAAAATGCTAATGTATAAATATTTTTTCCTGTTAACATTCAAATGAATAAAAAATGAAAAACATTGTGTTTGTAGTGAAAATGTGAAATAAATGTATATAATTAGCAATGCAATTTTGTTATTTAAAGCTAATTCAAGGAAATACTCAATTAATCTTCAAAACAGCATAAGAGACCACATCGGTCCAGGAGACCGACGTCACCACTCATGAACCAAAAATTCACGTCACCACTCTAGGGTTAATGGAATGGAAATATGTATCGGAACTAGCCTTACAACCAATGCAGTGATGTAAATAAATGTATTATCATCAACTCGACTCCCAATATGTTTAACGGTATAAAAATAAAACAGCAAAAACGTTCGTAGGACACCAAATTCGCCACTAGAACTTAAGCACTTGCTGATAAATATACCTGAGAATTAGAAACATTTGCGAGCTTTGTAATCAATAATTCACATCCTACATTATTAGAAACACCTGGTTCAAGTGATTGAGGAAATGATAGCGATACATATAAATACTTTCGGAACATAATTTACATCAATGATAAACTAAATTGACAAAAATCTCTAATGAATACATTATATCACTTGCGAGATTTGGAAATAACAGTAAATATGGCATTGAATAAAAAATGTAAATTTACAAATACAAAAGTGAGTCTTTTAGTAAACAAAGGTACCTAAACTATAAGATAATTAATAAATCTATACATTTTTCCTATTAAGTTGTCATTAGAATAAAAACATTTAAATGACGCCATGTAAATACAGGGAGGTCTTTAATGATAACAAAAGTTGAAACAAATAAAAAAACAAATAAACCGTGAGCATATAGTTTGAAAAATTCAAAACCTAACTCTACATTATCAAAAGAACTTAATAGACTACTTTACTACGATAACATATTGCTGTAAAATGTGTAAAATACATATTTATATTTCGTAATAGCGGGTCTCAGAACGAAAGAAAGAAGATGAATGCCATCAAACGAAGAAGCGGGCCACAAAGATCTCCATTACAGCAGGCGAGATAATCCCTAACACGTGAAGCTGATGTACTCGCAGGAATATTCATACCTAAAAAGAGAAAAAATGACGTGTCTAATTAAAATGAACTTTAAATTTTAACTTGGTTTAAGCCAGTGTTTCAATGCTCAATTTATAAAACATTTTTCATTGAAATATTTCATTCACACATATTCTCTACTAAAGTGGACAGATAACTGGAGAAAGTAAGAGAAACCGGCCCCGAAAGAAAATGTGATGAGTCACAGAGGAGAAATGTAGAAGTAGCAGAAGAGGACCAAGTGGGCAAGAGTGCCGAAACAAAGAAGCCGTGGAATATGACGACGACTTGAATAATATAGAATAAAATACAAATAATCAGAAATGTAGGAGGTGCAATCATTTAAAAAAAGCTTAGAAACCAAGATTTTCGAAAAGACAAGAATATAAGGAAGGGGAAAACCTGTTGAATATGTTTAATAAGAGACACTTCGATGAGAGACAAGCATCTGCGATGTGAATGGGAATCTAAAGATGGAGAGCGAATAACAGAGGGAAACGACGGATGTAAAACATCGAAGAACTGCAAAGGGCCAATGGCACTGGAATCAGAGCTGATGAAAGACGAGCGTGAAGTCGTCGAGGCAGACCGGGGTTAAGATTTACTAAAAAACTAATTCAACAGAGCAGAAAAGTATCTAAAGAATAGCTATGTAACTAGCAAAGACAACAAAGCGAAGAAATTTTTAAGGCGAACGGAAGTAATTCCTGGAAAAATCAGTACGAAATTATGAAAGATAAATATATAGCGACAGACTACCGGAGAATTTAAATTTATTGTCAATCCAAAAAAGACAGAGACTGAGAAATTTGAGCAGCACATAATCTTGAGTTTGATGATGCCTGCGTGAAAAATAAATTATTTGAATAATAGACCGATGGATGTAAGAGAAAAGTAATGACAATCTCTTGGAAAACAATCATGGCTTCTGAAAGAACAGAAGACCATGGAAATTGTACAATACCTAAAAGAGAATAGATTTCGAAAGAAGCATTAAACAACGTAAGGCGGAACAATATGTTCGGGCTGATGATGAAATAATTTGGATTAGAGTAAAAGGGCAGAACAATTATCTACGAAATGTTCAAGAAGCAAGGCGACACAATGCGAATGGGAGACGGAAGAGATATAAAAGTCAAAATAACACATTGAAAAAAAAGTGAAATTACCTCTCACGAGGAGTTTGCTTGGAGGAGGTGTTAGGAGTAGCACAAGAATTCGGAGTGTACGGGATAAAGATTAACGGTAAAGAAATAAAAATGCTCTACTTAGCAGACCAAATCGTAGTCACAGAGAGATATAGTGATGATAATGAAAGTCCGCTAATTTTATCGACCATATTGTCAAGAACATAACAAAAACTTTACGATGATGAATACTAATCCTAATTTACGGAAGAGAGAAACTGAATTTTGATACCACTATAAGTGGAGAGAAATGCAGCGCAGAGAATTTATCTTAAAGGCGTTACGTCCGTTTTCATGTATGTAGTAATATGATATTCTGCCATTGACGGGAGACCATCATAAGGGTTGTTATGAAGCGAAAATAGCACGTTTTAGCCAATTTGAGTATCATGAAGAAGTATTCTACAAATTGAAACATTTCCCTCCTGATGAGAAGATATTACAACCGTCGGAATTAAAGTCTTCCATTTTTTTGCTGAAATAAAGACAATAATTCCTAAATTTTCCAAATGCGCCGTCAACAAATTATCTAAATGCATACTCCTTCCAACGTTGAAGGCCATTCACTTTGTAAAACGGAAAATACGACATTTAAGAATTTCAGTAACGCCTGACTTCGGGGGATCTACATCTACATATTACCCTGCGAGCCACCTCTAGGGTGTTTGGCAGGGGGTGACAAGACACCAAAATGCAGCATGCAAGCGGACCGCCACATGCACACCGCACGGTCATGAATATTAAGGATACTAACCAATTCCAACATTAACTAAAAACCATCATGCAGCATGCAAGAGAATCCCCACATGTACGCCACACATGTACGATGACACTTAATATTCTACATGCTACTTAAGAGGGCAATCTGCCTATGAAGCTAGAACATGCAAAACATGCTGTTAGAAACACCATAAAACTCCGTAAACATGCTGTAAGAAATACATAAGTTAATAAGCTACACTACCAGTCAACTAATCATTTTCTAAGTCCTTACACAGCCGTTATAGTCGCTTATCGCTCGCGGAAACAACGACATCCGTTCTACAGTCTATCTCTCTTATTTTATTTTTATGATCTAATCTACCATAGTACGTTGGCGGTCGTAAAATATGATCAACTTCGTCGGAAAATAAACTACTCTTGAATTTACATAATAGATTTAGTCTTCTTTTCCATCTACGGTCTGACAGTTATTCCCATCCGAGTTGTTCTAAGAGGTCAGTAACACTAACAAGACTATCGCTCGGCTTTTCACGTACCTGGCTGCTCTTCTCTGTACACGTTCTAACTCTGCTTTTAAGCCTGTTTCACGAGGATCCCAAACACTGGAAGCATATTCTAAATGGGGTCTAACGAGGGAGAAGTAGCTTATTTGTCTCACTTTGTCGTCGCACTTGCCTAGAATTCTTTTATCAAATCCCAATTTACGATTAGCTTGACCTGTTATTTCCCGAATATGTTTCTTCCACGATATATCATTATTGAGCCTAACTCCGAGATATTTTACGGATTCTACCGTCTCTAATTGGGTATCCTGAATGAAATAGCTCTGTTGTGGGGAGTTATTTTTCGCCCAGAATTTCATTACTACGCATTTTTTCAAATTTAACTCTAGATGCCACGCATCGCACCATGCTTGGATTTCAGTAAGGTCGTTCGTTAGTTTATCCTTATCTTCACTGCTACGGGTTTCCCTGTATACTACAGCGTCGTCTGCAAATAATCGAAGTTTACTGTCTATTATTTCACCAATATCGTTGATATAGAGTAGGAAGAGGAGTGGGCCTATGACACTACCCTGAGGGACGCCAGAAGTGACTCTAACTTCGTTGGAGGCTACGCCGTCTTATACTACTCTTTGCACGCGATCGCTCAAAAGTTCTCTGATCCAGGAAATTACATCATCGTCTAGGCCGTATGATTTTAGTTTTACTAATAACTTTCCGTGGGGCACTTTATCAAATGCTTTTTTGAAATCAAGAAAAATCGCGTCCACTGGAATGTTGTCTTCTCCGGAGAATAAAATATCGTGGGCAAACAGCGCTGAGTTTCGCATGATCTACCTTTCCTGAATCCGTGTTGAGTTCTCATTAACAAGTTATGCGTGTCAAGGTGTTTCATTACTGAACTGACAACAATGTGTTCAAGGATTTTGCATGAAATGGACGTTAAAGATATGTCTGTAACTACATGGCTGTTCCTTGTCTCAACTTTTGAACATGGGCGTTACATTGGCAATTTTCCAGTCATTTGGTACTCCGTGTTGCTTTATGGATTTTGTGAATATTAGCTGCAAGTAGGGGGCAATTTCTGACGCTAGTTCTTTATACACACGAGAAGGGATTTCTTCTGGACCAGGTGACTTATTTGGACTGAGCAATTTCAATAAAATTTCTATTCCGCGAGCACTAATATCAAGGGGAGGCATCTTTCGTATGCAGTGTTTATCAACCGCCACGGATGCATTCTCAGATGACTCGGTGAACACGCTCTTGAAGTAGGAATTTAATAAATTGGCTTTATCGGAACTGTTTGTTAACACATCTCCATTATCGTTTCTTAGCGAACAAACGGTAGATCCTTTACCTGGAACTTCCCTAAATTAAGACCAAAATGCTTTTGGGTCATCCCGTAACTGCTCTACAAGTGTTTTCCTTTTAAAATTCGTGAATGCATTCCTGAACGCTTCCTTTGTAGCGGCTTTAGACAAGTTATATTTATTAATTATAAACTCTCGATCACTAGGAGATACATCATGAATGATTCTTTCATCTTAGCACGCTCTCTGTCGCCTTAACGATTTTCTGACTTCCGCGTCATATTATCTCGGCTCGCTACCTTCTTTTTTTATTTTACTAGGGATATATATTTTGATTCCTGAATTTATGAGCGAAAGAAAAGCTTTCCAAGTCTCTTCTACATTAACTCCATTACTGATTTTTGAAACACGGGAAAAGCATTTATCAGATTACTCTTGAACCCATCAAAATCAGCTCTTATATATATGAAAACTTTTCGTTCTCGTTTAAAACTTTTTGCCATATTTAAAGAAAACTTAGCTGTTACTGCCCTATGATCACTGATTCCCTCGACGGTGCTCACATTTATTACCTGATGTGGTATATTTGTCGCTAACAAATCAAGAATATTTTCTCCTCTGTTAGGAGCGGAAGCTATTTGAAGCAATGCGTTTGATGAAAAAGCGAGCAGTAACGCCTCGCAAATGACTCTACCTCTCCCACCGGGTATGAAGCTATAGGTCTTCCAATCTATAGAGGGTAAGTTGAAATCTCCGCCTAATATCAGATTTCTATCAGGATATTTGGATACTATGCTGTTTATTTGGGTTTTAAAATCCAAAATTGATGTTATATATGTGTTTGGTGGTCTATAGTACGAGCATACAAATATAGTTTTCGATTTAGGACATTTAATTGAACACCGCACAGATTCAACCCTGGTTTCCGGTAAGGTTTCCGCTTGGCTGACGATTGAATTCTTTACAGCTACAAATACTACGCCTCCAGCTCGGTTAACTCTATCTTTCCTATAAACGGTGAAAGATTTTGGGAAGACTTCACTGTCTGAATCATCATCTGTAAGCCAACTTTCTGTTCCTATAATGATGTTACACTTCGTACTATGAATTAAATGGTGGAATTCAGGAATCTTATTTCTTAAACTACGGCAATTAATTACTGTCACGACTATTACTTCATCACTCATATTATTACAATTTGGGAGTATTTTCGATTCGCTCTTTTCGATTAATTTATTTTTAGGCCCTGTATTCCTACTTCCGGGCACTGCAGACTTTTTTATCTCACTGTATAAATGACTTGAATCTACTGACCTCTGATTTCCCGTTTTTGTCTCACCAATTGACCTTTCCTTCCTTTGACATTATGACGCAGCTGACGTTTCCCATGCTTAAAGGTACTAAATGTTTTATTGGAAATTAGTGATGCTGAGCCTGACACGCTGCTTTTTCTTTCTATTAATCTTAAGATTTCTGGAGGAACATTTGTTACTAAAAACTTTAGAATTTACCCCTTTATTTATCGACCCATTATAAGCACTACACTACGGCCTACTCTCTACTCTAAAAAAGACCTACAGTGCTCAAATATAATACTCGCTACACATCTAGCTGACTCGGCCGTGTAGTGGACTCCCGAACGGTTCAGAGGGGTCCGACACAATCGGATTTCCGGCCTAAGGTCAACGAAGGAGGCTCCGATGTCCGTGCAGCAACGACGCAGCCTCTGGTTTATGCCTTCCACTCAGCTCCAAACCAGAGAACCACGATCGATCCTCGGGACAAGACTACAAATCGCAAGCGACAAGCCAACCCCCTCGGCACCACTTATCCGTTTCACTTCGGAGTCCAATTCCCTGAATGAATGTAGGATCTCCTCGGATCCGCGGTCCATGGCGTCGTTGATGCCAACATGTGCCACGACCTGTAATCTAGAGCACTTCGTGCCCCGTACCGCCGCACCAACCGCCTCCGTCACCTGCGGAACACCGCCACTAGGGATGCACCATGATGTCACACGGTTGCTTACACCCTCGCGGTCTTCCCTTTCTCGTAATGGGACCATCACACGGAGGACATTACTACTCCCTATCACTACAATCCCCCATTTCCACTCTGACGACTCTTATGCTATGGGATATGCTTTCAGGGACCAGAGAATAATAAAAATAAATAAAAAACATAGGATTATATCGAATCAATAGGCATAAAAAATTAGATATACATATTTCATATTCGTCATAGAGTTCAGACGCCGTATCTCGAAACCTGATATTTTTAGACCAAAATCATATTTCCAGGACTTGCCATGAGCAAACTATGAGCAGGAGAAATAACATAAAAATAATACACGGTAGGAAATGTTATAAATTACAGAAAATGACCTGTTTGAAGCTTCACTTTCCCTTGGGAAAAAATATTTGTTTAACAAGGGATAAAAACATGGTAAGTGCCAAATTCGCCATTTTTATTTATACTATGAAAACATGCAAAATGTGCATTTTTCGGTAATTATCTTCTAAATTAGTTATAAGTTGAAGATTAGTGCCAAATTTCAACTTCCAAGGCCACACAGAAGTTGGAAAGAATGTGTGTATGCAACTGAGTGAGTACATGTGTAGGTGTATATTAAATAATAGCGCCTATCATACTCTACTGAAAGAAATAAAAATATTAAGATAGGTCATCGATTCTAAATAAAAATAAAAATTATAAAAAAAGAAAATTCAATTAAGAAACTTCTTAAGTGAGAAAAGGATATATTGAGTGAAATGTTGGAAATAGATTTCCGGTTGGGGTCGAGACTCACCCTCGCCTTGTTGAGGAGTGTCGTCATCACGTGCTCCTCGTAGAATTTCAAGAGGGATGGAACTTGATCTCGCAGCAAAGACGACCCCTTCCTCGATCCATATCGAGCGATAATCCAAGGGACGACAGATGGGAGAACTATTTCTTTCCCAAATTGTGTCTCCATATCCATTGCCCATATGATGAAATTATGTAATTCCTCTCCCCTCTTCCTCTTCTCCTCTTCCGCCTCCTCGAGTGCTCTTCTGAACTCTCGCTCGTAGAGTCCGTCTCCTCGTTCGCAAGCCTTTCCTTCATTATGGAATGCTAAGTATAAGGAAATTTGTACCAAGGCCACTGCAAACATACCAAGGATCTCTTCCACAGTCCAACCCTCATCCACCTTCCCTCCGAGATACACCCTCATCTCGGAGAAGTCGGCGAATGATCTCCATTCATACCCACTCCACTCAACTCCATCATGATCTGTGACATTTGCCTTCATGTTTCCGATGTCATGAGAGTCACAGTCAACCATTACACTAACGAAAGACTGACTCCTCAAAAACAATAGCACGCATGACGTCATCTCACTCACATCATATAATTTCTCGTACAGACTCCGGACGTGAAACACATTCCCCTCGTCACTGTTCAGAATGATTGTCCTTCCCATCATGCCCTCCACGCACACCCTTCTAATGTCCATTATGGGGAGATTAGAACCGAGAACACCAATTCCTGCGTCAAAGGTGTTGCTTGTCATGACGAATGGAAAGAGCGCTCACCTGAAAAAAAAAAAAACAGAAAAAAGGTATTCAAATATTCAAATCCTACATACATGCTTTCGTAAGTAACATGTATTAAATTACTTTTAGTTAAAATAATATATCAACTGTAAAATCTGACGCAATGAATATAGTTACAGGCTATACGGAATATGTACCTAAAAAGTGTGTTTGTATGTCCATAATAACAAATATCTAATACTAGCATAGCCCGGCATGCGTTACAATGCCCCTTCTTCATTCTAAGCAGGTATACATAAACAAAGCAGACATGTAAAAAATAAAAGAATCTCAACGCTTTTTTTTGGAAATTAAATTACGCTTGAAAAAATGTATTAGACTGCTTTGGGATTCACATTACTTTTGGTATTACCGCCCTCTGCAAAAATAAATAAATATTTTGGCTGTCCCACACGTGAGCATGTGAAAAGCATGGATTTTCAGATTTAATTCACATACTTAAAGCGATTGACCATTTTCCTTCTTGATGGTCATCGAGAAGGCAAGGCGAACGGGGAACTCTAGTCGTTTGAACACAATTAACAAACAAGTCTCTTGATCTGGCCTTATAAGGCTGAAGAAGTGAATAGCCATTCATGGAATCGCTATTGAAATAAAATTCACGCCTGGTAGCCAAGGAAATTTCTATTGTTGAAAAGGACAAAAATATGTATTTCGAGAAAAAAACCCAGTACTTATAACAAAATATAGGACGTGTATCAAAAAAATGAAGGAAGGTATTAAATACTTCATTTTTTATACGATCTGTGATAAAAATTCCCTTCAATTATATACAAAATGGAGTTCAATAGCACGAAAGAGCGGAGCACCATGAAAAATCGGCCAATGGCCAGGAGAAACGTCTTTGACAGTCAACTGGAAGGAAAAGTGAACATTAACATTCACATGCAATGCTCACCCTAGGGTACGTAAATCAACTGAACTAGTCCTAGTCCATATTTTGTCGAGAGCTCCAACAAAGAAAATATTTCCCTTTCGTTGAGAATAACTCGTAAATTATCAAAATTAAAACATCCTAAGTTTTCGCATGCCATAAAGGACACATTCTTCTGAGAAAAATATCAAAATTAGACTGTGTGTGGAATAAGTGACAATGAAACAATAGCATTGCCTTTATTAATGTCAACAACACTCGAAAAATCGCTTAGTCAGCACTCACCGACGAAAAATTCCACGGCCACTTCCGGTCTCCCTGGCGGTTTTGCGGTGAGTGAGAGTGTTCAATAGAGCATTTGTCGGGCATTTTCCGAGCGTTCCGGCGATTTTCGAACGTCGGTTGAGCAATGCAAATGCCTTGTGGGCGCTTTCTGAAGTAAACGCCTCCTGAACGCTTATATAATGCTCTTCTAGGCGTACCTTCGGCATTTAGAAGCACTCGCCAAATGCTTACAGGCAAACTCTCAAGAAACGCCCAACAAAAGCCTTGGAATGCTTTTCTCGGCGTTTGCTTGAGCGTTTGTAATATTGACTACGAATGCTTAGTGAGCGGGCGTTGTTACGCCGATAATGAATTCTCATTTAATGTTTTTCGCGAAAGATTTCCAAAATGCATTGGAAATCCCCTTCTGGGCGTTTCTAAAGCACTGAAGAGCTCTCTTCAAACGCTTATATTTAAGCGTTTGTGACACAAGCACACACATTTCGTAAATATATGGAGGATATACCGTTCTAATACTGCAGCATGCAATGAATCTAATTAATGTCCAGTTATATATATATATATATATTGATCACTTTTTGGTGCGTACGTATTTTCGTACGTGCGCGCTAAACCCTATACGTATTTGTTCTCGTGTTACCACTGCGCAATCTGGTGTGCGCAGCTTGGTCTGCTGTGTCGGAGTCGGCTGTCGGGATGTACTTCCCCTCCGCCCCCTCCACTCGCAGACATCAGCTATTAGCCCAAGGTACGCTCTCCCTCTCTCGCTCGCTTCTGCTCGCTAAGCAGTCACCGTAACTTGGCCTCGTCCGGTGCACGGTCTCACTACTATTGAGTAGAATAAATATGTTTTCTGTACTCAAGTGAACTACAACTTTTATTTGAAACAATTTCTGGTCCTTCGGGCCGGATGAGGGGCCTACGATACGTGTGACATTCGTCTCGATGCTGGACTCACCGGTAAGAACTTCATGATCTTTGTGATGTACTTTGAGTGTATTGATAACTTTGCCACATGTGGAACTATGGAGTGTAATTGGTGCTAACGTCTGCTGTGTCATATTACAACCTCAGTGACTCTTTCTTGACCAACTTGACTGTATGAGTGTGGCTAATTATTTTTTACGTGTTCTCAATCTTTCTTTACGTATATAATTAGAAGTTAAAGATTCTTTTCCCATTATGACGTCGCCAGAAACAGAGAGACTCATTCAGACTCAAGTCAACAGAGGTGAACTTATTGCTAGATTTTGGTCCAACACGTTGAAGCATGGAAAGGAAAAACTAACAGTGGCGCTATTGGAACAACGTAAGGATTTGCTTAGTTCGTATTGGAGTGACTTTTTAGATAAACATTATGTGCTCTTAGAGAAAAAGGATGCCGCGGGAACGGACTATTTGAAAGACGATTACTTCACGCAGATTGAGCTAACCTATAGTGATTCTTGCGCAAACGTTGTGGATTTCATTTCTAAATTACGTACTCAGGGTGATTCTAAAGGTGTGATTCAAGGCTCTAGTAACAGCGATAATGTTCAGGCCCAATTGCCAAAGATAGAACTTCCTACTTTCTCGGGAAATTTATTGGAATGGGAGAGCTTTCGTGACCAATTCAAAAAACTTGTCCATGAAATACCAAACATTTCTGATGTGCATAAGCTACTTTACTTAAAAACTCATTTACGAGGATCAGCTGCGGAAGTAATTGAGAACACGCCAGTCACTAGCGCGAACTACAAAGGTGCGTGGGAAGACCTTGAAAGACGTTACGAGAGTAAAAGAATCCTTTCGAAATTCCACATGAAGAGTTTATTTGAAATTTCACCTGAAATTAGAGCTACGTCGACTGAACTATAACGTATTCTGGATCATTTCCGTCAAACGGTGCGAGCCTTTGAGAACCTTGGTAAACCAGTGGAAGAATGGGATGAGTGGTTCGTTTTTCTTGTGATAAGAAAGCTTGACTCGTCAACTCGTCTCGCTTGGGAACTTTCACTCGTTGATACCTCATTGATTCCAACATTCTCAACTCTTTTCAATTTTTTGGAAAATAGAATCCATGCTTTGGATGTTTCAAACGAATCGAATACTTTCAGTGATTCTCAAACTCGTGAAAGCCGACGTGACCCGGTTGGTAAAAGTAAGACATTTAAACAGAGGTCTCTAGTTAATACAGCATCAACGAAACAGTTGCCGAGAAAGTCTCTACGATGTCCTTTATGCTCAAAAGGTCATTTCTTGAATTACTGCCCCGAGTTTAAAGGGTTAAAACCCAATGAGCGACAGAAGCATGTGCTTAAGCTTTCTCTTTGCATAAACTGTCTATCAAATCAACATACTACGAGGTGCTGCAAATCCTCAAGCACATGTTTAGCGTGCGGTCAGAAGCATCATACGTTACTTCATGAATCCTTCGTATCACGGAATCAAGATACGCCTAATTTCCAACTTAATGATTCATTTTCGACAAGACTACCAGGTAACACTTCAAGCCCGGTAGCAGCCTCAACCCCTATAACTTCAGTCCATTCCGCCATGACTAATAAAGTAGTGTTATTAGCAACTGTTAGATTACAGATTCAATCGCCTTCTGGAAATATTATAAATGTTCGAGCCTTACTCGATACAGCTTCTGATTCCTCTTTTGTGACAGAATGGGTTGCTCAGGTATTGAGACTTCCAAAAACAGGTGTTCACGTTCCTATAACGGGAGTTCAGGGTTGTGAGACTGGGATTGCTACTAGTCTTGTGAATTTCTATATTAGATCAATGTATGACGCCTCCTTTGGTCTTCATGTCCAAGCATATGTACTCAAAACGCTGACTACCCTAACTCCGTCTCATTCTGTACGGCTTCAGCACTGGCCACACTTACATGGTTTGCATCTTGCCGACCCAGAGTTTGGTAAACCATCCTCCATTGACCTTATTTTGGGCGCCGATGTTTGTGGACTTTTATTCTTAAATGAAGCTTGCCTAGGACCCTTAGGCTCACCAACTGCTCGTTTAACTCCATTTGGTTGGGTTTCAATGGGACCTGCGACGACTTCTACTTCGCGTCTCGGGAGAAGTTCCGTGTCTGTAATGCATATTCAATCTCAAAACAAACTGACTGATGGCCTTCAAGTATTGTGGGAGATGGAAGAAGTTTCTTCGGAAAAGCCCATGTCTGACGCTGACGCTTATTGTGAGAATCACTTTAGAACGACTCACTCGAGGGATGGTGAAGGACGTTATGTAGTGCGTTTACCCTTCAGAAATGATAATTTAGTTTGCTTAGGTCCCTCTAGAATATCTGTTCTGAATTTATTAGTGAATTCTGAGCGTCGCTTGGAAGGGAAACCTGAATTGAGAGCCATGTATAATCAGTTTATGTCAGTTCTCTCAGAAATTGCACGTCTTTACGATCCGATGGGTTGGATGGCACCCGTATTAGTTTTTGCTATAATCTTTATACAGGATTTGTGGCTTGCTGATCTTACATGGGATCATTGTCTGCCCCCTAGTTTGGCATCTTCGTGGTGTAATTTCCGTTCTTCACTGTTTAAATTAAACTCAATCAGAATCCCTAGATGGGTTCAAGTAATCCCTGGAAGTCTTTCAGAGATATCGCTTCATGGTTTTTGTGATGCGTCGGCCAGAGCATATGCAGCTGCAGTATACATTCGTGTGTCTAACGTGACTCATGGAACTTCAGTTAATCTGTTAGTCGCGAAAACTAAAGTTGCTCCAGTGAAGACTGTTAGTGTACCTATGCTTGAATTGTGTGCCGCTGTGCTTTTGACTCGATTATTGCTGAAGGTGATTAAAGGAATTCGCTTAGGGAAACTACCAGTCTACGCTTGGACGGACTCCAAGGTCTCTTTGGCATGCATTAGAGGTCATGCATCGCAATGGACGCCGTTCGTTGCTCACAGAGTCGCAGAGATCCAGTCCTCGCTTGATCCAGCTTGCTGGAACTATGTGCCAACTCGTCACAACCCAGCAGATTCCGCCACACGAGTAATCAGCCCAGATGAACTACTACGGTCATCGGAGTGGTGGCATGGTGTACCATGGCTCATCAAAGAGGAAGCGGCCTGTAGCAGAGAATCGTGGGATTCTGATGGTTCAGAGAATGAGGAGCTTCGCAAAACGAGATTAACAAAATGCCACATCTCGTTATCAACAAGCTTCGGTGATGTTTTGCTTAAATTTTCTTGTTTATTGCGTTTGGTACGCACAATTTCATGGTGTCTTAGATTTTTGCACAATTCCAGGTACAGCAATGACCGACGTACCGGCCATATCACTGCCAAGGAGCGAGCTGATGCATTGCTGGCCCTGACCAAATGGTCGCAGGCTCGTTATTTTGGCAGAGAGATTGCTGACCTGCAGAGATGCCGCCTTCTTCAGCGGTCATCCCCTCTGCTGCCCTTAAAACCCGTTTTGGACGAGAATGGAGTCCTTCGAGTGGGTGGCAGGTTGCAGAATGCTGTGCTGTCCTTTGATGAGAAACATCCAGTGATCATCGCAAAGCAGTGTCATCCGGCTGCCCTGCTAATCAGACATGCCCATCTGGCAACGCTTCATGGAGGACAGCAACTGACGAGATACTATCTTGCGCGTCGGTATTTGATACTGCGCGATCGTATCCTGGTAAAGAAAGAGATAAAGTGTTGTGCTGTCTGCAACCGATTCCAAGGAAAGGTCACCAACCAGCTGATTGGAGACCTACCAGTGGAGAGAATTAAACCTCAAAGACCCTTCTTTTCCACTGGAGTGGATTATGCTGGTCCTGTTCTTCTAAGAACGACCAAAGGCAGAGGGCATAAATCCTACAAAGGATACATATGCCTGTTTGTTTGCATGTGTACTAAGGAATTGCACTTAGAATGTGTTTCTGGTTTGTCTTCTAATGATTTTATCCTTGCGTTTCGCAGATTTGTCTCCCGCAGAGGACATTGTTCTAAACATTTTAGTGACAATGCCACCAACTTCCGAGCTGCTGATCGTGAGCTCAGGTCCATGTTCAAGGACGCCTCATCTTTCTACGAGATGACTGCATCTCATCTCAGCTCCGCTGGGACGGACTGGGTCTTCAATTCCCCCTACGCGCCTCATTTCGGTGGTTTATGGGAAGCAGGCATCAAGTCCACAAAACATCATCTTCGCAGAGTCATCGGGGACCAGACGCTGACGTTTGAAGAGATGTCCACACTCTTGTGCCAAATTGAAGCCTGACTAAACTCCCGTCCCCTCTCTCCCATCAGTAATGATGCCAATGATCTTGTTCCTCTTACCCCTGGTCACTTCTTGATAGGAGAGTCACTAACTGCAATTCCAGAACCATTTTCTAAAAGCGATGGCCTACCTCTTTTGAATAGGTATAAGTTAATTACCCTCATGAGAGACCATTTCTGGAAAAGATGGGCTCAAGAGTATCTGCATGAGATGATGCAGTTACCTAAGTGGCGGGTGAAAAAGGAGAACTTAAAGATAGGAACTCTAGTGGTGGTTAAAGATACTCTTCTACCCCCCACTAAGTGGTTGACAGGTAGAGTCATTGAAGTATGGCCTGGCAAAGATGGACTTGTTAGAGTGGTTAAATTGAAAACCTCAAAGGGTTTGCTAACTCGATCTGTGACCAAAATTTGCCCTCTTGTAAACTGAACATTTTTTTGATTGTTGTTTTCTATTTTTTTCTTCTTTGGGTTTAATTACCGTCCTCTTACGGCGGGCGGTTATTCACCTTGATGTATTTACTTATCACATTACTTAATTGTTGCATATTGTTATTGTTTCGTCACGGACGAGGCGGGCGGTTATGTTGATCACTTTTTGGTGCGTACGTATTTGCGTGCGTGCGCGCTAAACCCTGTACGTATTTGTTCTCGTGTTACCACAGCGCAACCTGGTGTGCGCAGCTTGATCTGCTGTGTCGGAGTCGGCTGTCGGGATGTACTTCCCCTCCGCCCCCTCCACTCGCAGACATCGGCTATTAGCAAAGAGTACGCTCTCCCTCTCTCGCTCGCTTCTGCTCGCTAACCAGTCACCGTAACTTGGCCTCGTCCGGTGCACGCTCACTACTATTGAGTAGAATAAATATGTTTTCTGTACTCAAGTGAACTACAACTTTTATTTGAAACAATATTGTTCTAGCAGAATCAATTATTATCTTATTATGTTCTAAATTGTCATTTCAACAGACAGTTTGATATTATGGCTTGAAACGCATTTTCTTAAAATCTGTCTTGATATTACGTTCTAAAAATGTCTTTCAACTGCTTTGAATTAAAAAATAGTTTCATACTCTCCTTAACGCTGTAAGAAACAGGATTCCTTACACGGTACGATGGAACTATTTTGCTGGCAGGGGGGCTCACTTTTGAGCGGTCACAACTTGTGATTCGCCCATGAATATAGAAACTCGCAGTTGTTTAGTGAGTTTATTGTGAGTGTTTTTTTGTGTTGTTTTTGTTATGAGTTTTCCGATAAAACAAGTCATAAGTCTGAAGTATTTACTTATATATCATTAAATCAGTTGTTTTAAGTACCCTACATTCGTATTTCGGGTACTGTAAGCCAGAAATAGGTTTATGTTCGCCCTGGTGGCGTTAGTTTTCATGTACAACTTATGTGCAGTTGATGGTGTTGTTACTCGTCGTCCATGAATAATACGCAAAGTTTTCCGGAGGATTTCTACTTAGTGAGATAGCCAGATTGATTACGAACTAAGTGTTTTCGCTGAGAGATACGAATTTAATCACTCTTATCGAACTCATAATTTGGCTAGAATACTGTGATAGAGATTTGTGAAAGGATAGTGCTATATCCACTTGTCGGTGGTTTTTACTATTATTTATCCACTGTGTGCTCGTACCTATATTTCATTGTACATAATAATTTATCTAATAAATGTGCTAATATGAGCCTGAATTATTTCATTACGAGGGAAGGCATTCTAAGATCTTCATGAGGTTGTAGTACATATAGGTTAACCCTGTCACTGCTCCCTGTACTTCAAGCTTGGCTGGCTTAGCTTATGTGAATGTGGGGACCGTGGGGAATGGTTCATCCAATCAGGTAAGTGTGGTGTGGAAATTTTATAATAGACGGCAAGGGAGTTTCAGTGGTGGGAGCAAGGAATTGCGAGGTCATTGGGCAGCAAACAAATTTGCAGTGAAGGGCAAGAAAGTTTAAAGTGAGAGTAAATGGACATAAAAAGTAGGTATATTGCAAAGTCATTGTATGAGAATGCATCTAATGAGGGGGATAAATGGTTGTATATACCGATGTGATTGATCGCACCCGGAAATTCACTGTGTCTCGTCCCAGCATAATTACTTACCTCATTGCAGTATTTTTTCCGATATTTATTTAGGGTCAGAAACATTATTTGGCGTCACATGGACGTGGCTAAAACATGTGACGGTCCCAAGTGAGGAGGTTACACAAAGGCTTATCGGTAGGGCAGACAACGCCTGCAGGAACCTTATTTGAGCGTCCGTGAAACCCTTAACCTTTAAACGCCTGGCGTGCCCGTACGGGCACGGGAAAAAAGCTCCACTCGGTGCCGAACGTGCCCATACGGGCACGCTAACTTTGATCGGCTCCAACTTAAACGAATTTCAACTTAGCGGAGCGAAATATTCTAGGATTGTAGAAAGATGTCTTTTTAATACAGTAGTGTTGTTTTTAGATTTTTAAACACAACTTATTTTAATAATTTTGCATGTAAATGATCACGCGCGGTGCAAATATTTTGCATGGCACAGCATCGCGGCAAGTCACGTTTGGATGCGTTCTCAATTTGTTATTTACGTTCCGTATTTCAATTACTACTTCTATTTTTTTGTTTTTTACTCGCACAGGCAATAAGAAAATAATATTCCCAGTCTTGTGTTTGGTTTTGAGCGGTCAAACCCTCATAAACATTGGCGGTGGCTCAAATTTTGATGGCTCAATGTGACCTCATTCTCTCTCCAAGATAACGTTGTCTTCCCTTCGGGGGCAGTAATGCTATCCAGATGCTGACAAAGGGCCTGCCTTTTGGGAGGGGAACAGGGCCTTCGAAGGTCAAAGCCCCCATCTCGGGCCAGGGGGGGAATTAGGGAAAACGAAGAACCTTCTCCTTCTCTCGGCTGCCGGGTGCCGCCGGCACGTGAGCAATAAAGGGAGTGACTGCAAGATGCATTCCTTCTTAGTTATGTTATATTCCTTTACCACATTTCGAGTGGACTCAAACTTAACTTCATTCCGTCTCAATTTTCTGGTGAGTGCGTTCTTTTGTCTGTTTGTCTGCTCTGTTCACTAAGAAATATCGAACTTTTTAGAGGAATTGTGAAATTTTTGGTAAGAACTCACTAACTCCTGATATCCAGTTCATATTTCCTTTATCGCATTATGCTTGTGTATATATATACAACTTTTGTTATTTATTGTGAGACTCCTAAGCAGAAATTATCCGAGACAGAGAGAGAGCAGGAAATTTTTTTGGATTCTTCCTCAGAAGCCGTGGAGTCGGACACTTCGTCGGAAGACGAGGATACAGATCTTACTGCGCTGGAGGATGAGACGGAGACTTTGCTTTGCAAATTTCATACTCCATTTTTTAGCAACACAATGAGATGAGACCGATTCCTCCACATCTTTAGATTCTTCCACTTTGCTGATACCTAATTCTAAACCACCCCAAAATGACGAAAATTACGACACACTGTGGAAAAGTAGGACCATTTTCGATAAGCTCAATGAAAGCTATGCCAAGTATTATGATCCTGCTGAGCTCTTGGCTATAGACGAAATTATCGTGCTTTTCAAAAGTCGGGTGATATTCCGGCAGTATACACCGAAAAAGCATAAACGTTTTGGAAGAAAACATTTATAAACTGTGTGACAAAACTGGATACACTTATGACATGAAAGTGTTCTTAGGATAGGATCGACTGAATGCGACGCAGGACATGTCAGCTACGCACACGACTGTGAGGGCGCTGACAAGGAAGGTGAAAGGGGTCTGCAATAAATTGTACAAACACAACTTTTTTTCCTCTCCAGCCATTTTTTACAACCTGCAGACTAAATAAATTTTCTGTTGTGGTACGGTAAGACAAAACCGCAAAGGCATGCCACGAAATTTTTACTGTCAGAGGCCTAAAATGAAGCGGGGAGATTTACGGGTACGCGTGAGAAATGATTTGACATCCATAGTATAAAAAGATAAAAGGGAGGTATTGATACTGACAAACATACATTGTTCCCCAGAAGAGGATAAATTCTGCAATGAACAAGGAAAAAATTTGAAGCCGACCGTCGTAGATGACTACAATGCACACATGGGATATGTAGACAAAGGTGATAGGATGGGAACGAGCTACGATACTAGTCTTCGTAGCTGGAAGTGGACACAAAGGATCTCCGCTCACCTATTGAACGTAACCATCCTAAACAGCCACGTGTTGCTTACGTCTTGCGGGGGCCAGATGACTCATCGGCAGTTTCGGCTTTCTCTGATAAGGCAAATGATCTAGGAAGGGGCCTCTGCCCTTCCACCTCGCCGCTCAGGGAGAGAGAGGCCCAGTAGCACGGTTGGACGATAACTACGTCGCTTGGAGGCGAAAAATAATACACACTGGCCAGTGAAAGGGAACCGCGTAAGGTGCAGAGTGTATTCTGAGAAGGGATTGTACACGCGTACCAATACAAAGTGCGGAGTGAGCGAAGTCGGGCTATGCACCGATAACTGTTTCAAGGAGTACCATACGATGGTAAAAATTTAAAACTTCATTAATTTCCAATATGTATACATCCATTGAAATAATTTCCATCATATTTATTCACCTCTCTGAATAAAAAATGAAATACTTCAACTTTGTTCCCAAAAAAATATTTTTTCAAATCCTTTATAATTTTACCACGGCTATGAGAATTCACGTGCAACTGCATCATACATTTAGCTAAATAGCGCTTTTTATTTCAACAATTTATCTTTAGTAGTTATTGCGATATTAACGTTTATCGTGTGAAGAACAAGAACAAATTAAAGAGCCGGAATTAAATCCGGCAGTGGAGGTCGACTTTTGGACATTTAAATCCGGCTCTTAAAGGTTAAAGAATGCTTAATGATTCCCCAACACCCGGCTCCACTAAGCGCTTTCATTGCTCAACGAAAGCTCACAATCCCAAGTAAAGACGCTCAACAACGCCTTAAGAAAACCTCACCAATACAATGAGCATTCACGGATCGCCAAGGAAACACCAAGGAATCTTTAAGAAACGCTTACAAAATGCCTAAAGCGTTCACAATTGTGCTCAATGAACACCTAATTGAGCAATGGCCCAGGATTTACAATGCCTTACGGAAGCTTAGAAAAACGCTTAACAAATGCCGAATGCCCTCTCAAAAACCGCCAAAAACCGTCTGTATGACTAGGGGGAGACCACTCACCAGATATGTGCTTATAGTCCAACACATCACAATACAGTTATAAGCAATAATGATTTTTAAGATCTTACGTCAAACAAATTTATGTCATAAGATTTAAAGAATAGAAAATATTAAGTTCTAGTATTGAACTCAAGTCTGGATTTGCGTCCGTTATAATAAAAAACCATTTATAAATATAATTTTCAACTTGTATCGTAATTCTAGAAAATGCGTTCAATTTTGTAATGAATAAAATAGCATCAAATAAAAGCAATCATAAGACATCTATAAGCTTAAGGAAAACTAGAAGTGTAACACGGAAGAAAAATAAGAAAATGTATCTTATGCACCACGATTAATTATCGGGATTTCCAGCTATGAATTTCTCTCATTTCCAGGTAATCCATTAGATTCACATGAGTAGATGAGCACGCACTTACCAGAACTGTAGGAAGGATGTGTTGATCACTTCTTTTCCTGAAGAAAGTAGGGGTTCTCCCACAGACTTCCAGCCAGAAGGAGATGCTACCTGCGAATTACATTGAAGAACACTACATAAGAACATAACGATCATGACATGAAATGAGATAAAACTTGACATAGATCTATGACAATCTTCTCGGTTAGGTACGACCAAATGAGCTACAATACGTCACTTACACAAAAAGTAAAACATTAAATTTGAAGTGAACAAATATTTAAAAAATAATAATACGCTATGACCACAGTACCAGCAAGCCACCTCAAGCGTGTGTGGCAAACTGTCCAAACAATTATGGAAAAGCTTCGGTCAGAAATCAACTACTACATTCTCCAAAAAAAACACCATTACGCAACCTGGCTACAACCCACTTAAACCTTCGCATGTAACATGATTTCGGTACTCGAATTTCGCTAGATAACTTTCAAAAAATCTTAAATTTTATAATCTGCAACACTTGTCGAAAGATGAAACTATCAGAAATTGATAACGCAATTTTATTACACAGTTATAATTGTATTCGCAACCACCAGAACACAAATCCTACTTTGAAGAACCTTAATGTTTATAAATCCAAATAAAGAAAGCGATTTTCAATTTAGCATAACGCTTGCAGACACTGTAGACGCCGTCGCGAAATCTGACAATGAGAAAACCACAGTAAAAAAGAATGTGTCGATACTTACGATGGAGAAGCAGTAAGACAATAATGGAATCACTTCCAACACGGAACTGCAAGCAGGACGTCAAAAACTCAAGAATGGATTCACGACGAACTTGAAACGCAATAGAACTTTAGTCACTTCCTCCTCCCGGGATGGACGCCAAGCAAGTGAACAACGAGAGTTCACGAACGCTTAACCTTCCTATGAATTCCGCTTGGTGGCAGGAGAACCGGTGCTGGCTTAAAACTCCCGGATGTTATAACACAATCCCACCCCTCCCCCTCTGACGTCACTGACACGGGCGAAAAAGGTTCTCGACCACATTGGCTCCACTTCAACGCGACAGAACCAAGGCCATTCGTGGAATGCGGTCCCCTACAGTCCCCTAACAACACGTTCCAGTGTTGCCAAATGTGCATGAAGATCAAGATTGGGTGCGTTTCCACTCGCCCACTCTTGTGTCACGCGATAACCTTATTTCACAAGCAATAAGATATTAACTCAAACTGGTGACTCTTCCAGATGCCTTCTGTAAACATAAAGAATTGTTTATGCAGAATGATCGACCTTTTCTCGGCTCACAAATCAACATTCAAAGGGACATAGAGCCCGGTGTCGCGTAAATAAAACATGTGCTCCATTGAATGAACTCGTGAGATATTGTTTGCTTAACATTCGAGGGTGTATTGACCTGTGAAGAGACTCTGAACGTCAAACTCAGAGAAAACTATTAGATCGTTATAATGTATTACGAGATTGATTAATAATATGCGATTGGACTTTCGAAATGCTCTCTCCTATACATTCTGATTGCGTAGTAGATTGGTGCAAAATGCCAAAGCTAGATTCTTTGCTTTCCGACGGGCAGATGAAAATAATGACAAAATCGTCTCTTGTTCAACGTACGCTCACCAAATTAGGCTTCAATCACTTTTACCTCCGGTAAATACTAATGATTACCTGATTTATTATTAGACCTGAATACCATTAGCTATTTTAAAAAAAGAATGAAAACACAGGAACCGAAATTGTGTTGCAAAACGAAGCAGAATGAACGAATTCAAATGTCTGCATTCAAGAAAAAGAGAATTTGGCAGAAACTGAAACATACCATTCAAACAATAGTCAAAAGAGACCTAAATAGCTTCCAAGGAAAACGAGTTTAAGGAAACATTAACGGAGTACTTCAATCATGCCTGGTATATGGGCAAACCCGGCAAAAGTAGAATTTAAAGACGTAATTAAGTTATCCATACTATAAGACAAGCTTTGAAATAACATAAAGTACTTTTTAATTTTCTTCGGTATCGACTCTGATTGACATATCGTGAATACTTGTATTCATACTTTTGGCGAAGGTGAATCAATTACGCGTTTATATATTCTTCACATCTCAGAGTGTGATGGATACGACGCAAGTACTTGTGTGTTTCACTATAGACGATCAAGTTTAAAGGTCCCTTTTGATTCTTATAAAAAACTATTTAAAAATTATATCACATTATTATAATTATAAAAGATTAATTACAAGATGTGACGCGTTTACAGATGGACTAGTCCAGTGGTCGTCAAACCGCGGCTCGCGAGCCACATTCGGCTCTTTGATCCCTTGAGTGTGGTTCTTCCAAAAAATACCACGTGCTGGTGCGCAAGTTACAGTGCGATTGAAACTTCGTGATGACTGGTTTTCTTATTTCTGTATTTACAAACCTACTCAATCGTTGTTCATGTATTTTTATCATTAGGTGAGTGCTCATAGGCATCGAGAAAACATTTCCAGAAAATAAAATTTGAACGCGTATCGTCAAGTCGTATCTTTTCATCTTGTTGTACAATGTATTCCTTCCGAGCACGTGTCCCTGAAGGAAACACTAGAATTGTTGTCAAAATCCGCACCCCTGCCTTTGACAAATCCACCTACCTCTGTCCGAAGCGCTGTGAAAAAAATGATACAGCGTAATTATTTCATTCACTTTTTGTACAATTAATTTCATATACAGGACCTAAAGAACAACTTCCAGTATTATTGGCACTCAAAAGCCAAAGGCGAGGAGAGAATATAGCAAATGCAGTATTTGAGTGCATTGAAAAACATATTCCACTCGATAATATTGTCTCAATTTCAATAGACGGGGCAAAAAGTATGACCGGCGTGAGAAACAGTTTTGTTGCTATTTTGAACGAAAAAATTAATGACGAGATGTTTACATCATTGCATCATTCATCAAGAAACGATTTGAGTGCAGATAATTACAGAAGAAATTTGAAAGAAGTTATAGAATTGGTGATTGAGATTATCAACTCCATTATAGCTAAATCTGTTAAGTATCGCCAAATTAAAGAATGTTTAGTAGGAATAAAGAGTAAGTACGCAGATCTTCTGTTGCATAACAAGGTACATTGGCAATCAAGACGAAATGTTTTTATAAGTTTCGCTTCCGTATTTACAGAATTTAAACCATTTATCCTTAAGAAAGGATTTCAGTATCCAGAACTAACGCACGATCATAATCCAAAATGTTTATTTCATGGTAAACATCATGTCTCATCTAAATTAGCTTAATTATAAACTAAAGTGGAAAGGAAATACCATTTTTTCGATGTTTGAAGAAGTTATTTCATAACAAATATCTCTTTTTACTCAAAATATTGAAAGAGAAACTTTTATTCACATTCCACGTCTTGAAACATCGCCAAGAAAATAATTCTGATATTGACATTTGCTATTTTAAAACAATACAAAAAATATGAGGGAAGCCTTTCTCAACAGGTTTCAGAAATTCAGAAACAGCAATGCGTCGTAAGTCTTTGTTAAAAAACCTCTTAATGCCACTGCAACCGAATTACATTTCTCCCTTTAATATTTAAATTAGCAACTTTGAATTGCGATTTCTGGATTTAAAAAACAAAGAATTGTGGTATTCGACATTTTAACCTCTATATGCTGATAGAAAAATATTGGAGAAAAAATGTGAACTTACATTAGTTCACAGCAAAAGTGGTCTGCTGTGAAAGACCAGGAGAAGGAAGATATGTTGATTACCTCGAGTAGTACCCCTGAATCATATAAAAAGCTGAAAAAACTCGCGTTTGCTGTTATTTCCTTATTCCGGTCTACGTATTAATGCGAACAATTGTTGAGAATGAATTGTTTTCTTATTGAACGCAGCTTATACAATGGTGGTGATCTTACTTTGAGATTTATATATATCGAATAAAGACTATAGTTTAACTAATTGGAAGACTTATAATTTTAAGTAAAGTTTATTAAGTTACTGTTAGGGAGCGTTTCGGAGTGGATGTACATACATGTAGTGTCGATGTTTGAGAAGGGTGTGTTGAGATGGTTTGGACAATACAGAGAGGATGAACGAAAGGAGATAGAGGAAATAAGTATACAAGACGAGTGTGGATGGGAGAGTTGGAAGGGGTCGACATCAGCGGACGCACATACCTCAATAAGATTGAGGACGTTTTTAGCAAAGACCAGCTTAAAAGTACCCTTATTAAGTTAACAACAATGTACCTACTTATATAGTTTAAGTTTCAAAGTGGGGCTCTGAAATGAAATTATAATCTTCGTATTTTTGATATTCTGTTCATCTTGATCTCTGTTGACTAATGAGTTTGCCGACCACTGGGTTAGTCTGTGTTGATGGAATATTCGTATGGATATATTGTTGGAATATATTGCCTTTGATGGTGGTTGGCTTCTTCGACGCCTTCTTCTTCATCACAAACTAATCGTAAATGAAGTATAAGATATATCTCTTCTGTTCTTGCAGGCAATTGCAAGTACCTGCAGTACACACCTTGTACAGCCATCTTTAATCAGAATCTTTGAAATCGGTTTGTAACTGGCCAGTTATCCTGCAGACCGGATATTCTGATGCCCCAGCATTTTGAGAAAGAAAGCAAGAAAGAAAGCAAGAAAGTGCAAGAATAAGAAAAAAACGCATTAACGAATGCATAACATATAGGGATAGTGATATTCAATATATTGAATTAATTACAGGTTGATCTTCTATATTTTATTAAACATAAATCCAAATCAAATCGATTGATTATAACCACTAACCCTAATCCTCGGCGTTCCGCATACCCACCAATAGCTGAAGTGGTGACAATTCAGTGAAAGCGTATTTTCGCATGTTTTCTCTAGCTTAGACCAAAACTTAAAGGAGATGAAAACCATATCCTTCAATTGATGCATCTCCTCTGTCTTTATGCCCATGACTTAAAAATCGTCGCAGTTCTGGTTATCTAAGGACTATATAAGCCCACGAACAAAGTTCGAACAACGTATAAATCTTTAATATTGATTTTTCGTGAAGGAAGTACTTGTAACTTTTATGTGAAAAATGAATAAAATGTTTAATAAGATTATGCAGAAATACTTAATTCATGATGACCATCGACATTAAGTTCTCGATCGTATTTCAAAGTCATCGCGGCCCGGGAGACAACTTCCAATCGTATCGGCTGCTGTACCAAGCTGAACTTAAATGGAACTTTTCTTATTTTGATTCACGTATTTTACTTCAGATAACTTCCTTTTTATAGGGCCGTTTATTGAACTGTTTAGTTCCATAAGGCTGATTTCAAAACCTATGGATGACCGACAATTCGGAAAAAGAAAAGAAAAGTATGTACGTAGACATTGGGAAGACAGGGAGATGAGGTGGTCAGAAGAAGAAGACTTTTGGAGAGGAAGAAACAGGATTAATGGGTAATAATTATGCTTGAAAAGAGCATTAAAGTGCATATTTAAAGATTGCTCCAGTATGAAACAGAAGAGTCATCCACACTATTCCAAGAAAATAGAATTAAGGTTAATTAAGGATTTGGACAACAAAATGAATGAAGAAAACCGCTCTTGGAACTGCAAACAAATAAGTAGAAGGTGCTTAAAAATCATCCCCGAGGAATATATAAATGGAAGAATATACAATTGGACCTATTAGTGGATTGATCAAACAATTAATGAAGAGGCTTTGAGAAGAGTCTGAAATGATTGCATTCTCATAAGAACTCGAAAGGAAAGGAGGGTCAACCTGATTCTGCACACCTTTAGGAAGCAGTGAGACTTTGGCCGAGATACATGGAGCAGATACCTATTTTTCGTGGCCTGTCTGTTTTTCCTAAATTCCTGCAGTCTCAATTTGGAGATAATATTTCCAACGTCCCAGCATATTTAATCTCATGATAGTCCAAACCCTATAATATTATTGAAGTAATAGTTTGTCAATAATTTTAATACGTGGCTTTTATGAAATTAATCGTGAGAAACAAAATTAATCCTATAAAACCGTACTTTACAGATTTTTTGTTATCGACCTTAAATAACGGTTTGCTGGGCTGCGGTCTCAACTCCCTCATTTATTTCCCTTGGGTGAGAGGGAGTAATCCCCTTGTGGTACAGAACCGCTGCTCTGCAGCAACCAGAAGGCGGAATGGAGAAGGGTGACTTCTGCCACAGGATTGCAGCCAAGAAGGCCCAAAAATCCTCTATTTAAGGGTCTTATCTTATCTGCTTTAATTATTCTCTTCACTGTTACTTTTATGCAATGGAATTTGGCTAATCAAATTGAGAAACGTCTTTGCAAAAAAACCTAATTCTTATGTGTCGGTGATACGAAAACCCCAATATTGCCTCCATATATCAATATATAGACATTTAACAAATCATCAATTACAATGTGCGTGCTAAATGGAGAAATACTGTTGGACTAGGAGAGAATGAAACTTAAAAAAATACCTATAGTTGTCGACACTGTTACTAACATAAGTCAATATCATTTTTAATAATCCGTTTTCTACACCTTCAAACCAACATTTTCCTGCAAGTTGCCCTCGCGTAACTGTAGGCGCAAACTATCATCGGAATGTTGTAGCATATCCGTAAGTGTATCATTTAAAAGATGTGAACACACATCTACATTTGTATAAGATGTCATAGGCTTTGAATATAAATTAGAAACATTATCATACAGAAAACCATTTAACGTGAATAAAACATACAACAGAATGGAAAATGCACGATTGAAATTGACATAACTGTAACTTAAGTTGCAAGAAATGGGCTTCTTTACCTGGCTGGGTGGGTGGCGAAGAAGTTTAGTGATAAATACCCAGAATTAAGAAGCAAAACCTACAGGCTTAGCGCAGAGAACCATTATAGTGTTCTTTCATGGATCACCCATTTGTCTTATGGAGTCATAACTGAACCCAGCAAATGGTGGGGTGAGCAAGTAATTGCCTTCGAAAATCTCTTTAGGAAATACTGCAAAACAAAAAAGATCATCGAGAAAAGTGTCACGGACAGACTTTTTGAAAAGATTAATCAAGATCTTTAAATTGCAAGTGATGATTTAAAGGTAATAATTTTACAAAGAATTTATATCAGAGTGAAATTCACAGCACTCACTTTTCGGAAAAGCACAAAGAAGGAAAAAAAGTTAAAACTGTGACTATGTAAAAAAATTGACATAAATATTTGTTTAAACACAAATGTTTCGAGTTATTAATTCACAGCTGATGTGGACTTGGATTCTCTGGATACCACTATAATGCTTTTGTCTGATGTTTACTGAAATGTTAGATTCACATATCTTATGCCCGATTCGAACTATGGTGATTGCACTGCAATTGTCTTTCCAAAATTAGAAAAAAACATTTTCTGGAAATTTTTGGGACAAGAGTAAATCCATCATTGGTTCCTTTAGCTCAGATTACGGTCTTTAATTAACCGAGAATATTTATTTATAGCCTTAATAATAGTGATGATACATAAATTCATTAATAGTAAATGTTTTATCTTGAAAGCAGGGGAATTCCATTCTCCCTACTTAAGAAGTTTCTGCTACGAATCTTAGATCGTGGTTTTCAGTTAAATTTTAAAGCAGGAAATACCAAACTATAGAAAAAAACGTGGTTACCTATATTTTACGGTAGCTTATTCCTTTATGAGTTAAGAATTTCAAATGGCATGATGACTAAGATGTTATAAGGAAGAAACTATGGGATGTAATTTACAAAAACACTGTATACTTCGTTGGTCTTATGAAGCGATTGAAAAAAACATGGTGATTCCGAAAGAGTATACAACGTAATCTGATGGCTAATTACGACATTTATGTGGTAACTCATCAGAATTTAATGCAGAAAGGCGATTGCATGACCCGGTTTCTGCTTGTAATGCCCTGGAATACATCTACGTTCGGAACTATGTGACGTCACGCCCGCACGGCCGATTTAGCTGAGACCTCTTCTTAATATAAGCACCTTGGGATTAAGCTAACAAGGTAACATCGCGTGAGTGATGTTAGGGACGCAAATGACGCAATTATTTTCTGACACTAGAGAGAGAATGCGGGAAAAGTGTCACGGCTTTTTTCAATTTGAAGCCGGGTTCGAATGAAAAACGCAACTAAAGAATTTCCCTCCGTATAAATTAGTGATGGGCAAAGTCGGTCTTTTGAGAGATTTCGGTCGCGTCGGTCACTCCCGCTTGTGATTCGATCTTCGATCGTCGATCAGAGAGACCGATTTTCCAGCTAGTGAGCAGGTTTCAGTGCAGCTACCTCGTTCAGTGCCGGTTTCCGTGGAGTTGTGGGTAATTCTTTGAAAACAATTGAAGGCACAATTGTGCAATCGTGCGAAGGTTTGTTTTGTTTTTACACAATGTTCTTGGTTTGTGATTTTAAGTATAGTTATACGAAGAATATTAGGAATATCCCACTTGATTACAAAACTATTGAAGAGTGACATTTTATCGACCACAAATTATTAACAACTCATTATAGAAACCAATGATTAATACTAATTTAGTAGCGAAATTTTATTTTGGTATGTACGTAGTTCGAAACGATCAACGTTTTCTTTTGGCTGTAAGAATTTAAAGCAAATTATCCGACTGTAGCACTAAAATTCAATTTTCAATTACAGTCTGTTTCACTTGTTCACGAGACGTAATATTTGTCGAGAATATTGAAACGATGGTTTATCGTGTATTTAAGTGACAATGCAATTATGGAAATTCAGTGATTACAAATGTTATATGTGCTGTGATGTATTGCGTGTGTTCTTGTGGTGATATTTTGATATTTAAAGGTTATTTGTGTTAGGTAGACTTACGCTCCTAATGGATGTGTTATGACAGGAAATGCACCGTGGAGGTTATAAAAGTTTCTGTGCTTCTGAAATGGCAGAATATTGCTTTGTGTTTCTGGACGTGAGTTACACGAAGAAAGTGTATGTTCAACTTATGCTAAAGTTATTGTTTATGTCGTAAATTTACCAAGAGTTAGTGCTTCAAAAATAGCCTATATAGTGAAGTAAAGTTTTTGTTTGTTAACGTCGTAGATTTTTAAGTTACAGTACCCCCTGAAATAATCTCATAGTTTGCTGCTGTGTTTGTCTAAGAGTGAATTGCATGTAAAAAAGTGAACGTTCAACTTTGGTAAAGGTTTGTTTACATCGTACTATATATCTATAATTTAGTTACTGTGCTTCTGAAATACTGTCTCGTGATCGTCGAGTGCTTACAATATTAATAAATGCCAAAATCGAAGATTTGTTCATAGGTTAACGTAATATTTGTCGTTTATTGTTTACATCGTAAATATAAAGCATAAATTCAGGGTATTAGTGCTTATACAGGAGTCCAAGACATTCGCTGTGTATATATATATATCTGTGATTCTAATAATAACAATCAGTCCTACGATGAATACTTTTTTTAAGTTGCTTCTGTCGTGATGTTGTTTTCTTCTCGTGAAGCACTTCTTGTGCCAAAGTGAACTGAATAGGACTTCACGTTTACTATTCTCAATATTTGTTGAAATATATGAATTTTTTCAGCCACTTGAGTGATTTATATCTAATGTAAAACGCTCCTTACAAAACATGCTTCGTTTGTTGCCATCGATTAAAATCGTTGGGGTTTCACCATGCACTTCGTCACTTAGATAACTAATCAAACTAGTCAATTATATTGATGTTCAGTAAATATGTTTTTCGCAATGCCACATAGATTCTAAATGTTTAAAAAGCATATTATTAAATGATGGTTTGTATATGTACCTGCGTACCTTTCAATAAAATGTATATTCAGTAAAAATGCACTTTGTTATAGTATTGAATCTTTAGTGCTATATTAATTCCCCCTCACAAAATGCTTTTGCCCGTACATTGGAGATGTCAATTGGTTACGAAAACGATTTGATTATTATAGTTATGTCTTACAGGGTATTCAACAGTTATACATATCAAATTCTTATCAGTAAGTGTTAACATATATTGCTTCTAAGCTACCTATAAGAAATGCCTAATACACACAAAATATTTGTTATTATGATGTGTATGAGTAAGGATTTAAAAACTGATTGCAGGATGTGATGAATCTTCTTAAATTGTTTGGCACTGACAGTGCTAATTTTAAACCCACTACATTCGTTCTTCCTCTAGATGATATTGCTGCTATCATTAAGAAGCACCAATGCAATAAAATATGTAAGCGTCAGTGAGTTTCTCTGCTATCTGATTGCTACTCTAGTTGCCATTTACTAGACTATATCATGTAACAGGTAGGGAATACTATATCTAGGCAAAATTATAACTAGTTTACTCTGTAGATTTTATGAAATGCATGGAACAATCAGGTTATAAGAATGTTCACTAAATATCTGACCTCAATATATATGTTTATTATCTTTGCAAGGAATAGCCTCTGATCAATTATTAATTTACACAATGGTTTAGTGCTTATCAATGGTTATAGCCATCAATAACTTCAGACCAATATCCACTCTGCCAGTTCTCTCTATATTATAGAACTGTAATTAGAAAACAGCAGTGTTTACATATAATATGAGTTATAACAGTTGTATGTCATACCTAGTTTTGATTCAAAGAAGAAAAATCAGCTGTGCATACTGTGACAAATGTTTATTTCCCCCATGCAATCATTGAATTTGCTAGAACAATATACATACCATCTTGGATTTTTAAGAGTAAAGATTCTGAGTGTATTTCATGTTGATTTTTGCTTGATATACTTACTGGATACTTATGGGAACTAAAGCTAATATCTTTTTATTAATTTTCTTGTGACATTTTGAAAATATCTCTTCCTTCATGCTACCGTAATGGACTTTATGAAAGGATTATTCTCTGTGGGTTTGGCAATGTTTAAATAATAGATTAGAGTTGAGTATTGGAACAGGATTGTGATTGAGGAGTGAATAGCGTAAGAGGAAGATGGAAAAAATTGTGGGTTCATGATGTAGTGGAAGAGACATTAAAGGAGGAAGATTAGGAGTCTTAAGAATAGGAGAGAGTGTGAATGAAGTAATGTATGAATGCAATAGAGGCAAAGGATATATGCCAATATAGGGTATTATGGAGTAAATTATTAGAAGAGAGCCAGTTTCCAAATCCAAACAGACATCACTAACAGCAGAGAGCGGGCAAGGGCCTAGCCACGTTAAAACACCGGTTCCCATCAGAACACCGAAGTTAAGCAACGTTGGGCCCGGACGGTGGTTGGATGGGTGACCCTCCTCCATACCTCAACCAGGCATGGATGGAGAGATGATACTCCCTCCATACCTATACCGGCAGGCCTGAGAGGCCAGGCCAGGCCAAACCGGGCCGGCTGGAGGGAGGACATCCACTATACCTGGTACTGGGGTGAGGCAGGGGGAGGCCAATCCTCCATACCTCTACCGAGGTGCTCTTGTCCCCTGTCTGCAAGTGGCAGACAGGCATGGGGTTGGCACAATGGACCAAGAAAGGTCTAAGTGCCCGGGCTCCTGACGAAGGCCCCCCCAACAACAATCTAATCTAACAATCTAATCTAACAGCAGAGAGCAAACAATATCATGTGATAAGTTGTGTGCCTCAAGTTATCCAGGTACTCAATTACTTAGCAGTCAACTTAAGTGTACAGATGTCGTTCCTGTGTGACTTAAAGTCAACTTGATCAGAATTTTTTATGCTTTCATTTAAATTAAATGTCTGTCATAATTTAAGTCAAGTATGCACTCATAGTTTTGGTAACTCCCTTTTATAAATTGAAGAAGTTAATGGAGAAGAGGGTCATGGATGGATAATCAAGCAATGGTAGGTAATCAATGATTTTTCACTTATAACAAAATTTTAGTGTAAAATGGATTTGGTCTATAATGCTTCATGCTTAATGAATGCTGTTACATATTATTAATATTATTTATTTCACTGATATGAGGAACCTAAGAAGCTTTCTCGGGTTTCCAACAGGGTGATGGTCTCCATGTAGGCTGACGTTTCGATGTCTGACTCAGTCATTGTCATCAGGGGTGATGAAAACTAAGGGTTGTGCAACCATTCATAGATCCTCTTATTTTTAATAATCAATAAGTGGAATAAATGTTGGTGTAGGTTTTTTACAATTACTACTTGGCTTATTTTGAATATGTTCCTTGAAACCCCAATATGATTTAGTCTTAAGTCGACTCCTATTGTCATGATCTTTGGTAAATTTATGAATATTAATCAACTGTTATCAAAGGACATGCTATGATGTATTGTTTACCTGTAGTAGAAATTAACAAGGGTAATTATAGCTGTTAGGCTCACACATGCCAGATTGGACGAAGAGCAGGAACGAAGGGAACATAGTCCACTCAGCATCTGTGGATATTTTTCCTCATGGTAAGTGGCTTGCCAGCTCACTCCAGAGTATACATTGAGAATGGTCATTGAGTAGAAACCATTAGAGGCTTAAGACAAATAGCAAAAAAACAAATAGTGGAATAAAGTTGTAACTGGGGCAGAATTTTAGTGGAACGAGGTGTCCTACTCAAGATATTAAATATCAGCAATATTCAAGAATTATGGGGGATATGTAATGCCTCAAGTCCTGATATAGGATGCAAACAAAAGGTTGGTTTGGAAGGTTTTATAAAGGGTTGTGGACTTCGGTGGATCTAAACCATTGGCTAATGTTGAGAGGGTGAGATTAGACAAGTTATATGAGGAGTGGCCCTCGAGAAGGATAATGAAAGTAAGATAGAAGAGAAGTTAAGAGATACTTGACTAGGCATTGAAGTTACATATAACAGTGAAGGAAATTTAGGAGTCCACTTTATGTCAGATAGTAGGTAATTAAGAGGAAATGAGGTCCTGAAAGGCACTTTTGAAGGGAAAGGTTTGCTTCGTTGGGAGAGGTAGGAAAAATATAGGCAATTGAAATGAATGGATGTGATGCGCAGAACTAAATTGAATCATTTTAAGGAAAGAAATTTTTGAAGCAGGAAGGGTGGAGTGGTAACTGACCACTGAAATATATATGTCTGTTAAGCTATCTGTATACCATTATAATGGTGGTAAAATGTCATGGTCAGGCAAATATAAGAATTAAAGTGAATGTGGAATGATAACTGCATGTGGAATGAATAGACGTTGATAACAGTCCAATGCTATAATTGCATTACTCCACCAATGTTTAAGATAGGCATCAGTTTTTAAACTAAAATAATATTTTCTTTGCCACTATAGGTTTCTGATTATCCTCATGAATGTTCTGCTAAATTCCTGCAGGTTCCTTCTAAATTTTCCTGCTAAATATTTACCAGGGATTTTGGATGTACGATGAGTAATTAGTACTATCAGAAATTTTAATTTGTCCTTTCCAAGGAATTAAATTTTAAATGAATATGGTCTAAGCTCCTGTGTACAAGCCATGTTCGAATACACACTTTGATGGATATATGATACGATGATTACAAATTTCCAGCACTATTTTACAGTATATGATGCTCTATTGCACGCAGAAATACAGTCTTTATTTATTTAATTGCTCAAATACAGGATTTCTGCCAATTTAAAGTGACACAGTATCGGTGGTATGAAGTCATATATTGCCTTACTAAACATGTTAGTACATTTTGATTGAAATAACTCCTTGCCGATTTCAATGGGATGCCTAAGGCTGATGTAATGGCCCACTCATGTAATTCATTTTTGCTTACAACCAATTACAGTATTACGATATTTACATTGTACCGTTTATTGAAGCTACACTCAGTGCAAATGCAAATGAAATTCCGGAAACTCATACTGATATTTACTGATCAAGCCTATGCACATTTTTTAACTTACTATTCACTACAAAAGTAAAATGATGAAAGTATGAATCAAATTACCTGTGGGTAATCATAATTTGCAGTTATCATGTCTCGAACGGTGTTTGGATCTAACCTATATTAACTGGAATCACGCTATTATTCCCTGAATCAAGTTCTTCAAATACCATTCCTCTAAATGAAAAGGAGAGTTATTGGCACATACGAAATTTTATTCTCCGAAAAAAGGATTCGCTGATGAGATTGCAGTTAAAAATATTTGAAATAACACCAAAAGCAAACTGCATTCCAAAAACAAACAATTCTGGATTAATTCACCGGTGATTTTAACACGCCGGTACTTCGGAAGACATATGGGAAGAAAATTCAGACGAAGGGAAAGCCAACGGACATCCAATGAAGCACTGGAAACATTCTTG
The DNA here is from genome assembly GCA_963573305.1 of Pyrrhosoma nymphula. Taxonomy (NCBI): domain Eukaryota; kingdom Metazoa; phylum Arthropoda; class Insecta; order Odonata; family Coenagrionidae; genus Pyrrhosoma; species Pyrrhosoma nymphula. The sequence goes on along the minus strand of OY754340.1, from coordinate 23,122,906 downwards.
ATTGACAGCAACACCATCAAAGTCTAGAAAAAGTGATTGAAGAGAGAGGAGCGGAGTTGAATTTTTAAAATGCATTGGCAATATGAATCACAGTTGTTTATATAAACGGCCGGTATATATATAATACAGCGGCATGGGTATCAGGTTTGATTTCTAAGCGATCACGTCATAGACTCAGATATTTAATTATCACACAATTTACGACTCGTCGCGGCAAAGGAAAACAATTCATAGGGATATAGTATTGTACTATACTACTTACAAGTGACGATTAACCTATTGCACGTAATAAATAACGGCACTACATAGCCAACGCAGTAACAAATAATGCATTGCTTGGCGAATTAACAAACGGATAAGTACCTGGATCATGTTTAATTTCCATTGCATTCCTTTTGAATCTTAACGCAGCTGTCTCTTTGCCGACAGTGTAACGGATTCGGTCTTCATTTTTAATGATGTTATTATTCTACTAAAAAGCGAGCCAGCAAAACTGGTAAAACTCTCTCGATGCAAGATATTTATGTCGTGATGTAAATTGTTGACTGTTATTACGCTGCGTCTTTGTTAGCGCAACCGAGCGGAGCATCGAATAACTGCCTACATCTCACGAAAGAGCGAGTAACTCTAGAATCTCTCGTTATAAAACTCACTCAAGATTCTTTTGGTCGGTCTCAAGTCTCGTGATCGATATTTGATGTCATGCAATCATTCCTGTCGCGATCGGTGAAGATCGCCTCGGTCATTGGAGAGAAGTCGTTCATCGATCTTTCTTTTAAGAGAACTTGCTCTCGGAATTCGATCTCTCACGACCGACCCATCACTAGTATAAATCCATTTAAATGCGAGCGTCTGATAGCAGAAGCCGTGGCCGAGTTGTTAGAGGCGTTGGACTTACAATCCTAGGACTATGGTGCGGGTTCGAATCCCAGCACTGTGAACTTTTTTTCTTTCGAATATTTTACGGAGTCTCTGTACATTACCCATTCCCATACAGTTATGGCAGTAACGACAATGTTTTTTAATTTTCTACCTATTTTCTGGATTTTCAATCAGCCCCTTTGGGAGACTTTTGGAGCTAATTTCGGGATTCTTGTTTGGCCGAAAAGAGGTCACATGCCGAGAGGCCTATAATGTGTAGATTTTGAAAATACAAGTATATTTCCGTGAAAAGGATGGGCTTCAAATTGTCGTGGCTCTTTCTCAAGGCGGTAAACAATGAACGGATTATTATTTTTTAATATACAGCAATGCATGCACTTCAAATTTCCCAGGAACTGCGTTCGAATTATGACTTTTGTGACTCAATTTTTCGTTCAATAGCGAACATGATATAAGTAGAAAAGAGATGGTAACTGTTTACGAGGTTATGTAAAAAATATTTGCTATGACCTTTTTTTATAAAAATATTTTCTATGACCAAAATGGCAGTTATTTGTTAGTAGAAAACAGAGAAATTACATCCCGGGATGATGGTATTAAAATACGTTCATTGCTGCACCATCAGCTATCTTCGCCTGTATTCGGTGACATGATTAGATATGCGTGGTATGCATCAAAACTGGTTGAAGATAGGACAGTATTCAGCAATGTTCGAGAAATATGTTTCCCACATGATCTGCGTTCACGCAAATGTAACTGCTCAGGTGGGAGCTTTATAAAATGTGCTTGGTGTAGAATTATTCTTTGTTTTAAATGTTTTTACGATGCATATCATCCAAAAGATTGCAATTCAACGACATAATTGATACGTTACATTTCATCAATGAAATAAACATAATTTCGAAAAAGAAATACTTTGTTATCAGCACGTTTCATTTTTTAAGTTGGAATCTATCCTAAGGGCTAACCCCTTCTCAACCCTAAATATGCATCCTCCTACCCTGAATTTTCCGCTTCTTCTCTAATTTCATCTTAATATTCTTTCCGCAGGGTTTTCCCTGCATTACCTCCTCTCCCCAACGCACCCACTGTCTTTTCAAAAAAATATCCACTTTTTCTTTCCGCCAAAATTTCCACCCCTTCTTCTTGTAAGAACCGGAGCGAACGCTAGACAAAGAGGTCTTTGAGAATGCCTTGAACAAACCATTGAAATGTAGGGTCGTTGGTCTTGGCAACCCCTAAAGAGAGAGAGGGAAACTAGTTTGGGTTAATAAAATCATAAAGATGTGTAGGGGCCGAGGGAGCAGATATGAAGAGCGGCTCAAGCGTAGAAGAACGTAATTCCAGGAGTTGCACGTGTTCATGTGTTTCACCCGCAGTAAAAGAATTAAGGCTCGCTTTAAAATCCGAGAAAATATGAGAAAATATAAATAAATGGTCTGAAGTTTGTGGAACGGATATGCCTCCGATCAGATGCAAATGTTCTGGCGACAGAAAACAAATTGGCTTGGAGCAGAAATACTCTTTGCTTTATATGTTTATACGATGAATATCATCCGAAAGTAAGCAATTCCACGCCATGAATAAAAAGTTGAATTCCTTCAATTGAAATAAACAGGAGGTGGGAAAAGAAATAGCTTTATCATTGCGTGATATTTTTTGAGCTGGAATCCTCTCCCCCAAGATACAGGCTTCCCTTCAATATAATATGTTGCTCCGCAAAAAGGTCATAGCAAATATTTTTTACATAACCTCGTAAACAGTTACCATCTCTTTTCTACTTATATCATGTTCGCTATTGAACGAAATATTGAGTCACAAAAGTCATAATTCGAACGCAGTTCCTGGGAAATTTGAAGTGCATGCATTGCTGTATATTAAAAAATAATAATCCGTTCATTGTTTACCGCCTTGAGAAAGAGCCACGACAATTTGAAGCCCATCCTTTTCACGGAAATATACTTGTATTTTCAAAATCTCCGAATTTGAAACCAAAAGTTTTCCCATTGGCACCTGAGTTAAGAATTATAATTCATTGGTGGCAGGTTGTAAAAATCACTCCATTAGTGATTCGATATCGTCATGTGAATTTCACGTTCATGTAAATATCTTAAATCTTTGGTATGTATTTATATGATAGCTGCAAATATGCTTTTGCGTTTAGTACAGGGAATAATTGGTCCAGTTTCAGTTCAGATGAAAATTAGTATTGCGTCTTATAATATATGACGGCTTGTATGTCTAAGTGTTTAATACTTTTATATTTCAAATAAAACTCATGTTAAGTCTGAGACGATCACTCTTGTTTCTTCACCTGTTTTAGGCGTGAAATAATGGTTAATATTTGCAACACCCGTTCGCAGTGTAGTGCATGTGGATATTTACGTAAAAACTGTTATGGATTTGAGAAAACGTTGAAATTCCGAAGAAAAAGTATTTTAAAAGTTCATTTACTCCAATCACATTTAAAAACTTTTTTCGGCATTTCAGTTCCTTCCAATTATAAAACTACGAATTTGTCTTTACATTATGATTAGTATTAAACGATAAAAGCAACCCAAAGAGGACCATAACGGACTGTGATAAGCTTATAAAGGGTTAAGGATAAAACAATAAACCAAGGAACAAAAAGCATTATAACGAAAATGTGAGAATACTCAAAAGAAAACTTTATTTGGGTTCGGGAAAAAGTTTCCATTTGGATAAATTGATTTTTAGCGTATATTTCAACAAAAATACAAAATAGAATTTTCTTCTTCTTCTTTATTGTTTACAATTACAATATGTTGCGCGACTTCTGCTTGAAACCTTAATTCTATCATTTATTTGGAGCGCAAAAACATAAGTGGAGAATTAAGTTAGAATCTGAAAGAAACGCAAGGACTCGGATGAATTGTTTAACATAAGAATGACGAAGTCCATGAAAAGCTTGAATGTTAATATATTTATCCTACTGTAAGGATCGTTGATGTTATTACGTCGTAGTGCATGTGTGTATTTTAATAATCTATTAAAGCGTTTCCCGTGACGTAGTACCTATGGTTGACGTTAATCGTCCCAGGCGTAACATTATTGAAAAGCTTCGGGTATAAAAATAAAAAAACATTGAAAACGCTACATACACAAAACAAAGTCAAAGTTGTACGTAAAATACGACGTTGATTTCGTCGATGAGCGATATCATAAGCTAATATACAGATGGGCTAGCACACCATACGCCACTGCCACGGGTAAACTGCCCAAAACTCATGAAGTGGCTTGTAAGGTAATTTGTAGATATTCTATCAGCCCTCCGTGCATGCTTTCAGCATAATACTTCTGTATCTGTCCATTTGTGAAGTTGTAAAATACATATATAATGACGGTCCCTCTCCATTGGGATCATACCTGTTGTAGTGTATTCTATGCTTGAGAGGCTTCGCCTGGTGACGCCCATTAGCGATTTATGCTAATGCATAAAAAGCCGTAGTTACACTAACTTGAGTGTGTAGTGTAATGCATGTTGGTGACTACTTATCCCTGCCACATACCCTTGAGGTTGCTTGTAGGGTATTTTGTACATGTAGACAAATTAATATGCAGGAAGAGACATGTGTTGGAGTAGGTGGAAGGTAGGAGGAGAGGGTTGAGCTTTGGTTGGAGGGGAGGGGGAAGTTGAGCGAGTTAGGAGAGGGGGTTGGAGGAGGGAAAGGAGGAATGGCGCTGCGGGGAGGTGGGGAGGCGCAGAGCTACTGTGTTCGGGAGAAGGTGTGGGGAGAGGTTTGTTGTGCGACCCACAGATATATACACAATATATATGTATATATCTGTGGTGCGACCATAAGTCACGACGATGTCGCTAGGAGGAGGTTGTAAGGGGGAGGGTACGGAGGGTAGACGGTGACCTCAGGCGATGGAAGATTCAGCAGAGGGGGTTGGGGGTGAAAAATAAAGTCGTTAAGGACGAGACATTTGTCAAGTATTACAAAATCTCCAAATAAACACTCGCTGAAGTGCATACAACTTGCGGGTCTTCTTTTTCACGTGGAGAATTTCAGGTTCAAAACTGCTTTGGTGATTCCAACAAATGATTGGTGAACATCGAAGAAGGATTATTGTTCCTAAAATATTCCTAATGCTATTCATTCCTTGTTTTTAATTTTCTTCCAGTCTACCTAACGCTTAATTTCTTTCAAAAATGACACGTAAGAATATAAACTTCGCTCTTACGTGATTAGTCCGATTTGTTTTTAGTGAAGCCGATTAAGTTTTTTATACTTTTTATTATTAAAAAAGGTCGGTTTTAACTTTTTCGTGGGTATCAAATTACTGATTTTTAAGGATATATGCGGTTGGAATGAAAACGGGAAAGGAAATAATAGAGTGTTGAAGTTGAATTCCTTATGAGGTGTTCTTAGTCATAGTCCCTGTTTTGTTTGTCGGTAAGGGAACGACGGTCGATGGCCTTAATGGTGACGTCAGAGTGGGAGGGGAGGATGTTATTTTGAAAGAAGGAGACGAATTACGCAATTTGGTGGCGATTGGCCTGCTATCTAGTGGACATCATTTAAAGGTCAGCTGCTCGTGACTTCTCGTAGCTCACTCGCCTAACGACTATCTTGGGATGAACAACTCTCGACATTTCTACTGTGTCTGATGGTGTGTCTGCGTCGCTTCATTGTCAAGGTTGTGACACGCTAACCAGGTCTCTACTCTGTGCCTATGAGGCGTTTCCAGCGATCAACTTCCTGTTTCTCACACGGAGGTATTCACTCTCGTATACTCACTGGTTTCACTTCGTATTTCCACAGTGCCGAAATCGTAAATTCCAACTCGCAGTGCACGTTCACCATACACCAACTGAGTGGAATCTAATTGTTCCTCAACAGGACTCATTCAGGTAATTATGCAGTAGGGCATGCATATTTTACGAAAAAGATTTCCGAGGAACGTTTCTTCTTTCTTCTTAATAATTCTTCCTATCATGTATGTTTCTCCCAAAAAATAGTGCTTCTTTTTCCTGTTATTACGATCGCTAAGCATGTAGCGGTGGTTATGCTGCGTTAATGGTTTATTTCAGGGATAATAATTTACCATGAATATTTCACATACTCTTCTCCCGTATCCGTTTCAGCGAAGCAAACGACATTTTTATTAGATCGTGAAACATAATTTCGTATTATTGTAGATTTTGGTGTTCAGTATCTGATATTTTCTATTTCCTCTATTTTTTTACATTATCTCTATAGTATGTACGTGACATGAAGAAGTGTCTGTAATTAAGGTATATGTTACTTTATAATGTATCCGATTACTATCATGAAAGAGAAGTTTAATGATTTTTAAAAATTTAGATAGACCGGAAAATTGAAAAGCGTCTACTTCTTACTATTAACCTCCTGCCACACACCCTTGAGGTGGCTTGCTAGGACTGTGGACATTTTTTTTTAATTTTTCTTCTCTGCAAATGCTAAAGTTTTACTTCTTGTGTATGGAAAGTTTTGTGGCTCATTTAGTCGTACTTATCCGAGAAGATTGTCATAATTCTGTCATGTTTATGTCATGCTCTTCAATGTAACTCGCAGGTAGCATCTCCTTCTGGCTGGAAGCTTGTGGGAGAACCCCTATTTTCTTCAGCGAAATAAGTGATCAACACATCCTTCCTTCAGTTCTGGTAAGTGCATGCTCATCCACTCATGTGAATCTAATCGATTACCGGGAAATGAGAAAAATTCATAGCAGAAACCCCGATAATTATTTGTGGTGCATTAGATACATTTCCTCATTCTTCTACCGCGTTTTTTCTTTAGCTTATAGCTGTCTTACGATTGCTTTCATTTGATGTTACTTAATTCAAATCAAAATTTAACGCATTTTATAGAATTACGAGGCAAGTTGAAAATGATATTTATCAAAGGTTTTTGATTGTAATGGACGCAAATCCCGACTTGAGTTAAATACAAGAACTTGATATTTTCTATTCTTTAACTCTTATGAGATAAATTTGTTTAAAGTAAGATATAAAAATTCCTTAATGCTTATAACTGTATTGTGATGTGTTTGACTATAAGCACATATCTGAAACTGTGATGATGCGTAACAATAAACACTCAGGACAATAGTATATCAAATACGAAATATTGATTTGCATTCATTTAGGCATTCTGGTAAATAATATGGTGAATACAAAATACTAATATAGCATCAGAACTAACACTCTGGACAATAACATTGTTGAATAAAAATTATTGCTAACGCAATACTTCTGACATTCTGGACAATAATATGTTACGTGAACCTTGCAAACATGCTTGCCACTGGTAGGTGCTTTGTTGTCACATTTGGCGGGACAAAATTTGCATCTAGCCCTCATGCTAGCTTATTTAGAACCACTAGGACCTTGTGCAGGATCTGCAGCTTGTATCTTTCTAAAAATAGCCCTTGCTGATCCATTTCGCTGCAGCCGCTTTCTGGTTTCAATGTAAGGAGTAACACGTAGGTTTCCCAGCTCGTCGAGAAATATTCTTCTCTTGTGGAGAAGATTTTTCTTCCAGCTGGGATTGATTTCTATCCACGCCACAAAAGCATTGCAGGTTGTTGTATCAACTAAGTTGTATAATACTCTAACTGGCCAACGATTAGTTTTCCTCCTGCATGTATACGTGGAAATAAGCTGGTTCAGTGCGTCAACTGCCCCCAATGTAATATTGTAGTCGAGTATCATTTTTGGATTATCTACTCTGTTGCTTACTTCCTTGCTGTTATGCATTGTGTTCTTTAGAACAACATATCTGTTCTTCTTTGGAATATAGGATACAACTGCATTGTCTTTTGTCAAATAGAAATTTGACCTGTGAACGGCTTCTTTTCTTGAATGACAAGGTAGTACAGTTTTATTTTTTCTTCGGTGTCTGTGCGTGTGTAATATTGTGTTTGAGAAGAGCTTGAGCTAACATGTACGATGTAAAAAAATGGTCAAAAGTAACGTTCCGGCTCCTTAGCTCGTGGGTCCGTTCCATAACAACACGCATGCCATAATTTTTCTCGCATGCTCCACCTCGTGGTTTTCCTGTGTAGACCTGTCCCAGTAGGAACTGTCACCATTGCACTGAGTCCATATTTTGATCCTGTATTTTGCCAGTTTGCTAGGGATGCATTGATTGAATTTACAAGGCCCTCTAATACCGACAAGCTGCTCATCAACAATAATATTAGCAACCGGATTGTACATCTTTGGAAGTATTTCCTCCCACTGCTCCCAGAAATCTCTTATGGGCGCTAACTTGTCATCTGATCGTCTCGCTCGTTGATCGGACTTGTCGTCAAATCATAACACACAAGAGATACAGTGTTTAGTGGTATTGTAGCAGAAAAAATGGGCCTACCTTTGTCTGGGTTCCACAAGCTCTTAGTTGATTCCCCATGTGATCTATAAACACCAGCCAGAAATAGAATACCGATGCATGCATAGAATGTTATTACATCCAAATCTTCCCGCACTCAAAGTGATTTTGTTGTCTTTTGACTGAATATTGTACTTTTCTATATCACTGTCGGAAGTATCACTGTCTGACTCCGAGGTAGGCTGAATGCTGTCATCACTCGTATGACTTTTTCTTCTGAAACTTCCTCCTCACTGTCAGATGCGTTTAGTAAAACCACCAGTTCATCTTCAAGAATAAATTGAGTTCCCATGGCTACCACAATCACAATATTCACGACACCTGAATTGTTATCTTCAGAGTGGAACGCAACGTCACCAAGAGTCAATGAAACGTAACTGAAGTCAGTTGGTATAGGTTCCCGTATTTATATCCTCTGTACATGGGCACGCATGGACACTCAAAGACACTTTTCTACAAAATAGGTATGAGGACAGACGTTGTCTGGCCCCCAATCCATTGACTCCATCCCACCCTATTGCTAACCTCACCCAGCTCACCACGAGTGGTCCCTCCACCCATAGCCTGCCTTCAAATGGTATGGGCAACAAGCACTAGGCATCTTTCGTCGTGCCTGTTGCCTTCAAACAATATGCGGATAGCAGAAAACGCATTCCCCCAAAGACATTTCTAAAAATAATGAAACATTGGTTAACCAAATCATCGGGTCATATTAACCCAAGGAGCATGAGTGAAACATTTTTGTTTTCAGAAATAAAAAATGAAAATACCACCGAATTTCATACTTTAGGAAATATGGAATACCAATTGCAACAAAGTCATGAAATACAGAGTCGTAGAGTTTAGTCATAAAAAGTTAAGTTGAGTTTAATTTCGTTTCGGGTCATAATGACCCAAAGAGAACAGCAGGGTTAAATGACTATTCACAAAGGACACCGGATTAATAACAATTGGGTGTGCTTAGGACCACACGCTGGAATAGAAAACTTATTTGACCGATTTATATTCCCGAATAAATCTGAATAAAAAACGAGAATAAGGTACAATATTAAAAAAAAAATTATTATTCCATTTATGTAAATTTTATTTGTCGACAAAATAGGTATTTATCTGAAAAATGGGTATTGTACATGCGTATGAATAATATAACACTCATTTATATCCCTTATGTAATTTATATTTCTATTATAATTAACAATTCTCATCGGCATTGGTTACATATTCAATCACCATTTCCTCATTTTCTCGCATGTTATCTTCATTATTCTCATGTATAATTTGAATTATTTCATTACTATTTCTACATAATCATAGGAAAGAAGCTATTGGCTTATGATAAATAAAGGGACTTATAAAAATGTTTGATTTTAAATTGTCCAAAAATTTCGTAAATACAGCATCAATCGTTGTCCCATATCTCATTGTGCTCGGATTTTTATAATTCAACATGATTAAGTCTAGCTTTTGTTTGATAAAATCGATTAGTGGTTGTGTCTTTTCATCGAAAAAATTACTAATGAAATTGTCACTGATAATATGTAATTGGAATTTCATGAAAGTTATCTTCAAGCAACGCAGAACCATCTTTAGTATACATATATATATAAAGAACTGGTGTGCTTAAGACCACATGGGAGAAGTGTAAACTTCTATGATGACATTCTGATATATATATATATACTATATGAAAATCTCCACCACTAGGAATAGATCCTGAGACTTTCGGTACGTGGGACGACGACTCCTACCACTACGCCATCATACTCTGTTAAAGAGTGAGCGTTCTCATGAGTTTACATTCAGTATGCTAAGCGTAACACAGAAAAAAGTGCGGTACGGTACGTGACGCGAGTTTGCTCTTTTTCCCCCATGCCAAAAGTGCCCAATGGGCCAAAAGAAGTTTTCACTTCAAAAACTATTAATTATAAGAACCGGACTCCGGTGTCCCTAGACAAAAAGAATAAATTTGACTCCTATGAGCAATTTGAGAATGTAAATAGCAATTTTCAACAGTGTGCTGACCTAATTGTCAACCATTCCCCTTAACTCAAGTTATTATTACCTGAACTATATTCCCATCCTCCCTCTCTTACTCGCTCACAAATAAGAGAAACACAACCCACCACTCAAGCTACCGAGGCGTCATTCTCTCCTGTGGATTATTTTTCGCAAGGCGAACGATTTTTCTTCTATGGAATATCGCGCTAATGTGCATTTGCGGGTCACTCCGTGAAAGGTGACACCTTGGCAGGCCCCTGCATCATCAAAATTTATTTGCAAGTAAATCAACCAAAAAGATACGCTACCTATTGACCAACCTAGTTTAACGTTTCATTAGCAGCTGTTATGGTCCCTTTTCGTTCGTGGGAAAAATGACATTTATTATGTCTGGACTGCAGCCTAGTTTCCTAATTTTATTTTCATGATCTGATGTACCGCAGTTTTTGGATTAAGTAAAATATTATATGCGTCGCAAGAAAACAAATCGGCTTGGAACTTACATAATACATAGTCCTAATTTTAATCAACGGTCTGATAGCGATTCCAATCCCAGTTGCAGCGAAAGATCAGTAACACTAACGAGATTATTCGAACGGCCTCAAACACATCTTGCCGATCTTCGTTGCACGCGTTCTAACTTGGACTAGTGATTGACTTATGGTTGCTGACAACATTAAGTAACTTATATTAAATTTGATTTCAATAGTTTAGAAAAGTCATAATTGAAAGGATTGGAGAAGATAAAGGAACCACCAGTGTTTGAAATTAAACATTTGTTTTGACTGATATAGTCGCATTAGACGCTCGATAGTTCAGGAATACTTAACATAACCACTGTCCAAAAATTACTTAAATTTTATTAAAGTTGGGATGAAAAAAAGTGTCTTAGATTTTTCACCTTGCTCGCACGGACGCCATAATGATGACGTCTTCATTCTAGTCCTGAAGAATATATTATTTTCTTACATACCGATTCGCCAAATGATCTGAAGATGGCGACAGGAGACCGGGATCGGAAATTCAAGACGAGACTCGAAACGATGCCGCTACTTGGCAAGAGTTGACGAGATCAACACCAAGAGACTCACAAAAGTCTTGTGAGAAATTAGTAAAGAAATACGAATAACATTCACATGAACCCATCCGATTAACATCAATATCTTTGAAGTAGATAAGGACAATATAGTTCTGGGGGGGTTATCCGGGAATGTCGATAACGGTGACATTACGTCATCACTTCCCTCATTTTGATAAATAAGTCATCAACTCCCTCAAAGATGGCGCCCACGGCTCATTTGGCAGTTCTTCGTTCACGGACCGACTCAAAACCGAAGCTTCCGTGTCAACCGTAATTTTTCGGTGGACGGCGCTAGCGTCGCGACGGAAATTATCATCGCGACGGAGAGCATCATGGGGAATCCAGCCCGCCCCGCCTCCGCAGCCGAGCTTTTCAAGCGCTTTCCGTTAGTGTTTTGTTTATTGTTTTGGCGGTATATGAGAGTCAAGTAAGTAATGCTTATTTACTTCTAACAAATTTTCATAATTCGAGGTTGATTAATGACAATCCCGGCGTTTATACTTAAAGAAATCCTCGTATTTAATCTATTTCATGCTTTCATAGTTGTATACCTAGTGGAAAATCAGTCTTCTTCGTAGAAATAATTATTGTTGCCATGCTAATGGGTATGATCTACGCAATCAGAATCTCACTCATCCAACAGTGATTTCATTTGAAAATACTATTTGGATGCCTTGCGTTTGAGTTACTTAAAAAGGAATTCCTTTCCCTGTTGAGTTTCAAAGATATCTCAGCATGCCGTTGACACTCATGTGATTCGAAGTGACTTTCGACTTGCACACATGTTGGACGCATATATTAAAAGTTTCGTACGAATCATTTTTCATGGATAACCTTCCATCCATTAATATTTTAGAGACATGGATGACTGGGCTTTAGAAGCGGGAATAGCGAGACGGCGCGCCGTCTACGCCGCGCCGTAGGAATCTACATCTACATACTACCCCGCAAGCCGCCTCAATAGGCGTGTGGCGGGGGGTGTTAGGACACCAGCCGTTTACATATAAAAAGGAAACGCTCTAATGCGCCTAGCATTTCTTAAAGTCCCTTATTGTTCGGGGGAAAAACGAATTCCCATACCTATCCGTTCGGCAAAATATCTCTCTTAATTTATCGTTTCTGTCGGACCTGTAAATATAGTGGGGTTCTAATATGAAGTTCTCCGTGTCGCTCTTAAAGATATCTATTCTCAATTGTTCAAGCTATCTAAGCCATAGCGCGCAGCTTCCGAGTCTCTAGGAATGAGGAGGAAGAAAGACTGAGAGAAAATGAGAAACGAGGAGAAATAAGTTGAGACAATTAAGAAATCCTCTTTTTGGCGTCACACCGTCAGTCCCGCCATGACTGAAAAACCAGTTGTGTATAAATTACCTGTACTTGTCAAACAAATACATAGGAAGTCTGCCTTTACAAATGAGAAAGATCCGTACGTATGTACATCTCAAAATTGGAAAAATCGATTTGCAGACATAGAAGTGGCAATGTTTTGATAGTTAAGGAGTTGACAATTAATGATCACGAATATTTAGACACTTTATAGCAATTGTTATTTCAACTTACTCTCTCCCACTTGTCCGCCGTCTTCACTGCGCCCCCTTCGACAGTATTAAGGGACACAGAGAGGCGCTCCCACATCTGTCTTTTCGTGGTAGCCCCTTCCGGTTGTCGTAATGTCACGTAACGGTTGCCTATGATTAATTAGAACTAAATGTGTCTGCCTCAAACTAGTAAAACGGACGTGCAAAAATAAATATTACTACGGAACTGGATAATAATGATAACGTTATTAACAACCTCAACTAGGCTTGTGCGATGACCGATTTTGGTCATCGATTTTCGATGAAAAAATTTCATCGAAATGCTTCGATGACGATGGCTGTCATCGATCATCGTATAGAGTGTACACGATGATCGATGAATATCGATGATCAATGAATGTTGATGATCGATGAATTCCGATGATCGATGAATTACGATGATCGATAACTCTCTATGAACTGTCCAGTAGTGATGAGCGATATATCGCTGTCACCGATACTGAAAATTAGCAATCACAGCCTGTGACTAAATAATCGAAATCACTGTGACTGTGAATTCGGCGAATTTAGCCGATTTAACTCAGGCTGCTACCGCTGCTACCAACTGCACCAGTGCAACCAACGAATACAATGCTACCACTACTACTGCGTATTAACTGTGATTGAACGTGATCGAATACTTCTGTATCGTCTATCACAATCGTTTAGTCATCGCACCGCGATGACTAAAATCATCGTCGATGACTTCGATTAATCGACTCATCGCACAAGCCTAACCTCAACCGCCGTTAATTAGTTAAATCCATGTATTCATGACATAAAATATTATTTAACTCTTCTATGTAACGCACAAACATAAATGCTAACTTACACATAATTCATAATCCTAGGTTAAAAACTCACAGCCTTCTGTGGGTTCCATTTTCGTTCATTTAATATGCCGCCAAATTGCAATAAAACAAATTCGAAACTCGTAGCGGTGCGCTAAAAACGGAACACAAAACTGAGCCAACGGCTCTGACATCAGCTCATAGATTTGTTCAAAATGTCGTTCGATTGGGTCATTTTGCCGTTCATTGAAAACCTCAATGAATGAGTAACGACATTATGACCGACGACATTCCCGAATAACCCCCCTGGTTTCTTGTCGGAAGAACTGCATCACAACTGACATTTCCAGAGGCAATAACTAGAGGGAACCATTATCAGTGTACTCATAGGTCTAAAGTGTTTATAAAACACGCTCCGCTGTTTGGTGTCCCTTTGGAATGCGATGCAGAACTTTATGAATTTAGACTCACAATTGCAAGGATCATCCACAAGTTTGAAAATAGAACGACATGAAAAATGCACTGCTTTGTGACCAAATGCACAATTATCCTGAGAGAACTGTTCTCTTAAAACTGGGTCATTGCGATCAGAACTCGTCGTATAAAATAACTAATTGAATGAAAAAATATAAAAGTGCTTTCAACAATTTTAATCAGAAAAAGCAGAATACTATAAAAAATGAAACATGAAACGAGAAGAGAAAACGTTAATGCACACTAGTACCTAAGGGCTTGGCAAATGGTATGGAACCCATTCAATTTTATTACATTTGTAGGGATAACAAGACAAGGATGAATAAATTGATGGAACAGACTCATAATACCAATCAAACAATACCGTAACATATGTTACAAAAACAAGAAAAGGAAAACCAAACAAGTAGACCACATAAGCTTAAAGCTGAATGATATCAGGTTAAAAGTAACTTTCTGATCAAAACACACAGTTGCATGTATATCACTCTTGAAAAGTAAAGTAATTATAAAACTACATGTTAAATAACGGTACCATAGGTACCAATACTAACCAGACCAACAATTGTTAGATAAAAACGACCTGAAGAAAGCACGAAATACACTTCATTAAGGTATATGTAATGCATCTTGTTAAATTGACATCATCATAAGGTGTTAGCCAAGTCAATAAATAACACTGCTGAAAATCATGTACAGCCGTGCAGAATTGGAAAAATGTGAATATTTGAATATAAGGGAGTATACAATTGCTTGTTTTCATGCTTCACTGTAAGCCACAAATTTGCTAAAGAAAACAGTCATCTATAGAAAAACAGCCTCAGGTGCATCAACTACGTGTAGTAAGGTGTTATAGTCACGCTTACTAATTTCTTTGTGAGATATATCCAATTTAAATTAAATGAAATATCCACACGAGTAAATGTTAGTCATTGTAACCATCGAGTAAAAAATACTTTGCAACAAAGTACATACTACTTCGTTGAGAAAAAATCACGATCAAGGAAAACTTATTGCACTGTTGGCTAATTCACGTATCTCAAATTAAGAAAAATATTTAAGCGATTAGTGAGAGTGTATGACACAAATTATAACATAATGCACTCAATAGACTTGGACGTTTTGATTGCAATTCACAAAAGTTTCGACAAAAAACACAGATAAAGCACAAAAACAGCGTCATGAGAGAACAATATTCACATAATTCGCAATGTCTTATGATTTTTAGTATGGTGACTCAACGTGACTACATTCTGGGGAATCATTGGTTAATTGAAGTACGACATACTGCACAGCAAAATTGACAAATTGACGGGTCCACAAGTTTCCAGGAGGAAACAATAGAATATGCACTCAACGAAACCCATGGTAATGCAACCTCCATAAACTCCTAACTAAATATACAAATAATCCTGGTTTAGTAATTAAAGATAGAGCCAACACTGACTATTCAATCGCTGGCGATGGCAGCTGGAATGAGGAGAAAATATGACATTTTTTCATCAGCAGAAATGAAATTAAGTTAAATATTGGAATCAAAATTTAAATCAATTTCACTGACGCAACCTATTGGTATATAAATATTTATATTAAACCAAAATGACAACATTCAACACTATGCAATTTTTGGTACTGAAACTTGTAAATTAAATAAACGTAAGTAGCTAGACAATCACATTGGATATGCAAATAAAAAATATAGGTCCCTTACAAATTATGTAAAAAATAGTAAGTACATAAAATGTTAAACACAAGATGTCACATAATTAGAAGTGTACAGAATCATTTATAAGATATATTGGTACTTTTGATGCACTCAACAGACCCGATAAATCAGGGAACGTATGTACCATCATGCTGTATTTAAATTGAGGGAATTCAGGATATATGAAGGTATTTGATACTGACTCCAGATTCACAGATCCTCCAGCGAACCTCCCTTCGATGGACCACTCACTCATCATAAATGAAGCCGACATTCACGCCTGTAAAACCAAAACAGAAGAGGATCACATGAGAATGCACGAAACTTTGCCCCAAACACAACATAAAGGGGGTAAGAGGGAGATAACTCAGCAATGTTGTGCCCCATTTATATCAGGTCACAGCATTTTCTAGAATACCTAAGACAGGAAAACTATAATGAGATTGGGACTAGAGCCCAGTAAATTTCACAAAACGGAGTGTTTCTTCAATAACATCCCCCATGATAAACCAAGTGAGCATGAACTACGTAAGTGTACGTATAGATTTGGAAAATAATATTGTAAAAAAACCGGATTGGTGAGCTGCCTATATTACAAGTTACCTTTAACAAACCGAATTGTCTAAATTTTGGGATACTACTGGTTCCACCTCGGCTATGAGCCTCTCTATTACTGTCTTAAATTACTAGAGGCGCCTGGTAGGAACTAAGAATATTAACTCCCAGGCATATGCTTTTTGTGCAGTCTAATTTGATATGGTTGTCAAATAGGATTCCATACGGATAAGGGATACATCTTATTTTCCAAAAATGAGAGCCCGAGAAGAAGTATACGGAAACGACGTACGAGATGGGTGCTACATAATAATATCTATCCTATACCAGATATCCGAATTAGTATCCCGACATGGTATAAGGCATATCAAGAAATAATCACTATAGAATTTCCAGATCCAAATGAAAAGCAGTACTTGAAAATTAAATGCGTTCTCCGTTGAATAACTTTACCGGAGAAAGACGATGATGAGAAAAATGTGAGAAAAATCTCTCTCCAAAAATTGGAAAAATATAAATAACAAAATTGAGTCGGTAAAGAATGGATTACAATTGTGGGAATGTTTATGTTCTCGTGGTCTAAACTCACCCTTGCTTTACGACGCAGAGTCGGCATCACGTGGTGCCTGTAGAAATCCAAGATGGAAGGAACTTTGGTGCGCAGCAAAGTAGCCCCCGACGTATATCCATGTCGAGCGATAACCCAAGGGACAACTGATGTGAGCTCTATTTCTTTCCCCAAATGACTTTTCCTGTCCAATGCCCAATTAATCTCCAAGTCCATTTCAACTCCCATCTCCCTCTTCTCCTCCGCCTCCTCGAGCGCTCTCTTGAATTGTAGTTCGTGCACTACGTCTCCTCGTTCGTATGGCCTTCCGTCATTATCGAATGCCAAAAAAAGAGACATTCGTGCCAAGGATACTGCAAGCATACTAATGACACGTTCTTTCATCCAATCATGTTCTACCTTCCCTCCCAGATATATATTCGACTCGGAGAAGTCGGCGAATGAGTACACGATATTCCCATTCCACTCAATTCCATCGTAGAATTTTATAGGTGACTTCATACTACCGATATACCTAGAGTCAAAGTCAATCAAAACTTCCACGGCATAAAAACGTCTCAGGAATTTTAAGAGGCATAAAGTATCCTCGCCGACGTCGTAAATATTCTCGTAAAAACTCCGGGCCAGGGAAATCTTCCTCTCGTCCATGTTCAGAATCTTTGTCCGCCCCATCATGGAGTCGACGCAATCCCGCCGCAGATCCTCTGCTCTTGGAGGATCCCAACTCACTGAGAAGTCCTCTAGGCGCTTCTTAAGTCCAGTCAAAACCTCAGCAGACGACTTCGTGACACTCTCCAGAGACTCCAGAAGGGCATCCCGCTCAGACAAGGCCCTTTTCATATCTTCTAACGACACCATCATCCGAGTGTGGCAGGACAACTCCGTCTTGATGGCATCCATTGATTTGTTCACAGGCGACACTTCCGCCATCTCATGGGAGACTGCAGTAGATGGCGGACCGTCAATATGAACCCCAAGTGATGCACGGCGACGGCTCATCGCTATTTCCCTTCCTATGTGCACCACCTGGACCAACCTTAGGATCTCTTGGCGGTCCTCATCCTCGGGACACCTCACACTCATCTCCTCCGCCATATCCAGAGCGTTATAATGATTTCTGTCTCTTAAGCAAGGGTCTGCACCCTTCCTCAGTAGTGCCTCGACCCAATCTAACTTTCCAAGGTTGACTCCTTGGTGCAACAGAGTTCTCTGCCCAACTCCTCTCACGTCCACGTCCTCCAGGTCCTCCAACAGACCCTTGTACTGCTCCAGGGGACCAGTGACAACTCCAATATACAGCCTCTCCTGGACATCCATACCCGTACTGGAATCGAACACATTGATGGTAGACATGGCCTCCTGCACTGGTTTAGATGATAGTCAGCGTTATACTGTTTCCTGTGGAATGGAATCAGAGCTGATTTAAATCCAAGAAAGATATTGAAGGACAGATAATATTCTTCATTTACAAATCAATATCTGAAAAAGCGTTTATTTCCAATTACAATGACTATTAAAATGGACATATCAAGTAAAATCCTTCATTGGACGCGGGATATTTTCCCAAAATGCTATCATACGTTGACGCATAAACATTGCACTTCTACTTACTCAATCAAGGAGAAAACATTAACAATACAAATTCAGCCAACGGCTATTAACAATGTGGTAAAAGCTTAGCAGTTACTCTACAAATGCTACAGTATGATGATGGCTACATTTAACACAGCTATGAATAATAAATAAGTCCTTAAATAAAATATTTGGAATTCAAAGTAAAACTAAAATCAGTCCAAATACTTGACACCAATTATCTTATTTTCTTAAGAAACCATTGATCTCACATGCACTATGAACATCGATATTTGGTGTGTCACACATCACTAATGTAAAATAAGTAAAACAATTCATTCACGTAGGAAAGAAAATGATGAATGGGGAATGAACCTCTGAGGTGTAACGGTATTCCATCTAAAATCAAGCAACAAAACAATGCTAGGAGTAAAAGATCAACTGCTCAGGCTAGAACAATTTTCCTCAGAAATACCTATTTCCTACGTTTAAAAATCCAATAACGGAATTCTTTGACTATAACATAAATCGCTTCAACTGTTGAATGCTCTACTTTGTGGAATAATGATGACATAATGGGAGAAATAATGTTCTTTGAAATATTCCACTGGATTGATTTTATCCAACCGGTTTCGACGCTAACGCGTCCTGCTCAAGGGTACAGTCTCCAAGTTTTCTGGGAGTGTGAGCCACATATCTACCAAAATTCCCAAGGGGGTGGAGTATGAAAGTGGTAATTAAGTAGAAAGAGGGTGAGGGAGGAAAGAACAACTGAACCACCAATGGCGGGGACAAAGTGAGTAGGCGTGGAGTAGTAGTTTGCGGAAGGGGGGAGAAGAGTCGAGGGTATTATGAGTCAACAACTGTCAAGGTGAAGGAAAGAACTGCGGAAGCTCATGGTGGAACACCGAGGTGAACGGAGAAAATTTAAAATCAGTAGGTTCATTAAAAAGCAATGCATCAGGAACAACTTGTGTCTAAAAAATTTCATTTTTTTAAACAATCCAGTTGAAAACCCATGTCATTTACTTGTAAAATCTTGGGTGAAAAATTACCTCAATAAGATGGTGAACAAAACCTGATTATTCAATAACGGATTCTTATGTTCTATTTCTTTGGTAGTGAATTTAGTACCGGTTTTCCCTACATAAAGACATTTAGAATCATCACACTATTATAACCACACAACAATATTTCCAGAATATTCATCTTGTCCTTCGAGTTCAAAGGAGTTAGTTTTTCAATGGTAAGTGTATTGTAGTAACCTATTCTGAGCATGTTACATTGGATGTGTCTAGTTATTTTGTGGGTAATGGTACCTAAAAATGGGAGGTTACAGCATTCGTTAGGCTTGTCTGGAGTTATTATGCTGAGTGATGACGCGAGTGATATGATTTTACCTTTTAATTGCTTATCTAGTACTTTCTACACATATCGTTTCTACAGCCATTATATTCGTTTTTATTACAACCTTGGAGACTCTACCCTTGAGAATGACGAGCTAGCGTGGGTACAAAAAAATCCAGTTGAATATTACAAAGTGCATTATTTAATCCCATTATTTCATTGATATTCCACAATGTAGTGCCTTCGAAAGTTCATCTACATCTACAAAATACCCTGCAAGCCACCTCAGGGGTGTGTTGCATGGGGTGAATAGTCTCCAACATGCATTACAATATACCCTAATGTTATTGTAACTACGACTAATTATGCCTTAGCACAAATTGATAATGCTTGCCATGAGGTGAATCCTCACAAGCTTGCACTACACCACAGATGTTTGAAGGACCGTAGGTATATACCTTTGTATTTCGCAATTACACATTACATCACTTGACCTGGCCTTTAAATGCTGCAGGAGTGAATAGCCATTCATGGAATCGCTATTAAAATAAAATTCACGCCTAGTTGCCAAGGAAATTTCTATTGTTGATAAGGAAAATAACAAAAATATATATTTCCAGATAAAAACGCAATACTTATATTAAAACAAAATATAATACGGGTAAAATAAAATAGAAGGACGTTATTAATAACTTCATTTTTTATACGTTCTATGGTAAAAATTCACTTCTATTGTATACAAAATGGGAGTTCAATAGCCCATTGCACGAAAGAGCGAAGCACCATAAAGAATCGTCCAATGGCCAGGAGAAACGTCTTTTACAGTCAACTGGAAGGAAAAGTGAACATTAACATTCACATGCAACACTCACTCTAAGGTACGTATAATAACTGAAACTACTCCTAGTCCATACATTGTCAAAAGCTCAAACAAAGAAAATATTTCCCTTTCGTTGAGATTAACTCGAAAATTATCAACATTAAAACAACCTAAGTTTTCGCATCCCATAAAGAACACATTCTTATGAGAAAAATAACAAAACTAGACTGCCTGTGGAATAAGTGTCACTGAAACAATAGCATTGCCTTTATAAATGTCAACAACACTCGAAAAATCGCTTAGTCGGCACTCACCGACGAAAAATTCCACGGTCACTTCCGGTCTATCATTAGTCTGTATGACTAGGGAGTGACCACTCACCAGATATGTGATTTTAGTCAAACACATCACAATACAGTTATAAGCATTCATGATTTTTAAGATCTTCCGTGAAACAAATTTATGTCATAAGTTTTAAAGAATAGATAAAATTAAATTCTTGTATTGAACTCAAGTCGGGATTTGCGTCCATTATAATCAAAACCCCTTAATAAATATCAAAACAAGACTTTTCTCTTAATTCTAGAAAATACGTTCAATTTGAAATGATTTAAATAGCATCAAATAAAAGCAATCATAAGAGAGCTA
Organism: Pyrrhosoma nymphula; assembly: GCA_963573305.1. NCBI lineage: Eukaryota > Metazoa > Arthropoda > Insecta > Odonata > Coenagrionidae > Pyrrhosoma > Pyrrhosoma nymphula. The sequence goes on along the minus strand of OY754340.1, from coordinate 23,101,506 downwards.
TAAGCTATAGGAAAACTTGAAAAATGTAACGCGGAAGATAAATAAGAAAATGTTTCTGATGCACCACAATTAATTATCAGGGTTTCCTGCTAAGAATTTCTCTCATTTTCCGGTAATCGATTAGATACACATGAGTGGATGAGCATGCACTTACCAGAACTGAAGGAAGAATTTATTGATCACTTATTTCGCTTAATAAACTAGGGGTTCTCCCACAGACTTCCAACCAGAAGGAGATGCTACCTGCGAATTATATTGAAGAAAATGACATAACGAACATGACATGAAATGACATGAAACATGACATAGAATTATGACAATCTTCTAGGTTAAGTACGACTAAATGAGCCACAATACTTCCCATACGCAAAAAGTAAAACATTAGCATTGGAAGTGAACAAAAATTAAAAAAAAATAATATGCTTTGTCCACAGTCTGCGAAGCCACCTCAAGGGTGTGTGGCAGGGGGTTAATTACAATTTATTCTGTTTAATTGTAAGAAGTAGACGATTTTAAATTTTTCGGTCTATCTAAATTTAAAAAAAAATTATAGAATTCATTTCCATGATAGTAATCGGATACATTATAAAGTAATATATACCATGATTACAGATGCTTCTTCAAGCCACGCACATACTATAGAGATAATGTTTCAAAAATAGAGGAAATAGAAAATATAAGATAATGAACACTACAATTTACAAATGAATGAAATGATAATTCACGATGTACTAAAAATGTCAACCGCTTCGCGACCGGGTACGGGAGAAGAGTATGCGAAATATTCACGGCAAATGATTATTCCTGAAAAAACCCATAAACGCAGCATAACCACCGCTACATGCTACCGCAACTATGCGAACGTAATAACATGAAAAGGAAGCACTATTATGTTTGGGAAAAACATACATGATAGGAAGAATATTTAAAAAGATATAAGAAACGTTCCTCGGAAATCCTTTTCGCAAAATATGCATGTCCTACTGCATAATTGCCTGAATGATTCCTATTAAGGAACGATTAGATTCTACTCGGTTTATGGTGAACGCGCACTGCGAGTTGGAATTAACGATTTCAGCATTGTGGGAATACTAAGGGAAACCAGTGAGTATACGAGAGTGAATACCTCCGTGTGAGAAACAGGACGCCACATAGACACAGAGTAGAGACCTGCGTAGCGTGTCACAACCTTGACAATTAAGCGACGCAGACACACCGTCAGACACAGAAGAAATGTCGAGAGTTGTTAATCCCAAGATGGTCGCTCGGCGAGCCAGCTACGAGAAGTCACGAGAAGCTGACCTTCAAATGATGTCTACTAGATGACAGGCCAATCGTCGCCACATTAAAGCTCTTGATTTTAAAGTACGGTCAACGTTTGATCTCGGCAAATGCCAACAATCGAGGCTTCTGATTGGTTCCCTACATGTTCCTTGCGCATCTAGCCATGACTGGCCTTTTTTCCATGGGAGAGATAGGGACTAAACAAGTTTTCACGAGATAAAAATTAATTAACTATATTTCATCGAATTTGAGCCATGATAACTTGTGAATGATTAAATTGCCTTTAATACTACATAATTTTCATAAAAATGTTATCCTCCAAAATGCGGGAGTCGGCCTGTATAATACGAGCCCAGCAGACGCCTCAAACGGCAGCAGACGACGTCGTCTGTAATATGAGTGGAACGTCGCGATATTATCCCCGCTCGTTAAGTGACATCTCGTTGATAATTGGCGGAATGGTATTTTAAAATGTTATAATACTACATAAATATTAGCTTACTTGTCAATTTGGTATCAAAAGGACTACGTATAGAATATTTCTCTGCAATAGGAGTAACACGTCAAGTAATTTCCCGACCATGAAATTTTTTATAATAGCCCACTACACTTACCTGTCCTACTGTCTAACATAAAAAAAGAAATGCGGAAGTCTCAGAGACTAGTAGCTACACACTTAGCTACCTCGACCGTGTTATGACATCCAGAAAGTTTCAGAGGTTTTCGAGAAGATCGGATTTCCGGCCGTGTGTCAACAAAGTAGGCTACGATGTCTGACAGAACCGACGCAGGCTCTGGCTTACGACTTCCACTGCGATCCAAGCCAGTGCTCCACGATCGATCCTGGATAAAATAGGTTTGTCGATTGGCAGTGTATCCCATTAGGTGATTTACTTCCAGGTCTGTAGGCGCAGACCAATTAAGTCAGGAGTGCAATGAACAGACAAACCAGAAAGTCGATGAGCGCTATGGGTGGCAGAGTGTGGAACAATACCAGTACGTGATTAAGCCTTTTGAATTGGTTGCTATTTTTAGTCTAATGAAAGCCATAATCATCTCCAAATTTTTATACTGATACAACTGTTCTATTCAAAAGAAATACTCAAGAGAATGTGATAAGATAATTTCATTGGAAGACGATTTATATGGTTGTATTGAACACAGTGGCGGATACAGAATAAACTCATGGGGGGGGGCGCAAGTTATCGCGACGATTGTAGCTTTCAAACTGACTGCCTGGCAGCGACTCTGCTTCCCTTATACATGAAGCTCGGTTGTTTCGAGAACAATCGGTGCCAGAATGTTCGCTTCCAGACTTTTAAGGAGTGTGAACAAATACAAACAGTAGAATATTCTCGACTTCTTCCGAACAAATGACAGACAGAATAACGTATGGAGATCACTAGAAGGCCGCGACTTCTCTTGTAGGTTAGCTATCTATGTGCCAGACAGAAACGTATAAAATACGATGACGCACGCGCGTGCTATATAAGAAAGTACAACTACTCGATAACTCGACTCAGAGTCGACTGACGAAAGACACGAACGAATAGCGTGCGGGCTGAATGGCGAGAGCGGCGCGGGCGGCAATTCGGGCGGCCCCGCAAGGGGGGCGCGTGCCCCCCGCGGCCCCAATATGTATCTGCCACTGATTGAACAACTTCAGTGCATATTCATTGCACATTGCCAACACAGCATTCGCACCACCATCAAAACACCTACCCACTCGGAGGATTTTAATCATTAAACAAATACGCTACAACATTGACATCACTATAATTGTACCACCCACTAATCACTATCCTATTCGGAGAATTTTCATCATTAAACAAACACGCTACAACATTGACGTCAATATAATTGCTCCATCCACCGATAACCAGGCCAATGAAGAGCATTTTATTAACAAAAAAATACGCTACATCATAGACGACACTATAATTACACATCTCTTCAATCACTAACCCACTCGGGAGGATATTATTCATTAAATAAATACGTTAAAAACATTGACATCACTAATTCTGCACCACCCACTAATCACTATCCCACTCGGGAGGATATTATTCATTAAATAAATACAATAAAACATTGACATCACTATATTTGCACTACCCAATAATCACTATCCGATTCCGAAGATATTATTAATTTTATAAATACGCTACAACATTGACATCACTACATTTGCACCACCCTCCAATCACCAACCCAATCGGGGGATTTTGTCTGCCAAAAAGTACGTTACACCATTCACCATACTACAGCTACGCTCCCCCCAAATCACCAACCCACTCCGGGGATTTTCTTCGTTAATGACCTTTTATAGTAATGACCTAATGCCCATTTCCTCATTTCCCCAATTTTTCACCGCTGAAAAATGTCTTTTTGCCGTCTTAACTTTTCTCAAAACTGCACTTTGCCCTTCCTCAGCACCCAGAAATACGATTTTCACGTTGAAAATGGCAATATCCTATCCCACCCTAGCACTCGTTTTCACTCCATTGGCCTGCAAACCTTTGGGTTGAGGTAAATGCATATTTAAGACGTGAAAAAAGTCCGTATCCCTCTAACGGGACTTCAGAAAATCTCGCAATGTGGCGTCAAAATCTCACGAAAAAGTCTTACATTTTGTCCATTTCTCACGCCATCGCATTTGTTAAAATACACATTTCTTAAATTAGCTTTGAATAAGTCGTAAATAACGTAATAAGAAAGTTTTACATTATGGTTCCACAATGATAACAGTATTCAAAACGCATTACCTACTCTCAAGCATGAATCACGGCAGGTAACAGTTTCTGCCTTAACTTAGTCCAACTTAATATTATCGTCAATGAGCACGACTGCCGAGTTACCTAATGAATCCTTTCTGAGAATGTTACAATGCTCGCTGCATAATCTGAGATTAGTACACCGAAGATGAGATGCTGAGAGATGATGGTGCAAATAAAACTATAGAAATGCATTAGAGGACATGTACTTACACGTGAGAAGCTGAAAATACGACCCTGGAATCACATCTGAAACCAAAGAGTGAAGGGATGGTTTTCACAATTACACGCGAAACAAAAACTCGAACAAATTACTAAAAACAGGCGAGAACTGGAAAGGACTTCTCACAAGATTAACGGCAAACCTCATCAGACGAGTGATGATCACACAGTGGTTGATGTTTCTCCTAGCGACGTGTTACCCCAGAGAGCTTTGAATGCATCACGAGGTGACTGTCGCGGTGGAGTGAAGAAACTCACGACGTCCCAGACTGGTGGACATCGCCGACTCACAGGCACAACGTCCGAGAGGACCTCGTCAGCTTCACTCCACCCCGACAGTGCCACCCAAGGTCACTCAACGGCCGCTGTTCCCCAACCAACACGTGCCAGTGTTGCCGCATGTGCGTCGCCTAGTAAATTCCTTTGGGTTTCGCTTGGATTCTGGCAGTTCTAACGTACGGCGGCGTACTGTACGGCGCGAAATGGAGTAATATATTTCATTAATTTAACCCTCAAACGGATTCATGGCGAAGCCGCGGTACTTTGAGTTTTTGCATGTGCTTAAAAAATTTAATGTTAAAAATAAGGTTTTGAAACCATCAGAAATATTTAATTTTGTATGAGACTGTAAAGTGGTAAAAGAAAGCAGAGCTATCTGCCATTCAATTTATGTTATTTAGTATTTCTCGAAAAAGTTACACAAACTGATACCCAACGCCACCGCGGCTCGTGGAGTTCAAAAGGTGTTTATGATACTTATGTGTCTTTTATCCTGCTAAATGGATCATATTCAAATAAATATAACCCCTATTGAATAACTGTGGTGACAAATATTTTATTTTGTTTTAATTTTATTTGCATTCTATTCATTTCTAGGTTTATGTTGATACGAAGTAAATATAGTTAAAATATTTTTGGAGAGAGAAACGTTGCTCACACAGATATCGATAATGAATATAATCATTGAATTAATAATGCTAATAACTAATACAAGATATAACAAGTCTATGCTTTAGGTTTGCATAATAATCAATCATTTTTTAATGCAATTAAACATTTTCAAATTTCGCTCTACTGCTCAACGAAGTGGCTGGCTGGTCGACACCTCCACATATTTTATAAGGAATTCCATTCCTAGGGAGAAAGCTTGGAAATTGTTTTGATAATCAATTCATAATTTTGCAATGGAGGAAGGAGCTGGGCAAGGGGAAGGAAAGGGTGGTGAGAAGTGATGTTTTGGAGGCTGTGTAATGGGTTCAGTATTTCCATGGATGATTAGGAGGAGTCAGTCGAGTTCCGGTAGGGGGTCTTCACTGTTTGTTCCTGAGTTCAAGGGAAACACAAACACATATATGAGAGGATAACCACCATAGTGATTTTATTTCTGAAATAATACACTGCATGGAGACGGGGAGGAGTATGGTGCATGTGAAGAATCGGAGATTAGAAGAAACCTGAGGAATGGGCTCCGAGAAAATTAAATCCTTATTTTTGAACAACCCCATATCCCTCCAAGTATCCTATCCCTCTCACTCCGGGAAAACAGTCAAGACCCTTTTCTAGGAACCCGCCTTCCCTTTTCTTGCCATTATCACCAATGGCAACACCGAACCCATTACCTTGCCTCCAAGTCACCACTCACCACCACAAGTTTCTTCCAAGACCTGCATGAATGAAACATACTTGCGCAATGCCACGACCTAATGTGTTGCTGAAGCTTCGGGAGTCTAATATCGATATCGTCATCATTTTAGCTAATATGTCCTCCAGAAAGTGACCCCTTTGATGTAACGTAAGTATTTTGCCATGAATAGCAATCACATATTTTATTCTGCGTCTCTTTATCATCTTGCTCCTTGATCGCCTTGCTCCGGAGATAAATTTGCTAGAACAATTTTATTGTTTATAGGGAGCGTATCTTAACAGATCCATATCACGGACGTTTCTTAGTGGCAGCGAAATAAGGCTGACAGTAAAATGCAGCAATGACGATGATCTGAATGGTATACGTGTAGAAAGAGGGAGTGATTTTGGTGCAGATGGAGAAGAAGACATTGTAAGAGTTCTTACTAATTATGAGGATGTTATCTACTCAGAAGAAATTTGAGAGACAGAGCAAGAAAAATGCAATTAAGAGATTTTGATAAAATTCCATCCAATATGAAAAGATCGAACAAAACTGTGCTATGGTATTCAGTTATTTGGTATAACGTCCGCCCATAATATTGTGAAAGGTGGAGTATATAAGGTGTTTTTCCCTACAGAAAGAAGAATCGAGGAGCCAATTATTCCTTTGGCTTATCTATTGACAGGAGACATTTACATTCTATTGTTAATTTCACTAATGCGTAATGTTGGACCAAGAAAAGTGTCACATGGATTCCTGTAATTAGCATTGAAATGGAAGCATTTTTTGGAATCTTGAATGCAGTCGAAAATTTGAAGACCCTCAAAGTAAGTGCACCTCTGCTTTGAGGTAATTAGTAAGGGCATATGATTTTTAGGGCTACGATGTTATAAGTAAGCTTCAAAAATATTTTTAGATGTAAGATAATTGGCGATAAACAGACTAGGTCAGAGAGATGGAGGTCTGAAAATCTTGCACCAATTAGAACAATTTAGAAAGCCAAGAATTTGATTTTGGGATAGTATTATTTCCCTGGTGAGTGCATTACGATAAATGAGCAGTTAATTAGGTTCTGAGGACGTTGTCGGAAGATTTTTTGAGCCAGTGATATGTTTTACAGGGTATCCTCTTCAAGGTACTCCATATTTTGTTAAAGTAAACGGGGCAAGAGCACTCCTGTATTTAGGAGAGGGAATCATATAGGAAGTCTGTCGTCATAGGTTTGGGAGTAAACGTTATGCTTCTTCCAAAACTTTAATACTGTTCAGCTGTCTCTAAACATAAAACAATATGGATTAACGATGGTGGGGACCCTGCGATAAAAATAAAATTCATACCGGTGAACTTTCTTCCAATTCGATCTCATGCCAAATATTCATTGATTTTTGGATTTGGATGTTATGTTCCTAAAAAGAGAAATCCAGTCGATTGTTGTCATAAATGCACCTTGATAAAACAATTCCTTTGGAAACAACGTAAACCGGAAATAATATTTTACTTTAATGCTACCAAATGTGGCACAGATATTATGGGTATAATGGTTTAGTCTTAAACGTGCAGGAGAAAAATAAACATGGTCGGGTGGATTTTTATGAAGTTTTTCAACGTCTATGGCATTTCAGTCTATTTCCTTTTATCAAACTAAATCCCCAGTTGAAAGCGTTGATAGTGAATTAGGTGGACCGCCAGCGTAGTTTTCTGAACAAATTGTAGGAAACATATGGTGAGAAAACTCGTTATGTGACAGGAGGACGAAGTGCGCTCGAAAAAGGTGCATTTATAGTATTCAGGGTACACCATTAGAAATTATACATATTGACAGGGAACATGAGCAAGAAAAACAAGCTATTGCAATGTTACTAGTGCACGATAAAAAGGAAGATATTCCAAACCTATGACCTTAGTTACCGAAACATAAGCGAAAAACATTTCTATGTATTTTGTGATGCATGCAGGAAAATTGCTAAAAACATATTTATTTGGGATGTCTTTGGCAGAATATGTGTTCATTAATTTTTGTTATCCTATATTACTCTTTAATGTGTATTTAATTGTCATTAAATATTAATCAAACATATATGATTTATATTTATCAACGTAAACACCTAATTGTTACTTTACGGCGACGGCAGCCGCGCCGGGTGTCCGTTTGTCTCACAAAATTCAAGAATCCGTCTGTGGGTTAAAGATATTATTGTGTATATCCCCCTCCATCCTACTATCTTCCTATGTTTAACCATTTAAGGTAGTGCAAGCGAAGTATCACTTTACAAAGATTTTGATAATTTAGAACTCATTTTAAAGAAAATAATTCATCTTTCCAATTATATAAAAATATTTAGCCGTAGCCAAACTACATCTAGAGCAATTTTCCTGAAATTCAAGCAGTTTTTTTATGAGATAGATTACAGCTGTGCTCTCCGGAGGGAGGATATTGAAGGAAACAGGAATTTGTAACAACTTCATTTCGTCAAAAAAATAACGCTGTGTAGCCTGTATGATTTTTTAACTATTAATAAATATATAATCAATTATTCACTGCTGTTATTTTACTGCATCACAACAAACCTTCTCTTTTAAGGGATTTTAACCGTGCAGCGTAAAAATGATTCAAGTTAGAGACATACGTAGTTATATTTATGTAATTACTGAGGAATGCTATCGTTCATAGCTATATTTTTGCGCCATTAACATATTTCAATATATACTTAATATATATATGTCCGTATGGTACTAAAAATAAGAATAAACAAAATTAGACTATTGTACTCATTAAGATAAAAACTCTCTCTAAAAAGAATATCGCTCAAACAACCTTGTTTTACTTTTCTCGGTCATGCTTAGCAACGTTGCAACGAGGGGAGAGATCATGCAGAAAACATTCATGAACTAATTCAAACGAAGTCCACCACTGAATTATCCTGAGCATACAAACGTAGAACGTTCATTGAATGTTCACGTGTGAACTATTCATTTGAGACTGTTAATAGATCGTTAACTTCCAGTCGACGAAGTACTATTAAAAAACTTCTTCTTGGTTGAACATTTTCAGAACGTCTTTAAACATTTCAAACTATCCTTTTCAAGTTCAAAATCTTGTTTATTTACAGTAATATTGCATGTATATTCTTGCAATGTGTCAAAAGAACTTTCAATAACTTAAGTCAAATAACTGTTATCGAGATGTGATGGCATTTCTTCAGACTATCAAGGAATTGGTATTTCATAATTATAGTTCTCGAAGTTATATTTACCCACTAGGTACATACGCCGTAAATGAAGTACAGCCACTGAATGACTAGATACATACGACTTTCTGTACGCCGATACTTATGATACGATAATATCGTGCGCTTGAAAATGCGCGTATAGTCGTAGGGTGCCTGGTAATGTGACATGGGTGCAATTACATTAAGAAGATACAAGAAAGGATGTTATAACGTACTAAAATTACCCACCGCAACTGCATATTCATAGTAATTATTTGCAAATGATCATATTTTGAAAGAGCAGGGAAGTCAGTGGTGAGGCAAAACGATATGAATCGAGAATCATTTCACGAGAATTATTATTTTAAATAATACTTCATGGTTCATGTATTATTATTAATTCAAAAACAGTTCAGCCGAAATTTACCAACGCAGAACATTCTTTGAACATTCTATGAAGTATTCCGATGAACGTTCATTGCACTCTCTGTGAGTGCCAATTGAACGTTCATTGGATGTCCTTCTTGAATGATCTTTGAACGTTTATATAGTCTTCACATAATGTTTGTTGAACATCTTTTGCACTATTTATTCCCCATTGGGAAGACAGTAAATGATACATCCAGGATCATTAATATTTGAAGACGTTAAACATGCCACTTTGTGCCTGAAAGATAACAGAACCTTAGATTATGACACATAACATTTTTTTCACCAATAATAAACTATCCAAACCCTATTTATTTAACCATAGACAAAAGGCAAAATGAAGTCTTTTAAAATGAATGATTTTTAATATTGAGATGTCTATATGGCGTGAAATTTTATTCTCTACAAATTGATTTCATATGTTTTCTCGTAGGAGTATCTGTTTCAAATAGATGTGGTCCTGAAAAGTCGCAAAATGTAAGTTTCCACTGAAATGAGAAACTTTCCCGGTTTCTAACTTTTGGTTTCGGCTTTACTGATGAACCGAATTTTAAGATTTATATACTCATTCTATGCAGTGTTTAACACTAATTATTATTAAAAGGATGTCATTTTTCAACTGACGCACGGTTTTCAAGCTACAAGCACAAATCTGAAAAATTGCAAATATTTAATTATTTTTGGCTCCTATAAGATAAACTTACCTCCTGGGAAAGAGCAAACTCAGATTTCACTTACTCAGGATCAAGTGAAAGTATTGAAACGATTTCCAGATTGCTGGGAACTAATTCCTCCAAAATTTCTTATTTCACTTTCTTATACTGGCAAGAAGCAGTTTAAGGTAGAATCCACTAACTATTGGAGCGCGAACTGAGTTGCGATGTCAGTTTATGCCTAATGATGAACTTCGTCGCTGGGCAATTTAGTTTCATTGGGATGATCTGGTTGAGGGCCGCAGAAATTGACGCGACATTCATTTCAGGGCCACTGGCGTACTTGGTCCGTGCACTGCACTCAATATGGTCGCAATATCAATGAATCAGCATTTAAGCGTTTTTGGAAGAACACTGAAGAAGGATTATGTTGGATCTACTCAGGATGGCGGTCTAGTAAATTATAAATACGTTAACCATAATGATGTCATTGGAAGGTTCCGTTTAAACCATGGTCTGCACATGGAGCACATATTACATTGTACAAAAATTATACTGACATGGACGATTTAAACCTGGATAGCGTCGATATCGATAAAAAGGACCATTTTGAAACCGCTACGGACTTGGAGGCGATTATCAATGACAAATTATAAAGGGAGGTGTCGATTAACAGGATCTGATCAAGAAATCACTCAGGCTTGCGAAATTATTCTAAAAATAGCTGCTCGAAATAGTGTGTAACAATACAAAGTAAGAGCTGCGTTGGTGCGCGAAACTAAATTTTGACGTGAAGGCGCGCTGGAATTCCATCCCAACAATGTTAGAGTCGCTAGTAAAGACAGAAGTCGCCATCTGCGAGACTTTAACCTAATTCAAGGTAAGGAGATAATTGAGACATTGGACATTGACGTCCTCAAACTCTTTTGGAGGCAATTGAACCTTTGAAACTTGCTCTTGAGGATATAAGTCGACAGTACGAGACGTTGATGAGTGCTGACATTGTTTTAGAATTCATGTGCAACGAGCTCTTCAATCTGAATAATATCACAAGTACTTGGCTCATGGAATCTTTACTTGAAGTTTTGCGTTAAAATTTGAATAAAAAATGATGTCATGAACCTCTTGCGCAGTCTCCAACGTCCATCTGTAGCCCCGTCCAAAAACTACGCTAAACAATCGAAGGAAATCTAGTGCCTGGTCTATTTGAGATCAACGATGTAGAAAAGATCATCGAGGAATCGTAAAATGATGCTGGATATGTTAACCTGTCTCTTTAAGATGAATTGAATTTGTTTCTTGGCTAATTAATTGCAGTGGAAGGGCATTAGAGTTTCAAATGTCACAAGCCCGAACTGACGATCTTCAGGAACTCTGGCCAGCACACCAAACAACTCCAGTAATTTCGCAAATCAAGGATATTCATTAAACGAAATATTTGGAAGATGGATGAGTTTTCTGGTGACCAAGATTTCTGTACAAAATAAATATCTCGTCTGCCTGACAACTCGCTTAATCCTCTTCTATTCATGAAATATTGCTATAGGAAGTACAAATGTATTGATTTAGAACTAATCATGAAAAATATACGATAAAACGGTGTTCATCACAAAAATAAGTTTTTGACTTGTAAATTGGTGAAGATATGGTAAAATCAGTAATAAAAGCAGTTTTTTTAAACCCTTGTCCAAGGCGTGATCAATCCGTCAACTGTAGATAATTTTTTTCATTTTTTGACTTAAAACATCCAAAGAGGTTACAATTTGGTGATATTAATCCCTTGAAATGCAAGAAAGTAAGTTTAAGTTACTTATAATTCTACCGTAAAAATTCTACCGGATGTTTGAGGAACTCTGGGAAAAATAACGCAATTATGCTCAGTACGCCTTTCCTATTTCTGTGTGTTATCCAAATGTCACTATGTTTAACGGACTGGAAAGATAAGCGAAACTTTAAATTCTAAGCAGAGTTGGTTCCTGTATCACTATAGTGTCTCAGAGATACGAAAAATGCAGAAGAGATAATGTTTAATGATAATAATGAGCGTATGGTCTCAGAAATGCATTTTTTCACGGAAAACGCAGAGCGTAAGCAAATGCATGTATAAACTGTACCGAAAACTTTCGGTCAGCAATACACTAAACTGGATATTATACGCATTTATAATTGAATCCGCGGAACTTACAATCGATAAAGTTGAAACATATGCTTTATCTGAGAAATAGACAATATTAACTGTTACGCTCTTATCTTTTGATAAGAATGTGTAGTCCGAGTAAGAAATGTTAGACACTCAGAGAGCTTACAAAGCGAAGGAGGATAATTTAATTGATAAATTCAAACACTTCCAACTACCTGGAGTTTGCGACAAGTTAAAGGCTTTGCATTAGCTAGAAGAGCGATGCACTGCAATTGGAGGATGAATTCATTAGTTCTAATGAATGTCGACTTGGAAATTCTACCATGCATACAAGGATATAGGGTTTTGAATAGTTGCTTCATATTTCCTGTAAGACATGTACAAAGGCATGGAATGCTTATGAGGAAAACGAAATAACAGTGTGAGTGAGAGAACATGAAAAATTGAAAATGCTCTCAGATATGCAATTGGTGTTGAGGTTGACTGTCCTAAACAGGGTTTTGGAACATCAATTGATGGCCACAAGGTTCTTAGGTAATCCAACTCTTTTTTTTTCCCTATCTGGACGTAATTCATTCAGTGGTGCGCCCCCCACTATGGGGGGTTACATATGGGGGGTGCAGGGGGCGCCCCCCATATGTATCCGCCCGCATTGCCGCCCCCGCCAATCAGCCCGCACGCCATTTGTTCGTGTCTTTCATCAGTATGGCACATAGATAGCTTACCTACGAGAAAAGCCTCGGCCGTTTTAGTGATCTCGATACGTTATTCTGCCTGACATTTGGTGCGAATATTCCAGAGTTCGTATTTGTTCACACTCTTTAAAAGTCTGGAAGCGAACATTCTGGCACCGAATGTTCTCGAAACAACCGAGCTACATATATAAGGGAAGCAGAGTCGCTGCCAGGCGGTCAGCTTGAAAGCTACAATCGTCACGATAACTTGCGTCCCCCCCCTTGATTTTTTTTCTGTATCCACCACTGAATTCGTTGACATTCTATTGCACTGCGTGCAGCATCTGGTCCACATGAATTAAATTTCTTCAAATTTCCAATATATAAGACTGATGGACAGAAATACAGTTTATATAAATCTTTCCATTGTATTTTATGCCACTTTCCTTGCGCAATGTACGATGTAACCGTGATAATTAGTGCTGTGTTTCAGCCAATTACAATATTTTTTGAGGTAGCGCAGGAATGAAGGAGTATATACTACAACACATTTATAATATTCTCCACCTGGCAAACATCCAAGACTGATCCTAACAAACAGCATAATATGTTGGTCACTGGTCCCAAACATCTGATTACATCAACTATGGGCACTCCTTACAAGAGAATAGAGAATGTTCATGGTGAAATTCTAGGCCTTCTTTCGTCCCCAACGTAAATTCAACCCCTGTGCAAAGATAAACTAACGAATTCAGGGAGAAACTTAAACTTAAAATAGATAAATCAATTACATATAAGTTGGTAATCATTTTTCACAGATTTATTTTTTTAAATAAATTAAGGTGGATTACTGTCCAAAGTAGAAATATCCTAAAACTGGTTTTTGTATTTATGGAGTACTTTCCTGTATTTTCGAGGCCGACGACGTACAGCCTCTTCTCATTACATTCATGTCGATGTAAGGCTGAATGAGAATTACTTCCTTCTACCTTCGTAATATAAAATATCATTTAAAATTTCCATATTATAGGATAAGGTTTAAAATATGAGCAATCATTTTTTATTTTTTTTTCTCAAATACGAGTTTGATAGACAAAACGTCAATAGTTTTGTTTGTATTTTCGGAAAAGGTAAAAAAATAACGAATTATTATTTTTTGAACTTTCTATGTTCATTTATTTCCTTACTATTCCTATCGCATAAAAATTTTGCAAATGACTTTGAAATGAAGTAAATAATATTAATAAGATAAAGATTAACTAAAATCTATGTAAGAAGTAACAAACTCAAGGTTGGGTTTTAATGCGCGATGACGGTATTTTTATATATGCTATTATTTTTTCAAATTCTTCAAATGAAATATTTTCAATTTTTCCGCTTTATTTTTTAACGATTCACTTTGTTAATATCCAAGCTTATTGTTAGTTACGGAATTCAATACAAAATTATGTTACAGTAATAAAAATTGTATTTCGAATATAATAGCTGTGCGCAGCATGATACTGTGTGTCAATGGTTAGCGAAATGTAGTTTAGGATATACACCGTGCCACATATTCTTCAGTAACCTGGCAGGATTACTAGGTGAGGCACGAAAATGGGTCTTCAACAAGGTTTCTGAACAGTGTTTTTGGCATACAAAATGTGTCGTTTCCTCGCAAGAAGTTATAGCAACTTGCGGTGTATTTTTCCAAATTGATGTACGGGAATAGCTGTAAATGTTCTTGTTCGTACAGAGTAAGATATTTAACAAATGAGGTCAATGATGTTGATATAAAAGAAACGTACGTATTTCGGAATCTCAAGGAATACAAAGGGTAAAATTATATATTTCCCTCTCAAAATTATATGAATATTTGGATAGATAACTTAAATACTCAGGAGGATGAGTGTAAGGGTCGTAAGCCATCGACAAACACTTAAAAATACTCCCAGGTGTCCATCAAAAGTTCCGCTAATGCTGTATGGGATAAATAATCTCTTATCGGAGAGACGTACGTTTGGCAACGCTGACACGCGCTGGTAGTTTGATCGCTAGTGTGACGAGTGTCCTTGACGGTGAACAATTGGGATGGAGTGAGAAGCGACCTCTCTCAGACCACCCTGCCAGGTCATGCGTCCATCTCGGGAGGAAGAGGCCAAGGCAGTTCTCTCAATTTTCGAAAGTGTGTCTCTGTGTTTGGCTTCATCCTTGATCCATTGTCTACTCGCCCAGCTCATTGATTTGTTCCAGAATTCTGTATCGCGTGATTTACAGACTCGACTTTCCAGTTGTCACACGTAAGCACAAGCATTATTTTCCTGTTTTTCGCATTGTCAGGATGAAAACACTTCTCTGCCATGTGCTCTCATGTTAGCAGTCGTGAAATTTGACTTTCTCGGAGAGGATTCTAGGGGTTCTTTGTTGATTTTGCTTATGCACGAAAGTGGCCAGTTCGACAAAGTTGTAGACGAAAACTCTTATTGTTATTTGTGAGAGGATATGAATTGAGAATTGAGTGAAGATTATCTACTACCACTACGAGTTCGTCTTCGGAATAGAGACATTGATTGAAATGAATTTTCCTTTGCATTGAACTTGAGACTTTTATGAATGCAACGGGGCGAAGGATGTAGCGGCCTCTCAAAATGGTGGAGTTTTCAATTTTGTGTTTTCAATCGCGATGTGTTGTTTATTTATGGCCTCAGCTTCTCCAGTCTTTCAGCTTAGTCCTCATGTTAATTATTAAAGCCTGATTAAACGCCAAGGAATTATTGGTTAACATTCTACTTAATACGCTGAGGGTAAAACATATAAGAGTGCGAACGTTACCATATCTAATTAATGATTTCCCAATGCATCTCAGTTTTTTTTCAGAGTAATCAGAAAAGAGCTATCTGTTTAGTAATTGTAATATTTGAGTGTTTGCAGAGTAAATTTCCTTTTTACCCACGTGCATTATTTGTTATCTAATAATGAGCGTGAAAAGGTTCCGCTACAATAATAGAGTGGGCAAGTGATGTGGAAAGTCATGAATTTACTTGCGCGATCTATTTATCTGCCTTTTTGGAATGAAGTCAATCATCTACATCTACAAAATACTCTTTAAGCCACTTCATGGGTGTGTGTCAGGGTGTGAGTATTCACCAACATGCATTACACTATACCCTAGAGATAGTGTAACTACGACTAATTATGCATTTGCATAAATCGATTCTGCTTGTCGCGAGGCGAAGCATCACAAGCATGCACTACACACCAGATGTGCTCACAATGGAGAGGGACCGCTAATATACATGCATCTTGCAACCACAGAAATGGACAGAGACTTAAGACTCATGAAGAAAACATGCATGGCGTGCTGATAGTACTAGGTAAAGGATAAGGGTTTAAGTATAAGGAAGTGTTACTACTACTAAGAGCTACACTACTCATCGTCAAACCTAGATAAAAGTCTCATTGGCAGCTGTTATGGTCCCTTGTCGATCGGGAGAAAAATGGCATATTTAATCTGTCCGTTCTGCAGTCAAGTTCCCTTATTTTATTCTCATGATCTGATCTACCGTAGTATGTCGGATTTCTTAAAATATTATCAAAGTCGTCAGAGAATAGACCGGTTTGGAACATACATCCAAGTAAACTTAGGAGCGCTAATGTCGGAAAATAGGGACAATATTCTCAAAACGCGTACTCCAGCAAAATAAATTATATCAAATGTAATAAGCACTTCCTGTGAAATGCGCCCACCTAATACCCATAAGCGTGGAAAAGAATCAACTGACACTCAATCTGCAAAATATGGCATTAACTTTGAAGTAGTTAATTGCCTTAGCGTTAAAAACAAGCGCGCCTAAATCGAGTACATATTTCAGGACGCAGACGTGGTCATAGGAACGGAGAGCTGGCTTACAGAGGATATAAGCGACAGATACGTTTTTCCTCCAGGATATAAAATCTACAGATGCGATCGAACAGGTGGCTGAGTTTTCTAGCAGATAAATCACATTTACACAGCACCACCCACGAAATAACTGACAATGAAATACAAAGCGTATGGTGTACAATTAAACAACGAAACAAAAGGATTATACATGTTTGTTCTTTTTATAGACCTCCAAACTCCGAATTTGATATTATTTACCAATTAGAAAATCAAATATCCGCATTTACTCTGAGAGACCGTAAAAGTGTAGTAATTATTGGGGGAGATTTTAATCTGCCATCTATAAATTGGTATTCTTACACTGTAAAACCGAATTCAGGAGATAGAGTTATCAGCGAGATCATACTCAACACACTTGCTAATAACTCACTTGCCGAAGTAGTTGACAAGCCTACGAGAGGAAATATATTATAAGACCTTTTTGCAGTAGGCCATCCTAAGTTTATTAAACAACTCGATATTATTGATGGAATAAGTGATCACAGAGTAATTTTTGCAACCATAAAAATTGAAGTAGGGTCTGCTGTAAAACCGTAATGCAATATATATTTATTTTTATAAGTACAACTTCATAAAAATTGGCGAGATGCTTAATGATTCGTACACGGAATTTGTAGCCAAAACAGAAGAAAAAAAGCACTGATGCATCATGGAAATATTTCTTAGAAATTCTACGCCAGGGAATCAACGAATATATTCCGAAAAAATAGAAGTGTGATAGTAAAGAACCTCGCTGGTATAACAATGATGTAAGGAGGGACCTTATGAGACAGAGAAAACTGTACAACTTGTTCAAAAAGTCTATTACGTTAGGTGACGAATCGAAGGAACTTGAAGCAAAAGAAAGTTACGCTGCGCAACGCTCAAAAACCAATAAATCAATGCGTACTGCATTGCGAAATTTCATGAAAAAAGTACTCGGTAAATCACTCGAAGAAAATCCGAAATCTTTTTGGTCATATGCGAAAGAGCTTCAGGTAAAATCTTCAACCTTAGATCTGCTATTTGATAAAGATGGCAAACTTGCCACCAAAAATATTGACAAAGCTAACACCTTAAATTCCCACTTGGAATGTGTGTACACTCCAGACGATACTGCATGTAATTTTGACATTTTATTCACTGAGAAACCGATGAAAGAATTCTCTATTCAACGCAATGTGATAACTAAACAGCTACAGTCGATAAAAATAGTAAATCTCCGGTTCCGGTGGGAATACCCGCGCGTGTCCTCAAGGAATTAGCGGCACAGATCGCACCGTTGTTAGACATAGTATTCAAGAAATCATTGTCTGAAGGAAAGATATCATTAGACTGGAAAACTGCAAACGTTACACCGATATTCAAAAAGTGAAACAGACACGACCCAGGGAACTATTGACCAATTTCATTAACGTCAATTATAGGCAAGATACTCGAACATATCGTCGTTATCAATATCATGACGTTCCTGGACAGTCGTAACTTCCTCCATGGCTGTCAGCACGTCTTCCGGAAAGGTAGACCATGTGAAACACAGCTCGCGCTCTTTTTACATGACGTTCTCAAATATGGTGAATCGAAAAGACAAGTGGACGCGTTATTTCTATATTTTTTGAAAGTTTTCGAACCGGTACCTCACAACAAACTTTTATAAAAATTACAGTCATGCGGGCTAAACAAAACAGTAGTAAACTGGATACGCAACTTTCTGAGTGATCGTAAGCAAAAAGTAGTTCTTGACGGAATTAGCTCTGATGCAAGTTAAGTTACATAAGGTGTCCCACAAGGAAGCGTAATCGGCCCCCTTTTGTTCATTGTATACATACATGACCTATGCTCTCGAATTAGCAGTAAAATACGTTTATTTGCCGACGAAGCCGTCATCTATCGTGAAATTGGTGATCACTTTGAATTTGAAACTCATTCATCGGATTTGGTTAAACTCGAATGTGTGGGGCCAAGACCAGGTAGTCGCAAGACGGGTGGGGCTCAAGCTCGCGAGGATCCTAATGCGCAACTTTTTCCCCAGCTCGGAGACCCAACGCCTGCCTCTCTCCTCGACCTTCGCAGCGGGAGGCTGCCTCACCAAAACCGACAGTGCTCACTACAATTTAAACTTAACCAACTACGTCATATTTAACAACAAACTAATATTTTCATCGTACTCCCGATAATTGTACGAGTAAGTACATCTTTTAATCGTCGTTCTACGGTGAAAATTAACAATTTTCCGAACATTGCTATAAACGTGGTCATTAGCAGCGGAAAATATGGCAACAACGCAGAGGACCCCCTCAAATTTTCCCTTTCTTTCCATTTGAGATAGCTTGCAGAGGTTTTAAACGGGTGTAGCTTTTACAATTAACGTAATTCGTTCTATTAATCTAGTTTTAAGACACTGTGCTGTAAATGTGCTCAGAAAAGAAAGAAACTGTCTATTTGCGTCAGCCTGTGTCGCTCTCTAATTCAGATAGAACGTGAGCCACAAAGCTGTGTAATAGATTTCATTGTAAATCCATTGAATTCAAATCACAAGTCGAGGTTGTGGCAAGGTAGCCCTCCGCTGTTTGGGACGGGGATAGAGGCAGGCGTTGGGTCTCTGAGCTCGGGAAAGGGTTGGGGATTAGGACAATCGCGAGCTTGGATCCTACCCATCTTGCGACTACCTGGTCTCGGCCCCACATGATCGAGTTTAACTCCGGATTTAAACCACGTTCATGTGTGGAGCCAAGAGTGGGGTCTCGAATGTAATCTGAGCAAATGCACGGCGGTACATTTCTTGCGGAGGTCGTTCAACAATCCCCATATATATGCTGTGGATGGTCTTAACATAAAGGCGACAGATGAAGTGAAGTATCTAGGAGTTACGATGACTTCAAACCTATCTTGGGGAACACATATAACAAATATTTGTGACAGAGCTCTGAAGAAGCTAGGATTCCTCAAGCGTATTGTGGAAACATTCTCGGATGAAAAAGTAAAAGAGAGGTGCTGTTTCGCACTCGTCTTGACACACCTTGCATATGCAGCGAGCATATGGGATCCGGAGCAGGAATATTTAATCCAGAAACTTATTAAAATACAAAGGAAAGCTGTGCGATTCGTCAAAAACTGTTACGTGCGTACATACCGCGTTATACAGATTTTGAACGAATTAGGCTGGAACCCGCTAGAGACTCGGCGGCAGCGCGCTAGGCTTAGATCACTTGAGCAATTAAGAATAGTTATCTTTAAGAGCAACATGGAGAACATCCTATTAGAACCCCACTATATTTCCCGGTTTGACAGAAACGATAAATTAAGAGAGATATTTTGCCGAACGAATAGGTATGGGAATTCGTTTTTCCCTCAAACAATTAGGGACTTCGTTAATGGTAGTTTCGTTGGGTCCCCTTGGACCACAGGTATACGAGACCCAAGGAAGGGGTAATTAGTGCGGTCCTCGCTCGAAGAAGACCCCTTTCCGGACCCTTCCTCGGGCTCCGAGAGATAATCCGGTTCCGCGGGCCCAGCGTGAGGTTACCCCGGCAGACATGACCATCCGTAGTACATTTTTTACTTTAATAATTCGGATGCTTAGAAGTAAATAACTAACTTTATGTTACTCCTGACGGCTAAGCGATTAGGTACGTCTTTTGATCGAGGTTCTACGATGAGAAATAACGATTTTACGAAAATCGAAGTGATTTTAACCGATTGACTCCAGAAAATTGGCAACGCCAATTTTATGGAGTCAATCGGTTAAAAATTGTGTTCCAGTTATGGCACCTGCTCCTGTAATATCAACAAGAACCCCACTTTATTTCCAGGTCCGACAGAAACGATGAATTAAGAGAGATATTTTGCCGAACGGATAGGTATGGGAATTCGTTTTTCCCCGAACAATAAGGGACTATAATAAATGCTAGGCGTAATTTCATTAGAGCGTTTCCTGTTTTCTTTAAACGGCTGGTGTCCTAACACCTCCCGCCACACGCCTATTGAGGCGGCTTGCGGGGTAATATGTAGATGTAGATGAACAAGATGATGTAAACATGCGATTTAATTCCTTACGATACGCTAATTGACTACTACTACAACTGTATTAGTGTTCTTTACTAAGGATATTTGTTCGTCCCTGAAAATTATATCCGGTACTCTTGTTTTGTTTTTTTTTGTAATTCTATTATGTTCAAAATTCGACTAACTACTTTTTAAGCCGAACAACTCACTGCGTATGTTTGATCTACGATTAGCTCGGTTACTTTTATCCATCCCTCTGCTAGTAGAGGATTAAATAAAGTACTGTAAGTTGGTGAAAGCACATCCCCTGCCAAACACCCTAGAAGCACACCCTTGTGCCTCACCACCAGAATTCAGAATACACGTGGGTAAAACTTAAAGGCGGAGTGTGAGGAGAAAAATGCACCTCTAGCCTTTCTTTTAACTTTTATACATTACTCTCGTAAGTGTAACTGACCTTTTGCAGCAACTGGGATGGGAAAAGCTTTCAGACCGTCGATTAAAATTTAGACTAAATCTATTATGTAAGTTCCAAACCGGTCTATTCTCTGATGACGTTGATAATATTTTACGAAATCCGATATACTACGGTTGATCAGATCATGAGAGTAAAATTAGGGAACTAGACTGCAGAACGGACAGATTTAAGATGTCATTTTTCCCACGAACAATTAGGGACCATAACAGCTGCAAATGAGACTTCTATCTAGGTTTGTCGTTAGGTAGTGTAGCTCTTAGTAGTAGTAGTACTCCTAATACTTGAATCCTTATCTGTTTCCTAGTACATACTAACAGCACGCCTAGCATGTTTTCTACATGGGTCTTGAGTCCCTGTCCATCTGTGTAGTTGTGGAATGCATGTATATTGACAGTCACTCTCCATTTTGATGACATCTGTAGTGTAGTGGTGCTTGCTTGTAAGGCTTCGCCTCGTGACAATCATTAGCGATATGCTAATGCATAATTAGTCGTCGTTACACTAACTCTAGGGAATAGTGTAATGCATGTTGGTGATTACTCACCCCCTGCCACACACCCCTGAGGTGGCATGCAGGGTATTTTGTAGATGTAGATGTAGAGGAATAGATAAAATAGTGAAAATAGGTGAAAACACACCCTCTGCATAAAACCCTTGCAGGACATCGCTACCGGAATTCCGATCCCACGTGGGTTAGCTTAAAATAGGAGTCGGGGGAGAAAAAAGTGCTTCTTGCTTTCCCCCTCTCCCCTCCCATAGCTTCGGCGTTGCCAATTTTATGCAGGCAATCGGTTAAAATCACATCGATTTTCGTAAAATGTTATTTCTCATCGTAGAACCTCGATCAAAAGACGTACCTAATCGCTTAGCCGTCAGGAGTAACATAAAGTTAGTTATTTACTTCTAAGCATCCGAATTATTAAAGTAAAAAATGTACTACGGATGGTCATGTCTGCCGGGGTAGCCTCACGCTGGGCCCGCGGACACGGATTATCTCTCGGAGCCCGAGGAAGGGTTCGGAAAGGGGTCTTCTTCGAGCGAGGACCGCACTAATTACCCCTTCCTTGGGTCTCGTGTACCTGTGGTCCAAGGGGAACCCACGAAACTACCATTAACCGGGACTTTAATAAATGCAAGGCGTAATTTCACTAGGGCGTTTCCTTTTTTATATGTAAACGGCTGGTGTCCTAACACTCCTTGCCACACGCCTATTGAGGCGGCTTGCGGTGTAGTATGTAAATGTAAATAACAGATTGAGTTAGATTGATTTTGATGGAGGGGGTAGTGTGGTGTTTCAGGGTTATGTTGATAATGGGGATGTGTATTTTGGCAATGCTGAAGTGTAGATGGCAGTGTACCTACTGTTTTTTCTGGTGGTGAAATAAAGATGAAGAACCGTACGGAGCATGCGTTATTTTGATCGCCTCTTATCCTGAAGAATCCTTTTGTGAATGAGAGCGGAGACACGACAATTCCTGTGTAACATGCCATTGCCGATTATCCTCGTAAGTTTCATTGTTTTCTCTTACGTAATAAGTGAGATATTCGTGGTCCTTTTAACCTATGTCAGCCATTCATTTACATGGAAAATTTGTATTCCCTCCGCGATCTGGATTCAAGATGGCTGATTACATTAGTTAAGTGCGTGTCATCCCCTGGCGTATAGAGACCTTGAACAACCTTATCGACGATATTGCTACCTACCAACAACCCACAGTTAGAAAATGGAACTTCTATAGGGTGCAAAGTTTACCAACAAAACCGCTTACGCGGTATTTATACGGGACAAGATGGCGAATTTACATCCAGTATCTAGATTAATGAGTTGGGCCGTCTGAATTTGTTAGGAAAGTGAAACAGTTTACTAGCAATCGGTTGACGTCATTACTTTACCGTTTCATAGAGGGGATCTCATACTGGCGACTAAAGCTCTTGATTTTAATGTACGGACAACGTTTGATATCGGCAAATGCCGACAATCGAGGCTTGTGATTGGTTCTCTACATGTTCCTTGCGCATCTAGCAATGATTGGCTTATTTTTACATGGGATAGATAGGAACTAAACATGTTTTCACGAGATAAAAATTAATTAACTATATTTCATCGAATTTGAGCCATGATAACTTGTGAATGATTAAATTGCCTATAATACTACATAATTTTCATATCAAGTTTATCCTCCAAAATGCGGGAGTCAGCCTGTATAATACGAGCCTAGCAGACACCTCAAATGGCAGCAGACGACGTCTTCTGCAATATGAGTAGAACGTCGCAATATTTTCCCCGCTCGTAAAGTGACTTCTCGTTGATAACTGGCGGACTTCACAATAACATCGTTACCAATTCGGAACTTACCTCACAAAGACGAGCATACTTCCATGGAATCCAGTCAGCTCCGGATATCCTTTGCAGTCATTTTCTTCTTCTTGTTTCATTCCTTGCTGCCGAAGGGATAACATATAACTTCGTCCCTTTCTTCGCCAACGTTGAACAACGGGAACGTTAACCGTTGAACGGAGTACGATCCGTAACGAAGCCAAGGTAACTCAAAATTTATTTTTCTCACAATTATTGTCGCCCGTGTGATAAGTATGTCCGCTCGCTGAAGCTGAAGTTCCTGCGAATCTAAGGGAGTTGTGGACTTGAAATTAACTTTAACTGAGAATGATTAAGATTCCAGTGACAATACAAGGTTGGTCACCGTCTGTTCTCTATGAGGATTCACTTCATGGTCGAGGAATTGAATTGATGTTTTACTGCTATTGCAGAGAAATATTCTATACCTAGTCGATTTTGATACCTAATTGACAAGTAAGCTAATATTTATGTAGTATCATAACATTTTAAAATACCATTCCGCCAGTTATCAACGAGAAGTCACTTTACGAGCGGGGAATATATCGCGACGTTCCACTCATATTGCAGACGACGTCGTTTGCTGCCGTTTGATTCGTCCTCTGGGCTCGTATTATACAGGCCGACTCCCACATTTTGGAGGATAAACATGATATGCAAATGATGTAGTATTATAGGCAATTTAATCATTCACAAGACATCTTGGCTCAATTTCGATGAAATATAGTTAATTAATTTTTATCTCGTGAAAAAAATTTTAGTCCCAATCTATCCCATGTAAAATTAAGCCAATCATGGCTAAATGCGCAAGGTTGACCGTACTTTCCTAATACAGAACCAGGGAGTGTGTAAATAGGAAGCCCCAGTAGGTGGCGGGCCGAACGGTTTTTTGAAGCAAATTCCCGCGCATTAAATCGAGTTGCTGGTTTTGGACAGTCGTAGCGCTGCCTACTCCAGATGTCCGGCTTCTTCGCAAAGTGCATTTGAAAGTGCCTGTGGTAGCTGTGGCAGCTTTGGAAGACTGAGTACTGCTGTTGTTGGAGATTTTTCAGTGATTCTGTCCAGCAGACTTCCTGAAGACACTATGAGTAAGTCACGGCGTTATTTTGTGCCTGGCTGCACCTCAGGATATGAATCCACGGTTAAGGAAAATAAGAGGTTGGGGATAAGGAACAAAAGTTTGTTCAAGGCAAAGGTTTGTGTGATATCTTTATCTGAATGGGATATATACAGTGATGCATTGCAAGCGTCGTCGTGTTAAGTCTGTATCGATTATTTTAGCGCTTTAATTCTAGATAATTTGAGATTGGACTCCAAATTAATGTTGTTGAACGCATGGTGTACTGCATGGCTGGTCTAAGCTTGTGATATCTTTAAGTGTGAGAAATATCATGTAATGCATTGCAAATGTCTTATTATTAAGTCAGTATCGATTATTTTAGTTCTTTAATTCAAGATCGGTTGATATTGGAATCAAAACTGATGTGGTTGAACGCATTGTGTACCGCATGGCTTGGCTGCGTCATGAGAAGCCATTTTCGAAATTAAGTCAGACGGATAAATGTATAACTTAGCTAACATGCATGCATTTTTGACTTCGTTATTTTTATCTCAGATACCCGACCAATATAAGTTTATATCATACCGAAATATTTTCAGTAAGTTATGTGCACCTATAGTCGCGGGTGTCCATGCTTGAGGCACAGTGTAAACTTGAGGTATAACTCATTAACTTCACCACATACTAAACATGTTTAGACTGTGACTTCACTAAGTCTTGAATGGAAAGACGTAGTTAATCTAATAATTCAATCGCATTAATTATAAAGTAATACTCAGAATAATTATCTCGTATAAATTTGATGCGGACCGCTTCTCTGTGGTGTTAAAAATATAGTAATAGCACAAGCTACTATGGCAGGTTCGCAAGAGAAATCATGAAGTGGAAATGTTTTGTTAAGCCGCTAAGGCGCAGTGAATCCATATGAGGGTTAAAAATACGTTGGTGCGAATGTAGGACGGGACACATGTATACTCGAGGAATGATTAAGACGGCAAGCAGGCCGTTGTACATACAGGTGAATACAGGTACATACATCTACGATATACCGTGCAAGCCACCACTAGGGTGTGTAGCACGGAGTGGTTCCACACCAGGCATGCAGCACTCGTCCCAGAACAAATCAGAACCTTGCACGCTCCCCATGGTGCTAGGCGCAGGCCAAAAGCAGTCAGGAGAACAACGCGCAGTCCATACAGGGTGAAGAATATTAACTCTCAACATTTCCGAGATGAAAAGCACTGATAAAAAATTACTTGGTCACGGTATGTACATCCATCATATTTTTAAATTTTGCATATCCTGCATGCCATCGCAAACGCCTACATCGGAATTGAATTGCTTTTAAAGAAATGAGAATACGAAAAAACGTGTCATTCACTACTTACGTACGTTCGTTGAACAAGGACCTCAATTAAGTAAAACACTGCAGGGAAAGCTCCAAAAACAAGGTTGTCAGATGAAAGACAACAGACAAAAGAGATGAGACAGACGCTCACGCCTCCTTCGACAAAGACGACTGCAGGCAGAGTGAGGTGGATGAAGTCACGAACACACGTGATTCTGTAGTAGTCCGCCAGGTGGCGAGCCTACCGGCAACACCCGCCCCAACTACGTCTCCAACATTCGTGTCAGACAAACCGCTCACTCTGTCTCCTCTTGAAGATGACGTGAACGCGTTGAAAGCGGTCGAGGTGCAAAAAGATAAATGAGTGTGGAGAATACGATGTGCTGTCTTTGAAAACGTCAGTTTATGCCTAAAAATAAAATTTTATCGTAGGTTAGGCATTTTCGCACCACTTGCATTAGTACGGGAAGGGGACTGCGGAAATGGACGCGACATTTCTTTTCGTGGCCACTCGCGACGGCGGCGGTGATCCCAGCCTCCACCCAGTGATGTCAACTTGTCACTCAGAGCGATGTTCGTCACTAAATGATTTGGCATCCCTGCCTCGAGCTGGAAGGGGACAGCCGCCTTTGAGACTGGAGGCCCTTAATAGAGGGCCTCTTAGGCTGGCTTTGGAAGTGACTGTCGAGGGGGAATGAAGCCAAAACGTTCGATGTCGCCTCGAAACACTGCTTTTCCCTTCCAACGGTGAGCTACTCTCGCTAGTTGCTTCATTCTTTCACGGTCGTCATCCAATGTGTCGTCCAAGATTATCCGTGGTTCTACATGAAAAAAAAATACCACAGCTAGCCTCCTCGAATGTGTGGTAGGCAGTTGGTAGTCACAAATATGCATTATGGTGGTATCCTACAACATTTATTGTAACTACGACTATTGATGCATTACCTTAAATCACTAATGACTGTCACAAGGCGTAACCTTACAAACATGCACTACACTCTAGGTTTGTCACCAATGTTAGAGGGACTGTAAATGCGGTAAATAGTAACGTATTTTGAAATTACAGAAACGTAAATGGACAAGAGTCATACTGAAAATAATCAAGGCGTACTAGGTAGCAGATAGACAAAGATTAAATAAAGACGCGCAGGAAGTTAGCCCCCAAAAAAATCCACCCCAAGTTCCAATTCACAGTGCTGCCAACATAATTCAATACTTTTCAATTTTCGCTCTTAAATTACACCATTTCACTTCTTAACCGTCAAATAAAACGCCACGCCCTTAAATAACACGCAGACCCTGAAATAATTACCATAAATATACTACTCTTTACAAAAATTGCACATATTCCCAGACCGCACAGCGCGAGTCATACGCGAAGCAAGCGCTGACATACCTGCCTATAACGGAGTTATCCGAAAAGAGATCCAATTGAAATTTATTGTACGTACTAGTGGTGATGTACCCTTTAAGACAGATTCAACATAATTTATTCATATTTCAAACTTTGTGGCCCAGGGCCGGCTAACCACGTAATCCCCCAGCCTCACACGAGGCAAGCGTCCATACATCGGCTTATTACGGAGTTATCCGTCCAGAGATCCTATTTAAATTCATAGTACTTACTAGCAGTAATGTATTCTTCAAGAAGGATTCACCCAGGGCCGGCTAACCATGTTCCCACCCCGCGCGAGAAAAACGCGAAGCAAGCGCTGACATATCGGTTAATTACGGAGTTATCCGTCCAGAGATCCTATTTAAATTCATAGTACTTACTGGCAGTAATGTACTCTAATGGAATGATTAAAAACAAATTAATCATATTCCCAAGTTTGACACCCAGGGCCGGCTAACCATGTTCCCACCCCGAGCGAGAAATACGCGAAGCAAGCGCTGACATATCGGGTAATTACGGAGTTATCCGTCCAGAGATCCTATTTAAATTCATAGTACTTACTAACAGTAATGTATTCTTCAAGAAGAATTAAACAAAATATATTCATATTCCAAGGTTTGACAACCAGGGCCGGCTAACCACGTCACCGCCCAGCGCGAATAATACGCGAAGCAAGCGCTGACATTCCGGCCTATTACGGAGTTGTCCGTCAAGAGATGTTATTTAAATTCTAAGTACTTACTAACAGTAATGTATCCTTCAAGAAAAATTAAACAAATTATATTCATATTCCCAAGTTTGAAAACCAGGGCCGGCTAACCACGTCTCCACCCAGCGCGAGTCACACACCCATATATCGGCTTATTACGGAGTTATCGGTCACGAGATCCTATTTAAATTCATAGTACTTACTAACAGTAATGTATCCTTCAAGAAAAATTAAACAAATTATATTCATATTCCCAAGTTTGAAAACCAGGGCCGGCTAACCACGTCTCCGCCCAGCGCGAGTCACACACCCATATATCGGCTTATTACGGAGTTATCGGTGCCGAGATCCTATTTAAATTCATAGTACTTACTAGCAGTAATGTATTCTTCAAGAAGGATTAAACAAAATATATTCATATTCCCCGGTTTGACAACCAGGGCCGGCTAACCACGTCACCGTCCAGCGCGAATAATACGCGAAGCAAGCACCCATATATCGGCTTATTACGGAGATATCCGTCCAGAGATGTTACTTAAATTCATTGTACAGACTAACAGTAATGTACTCTTCAAGATTATTTAAACAAAAGTTATTCATATTCTCAAGTTTGAAAACCAGGGCCGGCTAACCACGTCACCGCCGAGCGCGAATAATACGCGAAGCAAGCACCCGTGTATCGGCTTATTACGGAGTTATCCGTACAGAGATGTTATTTACATTCATAGTACGTACTAACAGTAAAATAATCTTCAAGAAGAATTTAACAAAATATATTCATATTCCCAAGTTTTACAACCAGGGCCGGCTAACCATGTTCCCGCCCCGCGCGAAAAATACACGAAGCAAGCGCTGACATATCGGGTAATTACGGAGTTATCCGTCCACAGATGTTATTTTAATTCATAGTACTTACTAACAGTAGTGTACTCTTTAAGATGAAATAAACAAAAGTTATTTATATTCCCAAGTTTGAAAACTAGAGCCGGCTAACCACGTCACCACCCAGCGCGAATAATACGCGAAGCAAGCGCTGACTTTCCGGCCTTCTACGGAGTTATCCGTCCAGAAATGTTATTTAAATTCATAGTACTTACTAACAGTAATGTACCCTTCAAGAAGAATTAAACAAATTATATTCATATTCCAAAGTTTGAAAACCAGTGCGCGTATTATTCGCGCCGGGCATTGACGTGGTTAGCCGGCCCTGGTTGTCAAACTTGGGGATATGTATATATTTTGTTTATCTCATCTTGAAGAGTACATTACTTTCAGTAAGTACTATGAATTTTAATATGATCTCTGGACGGATAACTGCGTATTAAGCCGATATATGGGTGTGTGACTCGCGCTGGGCGGTGACGTGGTTAGCAGGCCCTGGTTTTCAAACTTTGGAATATGAATATAATTTTTTTAATTCTTCTTGAATGGTACATTACTGTTAGTAAGTACTATGAATTTAAATAACATCTCTGGACGGAAAACTCCGTAATAAGCCGGAATGTCAGCGCTTGCTTAGCGTATTATTCGCGCTGGGCGGTGACGTGGTTAGCCGGCCCTGGTTGTCAAACTTTGGAATATGAATATATTTTGTTTAATGTTTCTTGAAGAATACAATCCTGCCAGTAAGTACTATGAATTTAAATAGGATTTCAGGACGGATAACACCGTAATTACCCGATATGTCAGCGCTTGCTTCGCGTATTTTTCGCGCGGGGCGGGAACATGGTTAGCCGGCCCTGGGTGTCAAACTTGGGAATATGATTAACTTTTGTTTAATCTTACCTTAAAAGTACATTACTTCCAGTAAGTACTATGAATTTAAATAGGATCTCTGGACGGATAACTCCGTAAAAAGCCAATATATGGACGTATGCCTCGTGCGAGGCTAGTGGGTTGCTTGGTTAGCCGACCCTGGGCCAAAAAGTTGGTAATATGAATAACTTTTGTTTATTACATCTTGAAGAGTACATTACTGTTAGTACGTACTATGACTTAAAATAGGATCTCTGGATGGATAACTCCATACTTACCCGATATGTCAGCGCTTGCTTCGCGTATTATTCGCGCTGGGCGGTGACGGGGTTAGCCGGCCCTCGGTGTCAAACTTGGGATAACTCCGTATGCAGTCGGAAGGTGACCCCTTGTCTCGTGAGGTGTTTGGCCGGTAACGAGCTTACCTGGCTTTGGTGAATAATATGGCATAACTCCGTAAGCAGTCGCCTACGCTTGCTTCGCGTATTATTCGCGCCGGGCATTGACGTGGTTAGCCGGCCCTGGTTGTCAAGCTTGGGAATAGAAATATATTTTGTTTATTTCATCTTGAATAGTACATTAGTCTCAGTAAGTACTATGAATTTAAATAACATCTCTGGACGGATAACTTAGTAATTACCCGATATGTCAGTGCTTGCTTCGCGTATTTCTCGCGCGGGGCGGGAACATGGTTAGCCGGCCCTGGGTGTCAAACTTGGGAATATGAATAACTTTCGTTTAATTATTCCATAAGATTACATTACTGCCAGTAAGTATTATGAATGTAAATAGGATCTCTGGACGGATAACTCCGTAATAAGCCGATATATGGAGGTATGCCTCGTGCGAGGCTGGTAGGTTACGTGGTTAGCCGGCCCTAGGCCTCAAAGTTAGGAATATGACTACATTTTGTTTAATTCATTTTGAAGAGTTAATTACTCTTAGTACGTAGTATGACTTGAAATAGGATATTTGTACGGATAACATCGTAATATGCAAGTATGTCAGCGCTTGCTTCGCGTATTTCTCGCGCGGGGCGGGAACATGGTTAGCCGGCCCTGGGTTACAAACTTGGGAATATGAATAAATTTGGTTTATCCTATCTTTAAGAGTACATTACTTCCAGTAAGTACTATGAATTTAAATAGGATCTCTAGACGGATAACTCCGTAATAATCCGGTATGTCACCGCTTGCGTCACGTATTTCTCGCGCGGGGCGGTAACATGGTAAGCCGGCCCTGATTGTCAAAGTTGGGAATATGAATATATATTTAGTTTAATTCATCTTGAGGAGTACATTACCGCTAGTAATTACTATGAATTTAAATAAGTTCTCTGGACGGATAACTCCGTAATAAGCCGATATATGGGCGCTTGTTTCGTGTGAGGCTGGGGGGCAACGTGGTTAGCCGGCCCTGGGCCACGAAGTTGGGAATATGAATATACTTTGTTTAATTCAACTTAAAGAGTACATTACTGCCAGCACGTGTAATAAATTTAAATAGGATCTCTGATCTCTGGACGGATAACGCCGTAATACGCCGATATATGGGCGCTTGCCTCCTGTGACGCCGGGGGGGTTATGGGGTTAGTCGGCCCTGTGTGTGAAACCTGTTCATATGAATAACTTATCTTTAATCCATTAAGTACAGTACTCTCCTGTAACCATCTACGGCGTCCTAACTTGTGTGTCTTGAATTTGTAATTATATTTAGCCGAATTTGTGATTTTATATTTCGCCGTTATGCACCGTTGCTACGCAATTGTTTTGTTTAGGATAAAGAATCAATACGCTCTGAAAGAGAGGACAATAAAACATCTCTCGCTGACTGAGTCAATAAAATTGAGTTTTAATTCAAGTAGTACGTTTTAATCTTCCACGATGTTTTATCCTACCTTATAATTGGTGACCCCGACGTGATCATGGTCGTTACGCGAAGGACGCGGAAGGAAAGACGCGGCGTCGATCTTGTTCAACGGCAAACCCAACCACACGTCGTTGATCCACCGCCAGCCGCTCAGCTTCCACAACCGGGCGCTGCCAACGAAATTGAACAGCTTCGGGATGCTCTGCAGGGCCTACTTAAGCAGATGCATCAACAGCAAGTCGCCATTGCCGAGCTGCAGCAAGTACGCATTCCATCGCAGCATCCCAGCCGCGTTGCACTCAAAATTCCCACTTTTTCGAGGAACAACCCACAACTCTGGTTCTCACAAGTCGAGGCCCAGTTCCGGCTTTACAATATCATCGACGAGGAGTCCAGGTATTTTCATGTCGTTGGACAGCTTGATGAATACGGAGCTCAGGAGATTGAAGATCTTATTCTCACGCCGCCGGCGAATGCACCATACTCAACCCTCAAGGACGAGCTCATCAGGGGCATCTCAATGTCCAATCAGCAACGCATTCGACGACTCTTAACTGGAGAAGAACTCGGAGACCACACACCATCGCAGTTCCTCCGCCACCTACGCTCTTTGTCCGGCGCCGTACCTGACCAGCTACTGCGTACGATTTGGATGCAGCGCCTGCCATCCCACGTCCAAGCGATCAATCAGCCACACGCAGTTGACCCGACCGTCACTATAAACCGACTCGCCGCCATCGCTGACAGCATTTTGGAGGTATCACCCGCAATTCCTGCTCATATTGCGCCTGTTATATCCTCAAGCTCTGTTGCTGCCATCAATCCACCAGCAGCCCTCGTCACTACTTCCACACCGGCCGCAGCCGCTGCTGTCACTTCTGATGATTTAACATCCGCACGCCTGGACGACCTATCTCGCCAGTTTGCCTCCATACATTCAATGCTTCAGGACCTCTCCCGTCGTCCACAACGCCGGAGCGCCACACCACCCCCTCGCCGAAACTCATCCACCGACTCAACGAGATCCAACGATTCCGGCGAGTGCTGGTACCACCGCAAATTTGGTAGTAGAGCCAAGAAGTGCTTGGCTCCCTGCACTTTTCCATCAAACTTCAACGGCAACCGACGCTAGCGGCGGTCGGTTGTCAATTTATGTGGAATCGCCGTGTTTTCGCGACAGACAGAGTCAGCAGAAAACTATTCCTTGCTGACACCGGATCCGACGCAAGCTGTTATCCTCGCAGGATGCTTCCAGGTCGTCACTTCGACGCTCATTATGATCTGCAAGCGGCCAATACTTCCCGCATTAAGACCTATGGACCCGTGCGTTTCACTGTAGATTTTGGTCTTGGCCGCAAGCACACCTGGATTTTCACCATTGCCGACGTCTCCATCCCGATCATTGGATCTGATTTTTTGGCTCACTATAAGCTCCTAGTGGACTGCGCCAACAACCGCTTACTTGACTCCGCGACTGGCCTCTCCACAAGCTGCATACGCTGCACTTCCGATCACCACAGCGTTAGAGTCGTCCAGCCAGCCGTGAGTTCTGCCTTCGCCAGCATCTTAGCCGAGTTTCCTAGCCTCACTCGACCACGAGGAATAGAACACCAGGCTAAACATAATACAGTGCACTACATCAGGACTACACCAGGGCCACCAGTATCGTGTTCCCCACGTCGCTTAGCTCCCGACCGCTTGCGCATCGCCAAAGCAGTATTCGAAACCATGTTGCAAGAAGGCATTGCACGTCGCTCTGATGGGCCCTGGTCATCACCTCTCCATATGGCACCCAAGAAACCGGACAGCTGGCGTCCCTGTGGAGATTACCGCGCACTCAATGCAAGGACCATCCCCGACAAGTACCCAATGCGCCACATCCATGACTTCGGAAACCATCTTCATGGCCCAATCATTTTCTCCACCATCGATCTCGTCAAGGCGTACAACCAAATACCTGTCAGCAAGGCAGACATCGAAAAGACAGCCATAACCACTCCATTCGGTCTTTTCGAATTCCCCTTCATGTCCTTCGGCCTCCGCAATGCTGGGCAAACCTTCCAGCGCTTCATAGACGAAGTACTGGCTGGTTTCGATTTTTGTTTTGCTTATATCGACGATATTTTGATATTCTCAAAAACTCAAGATGATCATTGCCAACACCTCCGCCTTCTATTCAAACGACTTGACGAATACGGACTTTTGGTGAATGTGAGCAAAAGCACCTTTGGAGCCGACAAGGTCTCATTCCTGGGCTACGATGTCTCTTCACAAGACATTCAGCCTCCTCAAGACCGCATCGCCGACCTTCGTGCATATCCCAGACCGTCAACCGTAAAAGGCATATCTCGCTTCCTCGGCATGATCAACTTCTATCGTCGTGTCATACCTCATGCCGCTGAACACCAAGCAACCCTAAACACTGCGCGATCCGGCCTACGAGGAAATCAACCCTTTCCCTGGACACCCGAGTTAGAGCTGGCGTTTCAGGCATGCAAAGATAGTCTCGCGGATGCTACAATGCTGGCCCATCCGGATCCCTCTGCCAGCCTCGGTCTCTTCACGGGTACCAGTGCACACTCGGTTGGCGCGTGCTTACAGCAATTCACCAACAATGCTTGGAAACCCCTGGCATTTTTCACCAGGAAACTCACTCCCCGTGAAATCGGTTGGCCAGCTTACTACAGGGAGCTACACGCCATATACCTCGCCGTTAAAAATTTCCGGCACATACTCGAGGCACAACATTGTCTCATCTTCACCGATCACAAGCCTCTCACATTTGCGTTCCAGCAGACTCGTGAGAAGCTGCCTCCAGTTCAGCTGAATCAGCTGTCCTTTATTGCGCAGTTCACCACGGACATCCGCCATATCAGCGGCTCCAACAACATCGTCGCCGACGCCATGAGCCGGGTTGACTCCGTGACCGCAGCGAACTCCGTGAATTACTCGGTCAACTTGGCTGACCTCGCTAGAGCTCAGGAAAACGACAATGAGCTCGGCGACCTACTAGAACGAAAATCGGCTCTCCACTTGGAATCCGTTCAGATTCCTGACAGTAACGTGACACTCTACTGCGACACGAGCACTGGCCGCCCACGCCCGTACGTGCCTGCCTCCATGCGTCGACTGGTGTTCAACGCCCTGCATAGCCTCAGCCACCCTGGCTCCCGTACCACCGCCAAGCTTGTGTCACAACGTTTCGTTTGGCCTCGAGTTCAACAAGACTGCCGTGCTTGGACGCGAACCTGTTTAGACTGCCAACGGAACAAAGTTTCCCGTCATGTCCACACCCCGACTGGCACCTTCATCACGCCTTCCGCACGTTTCCAACATATTCACATCGACCTGATCGGACCATTGGACTGTGCTAAAGGTTATCGATATTGTCTCACTGCCGTCGACAGATTCACTAGATGGCCAGAAGTTTGGCCATTACAATCCATAAGCGCAGAGGAAGTCGCCGACGCGCTAATACGCTGCTGGATTTCGCGTTTTGGATCTCCTGTCTGCATCACGACCGACCAGGGCAAACAATTCGAGTCCCAGCTTTTCCGGTGTCTGAGCAACATATTTGGTATTGCACGATGTCGCACCTGTGGGTACCACCCATGCACCAACGGGATGGTTGAAAATTTCCATCGCCACCTGAAGAGCTCCCTCCGAAGCCACCCTCATATGACCTGGCTGGACGCTTTGCCTCTCGTTCTTCTTGGTCTGCGCAGTGCCGTTAAAGAAGACCTTAAAGCCTCCCCAGCTGAACTTGTCTATGGGGAGCCCTTACGACTACCAGCAGAATTCATCGTTCCAGCTGCTAAACCTTATCGCCAAGAAGACAACAATAACTTCGTCGTGCGGCTTCGTCAGCAAATGTCGCGCCTCCGTCCGGTTCCAGCGACGCGTCATTCTTCCCCGACACCGTTTGTGTTTCAAGAGTTATCGACATGTGGACACGTATTTCTTCGGGATGACAAGATTAGACGTTCCCTACAGTCGCCGTATTCCGGTCCACATCCAGTGATCAGCAGAGACAACAAGACTATCACCATCCTCATCAACGGTCAAGAAAGACGCGTTAGCCTTGATCGTGTGAAACCTGCCTTCATTGCTTCAGACCACCCCGCTTGCAATTCATGTCGCCGCGTGCGTTTCCGTTTGCCGGACCTCCGGTCTCCGCGGGGGGCTGATACGGCGTCCTAACTTGTGTGTCTTGAATTTGTAATTATATTTAGCCGAATTTGTGATTTTATATTTCGCCGTTATGCACCGTTGCTACGCAATTGTTTTGTTTAGGATAAAGAATCAATACGCTCTGAAAGAGAGGACAATAAAACATCTCTCGCTGACTGAGTCAATAAAATTGAGTTTTAATTCAAGTAGTACGTTTTAATCTTCCACGAGGTTTTATCCTACCTTACCATCTACTGTTATTCTCTCTACCATTCATGGACCTTTACACTCACTACATGTGCGCTTTCCTTGCGCCATACGTTGTTTCAACATCTCACTGGGGAACGATGTTGGCAGCACTGCCGTTTTCGACTTTGGGGTGCGGAGCACCTGGGCTGAAATCACGTCGCCTAAATAAAGATTTGTTTATTTACCAGTTTTACGAAGTAAATACTCTAACCATTAATACTACCAATTTATAAATAAAGTTAAATGTCTCATTGACAGCTGCAATGATCTCTTATCGTTGTCGGTAAAAATGACAATTTAAATCTGACCGTTATGCTGTCTAGTTCCCTAATTTCATTCTCATGATTTGACGCACTGATGTCATGCTGATTTCCTAAAATTTTATTTACGTAATCTGAAAATAAATTGGTTTGGATCTTACATATTAGATTGAGTCCAAATTTTAATCGACGTTCTGAAAGCGTTTCCCGTCCCAGTTGCTGCAAAAGGTCAGTAACACTAACGAGATTATCATTACTACCTTATACGTATCTTACCTATCCTCGCTGCACGCATTTCAACTCAGTTTTTGAGACAACCTCATTAAGATACTGGCAGCATACTCCAAGTAGGGTCTAACAAGGAAGAATTAGCTGATTTCTTTAACTTTATTGTCTCACTAGCCAAGTACTCTTTTAACAAATACCAATGTATGATTAGCATGACCAATAATTTAATCAATATGTTCACCCCAAGTGAGATCATTAGTCCGTTTAACTCCTCGTTGTGCATTCCTAAGAGAAGATTGAGTTAGCATAAGCGCAGAATGTATATATACTTTCGCAATTCCATACCTCAACTATGAAA
Organism: Pyrrhosoma nymphula; assembly: GCA_963573305.1. Taxonomy (NCBI): domain Eukaryota; kingdom Metazoa; phylum Arthropoda; class Insecta; order Odonata; family Coenagrionidae; genus Pyrrhosoma; species Pyrrhosoma nymphula. The sequence goes on along the minus strand of OY754340.1, from coordinate 23,064,352 downwards.
ACTTCCTGTCTCTTCATCCTGGCCATAAAATACTTTCCCTCGTGGCCAATCTCATTAACTTAGTATTGTTTTGACTAGAATGATTTCAAATTTCCCTCATTGATTTTTGTATTCATCCACTGAACGTTACAATTCCTTTGACGAACGTTATCTCAGCCGAGTTTCCGCCCACAGAGCAGTGGGCACTTTCGGAGACATAAAAAAATCATAGGATGGAAATGTGACGTCGTGATGGCTGCGTTGTAGCGAAGTACACTTTCTTCATCAACAGTCAGTGTGTTCTCTATTTCTCCACAGCGATACCAGCCGAGGTGTGGCCTTCCAAAGACAGGTCTCCGATTCGGTTCCACCTTCGATAATCCCCGAATCCTAAATCGGATTGAGTTCACTTTCCAGTGAGATTGACTCTAGGCAAGGCCTAACAAACGTCCCAAGTTTCTTTTTTCATTTGAAACTACTTTTGGTACATTAAGCCTGGACTTAGGCTGCAGTATACGATTAAATATTTCATTAATTAAGTATACATGCCCTTGAAAGATCTAATGGACGAAAAAAATAAATTTCATTGACGGAAGCTCACTTGAAATGAGAACTAAACTTAGGAACTTTCATATAGTCAGTGGAAAAAGATGCGTGATGAATTCCTCAGAGATAATTTAAACAATATTTTCCAATAATTCTATGAAGCATTTTGAAATATTGGTACAACTGTTTGCCAAATTATTGAGCAAAGAGTGATCAAATTCCTCAAACAAAGACAAAAAGGACTCTTATGGATGTCAAATATACTCATTTGGTGAGAACAACTCAACTCAGAAAACTTGAAATGAAAATAAATCTCTAGTTGGTCAAGGAAAAGCAATTTTTGCTGGCATGAGTTAATGCAAAAAAACAAATAATTTTGGTCAATTCGGATATAAAGAAATGACGAACGCCTTCCACACATGATGTATGAAGGAATAGTAAGGGTACCCGGGGACCAACTGGGGATATCGCAACATTTGGTGAAGCCATTGTTCTCCAGGGACAATATACAAAAAAGGACTAAAAGGTCGAAGTGCAGTAAGTCACAAAGGGACTATATTTTTAAATTCATCCGTTCAATACTAGGAGTGAAAAGATCAAATACCCAGGGTAATATGGAATTCATAAAAACGTTTAATGGAAAATTATTATAAGTAAACCTTCTTCCATCAATTTGTACATGAATAATAACCACACTTTTCTTGTTAAATGCAAATGACAACACTGAAAATGATTGAGATGCATAGACAAACACAGTGGCCGGTAATTATATCAATAGAGAGCAGAAGAGATGATATAGCTCAGATCATGAGAATAAAATTTGGGAACTAGACTGCAGAACGGACATTTTTAAAATGTCATTTTTCGCGCGAACGATAAGGGACCATAACAACTGCCAATGAGACTTTTATCTAGGTCTGTCGTTAGATAGTGTAGCTCATTGTAGTAGTAGTACTCCCTAATACTTGAATCCTTATCTGTTACCTAGTATATACTAACGTGCGCCTTGCAAGTTTTCCACATATATCTTGAATCTCTGTCCATTTGTGAAGAAGTAAAAAACATGTATGTATGTATATATATATATCCTTCCTACATTAAAATACTTCCTTAACTAGACTATCTGCTTATCTTTTAAGATTTTCGAAGAAAAAACAAAACTGGCGTATTTATGTCATGTATGATCCTCCGTATCTAAGTAACGGATAAAAACTATGGCAAATTACTAATCATTCCATAGCAATGATTTTTGAGTATATGTGCGAAGTTTCCTAAACAAAACAAGTAATTTTGGACCAACGTAGGCACGCCTTGTTTCCATTTTTGACCACTGTGCGCCGGTTCTTCCGAGGGTTGATTGTGTGTAATTATACGTCCATTTGGAGGTGTTCACGGTTTACCAGACCAATAAATGCTTATAAGAACTCAGGACGCATCATGACTAAAATATTGGCTATTTGAACCCTTCAGTACGATATTCCCCTCCCTATTCAGGACGTGGTCAAACCTTCTCTTCAACATAGTTCGCTATTCAGTTATCTACATCTACAAAATACCCTGCAAGCCACCTCAGAGGTGTGCGGCAGGGTGTGAGTAATCACCAACATGAGCTACATTATACCCTAGAGTTAGTGCAACTACTACTACTAATTATGCATAAGCATAAATCGCTAATGCTTGTCACGAGGCGAAGCCTCACAAGCATGCACTACTACACTATAGATATTATCAAAATGGAGAGGGACCGTTAATATATATATATATATAAATATATATTAACGGTCCTTCTCCATTATATATATATATATTTATATATATATATTTATATATATATATATATATATATATTAACGGTCCCTCTCCATTTTGATAATATCTATAGTGTAGTAGTGCATGCTTGTGAGGCTTCGCCTCGTGACAAGCATTAGCGATTTATGCTTATGCATAATTAGTAGTAGTAGTTGCACTAACTCTAGGGTATAATGTAGCGCATGTTGGTGATTACTCACACCCTCAGGGGTGTGAGTAATCACCAACCGCACACCACCTCATGGGTGTGCGGCAGGTACGGCGGTGTGCGGTGGTGTGCGGCACACCCCTGAGGTATTTTGTAGATGTAGATAACTAATAGCGAACTATGTTGAAGAGAAGGTTTGACCACGTCCTGAATAGGGAGGGGAATATCGTACTGAAGGGTTCAAATAGCCAATATTTTAGTCATGATGCGTCCTGAGTTCTTATAAGCATTTATTGGTCTGGTAAACCGTGAACACCTCCAAATGGACGTATAATTACACACAATCAACCCTCGGAAGAACCGGCGCACAGTGGTCAAAAATGGAAACAAGGCGTGCCTACGTTGGTCCAAAATTACTTGTTTTGTTTAGGAAACTTGGCACATATACTCAAAAATCATTGCTATGGAATGGTAAGTCATTTGCCATATTTTTTATCCGTTACTTAGATACGGATGATCATACATGACATAAATACGCCAGTTTTGTTTTTTCTTCGAAAATCTTAAAAGATAAGCAGATAGTCTAGTTAAGGAAGGATTTTAATGGAGAGAAAAACATAACCACATCTCGTAATTATATGCTCTGATTATTCTGTTTTATACAAGTGTAAGAGAATATTGTCGATACTCTATTAAAATAGTCAATATAAAACTTTCAAAGTTGTTTGCGGTGACGAAAATAAATCCGATTTTTCGATCGCTCGCCTCGCCCCGTTCCCTGCAGCGGAAACTGTGAATATTTCCCTCCATTAACATTAACATATGTTATAATGCTGATGTTTCTGTCCTATACATACTTGGAAAATATTTTTCGATATTTGTGTTATATTACGTCACAAAAAGTGGCCGTTTTTTTCCAAGGAATATTTCACATATAGCAGTATTTTTGAATTTATTCTTACGATTATGGGCGCGCAACTATATCATGTCATTGCTGTTGTAGTGAACGGACGTGTTTCAGTGGCTCTCTAATTTTCGTTAGTTATATACCTGTTATTGGAGACATTCAGCACATCGCCTTCGTCAGAAATAATACATATATCTTTTATTTTGTATTATTAACGTGCTTTTTCTGCGTCTTCGTGATAAAAAATATAGTTATCCCATAATATTTGGTGTGATAATTTCCCGCCAAGCTAACAACCGGCCTTCTCGAAGTATCTTTTCACGAAGTTTCGCTACTTTCTTCTACGTGAAGTGCAGTAAGTGCGACGAAAATATTGTCGAAGAAGAGTATGTGAAATGTTTTGGATGTGTTTCGTTTATGCACTACAACTGCTCTGGAATTAGAGAATCAACCTACCGGTCAATGTCAGCTAAGAAGAAAGAGACTTGGAGATGTGTAACCTGCCGCTGCAGTGACAAGAACGGTACGGAATCAAGAGAACGTTCCTCCACATCTGAGATCCAACAGGAGCAAGTGACTGATGCGGTCATCACAAAAGAAGACATTCAACAGATTAAAAACAGCCTCAACTTCTTATCTGATAAGTACGATGATTTTGTATGTAGTATTAAGGACCTGAGGAACACTGTCAGTGATCTAACAAGTACGGTCAGTGATCTTAGGAATCAGCTTCAGGTGAAGGACACATTAATAGAAGATCTCCAAAAGAAGATAATTGTCCTAGAACAAAAGCAATTAGATAAGCAAATTGAAGTAATTGGTATCCATACTAATGATAGTGATGGTAAGGAAGAGCTGACTAAAAAAGTTATTGAGCTAGCAAATAATATTAATGTTACAGTTGATAAAAATTCCATTTCTGACATATATGTTCTTCCTAATAAGCAAGGAAAACTTATTGTTGAGTTTTCTAATAAGGCTGTAAAACTTTCTTTATTAGCACAAAAAAAGAATTTAAAAAATGCTGAAACGAGAAAAAAATATCCAGACTCTAAAGTGTATATAAATGAAAGCCTGACATATTTCTATCGGAATCTATTGTGGCAGGCTAAGACTAAGGCAAAAGAACTAAGTTATAAACTTGTATGGTACAAAAGTGGTAAAGTTCTTGTTAGGAAAAGTGAAAACGCACAAATAATTAAGTTGCTAAGTGAGAAAGATCTAATCAAATTGGTGTAATAATATACTCTAATTTCAATCTTAAATCTTTAACAGGTGATTAGCTTCTTCATTTATATTACTTAGGTGCTACTGGATTTGAAACTATGAATCCTTTTAATACAATATGTCATAATAGCAAGTGCAAATCATATAAGAAAGTGTCGAGCCTTATAAAGTATCTCCCTGTTCCAAATGAAGGGTTTTCACTCTATCACCTAAATATTAGATCATTAAAAACAAATTGGGATGAACTGGTTACTCTACACCATAAGATAAATACAAATGGTCAAGTTTTAGGTTTCTCTCTCTCTGAGGTAAATATTAAAGAGACTGAACTCAGTCCTTTTAACTTCAGTGGGTATACTCTCTTCCATAAACTAAGATCTAGTCACAGGGGAGGAGGAATCATTTTCTTTCTTAAAGAGGGCATACCTGGTTTAGAAATTGATGCTGTAATAAAAGAATGTGAATCTCTCATAATTCTAACTAACTTTTACAAATATGATGTCTTAATTATAAACATTTATAGGCCACCCCACAAAAACAAAAATGATTTCCTAATTAGCTTAGAGGAATTCATAAAAGGAAGACATGAGAAACATATCATCCTGATAGGAGACTTCAATTTAAATTTGAAAGCTACAAGGGACAACGCTGTGATTACATACAAGGATTTGTTAGCTAACAATGGTTTTATGGCATGTATCAACACATTTTCTAGAGTTGAAATTAAAAACAATAAGGTTTCAAAATCTTGCTTAGATCATATCAATGTTAAGGGTTTCCATGATAATGTCAATAGTTTCATTCTTAAAACATATATCTCCGACCACTATCCTGTTGGCATTAACTGTTACATCTCACAACCACTCGGTCACACTTCTGATAGGAGTACCAATACTTCCTACATATGCTGCAAAAAGGTGAGCCAGATGTTGGAAAGAGTGGATTGGTTGACACTGGTGAACCATGATGACCCGGATTACATATACCATGAATTGCTAAAAAATTTCAACGTCATATACACTAAATCAACAGTTAAAAAATCACAATACACTGGAAATAATTCATTCCAAAAGCCTTGGGTTACGGAGGTCATTTATTCAGCAATTAAGAAAAGAGATATTTTGTACAGAAGGTGGAAATCAAACACATCTAATGAGATATATAAACAATATTACAAAGCACAAAGAAACAAAGTGAACTCATTACTCAGGAGGCAAAAAAGAGATTACTACCAAAAGCAATTTATGCAAACAAAAAATAGCATTAGGAAAACTTGGCAATTACTGAACAATATAAGAGGAGTACGTGAAAAGCAATCACTTGATTCACATATAATTAAAAACTTCAGGAAAACCATGAATGTCGATGATATCTGTGAAGCATTCGCAAATCAATTCACTGAAAATATTGAAAAAATATTACCAAACTGTTCTCATTTTCTTCTCAATAATGAGCCACACAGGAATTTCAATACCTTTTCCTTGAGTCCAGCAACTCCTAGGGATGTGTTTAACATTGTAAGAAATATGAAAAATAAAAACCCAGGTCATGATAACATTCGAATCAAAGATCTATCCTCTCAAGCTATATCTACCGTAATTGCACACTGGATTAACTTAAATATTGAACATGGCACAATGCAATCAAATCTTAAAGTAGCTAATGTCAGACCCATATATAAGGAAGGGAAAAAGAGTGACACTAACTGCTATCGTCCTATCTCCATTCTTCCATCTTTAGATAAGATCATAGAACGCTACGTCGCAGATCAACTAATTCACTTTTTCAAGAAATACAACATAATAACACCAAACCAATACGGATATCAACACCACAAAAGCACTAAAATGTTACTTGAGGACTTTAGCGAGAACGTTCGCTCTAAACTAAACAAAAACTACTCCGTACTCGCAGTCTTTATCGACTTCCGAAAGGCCTTCGATACTATCGATATTCACATACTGTTGAACAAGTTGGAACGGGCTGGTATACGTGGACCGCCGATGAACTGGATAAAATCCTACCTTACAAATAGAAAACTAACTGTAAAAATTCTCGATCACTCCAGTGGAATGAAAACTATCCAATCTGGAGTTCCCCAGGGTTCAATATTAGGACCAATTCTGTTTCTAATATATATAAATGACATCGTTCAACATATTAGAAACTGCAAGATTTTTATGTATGCAGACGACATTGCATTACTATCCACAAGCAGATGTTTTGAGGTGGCCCAGCGAAAATTAAAAAACGATTTGTATTCCTTGCAATTATGGTGTCACGATAATAAAATAATTATTAACAATAATAAGACATACTCCTTGCAGTTTTTAAATGTGAAGGAAAAAAGGCAAACCTTAGACCTCACACTACACACACACCTTTGTTTACACTCCAACCAGGGTGGCCAACCGAAAAATTCGTGCAATAAGTACTTTTCGTGTGCACAAATTACCCAAGTTAAACACCTAAAATACTTGGGAATAGTTTTAGATGAAAAATTTAGTTTTTGTAATCATATAACCTATATATGTGACAAACTAAGGTGTATTTTGTTTCAAATGTCGTACCTAAAGCACTATTTGCCTCATGAGATGAAAAAATTAATGTATCAAGGCTTAGCTGAGGCCGTAATACGTTATGGTTTGACGATTTGGGGTAGCACAAACTCCACCTTGCTGAATAAGGTTATTACTTTACAAAATAAAATGGTTGCCCATTTGATGGTCAAGGAAAACGATGTGAGAGAAGTATATAAGAATCAGTGTTTGTTACCATTAAAAGAAATGTATAATTATGTGTTAATTTGTGACAACTTTTTTGACAGCAAATTAATAAAGCAACGTGTGATTAATACTGACATGCAACTGCGTCGAATAAATAGGTTGTCTGTACCTAAGTATTTTAACCACCATGGCAAGAGATCTCTTGCACATGTAGTCCCTGGGTTGTTGAATGAATTGCCTATGTCAATGAAGGATATTAATAGCATATCTGCTCTAAAAAAGTCACTGAAAGAGTGGCTCATAGGCTAGCATTGTTGAGCTCCGAAATTGTCAAGAGCGCTGCACAGCAAAAAAAATATTTTTTTAACAAAAGGCACCTGCTGACAAGCCGCTTTGGCTTAGCAGGACCTTAACTGCAATATTATTATTAAAAAAAAAAAACTATTTATGTAAAATAACAATTGAAGGCATCATAAGGTTATACCAAAAAAAAATCTATTTTTAGATCGCGCGTTGCGGCCCGTCCAACGCCCAACTAGCCCTCGGCCTACATTATAAATTACATGCATTAACAAAAATATTATTTGAATTACATTTGCATTTATGAAATTATTTTGTTTTCAGAATTTATTAGTCCCATAAACAGCTAAATTTCAGTTCTGAGACCTTAATTAAAATACATTTAATTCTTCAAGAGAAGTTAAACAGTGATTTAGAATGCGTGCACCTAAAGTCTATAGCGAATTTAAATTTAGGTGTCCAAAGTAACGAATAGGAGATATAATACATGCCTCGACAAAATACTCTTCTACTTCTTTTATCAAGGAAAAAAAAGGTCAATCAAATCCTCAGACTCCAACTGTATTATTTTCGCGAATGAGGTATAATTCTGTAATCACACTCAACAGCACGCAACTGGCCGTATGCAATATCGGTAAAAACTGACCCCATGAAATTCATACGCCAATCTGGAACAATTCACGGTATGGTGACATTTTATGAGAAAATAAATAGATGTGAAATTATAAACCATACCGCAGGAATTAGAAAATCGACACTAAATAAATAAATTCAGATAATTTAGATGTCATTCATTCCTAAATAACGCAATTAAATAAATTATAAAGATTCCAATCCACAGAGAAAATGAATAAAATTATAAGATTTAAATAGAACACTTTTATAGAAGAGTTAAGGCCACAATTACCCTCGTTCATTACATTAATTGTTCACTGAAAACGAAGTATTCGCATTACGTATAAATCAAATTACCTGTGGGTAATCATAATTTGCAGTTATCATGTCTCGAACGGTGTTTGGATCTAACCTATATTAACCGAAATCACGCTATTGTTCCCTAAATAAAGTTCTTCAAATACCATTCCTCTAAAAAGAAAGGAGACTTATTGGCACATACTTTTATTTTATTCTCCGAAATTAGGATTCACTGGTGAGATTACAGTTAAAAATATGTACAAGAACACCAAAAGCAAACTGCATTCCAAAACCAATTCGGCGAAAATACAATGCTGGATGAATACACCGGTGATTTTAACACGCCGGTACTTCGGAAGGCATACGGGAAGAAAATTCAGACGAAGGGAAAACCAACGGACATTCAATTAAGCACTAGAAACATTCTTGATTGACAGCAACACCGTTAAAGTCTAGAAAAAGTGATTGCAGAGAGAGGAGCGGAGTTGAATTTTTTAAATGCGTTGGCAATATGAAGCACAGTTGTTTATATAAACGGCCGGTATATATATGATATCGCGGCATGGGTATCAGGTTTGATTTCTAAGCGATCACGTCATAGACTCAGATATTTTAATTATCACACAATTTACGACTCGTCGCGGCAAAGGAAAAAAATTCATAGGGAATATCATTGTACTATTCTATTAAAAGGTGACGATTAACCTATTGCACGTAATAAATAACAGCAGTAGATAGCCGACGCAGTCACAAATAATGCGTTGCTTGGCGAATTAACAAACGGATAAGTACCAGGATCATGTTTAATTTCCATTAAATTCGTCCTGTCAACCCCATGGATTACGCCCGAAATGAAGTCGGCTATCAAGAGGAGGAATAATGCTCGCGCATTGTATAGAAGGTATGGTGACCCTGAAGTGTTTTACTCATATAAGGCAATGAGAAAGATCACGAAGAAAAAGATACGTGAAGCAAAAAATAATTACTATCAGACGCTAGTTTCGAAAAGTCATACTTCCACAAGCACATGGAAAAACTTACGAAATATAGGAATAATTAAAAAACTCAATAATGAGAAATTGAACATTCACCCACATATTCTAAACAATTACTTTTCCACCAGCAGAAATGCAATTCTTCCTCCAATACTCATTAGGAATGAGACAGTTAATCTTGATAGTCAATTCTTTTTTTCACACGTAAAGCCTCTAGAAGTTACTCATGCATGTCAAAACATTATCTCAAATGCTATGGGCTATGATGAAATCCCTATAGATTTTATAAAAAAATCATTACCAACGATATTACCCGTGCTTTTAAATATCTTTGACTCCTACTTACAACTAGGCATATACCCAACTATTTGGAAAAGAACCTTGCTAAGGCCAATTCCTAAATGCTCTAATCCTTCCAATCCGAGTGATTATAGACCAATAGGATTACTATGTTCCACCGCAAAAATACTCGAACGAATATTTTTCGACCAAATTAACACATACATTACCGAACGAGATCTGCTCGACCCAAGACAATCAGGTTTTAGGAAGGGATATAGTACTCAAACCATACTGCTTCGCCTAACAGGAGACATCAGACAAGCAATGGATAATAGACAACTTACTGTGCTTGTTCTGTTTGATTTTTCTCAAGCTTTCGACTCCGTGAACCACGCTCTTCTATTACAGAAGTTAAAAGGGTATAATTTTTCCGACAGTTTAATCAAATGGTTCCGATCATATCTTACCGAGCGAATGAAAGCAGTAATAGGAAAGCCCGGAGATACATCTAACTGGCTAAACGTGGATACTGGAATGGTGTAAGGATCTGTCCTCAGTCCATTACTATTCTCTTTGTTCATTAACGACCTAACGCGATGCGTAATTCACTCCCAATATTTTCTTTATGCAGACGACTTCCAAATTTACCAACATTCAACTCTAGAAAGCCTAACACAGACTATTGCTAGCTTAAATGCTGATATTGTCCATATCAACACATGGGCAGAGACCAATGGCCTCAAACTAAATGAAAATAAAACGAAGGCTATTATTATCGGCAGTAGGAACCTTACATCTAAGATAAATTTTCACCACATCTCAGCAATCACAGTCAAAAATAAAGCTGTCCCCTATGAAGAACACGTAAAAAATCGAGGGGTAATAATGGACAGGAACTTAAATTGGAATGCACACTGCCTAAATATCAGGAGTAAGAGCTATAAAACTCTTCACCAATTGTACAATCCAAAAACCAGTTGCCTACAAACCTAAGAAAAACATTCGTAAATGCGATTATCATCCCACATTTTGATTACTGTTGTGCTGTACTAAGGGGGCTTTCCAATTGCCTTGCGCAGATTAGCGCACATCGCAACAGATGGGAACACACGAGCGCACGTTGAAACGGACAATTGGAACGCATCTGCGCTGAAGTGTTTCCAAGATGGCGGAACAATCACGGCATATTTGAATTGATTATAGTAAGTGGGCTTAAAATTACAATTAGATGAAATGAGAGTCATTACTGATGAATGAAAACGTGTGAACAATGTATAAATGGCTGGCAGAACACATAATCATGGTATCTTAAGACAGTCCTGTTTCTAATGCAACATTCATTTCCCCGCCATAAAAAGTTTCGTCTGCTAGCGCAAATGGAACAGAGGTCCCGATGTGTTTCCATCTGTGCTGCGCTAATGACGTCACAGCGACAATTGGAAAGCCCCAAAACCGAAACAGTTTGCAACAGATCAGCGCAGATGCACAATTGGAAAGCCCCCAAAGTAATATTAACGAATAAACAAATAATTAGCTCCAAATTACTATGAATGCTACTGTGAGATTTGTATGTGACCTGAAACGGTGGGATCATGTTCCTGATTCATACAAAAGACTAAAATGGCCTAAAGTTAGAGAAAGACGGCTTTATTTATCTATTCTCTCCGCCTTCAAAATTTTCAAGACAACTTGTCCTCCATACCTGTTCAACTCTTTTATTTAAAAAAAAAGCATCCAAAACCGGCTAACAAGATCCCATCATTTAGACCTACAGATGATCCCACAACACAAAACTGAAATTCACCAGAAATCTTACATCGCCACTGTAGCAAGAAATTGGAATACTCTCCCAACAGATATAAAAACATGCAATTCTGTACCCTGCTTTAAAAAGAAATTATTTCAAAACATAATCACGAAAAGATGTTAAGGGAGAAAGTGAAAATGGAAATGATTGTGACACTGTAACACCGTGATCACATGTGAACACATTGTAACACCGTGATCACATCTGAACACATTGTAACACCGTGATCAATTTTAATTTGTTTGTGAAAATCCTTTCTTGTATTTTTTGTGTAAACTTATTATTATTATGAAAATTTCGTGTAAACACTGTCTTATAAGCATTATTTATATTTATTTTTCAAAATATGTTTTGTGTAAATGAATATTAACCCTTTCGCGCCGAATGCCGCGCATATGCGGCGGGGATTTTCTTCGCAAACGAACGAAAGCCTCATATATGCGGCGTCAATTCTCCGACGCAAATGAACGAATGCCGCGTATATGCGGCGCGGGGTGGAGGAAAGTGACCGCCGCGGAAACAATAGACCCAGGTAAGTGGTCGCCCCTCGGGTCCCAACTTAGCTCGAGCCTAGGGCCTTCCTCGGCCGCTCGGATCGACCCTTTCCTATCCTCTCACGCGGTCAACTATAGCTTTTTGCAGTGTTTTTTCTAAAAAGTTATTTGTTGCTTACTTTCGAAATCTAAAGTTAGAAATGAATTCTTCTTTTTTTGCTTACCACATGGAAATTTTAAACGAAATTCTAGCGTTAATATCAACGGAGTTACAGAACGGCAATCGACCGTCGGCAATCCGTCAATATGAACATTAGAACTCCGTTTAAAATTTCTGCACGCTCAGAAAAAAACAAGGAATTAATTTTTAATCTAAAAAAATCGATGCAAACAACAAATATATGTTTATATAAAACACTGCATTTTCAGTCAGATGACCGTGGAATCGCGCTGTGAAGGTGTCTTTAATCCTCCTTGGGTCTGGGACAGCGGCCGAGAAAAGGGATGGGCGTCCCGCGGAGTTGGGTCACAAAACGGTAAGGGATCGGACCCCTGCCTTCCATCGACGCGAGAGAGCTTCGTACAGGGGAGTGCAGACATTTTTCAAGAGGCTCGTAACGTGGAAGAATTTCCCTCCACAAGGCTTCGGCGCGAAAGGGTTAATGTACCAAGGTGTCTGGAAGACCGACCGTGTAAACACTGTCTTATAAGCATTATTTGTATATTTTTTAAATTATGTTTTGTGTAAATGAATATTAATGTACCAAGGTGTCTGAAAGACCGATAAGGGTCTACGACAATAAACGTTTTATTTATTATTTATTTATTTATTTGTATCTTAACACAACAGCTTCTTTGCCAACAGTGTAACGGATTCCGTATTCATTTCCAATGATGTTATTATTCTAAATTAAAAGCGAGCCAGCAAAACTGGGAAAACTTTAACAATGCAAAATAAGTATTTGTGTTAGGGATGGGCGATTACGATACCAATTAATCGAATAATCGATTATTTTTGTAAATTAATCGAAATTTTGGAATCGAGTAATGCAACAGCCGATAATGATGAAATCGAATATGTAAACCCAATTAATTTGACCGATTACCAATTATTACGGAATCTTTTGTCTTGTGAACTGTGATGGATAGAGCGGTTCACATTCGTCTTCAGTTCGAAAAATTTGACTTTGGATGAACTCTGACCCAGTAGAGGTATTAAAATAGAATGCGCCTGACGTAACCACGTAACTCTACGCGGCACCACATTTTGCCGGCCACTCACGTGTCATGTGTCAGATGTTGCTTCGCAAGGCATAGCCTTGTCTTATGTTCGCTTGTTATTTTGATAATAAAATTGGTTACAATGAGGATTTATTTCTTTGTATCGGTTAGAATGCGTTTATTGGTATCCTCTCCATGCTATCAAAAATGCTTTTACAAAGCCACACTGTTGGTGGCTTCCCACAAAACGTTAGTTTGTACTGCGTACTGAGCTTTACGATCAGCCAAAATGGTGGAAAACCGCCCAATCTTGTCACACTGGGCATGGCGAGCACAGCGGCCCTACCCTTCTTCCCGGCCCGCGGACTTAGTGGGAAGTGAACTGTATCACCATGTCGTTTTCTAGTCCGGTGTGGAAGCATTTCATGAGGCTGAGCAATAAAGAGGCCAATTAAAAGAAAGATTTCCATCTGTGGTATTACAACTAATTTCTGTAGCTACCTCAAGAGGCATGGCATCTTCAGCCGCGGCAAGCGAAACAAGCAGCGGCAGCAACAACAGACCTGGAGAGAGTGAGCCATCAGGAGTAGATCTAGATTATCCAGGCGGTCTGAGGGGTGAGTTTTCATTCTCCTTTCACATTTGGCATTCTGTTTTGAATTTAGTTTAATTTACCAACCAACATTTCAAGCCGCGTCTTTTCTTCCGATTCCGAATGTTTTTCTGATCAGCACTCAAAGTCTTTTGAACCTACTCGTGCTTTTAATTGCGTTAAACGCAACAATGCAGAGTCCTGCTTTTTCGTTAATAAGTGTTTGCTGTAGGGCAAGTGTGTAACTTTTGTTTCTTATTGCCAATGAATTGCACGACCGTTTTTGTCGATATTTGCGAGTCGGTAACTGCCGGTCGTCAAAATTGTCGACTGACCGGATACGTCGACTATTAGAATTTTCGGGATTAAGAATTAGAATTCAGAATATTAGAATTTTCGGGACAAGTGAAGATAATAATCCAGAGTACGAGATCATTGATTATTCTCTTGATATACTCTGTTATTTGATTTATCTGACATTTACTTTGATATTAAATTTCAGACCATCAATCTGACACAGTTTCCGAAAGGAGACAGGCTAGCTGAATGGGTTAAGAAGTACGTTCTCTCGGAGCTGGTCCGTCGGTTCGATCCTATTGAGTCCAGAAAGCATTATGCAATCGCCACGATGCTAGACCCACGCTTTAAAAACTTCACTTCAAGAGCCCGATCGCTGTAGCCAATGCCATGAGCACCGTCATCGCCGTGATGGCTGAGATGTTCCACGAGGAGGATCAGGTGAACGTCCTGCAGATGTTTTCACCCGCTGATCGTGATGCAGCACCATCAGATGACCTCTGGATCTTTCATGACACTGAAGCAGCATCTCAGAAAACCCTGTGTACTGAAGATGTCCTCAACCGACCCGTCGTTGACCGCCATTTGAATCCTTTTTCAGTGTCGGAATCAATGAAAAATGAAAACCCTCACTTATATCAGGTACCCTCACTTACATCAGGTAGCGAGGAAGTACCTGCTAGGAGTAGTGACATCAGTTCTCTCAGAGAGATTCTTTTCCGAGATGAGTCTAATACAATCTGATCTGAGAAGCCGCCTTACCAGTACACATTTATCAAAATTGCAATTTTTAGCTTCAGCTCCCGTAAACATTTGGCAATCTTCCAAAATTTAAATAGAATTAAGAAATTTTTCACAACTCTATTCCCTGACAGGCCCCCTTGAAGTTTACCTAGATTTTAGAATTTGTACTAATGATAACATTAACCCTATAAAATGTCAATGAAACTATTATACTTTATTTATGAAGGGACCATAACCTTGCAAGGTATGTTTTGGATTTTGTCATAATCGAATCGACTAACCGATGTATTGATTATTATAAGCAATTAATCGGACGCGATTAATCGGCTGCTTGCGATTAATCAATTCATAAAATATCGATTATTTTTTTATAATCTCCCATCCCTAATTTGTGTCGTAATTTAAATTGTCGACGGTTACGCTAGAAACGCTGCGTCTTTGTTTGCGCAACTTAGCGGATCATCGATGAGAAATCACGAATATAATAATAAATCATGATGGAAGAAAAAATCAACTTACCTGTGGGTAATCATAATTTGCAGTCATCATGTCTCAACCCGAGTTTGTTTTCCGAAATAAAGTTCTCAAAATATCTTCCTCTAAATAAAAAGGAGACTTATTGGCACATACAAAATTTTATTCTCGGAAATTAGGATTCGCTGGTTAAAATTATAGTTAAAAATATGTGCACGAACACCAAAAGAAAACTGAATTCCAAAACAAATCGGCAAAAATACAATGCTGGATGGATACGCCGGAGATTTTAACACGCCGCACAGTGGGCCAAACTGAATAAAAGCTTGCCAAAATCAATAACTCTAATAATTACGAGTCCATATGCAACTTGAAGTGCATTTCTAAGGTATTTTGGGCTGATAAACATAATTTTATCATTATTTTTTCAATATATTTTACGGATAGAGTGCTATTAATTGTATAAACATTAAATATGCAATTACAAAGCATAATTTCAATGGTTGAGTGGTCTAGTTATAACTCAAAATTTCCTTTGATAATTATCAGAATACTGCAATTAATAATTCTAGGAACTATAACATCCGTAAAAAATTGTCCAAGTAGAATTTTGATGCATAATGCATTTTAACAAATTATGACTGCTGCAACGGAATGGGAGAAACTGAAAATATGTTTCTCGATGAAAATGAACTTGATTCAAGTTAAAATGTTAAAAAAATAAAATATTAAAGCTCTAGTTTACGTATATTACATTTCCACAAAAAAATAAATTTTAAATTCATTTTTTTATTCCAAAATTAGTTTGAAAATGGCTATATTCCAGTAAATTGCATTTTGCTATACTTTTGTCGCACTACTGGGATCAGGATTCAACATAAATGTAAGCCAGAGGCAGAGATCATGATAATTTATTATTTTAATTTTAATATTAAACAAATATTTTTCAATAATATTATTATCAAAAACTTTAATAAACATTTTGAATAATAATATTGATAAAAAGTGTCACTCATCCTCTTATGACTCGTCATCACTCTCATCTTCACATTCGTCATTCCCATAGTCATTAGTCTTTTCACTACTGGATCTAAATCTTCCTTCGATTTACTATTTTGAAATGAAATTGAAGATATAAAGGGATCACAGGTGAACAGCAATCTCCGAAATATATATTTATTAGTTGCCTCTCTTGATATCCTCCGCGTATTGTGATGCCGGAATTTCCTAATTTCCTTAAACCTTGATGCCAAGGCATCTTCTGGGAGCTGCCCGATGGGCAGAATTGCATTCTTTGATATATCTGCACCATGAATTAGAAGCTTGTGCATCGTTGGTGGCATGTAATACGAAGGGTATTGCTTCACGTATAATTTCGCTGTTGCTAGACAGTATTTTCTGAACTCATTGTGATTGAGTGATCGTCTGCTTGAAACTACTTTCAAAATATTTTCAAACCTTGAAATCAGTTGTTCATGAAGCCCTGGAAAATATTAAACTAACTAAAAATGTCACTTAACTTCAGCAGCGATGTTTTCTTTAATTTGAAATAGTTGTCAGTTTTTCTTACCGATGATATTTGCTGATAATTTAGGGTCCAAAAAACAGCGTCTGTGTTACCATCGTTTGTGGTGCCATATCCTGGTTTTGGTACATCTATTATCAGGCCGTTTTTCTATTAGGCATTTACTATTATTAACTCTGAAGTAGCTCTTGTTCACCTTGTTCCATTTCTCAAAATATCTAGTGAAAAAGCATGTTTGTAGGCACTTCGTCAAATCGTACCTTTCGCATCGGTATCTCCATTCAATTGAAATTTTTCAATCAAAAAATCCATCACATTTTTTCTCACGTGCCGTATTTTTTTTCTCTACAATTTTTTATGAAAATGTAACCCTGTCACTTCTCTCCTCTCCATGGTTTCTCACAAATTTAGTATGAAACATTACAAAACGAAATAAAAAATAGCAGGTAAACACTTCCATCGACAGCCTTACCTTCATCATTCTTACATTAGTAGCAAAAAACAAATTACTGACTCCAACTCGGAATCCATTTTAAAAATTAAAATTATTCTTACCAAACTGCTTCTCATATGATTGGAAAGCAAAATTTTCCTCAATGGATGCGATGTACACATAGTGAAGGCACGACGAAACGGAGACGGGTGCAAGGAGACTTTGGTTTCCAGGTACAAGTAGGTAAATATATTCTCATTTTAAACGGTTCTAACGTTGAACAAATCAACCCAGTGTTGCACAGCACAGTCACTTACAGTGTATGCTCACTCGACGCTCTCTAGGACAACTGATGCATGTGGTACGCGAAAACAACCAGAAAACCCCTAAGGAAACCAACTAAGCATTCCGTTTGGCGGAACAAGTGGCGGCAGGAGTCTGCAAAAAGAGGCAAAAAAGGCGTAAAAAAGTATAATTTGAGATAGATACCAATGAATTAGGGGAAGTAGAAAAGAGTCATTATTGGCAAGGTTGTAAAACCAGCATTGTGTGGCCAGCAAGTACGGAGGCACGCAAGTCCAAAACCAGCTGGTGAGGGCGCATGCCGCTGCATGTGCATGACCATGAGCCTTCCCCTAAATCCCTCGACCGTAGTCTGCTCAACATGCCTGAAGGAATTTCACAATTAATGGAAAATTCTTTCAAATATATTTTATGCCATAACTCTGCTGAGAAATGTCCCAACGACCTCCTCATCGTACAATCACCAGTCGCCAAAGTTGCGAGAAGTTGCAATTTGCGACAAGATTTACATTGAATTTAGCCATTTAAGTACAATGTGAAAAAATCAATACGAAAAGTTATTCATAAAACATCTATTCAAATTAACAATGTCGTTGAACTGGCATTCCATCGTCTTTATACTAGGAACTTATATACTTGCTTCGCTTAGACCCCATTATTGGCCGCCACTGTGGCCCGAGTGGCCGGGGTCGTTTTAAATAACAATGGTTGTTAAAATTAGAATCGCAAGTTATCGCAAAAATTTCCTACTGAATATATTTCTATATGATTTTCTCTACCACACAGTGCAAATAAATCCGTGTAGCCTGATGTCGATAAAAACGATAATTAACGTTAAACATAAAATTTAATGAAAAAACAGCACAATTTTTGAAAAATTATAAAAATATTAAAATACAAATAAAACGGAACAAACTTTATCTTCATTCATGCAATGAATATCAGTTTTGGGGATCAAAATACTTTAAAACCAATTTTATAAATAACGACTCTTAAATAAAGCTTTATATCTAGCTATTTTCCACGGAAAAATTTCGGTCGCCAAAATCACGCTGACATGCTCTACTTTAACCAGCTGTAAATATTTTTATGGTGTATTCCATGGTCTGCCTAGTACCCTATCTTAAAGAGCATACACGTAATAATATAAATCAACTGTTTTTGGTTGGTTTGCGCGAATTTCATTTTTCTACTTTTGGCCAGCTTTTTTGGATTTTGGCCCACTGTGCGCCGGTACTTCGGAAGACATAGGAACGACATTCAGACGGAATGAAAACCAATGAAATACTGGAAACATTATTCATTGACAACAACACCATCAGTCTAGAAAAAGTGATTGAAGAGAGAGGAGCGGAGTTGAATTAAAAAAGTGCTAT
Organism: Pyrrhosoma nymphula; assembly: GCA_963573305.1. NCBI lineage: Eukaryota > Metazoa > Arthropoda > Insecta > Odonata > Coenagrionidae > Pyrrhosoma > Pyrrhosoma nymphula. The sequence continues at coordinate 23,045,252 of OY754340.1, read as the reverse complement.
AGCTATATGAAGCACAGATGTTTATATAAACGGCCGGTATGTATAATATCGCGGCAAGGGTATCAGGTTTGATTTCATAGCGATCACCAAATAGACTCATATATTTATACATCACACAACTTACGACTCGTCGCAGCAAATAAAAATAATTCATAGGAAATAGTATTGTATTGTACTACTAACTGGTGACGATTAACCTATTGCACGTAATAAATAACGGCACTACATAGCCAACGCAGTAACAAATTATGTTTCGCTCGGCTAATAAACAAACGCATAATTACCTGGATCATGCTTAGTTTCCATTGCATTCCTCTTGTATCTTAACCAAGCAGTCTCTTTGCCGACTGTGTTACGGATTCGGTCTTCATTTTTAATGATGTTATTATTCTACTAAAAAGCGAGCCAGCAAAACTGGTAAAACTCTCTCAATGCAAGATATTTGTGTCGTCATGTAAATTGTTGACTGTTATTACTGTATGATTGTATGTTGGTAGACCTGTCAATGCCGATGTAGGATTGTATGTTGGTAGACCTGTCAGCAATCGAGTTAGTCATGTGCAATACATGGAGTTACAAAAGTCACGTTAAGGTCCGGTGTTTATTATTCAAAGTATCCTTGCTCATGTACTTGAAGGACTAGCTACACTGGTGACGAGGATAAAACAGATACGTCTGTTTATTATGGTAACGTGTTAGAAGTGAATGGTGGTCCATATTAATTTAGTAAGATTAGTTCGACAACATGGACAGCTCAGGCATTCACCACTACGATGTTGCATCGGATCCCTTAAATGCTGGTACGAGGTGGAAGAAATGGTTTAGATCATTTCAAGTTTACGCAGTTGGCCGAACGGATTTGACCACCAACGTCATTAAGCGTGTTCGCCTGTTACATCTTTCCGGCCCCCAGGTGCAGGGCATTTTCTACGCATTATCAGGTGATGTTTATATATCCGCGCAGGGGCGGATCCAGGATTTTTCTTTGGGGGGGGGGGCACAAGGGTCTGATGGGCAAACGGTATTCTCATATTTGGGATTAAAAAACAACATACAACAATTAATGTACGAAATATACTTTTTATTTTAATATAGAGATTACTAATATGCAAATATTAATTAGTTACATGTATAATAACGGCAGTGTTCTATTATGTTTCCTGCTGAAGATGTCCAGTACTTCATCAACATTCATTTTTGACACAATGTCTTCCTTCCCACTTGGGCGATGTTTTTTTTCAAGCGCTGACTAGCGAATGACCAATGACCGGCAAATCTGTCGTCTTGATTTGTGCTTAAGGCTAAAATGAATGAGGCTCCGTAATACACAAAACAAAACGAACGTAATTATAACGGGACCGTATTAAAAATCTTGTCCATTATTTAAGCGTCTAAGGGGGGGGCACGTGCCCCCGTGCCCCCCCCTAAATCCGCCTATGTATCCGCGGATGCTCCAGCATAAGATGAACAACAATAAAACGTGTACGAGACCTGTACTACGTTGTTGAACAATTATTTCCAACCGCATACAAATGAAATATTTGAGACTGAGAAATTATATTATATGACGATGGAACAATCGCAAACTGTCGATCAATTCTTCACCCACCTATCAAAGCAAGTTGATCTGTGCAATTTTCCCAATAAGGATAAGGCCATTAGATATCATTTTAACAAGGTTTGCCGTGGTCGGAGTTGAAGAGAGAACTCAACAAAGAAGCTCTCCAGGGAGACCTAACATTGCAACGCACTCAACTGTTGGCGCGAATTCATGAAAATCTCATGCGGCAAGTCAGCCCTCCAGGGACCTCAGAAGTAGCGGAGGCCGTCAACAAGATAAGTAAAAGTTTTAGTGGGAAGTGCTATGGATGTGGCCTAGAGGGACATTTTCGTTCTGATCCGAAGTGTAAGGCTCGGGGACAAACTTGTTCTTACTGTGGCAGAAAGAATCTTTTCAGTTCAGTCTGCCTCATATTGCAAAGTTACAAAGAAAAAGAGGTTGAAAGACAATTACAAGGAACAATCATCGAGGAAACACTATAGGAAGTTAAGTAAGTCTGCCAAAAAAGGTAATACCCGTCAACTTTTATGAAGTGAGAGTGACGAGTCCACTTCAACTGAAGGGTCTTATGATAAAGAGTTTCCCACAGATAACGGTGGCGAGAGAAAGAATACCCACACATTTCTCGTGCATGAAGTTAATACCATTAACGATGAATTGTTCCCTATTGAGGTGGGGGGAGTTCAATTGTCAGTGCTAGTCGACTCTGGTGCTAGTGCCAACGTGATACCTAAGACTGAGTAGGAAAGACTGAAATCTTGTAGAATAAAGTGTGAAAGAATAATAAGCCATTTATAGGATATGGAGGTAATTTATTGCCTACCTTGTGGTATTTTCTTTACTGATGTATCTGTTAGTAATAAGAGAAAACTATCAGCTGTCCGGTTTGTTGTCCTTGATGGAGAGAGAGTACCCATATTGTCGAAGAAGACTGACCTTTGTTTATTGAAGTTTGGTTCAGATGTGACGAAAGACATTAATTTAATCCATGCTACCCATGATACCAAGGTTGATAAGAGCAAACTCAAAAAGAAATTTCCCAGAGTATTTACTGGAATTGGTAAACTAAAGGATTTCCATTTAGATTTACAAATTGACAAGTCTGTATTACATATTGTTCAGAAATGTAGAAAAACCCCCATTCACTACTACCAAATCTTTGAAGGCATCCTACAGGATCTTCTTAGAGAAACAATTATTGAGCCAGCCACTGCTCCATCCACCTGGGTTTCTAACGCACATTTAGTACCCAAGAAGATATCGTCAGGTGATATTGCATGGAGGCTAGTCATCGATATGATAACTGCTAATACGGCCATCAGGAGGAGAACATTCCCAATTCCAACCCTAAGGAATTACTAGCGAGAATCACTTCAGAAGCCACAGTATTTTCAAAGCTTGATTTTAACCAGGCTTTCCACCAGTGCGAGTTGTCACCTGCTTCAAGGAGCATCACAACATTCTATACTCACCTGGGTCTGTTTAGGTATACCCGCCTTTTCTTTGGTGTTAACAATGCACCAGAACATTTTCAAGAAATTATGGAAACTATGGTAGCTCGTGGGCTGAAGGGAGTTTTGATATACTTTGATGATTGGCTAATCTGGGGAAAGGATAAACAAGAGCATGACCGAAGATTATTAGCTGCTATCCATCGCCTACAGGAATGTAAAATGACCTTGAATTTCGAGAAGGGTTAGTTTGGAGTAAATGCTGTCAGTAATGTTGGACATCTTTTATCAGATAAAGGTTGTCACCCGAGTGATGACACCAGGAAAGAAATCCTCCAGTTTCGTGCCCCTGAGAATAAGTCTCAGTTACGTAGCTTCCTCGGTCTTGTAACCTTTACATCCAAATACATTCCTTATCTTGTAACCCTAAATGAACCATTGAGAAGGATTATCAAGACACACAGTGGATTTGTATGTGGGCCTTCACAACAAGATGCATTCTCCAAACTTAAGGAACACCTTGTAACCCCGGAAGCCCTAGGTTTTTTCAAAGGGGAAAAAAGACTACTTTGGTAAGTGGTGGTAGCCCAGTGGGTCTTGGGGCCGTTTTGATACAGATCCAAAGGGGACAACCTCGTATCATCAGATACGCCAGCCAAGCCGTGACCGACGTCGTGTCGATACGCCCAAACTGAGAAGGAAGCTCTAGCCATTGTGTGGGCTTGTGAAAAATTTGAGTGGTATCTCCTGGGATCACGCTTTGTTTTAGTTACAGATCATAAACCTTTAACAACCATTTTTGGGCCATATGCTACTCCGCCCAACTTGAGGATCTTCAGGTGGGTGCTTCGTTTGCAAAAGTTCTCTAATGATATCAGGTACATTTCAGGAAAATCCAACTAAGCAGATCCACTTTGCAGACTGCTCCCACTGTCTGGCCTAAAATTTGAGGACACTGTTGAAGCAGTTTTACAACTTGTAGACATATAAGTACCTTCTGCAATGTCCCTCTCTGAAGTTGCATATGCCACCTTGAGTGATCCCGAACTTCAGGAGCTGGCTGGGAGTTTTAAATGTAACAGGTGGGACAAGCAGCAGCGCTTTTATCAATTAATCGCCCCTGAATTGTCTGTTGTAGGTTATGTCCGTGTGCGCGGACATAACAACGCTTTCGCGCTAAAGTATGGTTGCGCACTATCTGTAAGGATGAAGAGGAATTTACTAAAGCCTGTTTTGGATGCCAGCTGGAATCCCAACACACAATGCCTGACCCCATGGTACGTACACCCTTTACAGAAAACGCATGGGATGCTTTTGCTGTAGACCACCTTGAACCTCTCCCTTCAGGAGAATATCTACTGTGTCACTGATTACTATAGCAGATATCTCATTGTGGAGCTTACTAAATCCACGTCAATAGCCACAACAGTTAAACTAATGACCAAGATTTTCCTATTAATGGGTTACCCTGAAATCATAGTCAGTGATAATGGACCAGTCTTTCGAGAGGAATTCTCAGACTTCCTATTTAAAGTAGACATCAAACACAGGAATGTTACCGCTCTTTGGCCACAAGCCAATGGCCAAGTTGAGAGAGTAAACCGCAGTATGCATTGAGGAACGCCTGAGGATTGCATCTGCCCAGAACCAAGATTGGAAAACCTCACTTGATGTCTATCTGTCTGCCTATAACTTTTCTCCACATTCGGTTACTGGTGCTGCCCCTGCTGAACTACTTTTCAACCGCCCCATCAAATCCAAACTCCCTGAAATACCTCGCCATCGCATCGGGTGGTCAGACGAAGAAGTAAGAGACAGAGATATGTACCTAAAGGACCAAGGCAAACGCTATACTGATGCCCAACGCCATGCTCAACCTTCAAGAATCAGCCCTGGTGACCTTGTCCTTGTTGAACAGAAGAGGGAGAACAAGCTTGCTACATGGTTCAACCCAGTCCCAGTTGTAGCTCGTCATGGTTCAACAGCAAAGATCTTAATGCCTGCAAGAAACGTTTTAGAACGTAATGTTTCACTATTGCATCGTCTTAGTCACCAGTCTTTTGAGTCTTTCCCAGCCACTACTGTCGGAGATCAACCCTTGCCAATACCTGATATCCCCAGTTATTCTCAACTGCATCATGAGCTTGGTCTTCCAGCCTCCGCGAGCCCTCCACGTCCAGGTGATGGCTCCAGTCAATATACTCCCCGCAACAGTCATGGAGGGAACCTAGATACACCACCTGCATGTCTGCAAAGGGATCTCCGACTACCAGCTCATATCTCAGATTATGTTGTTGATTTTAAATAGAAAAAAATGCACATAATGACAAAAGATGTTTACTGCTTATGTGTTTCACATTTTTGCCCTTATACTTCAATTCTTTATTTTAATTCTGTTTGAGTTTTATTTGATTGCATCCAGCGCACTCCTGTTAAACTTGCCATCCATATTCTCTTGTTTAATCTTCTAATCCCCATTTAAAGAAAAGGAGGGATGTAGGATTGTATGTTGGTAGACCTGTCAATGCCGATGTAGAATTATATGCTGGTAGACCTGTCAGATCGAGTCAGTCATGTGCAATAAATGGAGTTACAAAAGTCACGTTAAGGTCTGGTGTTTATTATTCTAAGTATCCTTCCTCATGTACTTAAAGGACTAGTTACAATTACGCTGCGTCTTTGTTTGCGCAACCACGCGGAGCATCGATAAGAAATCACGAACATAAAAATAACTCATGAGTTGCTTCACACGAATTAACTGCCTACATCTCCCGAAAGAGCAAGTTACTGTCTAATCTCTCGTTATACAACTCATTCAAGATTCATTTGGCCGGTCTCAAGTCTCGTGATCGATACTTGTTGCCATACAATCATTCCTATCGTGATCGGTGAAGATGAACTCCTCGGTCAGTGGAGAGAAACCGTTCATCGAAATATCTTTTAAGAGAGCTTGATCTCGGCATTCGAATACTCACGACCGACCCATCACTAGTACTCACGGAGTAAGTGAAGCCGCTACCCTTTGCGGCGTCACGATATACTTAAAAAAGACAATCGCGGAACTCGAAAAAACGTTAATGTAGAAAATGTATTAAATTACAGAGGATACTTGGACAAATATGCAAAGTAATTTTCGAACACAATAACAGAAAACTCACCTTGAAAATTATGAGGGATTTCTGCTAATTCGGAAGCGACCGCAGTGCCAAATCGCCTAAGCATTTAGCAGGTGATTTGGATGCTCAATTCTATAACCAAAAGAACAGGAAAACGAACCATTCTCGGCGAAAATGAACGAGTCGACGGGGTCGCCGTCTGGCGTTCACGGTTTACAACTCCACTTCTGGTAATATTCCCCATATAAGGAGCGATCCGTGACCTAATGTTCCTTGAGATGAAAAAAAGCACAATAACCCACCCAGATCAAAATTTTCATACCATATATGATCTTAATTTCCTTAGGGGTTAATATTAACTTTTGTAGTCGACTTATACTTAAATGAAGCATTTGAAGTAAGTTAGAATACATATATTTTTTAAACATAATGAATTCACAAGTCTATTTCCAAACTGTTTAATCTACCGACCATGGTTTCGGCACGTAGTGCCATTTTCAAGGTATACATCTATGGTTGGCAGCCTATATATACATGTTTCAATGGGAGAGGGATGGGGTAGAGTTTTCAGGGGGGGTTACTGGATTTGGGGAGGGGGGGGGTTTTGGGTGTGGATTCACTTGAGGGTTTAGGTAAGGTCATGGGAGTGAGGGATGACGTCAACGGGCGATGGGTGGGAGGAAGGGTGATGTGTAGGAGAGGCGAGTGGAATGGGAACATATGATCATTACATAATTTAAAATCGGCGGGGCAATTCACAATTTCAAACTGCTCGAAAAAATCAAGTTTCTGCCCCTTGTTAAGTACATGTAAAATGTTTGAATCGAAATTGCACCAGTGGTGTTCTTCATTCAAGTGTTTAGCTATTCCAGAGGAGTTGTCATAATTTAAAAAACATCGTCAATGTTCACGCATTCTCGTTCTAAAACTCCTCCCAGTCTGGCCAATATATTTCGTTTCACAATCGTCACACTTCAGTTCGTACACTCCACTTTTTTCTCATTTCAATACACGTCTTTCGAGTTAAATAACAATTTTGCTAATGTCAATGGATTATAAAAAGCCACTTTCGAACTTGACAAAATTATTTCAAATGACAAAACGAAAGTGGCTTTTTATAATCCATTGACATTAGGAAAATTGTTATTTAACTCGAAAGACGTGTATTGAAATGAGAAAAAAGTGGAGTGTACGAACTGAAGTGTGACGATTGTGAAACGAAATATATCGGCCAGACTGGGAGGAGTTTTAGAACGAGAATGCGTGAACATAGACCATGTTTTTTAAATTATGACAACTTCTCTGGAATAGCTAAACACTTGAATGAAGAACACCACTGGTGCAATTTCGATCCAAACATGTTACATGTACTTAACAAGGGGCGGAAACTTGATTTTTCGAACAGCTTGAAATTGTGAATTGCCCCACTGATTTTAAATTATGTAACTGTCATATGTTCCCATTCCACTCGCCTCTCCTGCACATCACCCTTCCTCCCGCCCGTTGACGTCATCCCTCACTCCCATGACCTTACCTAAACCCTCGAGTGAATCCACACCCAACCCCCCCTCCCCAAATCCAGTAACCCCCCCTGAAAACTCTACCCCATCCCTCTCCCATTGAAACATGTATATATAGGCTGCCAACCATAGATGTATACCTTGAAAATGGCACTACGTGCCGAAACCATGGTCGGTAAATTAAACAGTGTGGAAATAGACTTGTGAATTCATTATGTTTAACATAAAATATTTCCACCGAATTACGCCGGAAACTGTATTTTTTATATATTATTTAGTTTAGGAGCTCAACTTATGCAAAATCTTACTATCCACAATATAACCAACAAGTATCATTGTGTGTTATACCAAACTCTTCTGCATGTTGTAGATCACCTGGAGATGTGTATTACTTGTTTCCACATTCCTTGCTTTTCTTCTACCTGCTGTGTTACCTTGTAAGTGCGTTTAAGTTCAATCTGAAAGCATATTTGCTAAATAAAACATTGAACAATGTAGATTAGTTTTTTATTGTACTAAAAAGAGGAATAGACATATGTTACATTAAATATAGATTATTTATGTACAAATAATTGCATTTTGTATGTTCATTAAACTTCGCGTATAAAACATTCTCATATAAAATTTCTGGAATATCATTTTCTATTTATAACAGAGTATTAATTCATACACATAATAATGTCACCATTAAGATATAAACCATGTACATGCCTTGTGCTTTGTCAACTCTTATAAAAGTGACATTCTTAATTGTGTTTTGCAAGTAAAATTATTATTATTACTTCTCTTTTCCTGAAAGAATTCACCTAGCTCTTGAAACTCGGAGATTTTGTCATGCTGGAATATAAAAGATAAAAGCCACTTTCCATCCATAATTGACTTTTCCTCTACCCATTTGTAGAAAGTGTCGTGAAATTATTACCATTTAGCAGTAATGTGCAAAGATTTCTTTAAAATGCAATTCATTTCAAAGGTTGTCCTGCTTTTATTGGAGAAGATTGTACGTTATATTTTTCACATGAATTTCAAAATGTCAAGCTTTAAGCGTATAAGCTTTCAAAATGTTTTCTCAGTAAATTTAAACCTGAAGCGTCAGTAAAAAAATTTAATTTCATCAATTTTGACGACCTTTTCTTAAACTTCACTGCAAAATTATGTTTTTTTTTTTTGTAATAAATGATTAAACTGAATTATTATAATGCATTGGTATTCCTTAGAAATAGTAAATGCCAGGTGTGCTAGCAAAACAATGTAAAGGGGTAATTTAGAATATAATAACTGCGATGGGGTCTACTGGACCCCAGTGAACACCTTACAATTCTCCCAGGAAGTCTGCACTTCTAGGTTTAAAGGGAATGTATAAAATAATGAAAACAAAACATTCAATTTACACACAATTTCATGAGACGTAAAATAGAATCCACATAACAAAGGTTTAGGAAAGATGGAATATATTCAAGTGACTTAGAAACGAGTTAGAACAAAACACATGTGAGTGCTCAATAGGAAAATGCATAGGGCAAACTATTACTGCATCTGCTTCTTACGACAATATTTCATTTAAATACAGAATCAATCGTGCATTACCAGCAAGCTTGGAAGTGTATTTAACAGAGACACTACACGCAAATTAAAAAAGAACATATCTTTTAACTAGTTCCTTTCAGTAAATGAGAACGAATGGAACAACATGGACAATCACGAGAAAAGAGTAACTCATAACGTACATTAACTTTTAACCACAGCACCGATTACTTTTACCAATTCTCTAAGAATTTAACCCATGCTAGTGATAAAAGAACTCTACTTAAAATACATTAGAATGTCTAAGGTTAATTTTTCTCAACGGTGATGATGGAGATGTAGGGCTGTATTTCAGATATCGGGAATTCAAGGGTAAGAGACAAATGTAGACAAACAAACCTTAACGGTAATGCGAAGCTTATGAAGGTACTTTTATTCTTTCATTTCTTTCTTTAATTAACCCTTAATCAGAAAACTATACGTAACAGTTTAACAGCGTGTAAAAGTAGTTATTACCAAAGAACTCTTTTAATAAAAATCCTCCCATGATGTCTCCAGATATTTTCCTTTCATTAACTGCGTATGACGGATTGTTTCATAAAAGATGCCTTCCGATCAACCACCTCCCCCGCATGTTTCACGCTTACATCGTCTCAAACCCGTGAGTAACTAAATGTCTTTCTAAATTAAACTTCTGAGAAAATGCCTTTCCACATCTCTCACACATGAATGGCTTCAATCCCATATGCAGGACAGTGTGTTTCCTAAAGTTACTCTTGGCATTGAACCTCTTCCCACATGTCGTACATCTGAATGGCCTTAATCCTGAGTGCATAATTGAGTGCTGCAGTAACGATTCCTTCCTTGTAAACTCCTTTCCACACGTCTCACACTTGAATGGCTTCAAGTCCCAGTGTATGACGGAGTGCCTTGTTAAACTACTCTTCCATTTATACTCCTTTCCACATGTCATGCACTTGAACAGCATAGCATTATGGTGTATAATCTTCTCACACGTTTTTGGCATTGCTCCTGTCATGTTGCAAGAATCAACCTGCAATTATAAGAATTCAATGCCATAAATTATTTAGAGTGAAGTCACCCATGGATGAGTGAATGGAAAAATTCTGCAGAAGTATGTAACATGCATTTGCGGCCAATGAGATACAACATATGAGTAAATCACATGAGAAATAATTTTGATCTTTTTGGTACTTCTAATACTATATATAATATGTTCGTTGTTATAAAAGACCTTCAATTTTAGATTAAGAAATTGGAATATATTTTAATGAATCTCACTATGGCATATACTCTGAAGCAAGCAAATAAATAATCTGCATATAGGACATACAACTCAAAATATAATTAAATTAATATTTTAATTCTTCAGTTAAACTAAATGCAACCTGCTCTTGGTATAATAAGGGACAAATAAAAAATATTGTTGGAAGTTGAGGCAGAGAACCTGCCCTCGACACTTCGTAAGTCATGTGAAAAAATGCATTTTACTTAATTTCCTTTAAAAACAAGAAATTATATATTATAAATCACTGACAGAATTATACTAAACACTACATTGCAGCCGTTGAAGAATAAACTGTAATAAAAAATTGAAGGATGTGTAATAACAGATTCGATGAACAGGAGTGCGCTGTTATTACCAGGATACAATAGTTTTACATTTCCCCAGTTCAAATAGGACATGTAATGTACTCATAATTCATGCGTTTTAAAGTGAAACATGTAAATCGAATCGTGATCAATATCACATCAATGGACTCCGGAATAATAGGAGGCTTTCAATTTGGACTCGGGATTCTTCAAAATATTCTGATTCAGGAAAGGAAGAATCCACCACCACACAACACCACCATTTTGACACCAGATTCCTGTATTGTGTGGAGTCTGATTGGACTGTGGGATTAACGTAGAATTCCACTACAACTTAAAGAAAGTCATTGGGATTCAAATACGAAATTCAACACAAAAGCGCAATACAAAGATTCCCATCTAGGGAAGGAGACCAACGAGCAATGGAAACAGGATTCATGGACTCATATCATACCACGGACGAAGATATTCACAGAGATAGCATGTCTCCATATCACTGCTTCCATAGGTCGGTAATGCTTTAATAAGCCTGCACTCTCAAACTGCCACTGGTGTAACAAAACTACTAAAAAAAATCTCAAATAACAAAAAGGTAAATTGGATCTGCCTTCGAGCAGATGTAAATGTTCTGGCGACAGAAAAAAAATTGGCTTGATGCAGAAATATAAATTGCTTTATATGTTTCTACGATGAATGTTATCCGAAAGTAAGCAATTCCACGCCATGAATGAAAAGTAAAATTACTTCAATTGGAATAAACATGAGGTGGCAAAAGAAATAGTGTTATCATTACGTGATATTTTTAGTGCTGGATTATTATATCTTCCTCTACTTCAAGATACAGGATTACCTTCAATATAATATGTTGCTCCACAGAAAGGTTTTGGAAAATATTTTTTCATAACCTCGGAAACAGTTACGATCTCTTTCTACTTCTATCATTTTCACTATTGAACGAAAATTGAGTCACAAAAGTCATTATTCGAACGCAATTCTATGGAAATTTGAAGTGCATGCTTCTCTGTATATTAAAAAGTAATAATCCGTTCATTGTTTACCGCCTTGAGAAAGAGCCACGACCATTCGACGCTCATCCTATTCACGGAAGTATCCTGGTATTTTCAAACTTTAAACATATTAGGCCTGTCGGCATGTGAAACCACTTTTTGGCCGAACAAGAATCCCGAAATATGCTTCGCAAGTCTCCCAGGGGGGTTGTACAAAATCCAGAAAATACGCTAAAAATTAAAACATATTATTGTTACTGCCATAAATGTATGGGATTGGGCAATGTACGGTGACTCCGTAAAATTTAAGATAGAAAAATATTGACCTAACTGGAGTTTGAACCCGCGCCACATAACGGGGATTGCAGGACCATCGTCTCTAACCGCTGGGCCACGGCATCTGTTGATAGGCTAACTCATTCCAAAAGATTTATACGGAGGGAAATTCTTTAGTTGCGTTTTTTCTCTCGAACTCGGGCCCAAATGGAAGAAGGCCGTGACACTTTTTCCGCATTCTCTCTATAGTTTCAGAAAATAATTGCGTCATTTGGATCCCGAATATCAGTCACGCAATGACTCCTTGTGAGTTAAATTTTCAAAGTCCCCACCTCACTTAAGCATACCTTGGACTTCTTGGACAAAACAAAAGGCAATACATCACCTAGGGAGAAATAATGGTTTCATTTGATGTTTCAAATTTATTCCAAAATGTGCCAGTAGACATAGCCATTATTTCACTCAAACGTTGGTTCATTTCCATATATCTCGAAGATTATTTGATTCGCGAATAAATTTGACTTACTAACTTAGTAATGAACCAGAATTTCTTGGTAAACAAACGTAAATTCTATAAACAGAAATTTGGCACCGCTATGGGTAACTCCCTATCCCCGTTTTTGGCCAATATTTTTATGACTAACTTTGAAAATACTCTTAAGAGAAAACTCAATGACATCCCAACTGTCTATTTAAGATTACTGGCGGATAGGGCTGGACGACCTATCGCTGATCCGGTGTTTTCTTACTTATAGAATTCACCTCGGCAAACGCCTGAGAAAAAAGGTTGTTTCGTGTTTCGGTTTTGCCCCTTGGCCTATTCATGGCTCTCGGGTCGAAATCTTCCCATTCCCTACCCCTTTTACCCATCCTTTGTTCCTTCCTATTCCCCGCAGCCTTCCGTTCCCCGGTCATGAGTGAAAGCTCGCATACCGGGTGGAGGGTGGAGCCCTGCGCGGAAGACTCGCTCATCCACTGTCTATTTAAGATACGTTGATTACATATTTGCCATTTTTGAAACTAACAAATATAACGTAAAACAGCTTGTTTGTGATTTAAACAGTTTATTTTCTTCCATTAAGTTCACACACAAGATAGACAACAAAAAACAACCCCCTTTTCTAGATCTGCCTCTGACCAGAAATTGTAACGAAATCTCTCATGACGTGTAACGCAAGACTACAGTCACCAATAATTACATTCTTCGTCATTCCTTTGTACATCAATAAACTCGCTCCTTTTCATGCTCTGGTCCACAGACTGGTTAATATTCCAATTGATAAAAGTAATTATTAAAAAGAATGAAATAACATTAAAGGCATTGTTAAACTCAACGGCTTTAAGGAGTCCATAATTGACAATATAGTTAAGAAATACAACTTTAAGAGACTCGTAAATAATTCCTCTACACTCACTAATGACGAGTCCGTCCACTTCATTAAACTTCCTTACCATCCACAAATCACTGAAGGTCAAGAAAAGACATTTAAAACGGAAACACATTTCATTTAGTAATAATAACAAACTTAAACAGTTATTGGGGAACGTGAAAGACGAGATGGACACATCCAATAAATCCGGCATATATTAAACATCTTGTTCCTCGTGTGATGTTTCTTACGTGGGGCAAACCCGCAGAAATATCGGAACTGGATTCAAGGAACACATGGCTCATTTCAAATACAACAGACACGAAAACTGTAGTATCGCTCAACACTTACTCATCACAGGACACGGTACTTAAAAAAAACCTTCAACTCAACAAACAAACACCTGAACTTTTCTTTGACGTGTATGAAAGTATATCATCTATTACAAAAGTAAACGCTTAAAGAGCTGAAATTAAATTATCCTCTCTAAATCCCTTGTGAGCAAACAAAAGCGACCACAGCAATGGATCCATATATCTATATCTACAAAATGCCCTAAAAGCCACCACAGGGGTATGTGGCAGAGGGTGAGTAGTCACAAACACGCATTATACTTTACCCTAAATTTAGCGAAACTACAACAAATTACGCAATGGAATAAATCGATAGGGCTTGTCACGAGTCGTAGTCTCACATGCATGCACTACACTACAGATATGCTCACAATGGAGTGGATCCGTTTGTATATACGTATTTAGCAACTACACAAATGGACAGAGACTCAAAACTTATGTAGAAAACATGGAGAGCGTGCTGTCAGTACTAGGTAACAGATAACAGTGCCGTGGTGGTTCTCGTCACGAAGCATTAACCTGGATTAGGGATGGGAGAAAATAATTGATTCTTCATCATAATCGATTATATGCTTCCGATTCTTTCTTATATTAGATCGATTATGAGCGGACGATTTAATCGTTGAATCGTCATAGTTATGACTAAGCACCTATGTTTTTTGTACCACTAGTCTTTGAAGATGATACAGTGTATCGAAACTAGTCGACGATTAACTTAAATTTGTAGAAAAGCAAAGTATTTTAATTTCCTTCTATAAAATAGACTATAATTTAACTAATTGTAAGTATTAAAACTTTAAGTGAAGCTCATTAAGTTATTTTTAAGGAGCGTTTCGGGGTGAAAGGAGATGTAGTGTGGAGGTTTGAGAAGGGTGTGTCGAGATGGTTCGGACGTACAGAGAGGATGAACGAAAGGAGATAGACGAAACTAGTATACAAGACGAGTGTGGATGAGATATTTGAAAGGGGTCGACATCAGCGAACGTATATACCTAAATAAGATTGAGTACGTTTTTAGCAATGGATACATTTAAAGTACCCTAATTAAGTTAATAACAATATAGTTTATACCTATATAGTTTAAGATTAAAAAATGTTGCTCTGAAAATAAATTTCAATCGTTTTACTGTTGATATTTGGCTCTGTTGACTAATGAGTTTGCATACCACTGGGTTAGTCTGTGTTGATGGAATATGCTTTTGGATATATTGATGGAATATTGTTGGCTTCTTTGACGCCTTCTTCTTCATCACACTGTCAACGTAAATGAATTATAAGATATATCTCTTCTGTTCTTGCAGGTAAGTGCAATTAATCGCAGTACACACCTTACGCAGCCATTTTTATTCAGAATCTTTCAAATTGGTTTCTAACTGGTTAAGGTTGCTACAGACCAGATATTTTGAAGTTCCAGAACGTTTTCAGGCCAAAATTTAAATTTTCTAATTTAAATATCCATTCTATAACACGCGGGTATTTTAAAGAAAGTGTAAGAATAAGAAAAAAACACATTTATGAATGCATACCATATAGGGATAACAGCATTCAATATTTTCAATACTTGAAAAAAAGGTTTATTTTTTATATTTATTAATCATAAATCCAAATCTAATCAATGGGTACTGAGCACTAAGGGGGCGAGGGAGTGTATCCCAGGGTGGGGTGAAGCGAATATATAGCCTCTCTCCCACCAAGATCGTCATGCGTGATGAAAAGCCATATCCTCCTATAGGTGCTCCTGGGTCACGCTGAACATGACGGATCTAGACCTGGCGGTCGAAAATATGCTCCCATCATCACTGTGCGTCCCTATGCCAAGGATGACCACATCCGCGGGGCGGAGGGTTAGAAGTCGCTAACAGGTGAAACTCCGGAGACCAGGCGAAATCCGTTTTTATTTTAGCCTTACCCATGTATGCGGGGCTTTGCTTGGGTGGACTTTTATTTCCTTAGCTGCTCGTGGGGACCATATGGAACCAAAACGAACTCCTCAAAGAAAGGCCCCATAAGGGGCCCCTCACCTCTTGACCCTTTAGGTCCACACTCCTCTTCTGTGAAAACCCCGGCAGGCCCCTCCCATGGAGCCTCCATACCTACACCTTCGGAGGGCCCTGGATTGGGGCCCTCCGTACACCCTACACTGGCTGGCCCTATTGCAGGTAAAGCCAGATTCCTTAAAACCCTCCCTGAATCCGGAGAGGAGTCTTCATTTTCTGGAAGTTAGACTTCCACGCTAAAGGAGGCGTCGGGCCGTGGATTCCCCAAAAAAGGGGAGGAAAACGATTCAGATGCCTCCAACAACACTGTGGGGAGCATGGCATCTAAGATGCTAAGTCTCTCCACTCTCTCCAGCAGTAGCGGGGCAGCCAAGAACAGGAAGAGAAGGGAGATGAAGCGAGCCCTAGCTGCTGGAGGTAACAGAGGTCTGTGGCTCAATGAGGTCACTCAGAGAGCCCTGACGGAGGCGAAGAGGAAGTTGTTTCTAATAGACCTAGTAAGAGGTCTAGGACATCTGGGGACACACCCAAGGCCTTAGAACTTAAGAAGGCCAAAACCTCCAAGGCCGGCCGCTCTTATGCGGAGATGGCTAAGGATGGCAAAAAAATGTCCATCATCCCCGTAGATTACCCTGAGAAAACTATGTCGCAGGGTTGGTACGAGATGATGGACAATAGACTCACTGAGTCCTGGGATGCCATTCCACAGGGGCCGGACGTGCCCATCCTGGAGGGGAAACGTCTGCTGAACGGGGCAATGGAAATTCAGTGTGCCAACGCCAAGTCAGCTGACTGGGTCAAAGGCATGTCAGATTACCTGGGGTTGATTGAGGGAGTCTCCTTCCGAGTAGTGGACGCGGACTCTCTCATTAAAATGCGGCGGCTCAGGATCTGGGTCCCAGGACCAACGCGTGTGAGTACCGGGGACCTATTCAGCCGGATCATCAAGGTGAATCCGGGCCTAAGAACAGATCTGTGGTGGGTGTACGAGCGAAGCGAGGCCGAAAAGGGCACTCACTTTGTTCTAGGTGTGGACGAGCCCTCTGCAGAGAAGATCTCGGGCCCAGATTTCATTAAATCAGTCGGTCTCCAAAGGGCCGACTATAAGCTTCTGGGGAAGGCGGAGCTGAAAATGGACCCAGGTGATGGGTCAAGTAAGCCCGAAGCTGCGCCACGACCAGAAGAAGATCAGCTGCAGGAGGGGATGACTGACGATGGCGGAGCTGCCCTTCTTGCAGATTAATCTGCAGCATTGCGTAGCTGCCTCGGGAGTTCCACAGAAGAAACACTCTCAAGGTAAGTCAAAAGCGGCCCTAAATCTGGAACGCTGGGTCCACAAGGGAAAAATTAGAGGACTAGGTATGACAGGAAGCAAACTTTTCCTGTGCCTCAGCTGAAACACCTAGGTCTTGCATATATGTGAAAGGGGTACATGCTAGGCTCATACCCCAATTTTGCTCTAGAGACCTCACTGTCGTTGTGTTATCTCTTAGAGATCAGGAGAGATGGATGGAGGTGGTGGTTTGCTCCGCATGCCTCCCATACGACTCGCCAGAACCTCCACCTTCTTTGGAACTTGAGGGACTGCTCAGAGAATGTCATTTTGGGAATTGGGAACTGCTGGATGGATGCGATGCTAACTCCCATCACACTGCGTGGGGGAGTTCGCATGTAAACTCTAGGGACAGATCCCTTTTGGACTTCCTAATGACCACTGAGCTGTTTGTACTCAACAAAGGATCACGACCGTCCTTCATGAACAGAGCTAGGCAGGAAGTGATAGAAATCACACTATGCTCCAAAAAATTAGTGCATAGGATTAATAGATGGAGGGTGTCTGACGAGATATCTCTGTCTGACCACCGGTACATCCAATTTACTATCACGGAGGGTGAAAACCCGACAGTAGCATATATGAATCCCAAATCAACTAACTGGCAGTCGTATAGAAAAGAACTTGAATGGGGAATCTCAAAGAGCCCTTCATTCAAGTTTCACAGAGAGGAAGAGATTGAGGCATCCGTTATGTTTCTACAGGAAGCCATCATCTCAGCCTACGAAAAAAGCTGCCCCCTTAAAATCAGGAAGGGAAAACAGAATCTTCCTTGGTGGGAGGCCGAACATGAAAGGCTCCGGAAATTAACCAGAAGTCTTTTTAATAAAGCTGAACGCACTAAAAAGCCAGAACACTGGGCCCTTTACCAGGAGGCCAAGCGCAGGTATAAAACGACAATAAAACGTTCCAAAAGAGAGGCATTTAAGATGCTTTGCAAGAATGTAGGAGTTTCTGAGACCGCAAGACTCCATAAAATCCTCTCCAAGGACCCTGGAGCCGAAGTGGGGACTCTTTTGCTTCCCTCGGGAGACACCACTTCGGACCAGGAAGCATTAAAACCTCTGTTAGAGACACACTTCCCTGGCTTGAAAGAAGAACATGAGATGCTCTCTAGGAGTCCTCCCACTCATCCGGTCAGGATGGACTGGAGACTGGCCTCCAGCATCATTACTTATTAAGCACCTGACTGAGCCTTGTCCAGCTTTGCTCCATACAAATCTGCAGGGGTGGATGGGGTGTTTCTTGCCCTCCTTCAAGAGGGAAGAGAGCAACTACTGCTTCCTCTGCTACGAATATTCCAAAAATTCTATAATCCTCAGCAGGAGTGCACAAAATAGGACCTGGAATTTAATTTTAGTTGCATATAATTATTGATAAAAACATATTTCTGCTTCTTTAATTTCTTTATTTTAAACCTGCTTTAATTATTTTCTTCGCTGTTACTTTTATGCAATGGAGTAATCCCCTGTGGTACAGAACCCCTGCTCTGCAGCAACCAGAAGGCGGAATGGAGAAGGGTGACTTCAGCCACTGGATTGCAGCCAAGAAGGCCCAAAAATCCTCTATTTAAGGGTCTTATCTTATCTGCTTTAATTATTTTCTTCGCTGTTAATTTTATGCAATGGATTTTGGCTAACAAAATTGAGAGAGCGTCTTTGCAAGAAACCCTTATTCGCATGTGTCGGTGATACGAAAACCCCAATACTGCCTACATATATCAAAATATTGACATTTGGCAAACCATCAATTACAATATGCGTGCTAAATTGTGAAATACGGTTGGTCTAGGAGAGCATGTAACTATAAACATGCATAAAGTCCTTGACACTGTTTCTAGATTAAGACAATATCTATAGGATAATGCGTTTATTAGGCTTATAAAACAAATTTTTCCTGCCGGTTGCTCTCGTGAAACTGTCGTGGAAATATTGAAGCACATCCGAAAGTGTATTATTTAAAATATGTGAACAAATATAAACGTTTAAATAAAAAGTCTTGAATAAAAATGGGAAAAAATTATATAGACAATCATTTAACGTGAATACTAAAGACAACAGAATGGAAAATGCACGATTGAAATTGTAATTATTAAATAAATTTACCTCAATTCGTTGATATGCATTAAGTGGTGAAGGCATCTTGTACATAGACTTTAATTGTACGTACAAGAAGCTCATAATGTGAGAAAAAGTATTACATGGATGAACGTGCAACACTGTTGTAAATAATTGTACAAAAATATTTTAACACTGAAATTGCTACAATAATTTTTATTAATTCACACCAGCAATAGTTCTTAATTTAACAATTAAAACCACATTTCAAGTAAAAACTAGTATCAAAGTCAAATAATGAAAATTAATGGAATGGAAATATGTATCGGAACTAGCCTTACAACCAATGCAGCGATGTAAATAAATGTATTATCATCAACTCGACTCCCAATATGTTTAACGGTATAAAAACAAAACAGCAAAAACGTTCGTAGGACACCAAATTCGCCACTAGAACTTAAGCACTTGCTGATAAATATACCTGAGAATTAGAAACATTTGCGAGCTTTGTAATCAATAATTCACATCCTACATTATTAGAAACACCTGGTTCAAGTGATTGAGGAAATGATAGCGATACATATAAATACTTTCGGAACATAATTTACATCAATGATAAACTAAATTGACAAAAATCTCTAATGAATACATTATATCACTTGCGAGATTTGGAAATAACAGTAAATATGGCATTGAATAAAAAATGTAAATTTACAAATACAAAAGTGAGTCTTTTAGTAAACAAAGGTACCTAAACTATAAGATAATTAATAAATCTATACATTTTTCCTATTAAGTTGTCATTAGAATAAAAACATTTAAATGACGCCATGTAAATACAGGGAGGTCTTTAATGATAACAAAAGTTGAAACAAATAAAAAAACAAATAAACCGTGAGCATATAGTTTGAAAAATTCAAAACCTAACTCTACATTATCAAAAGAACTTAATAGACTACTTTACTACGATAACATATTGCTATAAAATGTGTAAAATACATATTTATATTTCGTAATAGCGGGTCTCAGAACGAAAGAAAGAAGATGAATGCCATCAAACGAAGAAGCGGGCCACAAAGATCTCCATTACAGCAGGCGAGATAATCCCTAACACGTGAAGCTGATGTACTCGCAGGAATATTCATACCTAAAAAGAAAAAAAATGACGTGTCTAATTAAAATGAACTTTAAATTTTAACTTGGTTTAAGCCAGTGTTTCAATGCTCAATTTATAAAACATTTTTCATTGAAATATTTCATTCACACATATTCTCTACTAAAGTGGACAGATAACTGGAGAAAGTAAGAGAAACCGGCCCCGAAAGAAAATGTGATGAGTCACAGAGGAGAAATGTAGAAGTAGCAGAAGAGGACCAAGTGGGCAAGAGTGCCGAAACAAAGAAGCCGTGGAATATGACGACGACTTGAATAATATAGAATAAAATACAAATAATCAGAAATGTAGGAGGTGCAATCATTTAAAAAAAGCTTAGAAACCAAGATATTCGAAAAGACAAGAATATAAGGAAGGGGAAAACCTGTTGAATATGTTAATTAAGAGACACTTCGATGAGAGACAAGCATCTGCGATGTGAATGGGAATCTAAAGATGGAGAGCGAATAACAGAGGGAAACGACGGATGTAAAACATCGAAGAACTGCAAAGGGCCAATGGCACTGGAATCAGAGCTGATGAAAGACGAGCGTGAAGTCGTCGAGGCAGACCGGGGTTAAGATTTACTAAAAAACTAATTCAACAGAGCAGAAAAGTATCTAAAGAATAGCTATGTAACTAGCAAAGACAACAAAGCGAAGAAATTTTTAAGGCGAACGGAAGTAATTCCTGGAAAAATCAGTACGAAATTATGAAAGATAAATATATAGCGACAGACTACCGGAGAATTTAAATTTATTGTCAATCCGAAAAAGACTGAGAAATTTGAGCAGCACATAATCTTGAGTTTGATGATGCCTGCGTGAAAAATAAAATATTTGAATAATAGACCGATGGATGTAAGAGAAAATGTAATGACAATCTCTTGGAAAACAATCATGGGTTCTGAAAGAACAGAAGACCATAGCAATTGTACAATACCTAAGAGAGAATAGATTTCGAAAGAAGCATTAAACAACGTAAGGCGGAACAATATGTTCGGGCTGATGATGAAATAATTTGGATTAGAGTAAAAGGGCAGAACAATTATCTACGAAATGTTCAAGAAGCAAGGTGACACAATGCGAATGGGAGACAGAAGAGATATAAAAGTCAAAATAACACATTGAAAAAAAAAGTGAAATTACCTCTCACGAGGAGTTTGCTTGGAGGAGGTGTTAGGAGTAGCACAAGAATTCGGAGTGTACGGGATAAAGATTAACGGTAAAGAAATAAAAATGCTCTACTTAGCAGACCAAATCGTAGTCACAGAGAGATATAGTGATGATAATGAAAGTCCGATAATTTTATCGACCATATTGTCAAGAACATAACAAAAACTTTACGATGATGAATACTAATCCTAATTTACGGAAGAGAGAAACTGAATTTTGATACCACTATAAGTGGAGAGAAATGCAGCGCAGAGAATTTATCTTAAAGGCGTTACGTCCGTTTTCATGTATGTAGTAATATGATATTCTGCCATTGACGGGAGACCATCATAAGGGTTGTTATGAAGCGAAAATAGCACGTTTTAGCCAATTTGAGTATCATGAAGAAGTATTCTACAAATGAAACATTTCCCTCCTGATGAGAAGATATTACAACCGTCGGAATTAAAGTCTTCCATTTTTTTGCTGAAATAAAGACAATAATTCCTAAATTTTCCTAATGCGCCGTCAACAAATTATCTAAATGCATACTCCTTCCAACGTTGAAGGCCATTCACTTTGTAAAACGGAAAATACGACATTTAAGAATTTCAGTAACGCCTGACTTCGGGGGATCTACATCTACATATTACCCTGCGAGCCACCTCTAGGGTGTTTGGCAGGGGGTGACAAGACACCAAAATGCAGCATGCAAGCGGACCGCCACATGCACACCGCACGGTCATGAATATTAAGGATACTAACCAATTCCAACATTAACTAAAAACCATCATGCAGCATGCAAGAGAATCCCCACATGTACGCCACACATGTACGATGACACTTAATATTCTACATGCTACTTAAGAGGGCAATCTGCCTATGAAGCTAGAACATGCAAAACATGCTGTTAGAAACACCATAAAACTCCGTAAACATGCTGTAAGAAATACATAAGTTAATAAGCTACACTACCAGTCAACTAATCTTTTTCTAAGTCCTTACACAGCCGTTATAGTCGCTTATCGCTCGCGGAAACAACGACATTTTAAATCTATCTGTTCTACAGTCTATCTCTCTTATTTTATTTTTATGATTTAATCTACCATAGTACGTTGGCGGTCGTAAAATATGATCAACTTCGTCGGAAAATAAACTACTCTTGAATTTACATAATAGATTTAGTCTTCTTTTCCATCTACGGTCTGACAGTTATTCCCATCCGAGTTGTTCTAAGAGGTCAGTAACACTAACAAGACTATCGCTCGGCTTTTCACGTACCTGGCTGCTCTTCTCTGTACACGTTCTAACTCTGCTTTTAAGCCTGTTTCACGAGGATCCCAAACACTGGAAGCATATTCTAAATGGGGTCTAACGAGGGAGAAGTAGCTTATTTGTCTCACTTTGTCGTCGCACTTGCCTAGAATTCTTTTATCAAATCCCAATTTACGTTTAGCTTGACCTGTTATTTCCCGAATATTTCTTCCACGATATATCATTATTGAGCCTAACTCCGAGATATTTTACGGATTCTACCGTCTCTAATTGGGTATCCTGAATGAAATAGCTCTGTTGTGGGGAGTTATTTTTCGCCCAGAATTTCATTACTACGCATTTTTTCAAATTTAACTCTAGATGCCACGCATCGCACCATGCTTGGATTTCAGTAAGGTCGTTCGTTAGTTTATCCTTATCTTCACTGCTACGGGTTTCCCTGTATACTACAGCGTCGTCTGCAAATAATCGAAGTTTACTGTCTATTATTTCACCAATATCGTTGATATAGAGTAGGAAGAGGAGTGGGCCTATGACACTACCCTGAGGGACGCCAGAAGTGACTCTTACTTCGTTGGAGGCTACGCCGTCTTATACTACTCTTTGCACGCGATCGCTCAAAAGTTCTCTGATCCAGGAAATTACATCATCGTCTAGGCCGTATGATTTTAGTTTTACTAATAACTTTCCGTGGGGCACTTTATCAAATGCTTTTTTGAAATCAAGAAAAATCGCGTCCACTGGAATGTTGTCTTCTCCGGAGAATAAAATATCGTGGGCAAACAGCGCTGAGTTTCGCATGATCTACCTTTCCTGAATCCGTGTTGAGTTCTCATTAACAAGTTATGCGTGTCAAGGTGTTTCATTACTGAACTGACAACAATGTGTTCAAGGATTTTGCATGAAATGGACGTTAAAGATATGTCTGTAACTACATGGCTGTTCCTTGTCTCAACTTATGAACATGGGCGTTACATTGGCAATTTTCCAGTCATTTGGTACTCCGTGTTGCTTTATGGATTTTGTGAATATTAGCTGCAAGTAGGGGGCAATTTCTGACGCTAGTTCTTTATACACACGAGAAGGGATTTCTTCTGGGCCAGGTGACTTATTTGGACTGAGCAATTTCAATAAAATTTCTATTCCGCGAGCACTAATATCAAGGGGAGGCATCTTTCGTATGCAGTGTTTATCAACCGCCACGGATGAATTCTCACATGACTCGGTGAACACGCTCTTGAAGTAGGAATTTAATAAATTGGCTTTATCGGAACTGTTTGTTAACACATCTCCATTATCGTTTCTTAGCGAACAAACGGTAGATCCTTTACCTGGAACTTCCCTAAATTAAGACCAAAATGCTTTTGGGTCATCCCGTAACTGCTCTACAAGTGTTTTCCTTTTAAAATTCGTGAATGCATTCCTGAACGCTTCCTTTGTAGCGGCTTTAGACAAGTTATATTTATTAATTATAAACTCTCGATCACTAGGAGATACATCATGAATGATTTTTTCATCTTAGCATGGCACGCTCTCTGTCGCCTTAACGATTTTCTGACTTCCGCGTCATATTATCTCGGTTCGCTACCTTCTTTTTTTATTTTACTAGGGATATATATTTTGATTCCTGAATTTATGAGCGAAAGAAAAGCTTTCCAAGTATCTTCTACATTAATTCCATTACTGATTTTTGAAACACGGGAAAAGCATTTATCAGATTACTCTTGAACACATCAAAATCAGCTCTTATATATATGAAAACTTTTCGTTCTCGTTTAAAACTTTTTGCCATATTTAAAGAAAACTTAGCTGTTACTGCCCTATGATCACTGATTCCCTCGACGGTGCTCACATTTATTACCTGATGTGGTATATTTGTCGCTAACAAATCAAGAATATTTTCTCCTCTGTTAGGAGCGGAAGCTATTTGAAGCAATGCGTTTGATGAAAAAGCGAGCAGTAACGCCTCGCAAATGACTCTACCTCTCCCACCGGGTATAAAGCTATAGGTCTTCCAATCTATAGAGGGTAAGTTGAAATCTCCGCCTAATATCAGATTTCTATCAGGATATTTGGATACTATGCTGTTTATTTGGGTTTTAAAATCCAAAATTGATGTTATATATGTGTTTGGTAGTCTATAGTACGAGCATACAAATATAGTTTTCGATTTAGGACATTTAATTGAACACCGCACAGATTCAACCCTGGTTTCCGGTAAGGTTTCCGCTTGGCTGACGATTGAATTCTTTACAGCTACAAATACTACGCCTCCAGCTCGGTTAACTCTATCTTTCCTATAAACGGTGAAAGATTTTGGGAAGACTTCACTGTCTGAATCATCATCTGTAAGCCAACTTTCTGTTCCTATAATGACGTTACACTTCGTACTATGAATTAAATGGTGGAATTCAGGAATCTTATTTCTTAAACTACGGCAATTAATTACTGTCACGACTATTACTTCATCACTCATATTATTACAATTTGGGAGTATTTTCGATTCGCTCTTTTCGATTAATTTATTTTTAGGCCCTGTATTCCTACTTCCGGGCACTGCAGAATTTTTTATCTCACTGTATAAATGACTTGAATCTACTGACCTCTGATTTCCCGTTTTTGTCTCACCAATTGACCTACTACCTTTCCTTCCTTTGAAATTATGACGCAGCTGACGTTTCCCATGCTTAAAGGTACTAAATGTTTTATTGGAAATTAGTGATGCTGAGCCTGACACGCTGCTTTTTCTTTCTATTAATCTTAAGATTTCTGGAGAAACTTTTGTTGCTAAAAACTTTAGAATTTATTACTTTATTTATCGACCCATTATAAGCACTAAACTCCGGCCTACTCTCTACTCTAAAAAAGACCTACAGTACTCAAATATACTACTCGCTACACATCCAGCTGACTCGGCTGTGTAGTGGACTCCCGAACGGTTCAGAGGGGTCCGACACGATCGGATTGACGGCCTAAGGTCCACGAAGGAGGCTCCGATGTCCGTGCAGCAACGACGCAGCCTCTGGTTTATGCCTTCCACTCAGCTCCAAACCAGAGAACCACGATCGATCCTCGGGACAAGACTACAAATCGCAAGCGACAAGCCAACCCCCTCGGCACCACTTATCCGTTTCACTTCGGAGTCCAATTCCCTGAATGAATGTAGGATCTCCTCGGATCCGCGGTCCATGGCGTCGTTGATGCCAACATGTGCCACGACCTGCAATCTCGAGCACTTCGTGCCCCGTACCGCCGCACCAACCGCCTCCGTCACCTGCGGAACACCGCCACTAGGGATGCACCATGATGTCACACGGTTGCTTACACCCTCGCGGTCTTCCCTTTCTCGTAATGGGACCATCACACGGAGGACATTACTACTCCCTATCACTACAATCCCCCATTTCCACTCTGACGACTCTTATGCTATGGGATATGCTTTCAGGGACCAGAGAATAATAAAAATAAATAAAAAACATAGGATTATATCGAATCAATAGGCATAAAAAATTAGATATACATATTTCATATTCGTGATAGAGTTCAGACGCCGTATCTCGAAACCTGATATTTTTAGACCAAAATCATATTTCCAGGACTTGCCATGAGCAAACTATGAGCAGGAGAAATAACATAAAAATAATACACGGTAGGAAATGTTATAAATTACAGAAAATGACCTCTTTGAAGCTTCACCTACCCTTGGGAAAAAATATTTGTTTAACAAGGGATAAAAACATGGTAAGTGCCAAATTCGCCATTTTTATTTATACTCTGAAAACATGCAAAATGTGCATTTTTCGGTAATTATCTTCTAAATTAGTTATAAGTTGAAGATTAGTGCCAAATTTCAACTTCCAAGGCCACACAGAAGTTGGAAAGAATGTGTGTATGCAACTGAGTGAGTACATATGTAGGTGTATATTAAATAATAGCGCCTATCATACTCTACTGAAAGAAATAAAAATATTAAGATAGGTCATTGATTCTAAATAAAAATAAAAATTATAAAAAAAGAAAATTCAATTAAGAAATTTCTTAAGTGAGAAAAGGATATATTGAGTAAAATGTTGGAAATAGATTTCCGGTTGGGGTCGAGACTCACCCTCGCCTTGTTGAGGAGTGTCGTCATCACGTGCTCCTCGTAGAACTTCAAGAGGGATGGAACTTGATCTCGCAGCAAAGACGACCCCTTCCTCGATCCATATCGAGCGATAATCCAAGGGACGACAGATGGGAGAACTATTTCCTTCCCAAATTGTGTCTCCATATCCATTGCCCATATGATGAAATTATGTAATTCCTCTCCCCTCTTCCTCTTCTCCTCTTCCGCCTCCTCGAGTGCTCTTCTGAACTCTCGCTCGTAGAGTCCGTCTCCTCGTTCGTAAGCCTTTCCTTCATTATGGAATGCTAAGTATAAGGAAATTTGTACCAAGGCCACTGAAAACATACCAAGGATCTCTTCCACCGTCCAACCCTCATCCACCTTCCCTCCGAGATACACCCTCATCTCGGAGAAGTCGGCGAATGATCTCCATTCATACCCACTCCACTCAACTCCATCATGATCTGTGACATTTGCCTTCATGTTTCCGATGTCATGTGAGTCACAGTCAACCATTACACTAACGAAAGACTGACTCCTCAAAAACAATAGCACGCATGACGTCATCTCACTCACATCATATAATTTCTCGTACAGACTCAGGACGTGAAGCATATTCCCCTCGTCACTGTTCCGAATGATTGTCCTTCCCATCATGCCCTCCACGCACACCCTTCTAATGTCCATTATGGGGAGATTAGAACCGAGAACACCAATTCCTGCGTCAAAGGTGTTGCTTGCCATGACGAAAAGAAAGAGCGCTAACCTAAAAAAAACGGGAAAAAATATTCAAATGCTACATACATGCTTTCGTAAGTAACATGTATTAAATCACTTTTAGTTAAAATAATATATCAACTGTAAAATCTGACGCAATGAATATAGTTACAGGCAATACGGAATATGTACCTAAAAATGTGTTTGTATGTCCATAATAACAAATATCTAATACTAGCATAGCCCGGCATGCGTTACAATGCCCCTTCTTCATTCTAAGCAGGTATACATAAACAAAGCAGACATGTAAAAAATAAAAGAATTTCAACGATTTTTTTGTATTAAATTACGCTTGAAAAAATGTATTAGACTGCTTTGGGATTCACATTATTTTTGGTCCTACCGCCCTCTGCAAAAATAAATAAATATTTTGGCTGTCCCACACGTGAGCATGTGAAAAGCATGGATTTCCAGATTTAACCCTTTCGCGCCGAAGCCTTGTGGAGGGAAAATCTTCCACGTTACGAGCCCCTTGAAAAATTTCTGCACTCCCCTGTACGAAGCTCTCTCGCGTCGATGGAAGGCAGGGGTCCGATCCCTTACCGTTTTGTGACCCAACTCAGCGGGACGCCCATCCCTTTTCTCGGCTGCTGTCCCAGACCCAAGGAGGATTAAAGACACCTTCACAGCGCGATTCCACGGTCATCTGACTGAAAATGCAGTGTTTTATATAAACATATATTTGTTGCTTGCATCGATATTTTTAGATTAAAAATAAATTCCTTGTTTTTTTCTGAGCGTGCAGAAATTTTAAACGGAGTTCTAATGTTCATATTGACGGATTGCCGACGGTCGATTGCCGTTCTGTAACTCCGTTGATATTAACGCTAGAATTTCGTTTAAAATTTCCATGTGGTAAGCAAAAAAAGAAGAATTCATTTCCAACTTTAGATTTCTAAAGTAAGCAACAAATAATTTTTTAGAAAAAACACTGCAAAAAGCTATAGTTGACCGCGTGAGAGGATAGGAAAGGGTCGATCCGGGCGGCCGAGGAAGGCCCTGGGCTCGAGCTAAGTTGGGACCAGAGGGGCGACCACTTACCTGGGTCTATTGTTTCCGCGGCGGTCACTTTCCTCCACCCCGCGCCGCATATACGCGGCATTCGTTCATTTGCGTCGGAAAATTGACGCCGCATATATGAGGCTTTCGCTCGTTTGCGAAGAAAATCCTCGCCGCATATGCGCGGCATTCGGCGCGAAAGGGTTAATTCACATACTTAAAGCGATTGACCTTTTTCCTTCTTGATGGTCATCGAGAAGGCAAGGCGAACGGGGAACTCTAGTCGTTTAAACACAATTAACAAACAAGTCTCTTGATCTGGCCTTATAAGGCTGAAGAAGTGAATAGCCATTCATGGAATCGCTATTGAAATAAAATTCACGCCTGGTAGCCAAGGAAATTTCTATTGTTGAAAAGGAAAAAAATATGTAGTTCGAGAAAAAAACCCAGTACTTATAACAAAAAAAATATAAAACGCGTATCAAAGAAATGAAGGAAGGTATTAAATACTTCATTTTTATACGATCTGTGATAAAAATTCACTTCAATTATATACAAAATGGAGTTCAATAGCACGAAAGAGCGGAGCACCATGAAAAATCGGCCAATGGCCAGGAGAAACGTCTTTGACAGTCAACTGGAAGGAAAAGTGAACATTAACACGAACATGCAATATTCACCCTAAGGTAGGTAAAACAACTGAAACTAGTCCTAGTCCATTTTTTGTCGAGAGCTCAAACAAAGAAAATATTTCCCTTTCGTTGAGAATAACTCGTAAATTATCAAAATTAAAACATCCTAAGTTTTCGCATGCCATAAAGGACACATTCTTCAGAGAAAAATATGAAAATTAGACTGTGTGTGGAATAAGTGTCAATGAAACAATAGCATTGCCTTTATTAATGTCAACAACACTCGAAAAATCGCTTAGTCAGCACTCACCGACGAAAAATTCCACGGCCACTTCCGGTCTCCCAGGCGGTTTTGCGGTGAGTGAGAGTGTTCAATAGAGCATTTGTCGGGCATTTTCCGAGCGTTCCGGCGATTTTCGAACGTCGGTTGAGCAATGCAAATGCCTTGTGAGCGCTTTCTGAAGTAAACGCCTTCTGAACGCTTATATAATGCTCTTCTAGGCGTACCTTCGGCATTTAGAAGCACTCGCCAAATGCTTACAGGCAAACTCTCAAGAAACGCCCAACAAAAGCCTTGGAATGCTTTTCTCGGCGTTTGCTTGAGCGTTTGTAATATTGACTACGAATGCTTAGTGAGCGGGCGTTGTTACGCCGATAATGAATTCTCATTTAATGTTTTTCGCGAAAGATTTCCAAAATGCATTGGAAATCCCCTTCTGGGCGTTTCTAAAGCACTAAAGATATATATATATATATATATATATATATATATATATATATATATATATATATATATATATATATATATATATATATATATATATATGTATATGTATATGTATATGTATATATATACACAGTATCTTAGGAAAAGATGCGCGTAGCACAATATAATAATACACCAGTGTCACTAGCTGTGACGCACTAAATAAAATAAAACACTAAGAAAGAACACTCACACGAGAAAAGTTTTTTCCGGAGCTTTCGAAGCCAAAGGCTTCTTTCTCAACGAGAAGATGTCGACTGACTGGGTCAGAATGCCGCAGGAACAAGGGAACGGGAACGGGAGGGGGAGAAGGGGTGATGGGGGAGGGGGTTAGCAGGATACATTAAGTCCAGGGGCGCTGCAAGCGTTTAGGCGCCAATTGCACGCTAATTCAAGCATGTGGAGGTTGAGGGCGGAGTCTGAGGGGGGGAGGAAAGCAATAATGGACACCTTGAAACAAGAATTGAAGACCGCGTCGTGGGACAAAGAATGCGTGGCCACTGGGAGGGAAGCATGGGGGGATGACGGGCAGCAGGAGGCACGATGATTATTCATTCTGAGGTTAAGGGGGGTGGTACATTGGCCTACATAGAAAGCTGGGCAGAAGTTGCACTGTAAAAGGTAAATTATTTTGGTGGACGTACAGGTGGTGGAGGGAAATATCGGGAGGGATTTAAGTTTGGGGAGAAAAGAGGCTGGGGGTGGAGAAAAAATCATGCAGGTCTTGCATCTGGGACGATTGCAAGGCGAAGGTGGAGTGGCGGTGATTCGCAGGGATTTTTGAAGTGGGCGGGTGGCTTTAAAAATGGTGCTAAAATTTGGTGGCCTTTTGTATGTGATCCGTGGAATATTAGGAAAAATCTGTGAGGTGGATTTGTGGTTAGAAAGAATGGGGTACAGGTCTTTAGGATATCCTGCAATGCATGAGCGCCTGGGAAGTAGGTAGTGAGAAGAGAAGGGGAGCGTACGTATTTGCGTGCGTGCGCGCTAAACCCTGTACGTATTTGTTCTCGTGTTACCACTGCGCAACCTGGTGTGCGCAGCTTGATCTGCTGTGTCGGAGTCGGCTGTCGGGATGTACTTCCCCTCCGCCCCCTCCACTCGCAGACATCGGCTATTAGCAAAGAGTACGCTCTCCCTCTCTCGCTCGCTAAGCAGTCACCGTAACTTGGCCTCGTCCGGTGCACGCTCTCACTACTATTGAGTAGAATAAATATGTTTTCTGTACTCAAGTGAACTACAACTTTTATTTGAAACAATATTGTTCTAGCAGAATAAATTATTATCTTATTATGTTCTAAATTGTCATTTCAACAGACAGTTTGATATTATGGCTTGAAACGCATTTTCTTAAAATCTGTCTTGATATTACGTTCTAAAAATGTCTTTCAACTGCTTTGAATTAAAAAATACTTTTCATACTCTCCTTAACGCTGTAAGAAACAGGATTCCTTACACGGTACGATGGAACTATTTTGCTGGCAGGGGGGCTCACTTTTGAGCGGTCACAACTTGTGATTCGCCCATGAATATAGAAACTCGCAGTTGTTTAGTGAGTTTATTGTGAGTGTTTTTTTGTGTTGTTTTTATTATGAGTTTTCCGATAAAACAAGTCATAAGTCTGAAGTATTTACTTAAATATCATTAAATTAGTTGTTTTAAGTACCCGACATTCGTATTTCGGGTACTGTAAGTCAGAAATAGGTTTATTTTCGCCCTGGTGGCGTTAGTTTTCATGTACAACTTATGTGCAGTTGATGGTGTTGTTACTCGTCGTCCATGAATAATACGCAAAGTTTTCCGGAGGATTTCTACTTAGTGAGATAGCCAGATTGATTACGAACTAAGTGTTTTCGCTGAGAGATACGAATTTAATCACTCTTATCGAACTCATAATTTGGCTAGAATACTGTGATAGAGATTTGTGAAAGGATAGTGCTATATCCACTTGTCGGTGGTTTTTACTATTATTTATCCACTGTGTGCTCGTACCTATATTTCATTGTACATAATAATTTATCTAATAAATGTGCTAATATGAGCCTGAATTATTTCATTACGAGGGAAGGCATTCTAAGATCTTCATGAGGTTGTAGTACATATAGGTTAACCCTGTCACTGCTCCCTGTCCTTCAAGCTTGGCTGGCTCAGCTTATGTGAATGTGGGGACCGTGGGGAATGGTTCATCCAATCAGGTAAGTGTGGTGTGGAAATTTTATAATAGACGGCAAGGGAGTTTCAGAGGTGGGAGCAATGAATTGCGAGGTCATTGGGCAGCAAACAAATTTGCAGTGAAGGGCAAGAAAGTTTAAAGTGAGAGTAAATGGACATAAAAAGTAGGTATATTGCAAAGTCATTGTATGAGTATGCATCTAATGAGGGGGATAAATGGTTGTATATACCGATGTGATTGATCGCACCCGGAAATTCACTGTGTCTCGTCCCAGCATAATTACTTACCTCATTGCAGTATTTTTTTCCGATATTTATTTAGGGTCAGAAACATTATTTGGCGTCACATGGACGCGGTTAAAACATGTGACGGTCCCAAGTGAGGAGGCTACACAAAGGCTTATCGGTAGGGCAGACAACGCCTTCAGGAACCTTATTTGAGCGTCCGTGAAACCCCCAAAGAATGCTTAATGATTCCCCAACACCCGGCTCCACTAAGCGTTTTAATTGCTCAACGAAAGCCCACGAACCCCTGTAAAGACGCTCAACAACGCCTTAAAAAAACCTCACCAATACAATGAGCATTCCCGGATCGCCCAGGAAACGCCAAGGAATCTTTAATAAACGCTTACAAAATGCCTAAAGCGTTCACAATTGTGCTCAATGAACGCCTAATTGAGCAATGGCCCAGGATTTACAACGCCTTACGGAAGCTTAGAAAAACGCTTAACAAATGCCGAATGCCCTCTCAAAAACCGCCAAAACCCGTCTGTATGACTAGGGGGAGACCACTCACCAGATATGTGCTTATAGTACAACACATCACAATACAGTTATAAGCAATAATGATTTTTAAGATCTTACGTCAAACAAATTTATGTCATAAGATTTAAAGAATAGAAAATATTAAGTTCTAGTATTGAACTCAAGTCGGGATTTGCGTCCATTATTATCAAAAACCATTTATAAATATCATTTTCAACTTGTCTCGTAATTCTAGAAAATGCGTTCAATTTTGTAATGAATAAAATAGCATCAAATAAAAGCAATCATAAGACATCTATAAGCTTAAGGAAAACTAGAAGTGTAACGCGGAAGAAAAATAAGAAAATGTATCTTATGCACCACGATTAATTATCGGGATTTCCAGCTATGAATTTCTCTCATTTCCAGGTAATCCATTAGATTCACATGAGTAGATGAGCACGCACTTACCAGAACTGTAGGAAGGATGTGTTGATCAATTCTTTTCCTGAAGAAAGTAGGGGTTCTCCCACAGACTTCCAGCCAGAAGGAGATGCTACCTGCGAATTACATTGAAGAACACTACATAAGAACATAACGATCATGACATGAAATGACATAAAACTTGACATAGATCTATGACAATCTTCTCGGTTAGGTACGACCAAATGAGCTACAATACGTCACTTACACAAAAAGTAAAACATTAACATTTGAAGTGAACAAAAATTTAAAAAATAATAATACGCTATGACCACAGTACCAGCAAGCCACCTCAAGCGTGTGTGGCAAACTGTCCAAACAATTATGGAAAAGCTTCGGTCAGAAATCAACTACTACATTCTCCAAAAAAAACACCATTACGCAACCTGGCTACAACCCACTTAAACCTTCGCATGTAACATGATTTCGGTACTCGAATTTCGCTAGATAACTTTCAAAAAATCTTAAATTTTATAATCTGCAACACTTGTCGAAAGATGAAACTATCATAAATTGATAACGCAATTTTATTACACAGTTATCATAGTATTCGCAACCACCAGAACACAAATCCTACTTTGAAGAACCTTAATGTTTATAAATACAAATAAAGAAAGCGATATTCAATTTAGCATAACGCTTGCAGACACTGTAGACGCCGTCGCGAAATCTGACAATGAGAAAACCACAGTAAAAAAGAATGTGTCGATACTTACGATGGAGAAGCAGTAAGACAATAATGGAATCACTTCCAACACGGAACTGCAAGCAGGACGTCAAAAACTCAAGAATGGATTCACGACGAACTTGAAACGCAATAGAACTTTAGTCACTTCCTCCTCCCGGGATGGATGCCAAGCAAGTGAACAACGAGAGTTCACGAACGCTTAACCTTCCTATGAATTCCGCTTGGTGGCAGGAGAACCGGTGCTGGCTTAAAACTCCCGGATGTTATAACACAATCCCACACCTCCCCCTCTGACGTCACTGACACGGGCGAAAAAGGTTCTCGACCACATTGGCTCCACTTCAACGCGACAGAACCAAGGCCATTCGTGGAATGCGGTCCCCTACAGTCCCCTAACAACACGTTCCATTGTTGCCAAATGTGCATGAAGATCAAGATTGCGTGCGTTTCCACTCGCCCACTCTTGTGTCACGCGATAACCTTATTTCACAAGCAATAAGATATTAACTCAAACTGGTGACTCTTCCAGATGCCTTCTGTAAACATAAAGAATTGTTTATGCAGAATGATCGACCTTTTCTCGGCTCACAAATCAACATTCAAAGGGACATAGAGCCCGGTGTCGCGTAAATAAAACATGTGCTCCATTGAATGAACTCGTGAGATATTGTTTGCTTAACATTCGAGGGTGTATTGACCTGTGAAGAGACTCTGAACGTCAAACTCAGAGAAAACTGTTAGATCGTTATAATGTATTACGAGATTGATTAATAATATGCGATTGGACTTTCGTAATGCTCTCTCCTATACATTCTGATTGCGTAGTAGATTGGTGCAAAATGCCAAAGCTAGATTCTTTGCTTTCCGAAGGGCAGATGATAACAATGACAAAATCGTCTCTTGTTCAACGTACGCTCACCAAATTAGGCTTCAATCACTCCTACGTCCGATAAATACTAATGATTACCTGATTTATTATTAGACCTGAATACCATTAGCTATTTTAAAAAAAGAATGAAAACACAGGAACCGAAATTGTGTTGCAAAACGAAGCAGAATGAACGAATTCAAATGTCGGCATTCAAGAAAAAGAGAATTTGTTTA
Source organism: Pyrrhosoma nymphula (assembly GCA_963573305.1). Classification (NCBI taxonomy): domain Eukaryota; kingdom Metazoa; phylum Arthropoda; class Insecta; order Odonata; family Coenagrionidae; genus Pyrrhosoma; species Pyrrhosoma nymphula. Next base: position 23,010,021 of record OY754340.1, on the reverse strand, counting down.
ATATTCTCCCTCTGGAGCACGCAGCCATTATCTATCCCACGTAAAACGGCTTATATTCTTAGGCATATTCCTCGAAAAGTAGTTATAGACAAGTGGTTGATACTTTGAGTTCTCTTAAAAGAAAGATCGATGAACGACTTCTCTCCAATGACCGAGGCGTTCATCTTCACCGATCGCGACAGGAATGATTGTATGACATCAAATATCGATCACGAGACTTGAGACCGACCAAAAAAATCTTGAGCGAGTTTTATAACGAGAGATTCCAGAGTTACTCGCTCTTTCGTGAGATGTAGGCAATTATTCGATGCTCCGCTCGGTTACGCTAACAAAGACGCAGCGTAATAACAGTACAATTTACGTCACGACACAAATATTTTGCATTGAGAGAGTTTTACCAGTTTTACTGGCTCGCTTTTTAGTAGAATAATAACATCATTAAAAATGAAGACCGAATCCGTTATGCTGTCGGTAAAGAGACTGCTGTGTTAAGATACAAGAGGAATGCAATGGAAACTAACATGATCCAGGTAATTGTCCATTTGTTAATTCGCCGAGCGATGCATAATTTGTTACTACGTTGGCTATATAGTGCTGTTATTTATTACGTGCAATAGGTTAATCGTCACCTGTAGGTAGTATAGTACAATACTATTTCCTATGAATTGTTTTCCTTTGCTGCGACGAGACGTAAATTGTGTGATAATTAAATATATGAGTCTATGGCGTGATCGCTTAGAAATCAAACCTGATAACCTTGCCGCGATATTGTACATACCGGCCGTTTTTTTATTCACAGCATTGCTTCATATAGACAAAGCATTTTTTAATTCAACTCCGCTCCTCTCTCTTCAATCACTTTTTATAGACTGATGGTGTTGCTGTCAATGCAGAATGTTTCCAGTGTTTCATTGGGTTTCCTTTCGTCTGAATATCCTTCCTATGTCTTCCGAAGTATCGGCGTGTTTAAATCTCCGGTGTATTCATCCAGCATTGTATTTTCGCCGATTTGTTTTGGTGTTCGTGCACGTATTTTGAACTAAAATTCTAACCAGCGGTTCCTAATTTCCAAGAATAAAATTTCGTATGTGCCAATATGTCTCCTTTTTATTTAGAGGAATATGGTATTTTAAGAATTTTATTTCGGGAAACAAACGCGAGCCGAGACATGATAACTACAAATTATGTTACCCACAGGTAATTTGATTTATACTTCTATCATGTGTTATATTTATATTTGTGATTTCTCATCGATGATCCGCTAAGTTGCGCAAACAAAGACGCAACGTTTTTAGCGAACCCGTCAAAAATTTACATAACGACACAAATACTTATCTGCATTTAGAAAGTTTTGCTGGCTCGATTTTTAATTTAGCGTAATAACATCATTGGAAATGAATACCGAATCCGTTACACTGTCGGAAAAGAGACAGCTGGGTTAAGATTCAAAAGGAATGCAATGGAAATTAAACATGATCCAGGTACTTCTCCGTTTGTTAATTCGCCAAGCAATACATTATTTGTGACTGCTTTGTCTATGTAGTGCCGTTATTTATTACGTGCAATAGGTTAATCGTCACCTGTAAGTAGTATAGTACAATACTATTTCCTATGAATTGCTTTCCTTAGCCGTGACGAGTCGTAAATTGTGAAATAATTGAATATCGTGAGTCTATGACGTGATCGCTTAGAAATCAAACCTGATACCCATGCCGCGATATCATATATATACCGGCCGTTTATATAAACAGCTGTGCTTCATATTGCCAATGCATTTTAAAAATTCAACTCCGCTCCTCTTTTTTTCAATCACTTTTTCTAGACTTCGATGTTGTTGCTGTCAATCAAGAATGTTTTCAGTGCTTAAATGGATGTCCGTTGGTTTTCCCTTTGTCTGAATTTTCTTCCCAAATGTCTTTCGAAGTACCGGCGTGTTAAAATCACCGGTGTATTCATCCAGCATTGTATTTTAGCCGATTTGTTTTTAGAATGCAGTTTGCTTTCGGTGTTCTTGCACATATTTTTAAATGCAATCTCACCAGCGAATCCTCTTTTCGGAGAAAAAAATTTCGTATAAGCGAATAAGTCTCCTATTATATAGAGGAATGGTATTTGAAGAAGTTTATTTAGGGAACAATAGCGTGATTCCGGTTAATATAGGTTAGATCCAAACACCGTTCGAGACATGACAACTGCAAATTATGATTACCCACAGGTAATTTGATTCATACTTCCATCATTATACTTTTGTAGTGAATAGTAAGTTAAAAGAATGTACAGGCTTGATCAGTAAATATCAGTATGAGTTTCCGCAATTTCGTTAACATTTGCACAGAGTGCAGCTTCAATAAATGGTACAATTTAAATATCGTAATACTGTAATTGGTGGTAAACAAAAAAATGAATTACATGAGTGGGCCATTACATCAGCCTTAGGCATCCCATTGAAATCGGCAAGGAGTTACTTCAATCAAAGTGTACTTACATGTTTAGTAAGGCAATATATGACTGAATACCACCGATACTGTTATCTGCGTGCAATTGACAGCATCATCTATTAAAAAATAGCGCTGGAAATTTGTAATAATCATATCATCCATCAAAGTGTGTATTCCAACATGGCTTGTACACAGGAGCATAGACCATATTCATTTAAAATTTAATTCCTTGCCAACGACAAATTATAATTTCTGATACTACTAATTACTCATTACTGGCCTATAATAGAAGGATTAATTAAGTAAACACAATCCCATCTCGAATACAATAATGCAATTCAATAAGGAGATGATTCTGAGGTGGAAAAATGTATTGAAAAAAATATAATAAAAAAACTACAATCATTGACATTAATTTTTACCATTTCGATGAGGATGTAAATTGCTTCACTGTGGCATATTAGCGTTGATAAATACTCTAGTGGAATATTATCATTATGCTTGAGATCATGGCAATAACATTTTCTTCATAAGTTACAACTTACTATTTTTTTCATTCTGCTGATGGGGTCGTTGACCACTGAACTTGATAATTAGCTTAAACTTGTTGATTGGGCATTTCAGTCATTGTTAAACAACCCTGATACTCATCTAGCTTTGCACCATGGATGAATCTAGATGAATTTTACAGTTTTAATGAATGAGCATTCATTGAATCACTGGTGAATATCATCTCAAGGAAGAGAATTCTTCTACAACTCATTATACTGCTTAAATTACCTATGTCACATTTGCTTAACAGTTTCACTATTGACTCCGTTCAAACTCATTTACATGTCTTGATTTACAACTGATTTAATTTTTTTTATAACTGTACAACAAATTCTATTCAACTGATTTCCAAGGCTACATAAACTGAAAGGGAGATGCTTAAACCTACTTCTCACAACTGCATTAGTTCCTCGCCATTGTCTCATTTACACATAATGCATAGCTCTTTTCACTAGAAACCTATCACATGAATGTATTATATGATAACAGCCAGTTGTGTACATACTGGATAGCAATCCATATTAGATACCTACCTTGCATTCAGGCAATGCATGCATGCTTCACCTAATCACTTAATGACCTGGGTGTTCTTCAATCATAAGATTAATAATAATTTTTAATCCTGAGATGATATTTACATGTTACAGGAGAAGTGAAGTAACAATGAAAAAATCTGAATTCTCACAAAAGAGTAAATTAACCAAATTTGGTATTTAAAGGAAAATCAGGTGGCTTCATTGAGATATTCATTAATATTATAAATATGGCTTACAATAGTGAAAATGTAGCATAATATAATTACAGCATAGCTTATCAGTAAAAAAGATTTAAGGTAACTTTTAAAATATTAATAACTATAATACCATAATATTAAAAATAAAATATTTTTTATTTCACTGCTACACCCCATCCATTAGGTTCAAAATGTTATTAATAACTTTTATATAACACCTTGGGCAGCACATAAATATATAAATATGACAACAGAAAGAAAAAATATAAAAAATTACTTTTCTTGAAGTATAGCTATTGTAATGATTTAAAAAAGGAATTGGTCATCTATTCTTTTAATGTGGTGAAGAGTGAACATTTTGCTGACAAGAAAATTACATTCAATTTTTATTAATACATATTTGCCTTTAAAAACAGTAGCTTAGAAACTTTATCTCCTTTTAACAGGGATCTTCCCTCTGAGACTGTTTGCCCAGCTTTCGAAAATATGCGCTCAGATGGCACTTAAGTCCCTACAATGCACAATCTTCTTTTAGCTATTTCAAATAGCCTTGGGTAAGCAGACTCTCGTTCTTTCCACCAGAGCAAAGGATCTCCTCCCCGATGTAGTATAGGTTCATTAAGGTATTTATCTACCTCTGTGGTGGCAATAGCAGTAGGGTCAGGATTTTCCACATTGTCAATTACTTTTAAATCAAAGAAATCCCAAAATGGATCATCACTGTCACTGTTCAATGCTACTCCTTGTGTTGAAATATTTAAATCTAGGTTTTTGTTTAACATGTCTTTCACCTTAATTACAATATCACTTTTAGTTGCTTTAAAACATTTTACATCAGAGAAACCAAATTTTTTAAACCTAGGGTCTAAAAATGTTGCCTCAGCATATGTTTGCTTTTCCTCTATCTTGTGGAAGGGTTTTTCTATTTCTTTAAGAAGCATTTCAGCAAGGTTAGTCACTTGATCTGGAACTTCTGGTGTGTTCAAGAACTTTGAACACCAGTCTTTCAATCCCATTACCATAACAATAGTTTTCGATACAGTGACACATTTTTCACTGCTCATCTCCTCAGTCCTATTCTTAAATACTTTTAAAAGTTCACAAGATTGATCAATTATTTCAATTTCATCATTACTTAAATTGGTTAATTCTGGGCAGTCCAGGGCTATTGAGGAAAGGAGGGGTGTTTTCATTTCTACAACTCTGCAACATTTCGAAAGTGGAATTCCATCGGGTTGGGGAGTCCTGCTTTAGTTTTAATACGCTGCATTGAAACTTTTCTTGCATTTGTTTTAATTTCTCTGTTGCCTGGGGACTATGCTTGTAATGTTTTACAATATTTTTTACTTTAATGACTATATCTTGTATGGCATTATGAATTCCATGCTGAGTAATCAAATTTATTGTATGTGAAAAGCATGGAATATGCCTCCAACCACCACATTTTACTGCTGCCACAATATTTGCAGCATTATCAGTTACTACAGCCTCCACATGTTCATCTGTTCCCCACTCCTTCATTATCCTTTGCAACTCTTTCGCAATATTTCCTGCTGTATGCCTGTCGTTATATTGGAAACAGTCTAATAAAAAGGATTTAAACTGCATGTCATTAGAAATGAAATGTACAGTCACTGACAAATAACTTTAATTGGTTCTGGAAGTCCAACCGTTAGTAGTTATTGAGTATCTCTGCCCCATTTTTAACTCATTCTTTACCCTTTCTTTCACCATCTCGTACAGCTGTGGTACCCACACCTTTGAAAATGTTTTCCTATTAGGTAACTGATATGAGTTATTAAGTTTGTAAATTAATTCTCTAAAATACTTACTATCTACTAGTTGAAAAGGGATATAATTTTTAACAATAGTTTTCACCAAGTTGAAATTAATCTCCTGAGTTTTTTTTGTCTGATATTGGCTTCCTTATTAAATGCGTCAGAGTTGTTTCTGTTGAAGGCTCTCTAGTTCTTGATGACAGTGATGGAATTGTCTCTAGTGATTGTGATGGGCAGATGATTGCAGTGTCTGTTGATGTGGAGAAGCTAGTATTTGTCCCAGTGAGTGAGGTGCTTGCCACTTCATCTGAATCAATTGCACAGGAAGATGACATGCCTGAGGATACAAGGTGGATAGTTGGGTGTAGTAATTTCAAGTGCCGAAGTAAATTACCTGTGGCACCATTTTTGAAAGATATTTTTTTAAGCAGAAATTGCATTTAGCTTTATCCAGGTTTTCCAGGCATATTTTTGAATTTTCCAGGGTCATTTCGCACTTCATTTCTAACATATTTTTAATGTATTTCTATTAAAATTGGCATATTTTGCTGATTTGAAAAATACGAGAAATGTCTACATCTACATACTACCCCGCAAGCCGCCTCAGTAGGCGTGTGGCGGGGGGTGTTAGGACACCAGCAGTTTACATATAAAAAGGAAACGCTCTAATGAAATTACGCCAGCATTTATTAAAGTCCCTTATTGTTCGGGGGAAAAACGAATTCCCATACCTATCCGTTCGGCAACATATCTCTCTTAATTTATCGTTTTTGTCGGACCTAGAAATATAGCGGGGTTCTAATATGATGTTCTCCGTGTCGCTCTGAAAGATATCTATTCTCAATTGTTCAAGTAATCTAAGCCTAGCGCGCAGCCTCCGAGTCTCTAGCGGCTCCCAGCCTAATTCACTAAACATCTGTGTAACGCTGTCTGTACGCCCGTAGCAGTTTTTGATGAATCGCGCAGCTTTCCTTTGTATTTTATTAAGTTCCCGGATTAAGTCTTTCTGCACCGGATCCCATATACTCGCTGCATATTCAAGGTGTGGCCGGACGAGTGCGAAATAGCACCTGTCTTTTACTTTTTCATCTGAAAGTCTTCCCACAATACGCTTGTTGAATCCTAGCTTCTTCAGAGCTCTGCCACAAATATTTCTTATATGAGTTCCCCGCGATAGGTCCGAAGTTATCGTAACTCCTAGATACTACACTTCATCTGTCGCCTTTATGTGAACACCATCCACAGCATATACATGGGAATAGTTCTACGACCTCCGCAAGAAATGTACCGCCGTGCATTTGCTCAGATTAAGTTCGAGTCCCCACTCTTGGCTCCACACATGAACGTTGTTTAAATCCGATGATAGAGTTTCAAAGAGTCAAAGTGATCGCTAATTTCACGATAGATGACAGCGTCGTCGGCAAATAAACGTATTTTACTGCTAATTCGAGAGCATAGATCATTTATGTATATAATGAACAAAAGGGGGCCGATTACGCTTCCTTGTGGGACACCTGATATCACTTTAACTACATCAGAGCTAATTCCGTAAAGAATCTACCTACTTTGAGTTAAATAATAGAGTACATATACAAGGAATGTGGAGTAATATGGGTTTCATTTCAACCAACAAATAAACAAAAACGGTTAACTGTAAGAAACTGGTGTGATTTTTCTCAACAAGTGCATTTCCGATTCAACTTCTGCAACAAATTTCTCGGATTTTCAAGAAATCGGTTTTTTTTTGGGTTTGCAACTCGAACTTTTTTAGTACCTCTTTATTATTCTTTTTCCCTTGAGGCTTTGGTACCTTTCCTCTTCTCCGCTAAGGCTTCACTGAACTTTGCATGAGCATTTTGGAAACTGTGAATTAATTGCTTTGTGATATATCACAAAGTATACCTATAGGTGCGGATCTACCACCCAAAATAATTCAATTTGAACAAAATTGTATTTGTTGGACAATACACGAATTATAATTAACTTGGGTTGACCCTGTACAAAGGGCCTGTCAACTTCAAACCCGATGGCTGTGATTTCAACACGCAGTGACCGCAAAATGTATTTCCGCTCCTTCAAAAACATTTCTAAAATGAGGGGTGTTGAGATTATTGGATGAGGATTATCAATCATATAACAATGCCCAATTATCCATTTAGGTTGCCGGCCGAATTGTTTTCGTATAATAGCGGGAAATTCCACTGCGCATGCCCAGAGTCACGATGTAACTTCTTCTCCTCCAAACTTATTTCGATCGCCTCTTTCATCAAACGATCCCAGTATCTATTTGAACGGCAAAGTACTTATCGCAGACGTTTGAACAAAGATGGCGGAATTTTCAAATCCCATAGAGGATATGTATGCGACAAATCAACCCTATGAGGGAGTAGTGTTGAGAACGGCCATCCAGAGAACTCTGCAAAGCTTCTACGTTTCGGGACCTTACGAAGCGGGTGTCAGACCTTTCCCTCGGAATCCGGGAAGCAGATACTTGGACCCCTCCTTGTATTTCCACCCACTCTGCGGAAAGGGCGCGGTAATATAATTGTTTATTCAGCGATTTTTTCAGAAATATTTGTTGCTTTCACAAAAAAGTATAAAATCGGAATATAACTCCTTGTCTTATGGTGAGTGTTTACAGTTTTTAAGCAAAATTCTACCATCAATATTAACTGAAATCTAGATATCTAGATAAAAAACATACAAATGTTTGATAAAGTTAATATTGATGATAGAGTTTCTTTTAAAATTTGTAAATGTACAGTAAAAAAACGAAAAATTCACTTCAAAGTCTACCATTTGAGAGCAACAAATATACAGGTAGTAAAACCAAAAGTTAAACAATTAGTTTAACGCAAACCCATGTAGCTGGAAAGGTTGTAAATATGCGAAGGGTGGTGCTTAACTGCCCTCAGTGTCTGAGATAATGGCGAGGTCCCCGCAAGGAGGAGTCGAAAAAGGTAGGAGTTGTGTGTGAGTGCATACCTGTGAGAACTTCCTCCATGAATGCTGTAAAAAAATGGTCCATACAGAGAGGAAGAGTCTGTTGGTAATCAGTTCAGTAGACCTGCATAAGAGAGAATTACGCCTTATCGAAAAGGTTAAGATTGCACTTCTCAAGACAAAGAATTTAATGATATATTATTCGCGAAACCACTGATCTGTTGAAACAGCAGACAAGACAAACAAGAAAATTGCAGACACTCAAAAATACTATAGGCAACTTGCACTCTCCGGAAGTTGTTCAACAAGAAAGTTGTCACACTGAAGGATTCGATGTAAGTTTGTAAAGAAGAACTAGGCAGTTGGATTGATACGTACGAGGAAAAAGCAATACAAGTTAAATTCACAGCAAACACCTAATTATTTCCTGGCTTGCCTGAAGAAAAATACATTTTCCTTACACTTTAGAAAAACAAGTTTAACATGTTAATATGCAATCATTTATTATAAATAAATTAAGAAGTAGATACATTGGAAATACGAAGGCCTGAGTGTACGACGTAAAATTTTTATATTTAAGTAACGGAAGGACCACAAGCAGGTTAGCGGACCAATGGTCACCGAACGCGAAAAAAACTGCCGTTTCCGTGAAGAGAAACACATGCGACTTTGAAACAATGACTTGGTTGCCACTTGCACGATCTCATAGTATCGGATTTAGCATCTCACCACTAACACCGTCATGGATCAATATTTTTCCGCGAAAGGAATATCTGACACGAGAAAAATATGGAAACATGGGACATTCACTACTTACTTAGGAGAAGCCGTTGAACTAGAATCTCAACAGTCGAAAATGCAGCAGGCAGAGCTTGAGGAACACGGGGATAAGCTGAAAACGTCGCCAGACAAAAGATCTCAGGAAGACCCCCAGACATCCTTCCACAAAGACGGCTGCCAGTAAAGTGAGGCAGTTCATTCAACAAGTTCGCGTGATTCAGTATGATTCCGCATGGTGAAGCGCCAATTGGTGGTAACCGTACCCTCCTTTTAACCCCGAGTGCGTCTCCCCCAATTCCTTTGTAACCCCTCACCCATTGAGGTCAATCCCTAATCCTTCAACCGCCATCCAAAAATGACAAACTCACAAACAATTATGAATACCCAAAGGCTGAACACACTTGTGTTCCCACACGTAGGAACACTTTAACATGGATGGCCCTTTCTTCAAATGCGATCATGGCGGAGATTATACATGGTGGTAATACATATGTAACATGGAAGCTTCCAGGCTATATTACTTCTTATCGAAATAGTTATTTTATTATTTAAATGACTATTCACAAAGGACACCGGATTAATTAAAATTGGGTGTGCTTAGGACCACACGCTGGAAGTGAAAACTTATTTGACCGATTTATATTCCCAATAAATCTGAATAAAAAACGAGAATAAGGTACAATATTAAAAAAAAAATTAATATTCCATTTATGTAAACTTTATTTGTCGACAAAATAGGTATTTATCTGAAAAATGGGTATTGTACATGCGTCTGAATAATATAACACTCATTTATATCCCTTATGTAATTTCTATTTCTATTATAATTAACAAATCACATCGGCATTGGTTACACCTTCAATGACCATTTCCTCATTTTCTCGCATGTTATCTTCATTATTCTCATGTATAATTTGACTTATTTCATTACTATTTCTACATAATCATAGGAAAGAAGCTATTGGCTTATGATAAATAAAGGGACTTATAAAAATGTTTGATTTTAAATTGTCCAAAAATTTCGTAAATACAGCATCAATCGTTGTCCCATATCTCATTGTGCTCGGATTTTTATAATTCAACATGATTAAGTCTAGCTTTTGTTTGAGAAAATCGATTAGTGGTTGTGTCTTTTCATCGGAAAAATTACTAATGAAATTGTCACTGATAATATGTAATTGGAATTTCATGAAAGTTATCTTCAAGCAACGCAGAACCATCTTTAGTATATATATAAAGAACTGGTGTGCTTAAGACCACATGGGAGAAGTGTAAACTTCTATGATGACATTCTGATATATATAATATATGAAAATCTCCACCACTAGGAATATATCCTGAGACTTTCGGTACGTGGGACGACGACTCTTACCACTACGCCATCATACTCTGTTAAAGAGTGAGCGTTCTCATGAGTTTACATTCAGTATGCTAAGCGTGACACAGAAAAAAGTGCGGAACGGGACGTGACGCGAGTTTGCTCTTTTTCCCCCATGCCAAAAGTGCCCAATGGGCCAAAAGAAGTTTTCACTTAAAAAACTATTAATTATAAGAACCGGACTCCGGTGTCCCTAGACAAAAAGAATAAATTTGACTTCTTTGAGCAATTTGAGAATGTAAATAGCAATTTTCAACAGTGTGCTGACCTAATTGTCAACCATTCCCCTTAACTCAAGTTATTACTACCTGAACTATATTCCCATCCTCCCTCTCTTACTCGCTCACAAATAAGAGAAACACAACCCACCACTCAAGCTACCGAGGCGTCATTCTCTCCTGTGGATTATTTTTCGCAAGGCGAACGATTTTTCTTCTATGGAATATCGCGATAATGTGCATTTGCGGGTCACTCCGTGAAAGGTGACACCGTGGCAGGCCCCTGCATCATCAAAATTTATTTGCAAGTAAATCAACCAAAAAGATACGCTACCTATTGACCAACCTAGTTTAATGTTTCATTAGCAGCTGTTATGGTCCATTTTCGTACGTGGGAAAAATTACATTTATTATGTCTGGACTGCAGCATAGTTTCCTAATTTTATTTTCATGATCTGATGTACCGTAGTTTTTGTATTTAGTAAAATATTATATGCGTCGCAAGAAAACAAATCGGCTTGGAACTTACATAATACATAGTCCTAATTTTAATCAACGGTATGATAGCGATTCCCATCCCAGTTGCAGCGAAAGATCAGTAACACTAACGAGATTATTCGAACGGCCTCAAATACATCTTGGCGATCTTCGTTGCACGCGTTCTAACTTGGACTAGTGATTGACTTATGGTTGCTGACAACATTAAATAACTTATATTAAATTTGATTTTAATAGTTTAGAAAAGACATAATTGAAAGGAGTGGAGAAGATAAAGGAACCACCAGTGTTTGAAATTAAACATTTGTTTTGACTGATATAGTCGCATTAGACGCTCGATAGTTCAGGACTACTTAACATAACCACTGTCCAAAAATTACTTAAATTTTATTAAAGTCGGGATGAAAAAAAAGGTCTTAGATTTTTCACCTTGCTCGCACGGACGCCATAATGATGACGTCTTCATTCTAGTCCTGAAGAATATATTATTTTCTTACATACCGATTCGCCAAATGATCTGAAGATGGTGACAGGAGACCGGGATCGGAAATTGAAGACGAGACTCGAAACGATGCCGCTACTTGGCAAGAGTTGACGAGACCAACACCAAGAGACTCACAAAAGTCTTGTGAGAAATTAGTAAAGAAATACGAATAACATTCACATGAACCCATCCGATTAACATCAATATCTTTGAAGTAGATAAGGACACTATAGTTCTGGGGGGGTTATCCGGGAATGTCGATGACGGTGACATTACGTCATCACTTCCCTCATTTTGAGAAATACGTCATCAACTCCCTCCAAAAATGGCGCCCACGGCTCATTTGGCAGTTCTTCGTTCACGGACCGACTCAAAACCGCAGCTTCCGTGTCAACCGTAATTTTTCGGTGGACGGCGCTAGCGTCGCGACGGAAATCATCATCGCGACGGAGAGCATCATGGGGAATCCAGCCCGCCCCGCCTCCGCAGCCGAGCTTTTCAAGCGCTTTCCGTTAGTGTTTTGTTTATTGTTTTGGCGGTATTTGAGAGTCAAATAAGTAATGCTTATTTACTTCTAACAAATTTTCATAATTCGAGGTTGATTAATGACAATCCCGGCGTTTATACTTAAAGAAATCCTCGTATTTAATCCTTTTCATGCTTTCATAGTTGTATACCTAGTGGAAAATCAGTCTTCTTCGTAGAAATAATTATTGTTGCCATGCTAATGGGTATGATCTACGCAATCAGAATCTCACTCATCTAACAGTGATTTTATTTGTAAATACTATTTGGATGTCTTGGGTTTGAGTTACTGAAAAGGAATTCCTTTCCCTGTTGAGTTTCAAAGATATCTCAGCATGCCGTTGACGCTCATGTGATTCGAAGTGACTTTCGACTTGCACACATGTTGGACGCATATATTAAAAGTTTCGTACGAATCATTTTTCATGGATAACCTTCCATCCATTAATATTTTAGAGACATGGATGACTGGGCTTTAGAAGCGGGAATAGCGAGACGGCGCGCCGTCTACGCCGCGCCGTAGGAATCTACATCTACATACTACCCCGCAAGCCGCCTCAATAGGCGTGTGGCGGGGGGTGTTAGGACACCAGCCGTTTACATATAAAAAGGAAACGCTCTAATGCGCCTAGCATTTCTTAAAGTCCCTTATTGTTCGGGGGAAAAACCAATTCCCATACCTATCCGTTCGGCAAAATATCTCTCTTAATTTATTGTTTCTGTCGGACCTGTAAATATAGTGGGGTTCTAATATGAAGTTCTCCGCGTCGCTCTTAAAGATATCTATTCTCAATTGTTCAAGCTATCTAAGCCATAGCGCGCAGCCTCCGAGTCTCTAGGAATGAGGAGGAAGAAAGACTGAGAGAAAATGCCACGAGGAGAAATAAGTTGAGACAATTAAGAAATCCTCTTTTTGGCGTCACACCGTCAGTCCCGCCATGACTGAAAAACAAGTCGTGTATAAATTACCTGTACTTGTCAAACAAATACATAGGAAATCTGCATTTGCAAATGAGAAAGATCCGTACGTATGTACATCTCATAATTGGAAAAATCGATTCGCAGACATAGAAGTGGCAATGTTTTGATAGTTAAGGAGTTGACAATTAATGATCACGAATATTTTGACACTTCATAGCAATTGTTATTTCAACTTACTCTCTCCCACTTGTCCGCCGTCTTCACTGCGCCCCCTTCGACAGCATTAAGGGACACAGAGAGGCGCTCCCACATCTGTCTGTTCGTGGTACCCCTTCCGGTTGTCGTAATGTCACGTAACGGTTGCCTATGATTAATTAGAACTAAATGTGTCTGCCTCAAACTAGTAAAACGGGCGTGCTAAAAAAATATTACTACGGAAATAGATAATAATGATAACGTTATTAACAACCTCAACTAGGCTTGTGCGATGACCGATTTTGGTCATCGATTTTAGATGAAAAAATTTCATCAAATGCTTCGATGACGATGGCTGTCATCGATCATCGTATAGAGTGTACACGATGATCGATGACTATCGATGAATATCGATGATCGATGAATGTCGATGATCGATGAATGCCGATGATCGATGAATTACGATGATCGATGACTCTCTATGAACTGTGCAGTAGTGATGAGCGATATATCGCTGTCACCGATACTGAAAATTAGCAATCACAGCCTGTGACTAAATAATCGAAATCACTGTGACTGTGAATTCGGCGAATTTAGCCGATTTAACTCAGGCTGCTACCGCTGCTACCAACTGCACCAGTGCAACCAACGAATACAATGCTACCACTGCTACTGCGTATTAACTGTGATTGAACGTGATCGAATACTTCTGTATCGTCTACCACAGTCGTTTAGTCATCGCACCACGATGACTAAAATCATCGTCGATGACTTCGATTAATCGATTAATCGACTCATCGCACAAGCCTAACCTCAACCGCCGTTAATTAGTTAAATCCATGTATTCATGATATAAAATATTATTTAACTCTTCTATGTAACGCACAAACATAAATGCTAACTTACACATAATTCATAATCCTAGGTTAAAAACTCACAGCCTTCTGTGGGTTCCATTTTCGTTCATTTAATATGCCGCCAAATTGCAATAAAACAAATTCGAAACTCGTAGCGGTGCGCTAAAAACGAAACACAAAACTGAGCCAACGGCTCTGACATCAGCTCATTGATTTGTTCAAAATGTCGTTCGATTGGGTCATTTTGCCGTTCATTGAAAACCTCAATGAATGAGTAACGACATTATGACCGACGACATTCCCGAATAACCCCCCTGGTTTCTTGTCGGAAGAACTGCATCACAACTGACATTTCTCGAGGCAATAACTAGAGGGAACCATTATTAGTGTACTCATAGGTCTAAAGTGTTTATAAAACACGCTCCGCTGTTTGGTGTCCCTTTGGAATGCGATGCGGAACTTTATGAATTTAGACTCACAATTGCAAGGATCATCCACAAGTTTGAAAATGGAATGACATGAAAAATGCACTGCTTTGTGACCAAATGCACAATTATCCTGAGAGAAATGTTCTCTTAAAACTGGGTCATTGCGATCAGAACTCGTCGTATAAAATAACTAATTGAATGAAAAAATATAAAAGTGCTTTCAACAATTTTAATCAGAAAAAGCACAATACTATAAAAAATGAAACATGAAACGAGTAGAGAAAACGTTAGTGCACACTAGTACCTAAGGGCTTGGCAAATGGTATGGAACCCATTCAATTTTATTACATTTGTAGGGATAACAAGACAAGGATGAATAAATTGATGGAACAGACTCATAATACCAATCAAACAATACCGTAACATATGTTACAAAAACAAGAAAAGGAAAACCAAAAAGTAGACCACATAAGCTTAAAGCTGAATGATATCAGGTTAAAAGTAACTTTCTGATCAAAACACACAGTTGCATGTATATCACTCTTGAAAAGTAAAGTAATTATAAAACTACATGTTAAATAACGGTACCATAGGTACCAATACTAACCAGACCAACAATTGTTAGATAAAAACGACCTGAAGAAAGCACGAAATACACTTCATTAAGTTATATGTAATGCATCTTGTTAAATTGACATCATCATAAGGTGTTAGCCAAGTCAATAAATAACAATGCTGAAAATCATGTACAGCCGTGCAGAATTGGAAAAATGTGAATATTTGAATATAAGGGAGTATACAATTGCTTGTTTTCATGCTTCACTGTAAGCCACAAATTTGCTACAGAAAACAGTCATCTATAGAAAAACAGCCTCAGGTGCATCAACTACGTGTAGTAAGGTGTTATAGTCACGCTTACTAATTTCTTTGTGAGATATATCCAATTTAAATTAAATGAAATATCCACACGAGTAAATGTTAGTCATTGTAACCATCGAGTAAAAAATACTTTGCAACAAAGTGCATACTACTTCGTTGAGAAAAAATCACGATCAAGGAAAACTTATTGCACTGTTGGATAATTCACGTATCTCAAATTAAGAAAAATATTTAAGCGATTAGTGAGAGTGTATGACACAAATTAGAACATAATGCACTCAATAGACTTGGACGTTTTGATTGCAATTCACAAAAGTTTCGACAAAAAACACAGATAAAGCACAAAAACAGCGTCATGAGAGAACAATATTCACATAATTCGCAATGTCTTATGACTTTTAGTATGGTGACTCAACGTGACTACATTCTGGGGAATCATTGGTTAATTGAAGTACGACATACTGCACAGCAAAATTGACAAATTGACGGGTCCACAAGTTTCCAGGAGGAAACAATAGAATATGCACTCAACGAAACCCATGGTAATGCAACCTCCATAAACTCCTAACTAAATATACAAATAATCCTGGTTTAGTAATTAAAGATAGAGCCAACACTGACTATTCAATCGCTGGCGATGGCAGCTGGAATGAGGAGAAATTATGACATTTTTTCATCTGCAGAAATGAAATTAAGTTAAATATTGGAATCAAAATTTAAATCAATTTGACTGACGCAATCTATTGGTATATAAATATTTATATTAAACCAAAATGACAACATTCAACACTATGCAATTTTTGGTACTGAAACTTGTAAATTAAATGAACGTAAGTAGCTAGACAATCACATTGGATATGCAAATAAAAAATATAGGTCCCTTACAAATTATGTAAAAAATAGTAAGTACATAAAATGTTAAACACAAGAGGTCACATAATTAGAAGTGTACAGAATCATTTATAAGATATATTGGTACTTTTGATGCACTCAACAGACCCGATAAATCAGGGAACGTATGTACCATCATGCTGTATTTAAATTGAGGGAATTCAGGATATATGAAGGTATTTGATACTGACTCCAGATTCACAGATCCTCCAGCGAACCTCCCTTCGATGGACCGCTCACTCATCATAAATGAAGCCGACATTCACGCCTGTAAAACCAAAATAGAAGAGGATCACATGAGAATGCACGAAACTTTGCCCCAAACACAACATAAAGGGGGTAAGGGGGGAGATAACTCAGCAATGTTGTGCCCCATTTATATCAGGTCACAGCATTTCCTAGAATACCTAAGACAGGAAAACTATAATGAGATTGGGACTAGAGCCCAGTAAATTTCACAAAACTGAGTGTTTCTTCAATAACATCCCCCATGATAAACCAAGTGAGCATGAACTACGTAAGTGTACGTATAGATTTGGAAAATAATATTGTAAAAAAAACCGGATTGGTGAGCTGCCTATATTACAAGTTACCTTTAACAAACCGAATTGTCTAAATTTTGGGATACTACTGGTTCCACCTCGGCTATGAGCCTCTCTATTACTGTCTTAAATTACTAGAGGCGCCTGGTAGGAACTAAGAATATTAACTCCCAGGCATATGCTTTTTGTGCAGTCTAATTTGATATGGTTGTCAAATAGGATTTCATACGGATAAGGGATACATCTTATTTTCCAATAATGAGAGCCCGAGAAGAAGTATACGGAAAGGACGTACGAGATGGGTGCTACATAATAATATCTATCCTATACCAGATATCCGAATTAGTATCCCGACATGGTATAAGGCATATCAAGAAATAATCACTATAGAATTTCCAGATCCAAATGAAAAGCAGTACTTGAAAATGAAATGCGTTCTCCGTTGAATAACTTTACCAGAGAAAGATGATGATGAGAAAAATGTGAGAAAAATCTCTCTCCAAAAATTGGAAAAATATAAATAACAAAATTGAGTCGGTAAAGAATGGATTACAATTGTGGGAATGTTTATGTTCTCGTGGTCTAAACTCACCCTTGCTTTACGACGCAGAGTCGGCATCACGTGGTGCCTGTAGAAATCCAAGATGGAAGGAACTTTGGTGCGCAGCAAAGTAGCCCCCGACGTATATCCATGTCGAGCGATAACCCAAGGGACAACTGATGTGAGCTCTATTTCTTTCCCCAAATGACTTTTCCTGTCCAATGCCCAATTAATCTCCAAGTCCATTTCAACTCCCTACTCCCTCTTCTCCTCCGCCTCCTCGAGCGCTCTCTTGAATTGTAGTTCGTGCACTACGTCTCCTCGTTCGTATGGCCTTCCGTCATTATCGAATGCCAAAAAAAGAGACATTCGTGCCAAGGATACTGCAAGCATACTAATGACACGTTCTTTCATCCAATCATGTTCTACCTTCCCTCCCAGATATATATTCGACTCGGAGAAGTCGGCGAATGAGTACACGATATTCCCATTCCACTCAACTCCATCGTAGAATTTTATAGGTGACTTCATACTACCGATATACCTAGAGTCAAAGTCAATCAAAACTTCCACGGCATAAAAACGTCTCAGGAATTTTAAGAGGCATAAAGTATCCTCGCCGACGTCGTAAATATTCTCGTAAAAACTCCGGGCCAGGGAAATCTTCCTCTCGTCCATGTTCAGAATCTTTGTCCGCCCCATCATGGAGTCGACGCAATCCCGACGCAGATCCTCTGCTCTTGGAGGATCACAACTCACTGAGAAGTCCTCTAGGCGCTTCTTAAGTCCAGTCAAAACCTCAGCAGACGACTTCGTGACACTCTCCAGAGACTCCAGAAGGGCATCCCGCTCAGACAAGGCCCTTTTCATATCTTCTAACGACACCATCATCCGAGTGTGGCAGGACAACTCCGTCTTGATGGCATCCATTGATTTGTTCACAGGCGACACTTCCGCCATCTCATGGGAGACTGCAGTAGATGGCGTACCGTCAATATGAACCCCAAGTGATGCACGGCGACGGCTCATCGCTATTTCCCTTCCTATGTGCACCACCTGGACCAACCTTAGGATCTCTTGGCGGTCCTCATCCTCGGGACACATCACACTCATCTCCTCCGCCATATCCAGAGCGTTATAATGATTTCTGTCTCTTAAGCAAGGGTCTGCACCCTTCCTCAGTAGTGCCTCGACCCAATCTAACTTTCCAAGGTTGACTCCTTGGTGCAACAGAGTTCTCTGCCCAACTCCTCTCACGTCCACGTCCTCCAGGTCCTCCAACAGACCCTTGTACTGCTCCAGGGGACCAGTGACAACTCCAATATACAGCCTCTCCTGGACATCCATACCCGTACTGGAATCGAACACATTGATGGTAGACATGGCCTCCTGCACTGGTTTAGATGATAGTCAGCGTTATACTGTTTCCTGTGAAATGGAATCAGAGCTGATTTAAATCCAAGAAAGATATTGAAGGACAGATAATATTCTTCATTTACAAATCAATATCTGAAAAAGCGTTTATTTCCAATTAAATGACTATTAAAATGGACATATCAAGTAAAATCCTTCATTGGACGCGGGATATTTTCCCAAAATGCTATCATACGTTGACGCATAAACATTGCACTTCTACTTACTCAATCAAGGAGAAAACATTAACAGTAGAAATTCAGCCAATGGCTATTAACAATGAAGTAAAAGCTTAGCAGTTACTCTACAAATGCTACAGTATGATGATGGCTACATTTAACCCAGCTATGAATAATAAATAAGTCCTTAAATAAAATATTTGGAATTCAAAGTAAAAGAGTACGTCCAAATACTTGACGCCAATTATCTTATTTTCTTAAGAAACCATTGATCTCACATGCACTATGAACATCGATATTTGGTGTGTCACACATCACTAATGTAAAATAAGTAAAACAATTCATTCACGTAGGAAAGAAAATGAAGAATGGGGAATGAACCTCTGAGGTGTAACGGTATTCCATCTAAAATCAAGCAACAAAACAATGCTAGGAGTAAAAGATCAACTGCTCAGGCTAGAACAATTTTCCTCAGAAATACCTATTTCCTACGTTTAAAAATCCAATAACGGAATTCTTTGACTAACACATAAATCGCTTCAACTGTTGAATGCTCTACTTTGTGGAATAATGATGACATAATGGGAGAAATAATGTTCTTTGAAATATTCCACTGGATTGATTTTATCCAACCGGTTTCGACGCTAACGCGTCCTGCTCAAGGGTACAGTCTCCAAGTTTTCTGGGAGTGTGAGCCACATATCTACCAAAATTCCCAAGGGGGTGGAGTATGAAAGTGGTAATTAAGTAGAAAGAGGGTGAGGGAGGAAAGAACAACTGAACCACTAATGGCGGGGACAAAGTGAGTAGGCGTGGAGTAGTAGTTTGCGGAAGGGGGGAGGAGAGTCGAGGGTATTATGAGTCAACAACTGTCAAGGTGAAGGAAAGAACTGCGGAAGCTCATGGTGGAACACCGAGGTGAACGGAGAAAATTTAAAATCAGTAGGTTCATTAAAAAGCAATGCATCAGGAACAACTTGTGTCTAAAAAATTTCATTTTTTTAAACAATCCAGTTTAAAACCCATGTCATTTACTTGTAAAATCTTGGGTGAAAAATTACCTCAATAAGATGGTGAACAAAACCTGATTATTCAATAACGGATTCTTATGTTCTATTTCTTTGGTAGTGAATTTAGTACCGGTTTGCCCTACATAAAGACATTTAGAATCATCACACTATTATAACCACACAACAATATTTCCAGAATATTCATCTTGTCCTTCGAGTTCAAAGGAGTTAGTTTTTCAATGGTAAGTGTATTGTAGTAACCTATTCTGAGCATGTTACATTGGATGTGTCTAGTTATTTTGTGGGTAATGGTACCTAAAAATGGGAGGTTACAGCATTCGTTAGGCTTGTCTGGAGTTATTATGCTGAGTGATGACGCGAGTGATATGATTTTACCTTTTAATTGCTTATCTAGTACTTTCTACACATATCGTTTCTACAGCCATTATATTCGTTTTTATTACAACCTTGGAGACTCTACCCTTGAGAATGACGAGCTAGCGTGGGTACAAAAAAATCCAGTTGAATATTACAAAGTGCATTATTTAATCCCATTATTTCATTGATATTCCACAATGTAGTGCCTTCGAAAGTTCATCTACATCTACAAAATACCCTGCAAGCCACCTCAGGGGTGTGTTGCATGGGGTGAATAGTCTCCAACATGCATTACAATATACCCTAATGTTATTGTAACTACGACTAATTATGCCTTAGCACAAATTGATAATGCTTGCCATGAGGTGAATCCTCACAAGCTTGCACTACACCACAGATGTTTGAAGGACCGTAGGTATATACCTTTGTATTTCGCAATTACACATTACATCACTTGACCTGGCCTTTAAATGCTGCAGGAGTGAATAGCCATTCATGGAATCGCTATTAAAATAAAATTCACGCCTAGTTGCCAAGGAAATTTCTATTGTTGATAAGGAAAATAACAAAAATATATATTTCCAGATAAAAACGCAATACTTATATTAAAACAAAATATAATACGGGTAAAATAAAATAGAAGGACGTTATTAATAACTTCATTTTTTATACGTTCAATGGTAAAAATTCACTTCTATTGTATACAAAATGGGAGTTCAATAGCCCATTGCACGAAAGAGCGAAGCACCATAAAGAATCGTCCAATGGCCAGGAGAAACGTCTTTTACAGTCAACTGGAAGGAAAAGTGAACATTAACATTCACATGCAACACTCACTCTAAGGTACGTATAATAACTGAAACTACTCCTAGTCCATACATTGTCAAAAGCTCAAACAAAGAAAATATTTCCCTTTCGTTGAGATTAACTCGAAAATTATCAACATTAAAACAACCTAAGTTTTCGCATCCCATAAAGAACACATTTTAATGAGAAAAATAACAAAACTAGACTGCCTGTGGAATAAGTGTCACTGAAACAATAGCATTGCCTTTATAAATGTCAACAACACTCGAAAAATCGCTTAGTCGGCACTCACCGACGAAAAATTCCACGGGTACTTCCGGTCTATCATTAGTCTGTATGACTAGGGAGTGACCACTCACCAGATATGTGCTTTTAGTCAAACACATCACAATACAGTTATAAGCATTCATGATTTTTAAGATCTTCCGTGAAACAAATTTATGTCATAAGTTTTAAAGAATAGATATTATTAAGTTCCTGTATTGAACTCAAGTCGGGATTTGCGTCCATTACAATCAAAACCACTTAATAAATATCAAATCAAGACTTTTCTCTTAATTCTAGAAAATACGTTCAATTTGAAATGAATTAAATAGCATCAAATAAAAGCAATCATAAGACAGCTGTAAGCTATAGGAAAACTTGAAAAATGTAACGCGGAAGAAAAATGAGAAAATGTTTCTGATGCACCACAATTAATTATCAGGGTTTCCTGCTATGAATTTCTCTCATTTCCAGTAATCGATTAGATTCACATGAGTGGATGAGCATGCACTTACCAGAACTGAAGGAAGGATGTGTTAATTACTTATTTCGCTGAAGAAATAGGGGTTCTCCCACAGACTTCCAACCAGAAGGAGATGCTACGTGCGAATTATATTGAAGAAAATGACATAACGAACATGACATGAAATGACATGAAACATGACATAGAATTATGACAATCTTCTAGGTTAAGTACGACTAAATGAGCCACAATACTTCCCATACGCAAAAAGTAAAACATTAGCATTTGAAGAGAACAAAAATTAAAAATAAAAATTATATACTATGTCCACAGTCCCAGCAAGCCACCTCAAGGGTGTGTGGCAGGGGGTTAATTACAATTTATTCTGTTTAATTGTAAGAAGTAGACGATTTTAAATTTTTCGGTCTATCTAAATTAAAAAAAAATATAGAATTCTCTTCCATGATAGTAATCGGATACATTATAAAGTAATATATACCATGATTACAGATGCTTCTTCAAGCCACGCACATACTATAGAGATAATGTTTCAAAAATAGAGGAAATAGAAAATATAAGATAATGAACACTACAATTTACAAATGAATGAAATGATAATTCACGATGTACTAAAAATGTCAACCGCTTCGCGACCGGGTACGGGAGAAGAGTATGCGAAATATTCACGGCAAATGATTATTCCTGAAAAAACCCATAAACGCAGCATAACCACCGCTACATGCTACCGCAACTATGCGAACGTAATAACATGAAAAGGAAGCACTATTATGTTTGGGAAAAACATACATGATAGGAAGAATATTTAAAAAGATATAAGAAACGTTCCTCGGAAATCCTTTTCGCAAAATATGCATGTCCTACTGCATAATTGCCTGAATGATTCCTATTAAGGAACGATTAGATTCTACTCGGTTTATGGTGAACGCGCACTGCGAGTTGGAATTAACGATTTCAGCACTGTGGGAATACTAAGGGAAACCAGTGAGTATACGAGAGTGAATACCTCCGTGTGAGAAACAGGACGCCACATAGACACAGAGTAGAGACCTGCGTAGCGTGTCACAACCTTGACAATAATGCGACGCAGACACACCGTCAGACACAGAAGAAATGTCGAGAGTTGTTAATCCCAAGATGGTCGCTAGGCGAGCCAGCTACGAGAAGTCACGAGAAGCTGACCTTCAAATGATGTCTACTAGATGACAGGCCAATCGTCGCCACATTAAAGCTCTTGATTTTAAAGTACGGTCAACGTTTGATCTCGGCAAATGCCAACAATCGAGGCTTCTGATTGGTTCCCTACATGTTCCTTGCGCATCTAGCAATGACTGGCCTTTTTTCCATGGGAGAGATAGGGACTAAACAAGTTTTCACGAGATAAAAATTAATTAACTATATTTCATCAAATTTGAGCCATGATAACTTGTGAATGATTAAATTGCCTTTAATACTACATAATTTTCATAAAAACGTTATCCTCCAAAATGCGGGAGTCGGCCTGTATAATACGAGCCCAGCAGACGCCTCAAACGGCAGCAGACGACGTCGTCTGTAATATGAGTGGAACGTCGCGATATTATCCCCGCTCGTTAAGTGACTTCTCGTTGATAATTGGCGGAATGGTATTTTAAAATGTTATAATACTACATAAGTATTAGCTTACTTGTCAATTTGGTATCAAAAGGACTAGGTATAGAATATTTCTCTGCAATAGGAGTAACACGTCAAGTCAGTTCCCCGACCATGAAATTTTTTATAATAGCCCACTACACTTACCTGTCCTACTGTCTAACATAAAAAAAGAAATGCGGAAGTCTCAGAGACTAGTAGCTACACACTTAGCTGCCTCGACCGTGTTATGACATCCAGAAAGTTTCAGAGGTTTTCGAGAAGATCGGATTTCCGGCCGTGTGTCAACAAAGTAGGCTACGATGTCTGACAGAACCGACGCAGGCTCTGGCTTACGACTTCCACTGCGATCCAAGCCAGTGCTCCACGATCGATCCTGGATAAAATAGGTTTGTCGATTGGCAGTGTATCCCATTAGGTGATTTACTTCCAGGTCTGTAGGCGCAGACCAAAAAAGTCAGGAGCGCAATGAACAGTTAAACCAGAAAGTCGATGAGCGCTATGGGTGGCAGAGTGTGGAACAATACCGGTACGTGATTAAGCCTTTTGAATTGGTTGCTATTTTTAGTCTAATGAAAGCCATAATCATCTCCAAATTTTTATACTGATACAACTGTTCTATTCAAAAGAAATACTCAAGAGAATGTGATAAGATAATGTCATTGGAAGACGATTTATGTGGTTGTATTGAACACAGTGGCGGATACAGAATAAACTCAAGGGGGGGGGCGCAAGTTGTCGCAACGATGGTAGCTTTCAAACTGACTGCCTGGCAGCGACTCTGCTTCCCTTATATATGTAGCTCGGTTGTTTCGAGAGCATTCGGTGCCAGAATGTTCGCTTCCAGACTTTTAAGGAGTGTGAACAAATACAAACATTAGAATATTCTCGACTTCTTCCGAACAAATGACAGACAGAATAACGTATGGAGATCACTGGAAGGCCGCGACTTCTCTTGTAGGTTAGCTATCTATGTGCCAGACAGAAACGTATAAAATACGATGACGCACGCGCGTGCTATACAAGAAAGTACAACTACTCGATAACTCGACTCAGAGTCGACTGACGAAAGACACGAACGAATAGCGTGCGGGCTGAATGGCGGGGGCGGCGCGGGCGGCAATTCGGGCGGCCCCGCAAGGGGAAACACGCGCCCCCCGCGCCCCCCATATGTATCTGCCACTGATTGAACAACTTCAGTGCATATTCATTGCACATTGCCAACAAAGCATTCGCACCACCATAAAAACACCTACCCACTCGGAGGATTTTAATCATTAAACAAATACGCTACAACATTGACATCACTATAATTGCACCACCCACTAATCACTATCCTATTCGGAGAATTTTCATCATAAAACAAATACGCTACAACATTGACGTCAATATAATTGCTCCATCCACCGATAACCAGGCCAATGAAGAGCATTTTATTAACAAAAAAATACGCTACGTCATAGACGACACTATAATTACACCACTCTCCAATCACTAACCCACTCGGGAGGATATTATTCATTAAATAAATACGTTAAAAACATTGACATCACTATATCTGCACCACCCACTAATCACTATCCCACTCGGGAGGATATTAATCATTAAATAAATACACTAAAACATTGACATCACTATATTTGCACTACCCAATAATCACTATCCGATTCCGAAGATATTATTAATTTTATAAATACGCTACAACATTGACATCACTACATTTGCACCACCCTCCAATCACCAACCCAATCGGGGGATTTTGTACGCCAAAAAGTACGTTACACCATTCACCATACTACAGCTACGCTCCCCCCCCAAATCACCAACCCACTCCGGGGATTTTCTTCATTAATGACCTTTTACAGTAATGACCTAATGCCCATTTCCTCATTTCCCCAGTTTTTCACCGCTGAAAAATGTCTTTTTCCCGTGTTAACTTTTCTCAAAACTGCACTTTGCCCTTCCTCAGCACCCAGAAATACGATTTTCACGTTGAAAATGGCAATATCCTATCCCACCCTAGCACCCGTTTTCACTCCATTGGCCTGCAAACCTTTGGGTTGAGGTAAATGCATATTTAAGACGTGAAAAAAGTCCGTATCCCTCTAACGGGACTTCAGAAAATCTCGCAATGTGGCGTCAAAATCTCACGAAAAAGTCTTACATTTTGTCCATTTCTCACGCCATCGCATTGGAAAAATACACATTTCTTAAATTAGCTTTGAATAAGTCGTAAATAACGTAATAAGAAAGTTTTACATTATGGTTCCGCAATTATAACAGTATTCAAAACGCATTACCTACTCTCAAGCATGAATCACAGCAGGTAACAGTTTCTGCCTTAACTTAGTCCAACTTAATATTATCGTCAATGAGCACGACTGCCGAGTAACCTAATGCATCCTTTCTGAGAATGTTACAATGCTCGCTGCATAATCTGAGATTAGTACACCGAAGATGAGATGCTGAGAGATGATGGTGCAAATAAAACTATAGAAATACATTAGAGGACATGTACTTACACGTGAGAAGCTGAAAATACGACCCTGGAATCACATCTGAAACCAAACAGTGAAGGGATGGTTTTCACAATTACACGCGAAACGAAATCTCGAACAAATTACTAAAAACAGGCGAGAACTGGAAAGGACTTCTCACAAGATTAACGGCTAACTTCACCAGACGAGTGATGATCACACAGTGGTTGATGTTTCTCCTAGCGACGTGTTACCCCAGAGAGCTTTGAATGCATCACGAGGTGACTGTCGTGGTGGAGTGAAGAAACTCACGACGTCCCAGACTTGTGGACATCGCCGACTCACAGGCACAACGTCCGAGAGGACTTCGTCAGCTTCACTCCACCCCGACAGTGCCACCCAAGGTCACTCAACCGCCGCTGTTCCCCAGCCAACACGTGCCAGTGTTGCCGCATGTGCGTCGCCTAGTAAATTCCTTTGGGTTTCGCTGGGATTCTGGCAGTTCTAACGTACGGCGGCGTACTGTACGGCGCGAAATGGAGTAATATATTTTATTAATTTAACCCTCAAACGGATTCATGGCGCAGCCGCGGCACTTTTGAGTTGTTGCATGTGCTTAAAAAATTTAATGTTAAAAATAAGGTTTTGTAACCATCAGAAATATTTTATTTTGTATGAGACTGTAAAGTGGTAAAAGAAAGCACTGCTATCTGCCATTCAATTTATGTTATTTAGTATTTCTCGAAAAAGTTACACCAACTGATACCCAACGCCACCGCGGCTCGTGGAGTTCAAAAGGTGTTTACGATACTTATGTGTCTTTTATCCTGCTAAATGGATCATATTCAAATAAATATAACCCCTATTGAATAACTGTGGTGACAAATATTTTATTTTGTTTTAATTTTATTTGCATTCTATTTATTTATAGGTTTATATCAGTGGCGGCTGGTGGTAATTTATCCTGAGTGTGCATTAGTGCAGATATACGATGATTTACTTATATTATGTTAATCCAAATCCATGAGCATCATATTTCGTCGTAATAGAATGCGTAGCATGCAAGACATCACTGTTATATTCTAAACTTAAAACTGCATGAACAGAAATAATATAAGCATGCTAATGAAAATAATTATTCTAACCACACATTTACAAGTGACGGCAGGTGAAATTCATTCTCCTTTCCTTCTTCTGAGCGAATTTGTCTATCACCTTGTCGTTGAAACCTTCGATTTCATCCAGGAACTTTTTTTCAATTGGCAACATCGCCAAAGCAGTGAGCCTGTCCTCGTCCATCGTGCTACGTAAGAATGTTTTAACACGCTTTAGGGTTGAAAAACACCTCTCTACTTCACTGGTTGTCATCGGAATTGTCGCAAGAATTTTCAGGAGTTTAGTTGTTTCACTGAATGTGTTTTGAATGTTATTGTCAACAATGAATCCTAGTAGGGCAACGACACTGGAGACTTTCCAGAAGTCCTCACGCATGTAAATTATTTCAAGCTCAGTCCGCAGACGAACTTGTTCTATGAATGGGTATGACTCGCGCAAACTATGCAAATTCTTTTCTGGGAATGCCTTGTTGAATTTCGGAAAATTTTCGGAAGAGAAGAGGACCGATGCCATAAGATGGCCAGTAAAAGAGAATCGCTCCTTAGCCTGACTGATTATTACATCACACACCTCTTTTGCAGCTAGGTTTCTTGAGATGAAAGTGTCCTCACGTCTTGTCTTTTCATGTCGTGTCTCATAATCTGAGTTATTGCAAATAATGTCAATGCTCTCCCTGACATTCATTACTGCGGATTCGAAATCCTTAATGGCTGCATTTGCTGACTCTGAGTCTATCAATTTTCTCTGTAGCTGATCGTAGAGTATACTCACGTGTGGCATTATTCTATGGAAGACTTCCAACCAAAACATAAAAACTGGCTGTTCAATCCTAAGGCGTAATCCTCTTGCTTGAGCAATAGCACTACTTTGTCTAATGCTATTTTCAATCTGCTCCAAACATTACAATAATGACTCTTTGTGTGCATAAACTGTTTCAACTAACCTCGACTTAAAATTCCACCTCACATTTGACACGCCAGGAATTCGTTTTCCAACCACTTCATCTAGTACTTTCACCCTCTGCGGGGAATTTGAAAAAAATGTTGGAATTTCATTTATTGTTAGATCAGCGAAAAATATTCTCACCTGAGTGTTCTGACTTGTAGCTTGAGCCATAATCAAATTTAACTTATGTGCGTAGCAATGCACGTAATGCGCGAAAGGATAGCCCTCTTTCACCAAGGCTTGAACTCCAGAGTGACGACCACTCATTACGCTGGCTCCATCATAACTTTGCGAAACTCCTTTTCTTTTGTCCGGAACCACTTCAGTCAACACTTCTTTGATATTGGAAGACAAAGCCACAGCATTGCAGTCACTGGGATTTAAAAATGTCCAGAATCGTTCAACCGGTTTCCCATTTGGAAGCACATATCGAAATAAAACTACCATTTGATACAACGAGGATAAATCTGTGGTTTCATCAGCTATAACCGATACATAGTCTGCAGCAGTTATTTGACTTCTTGTTTTTTCCTGACAAACTTGAAGCATGCATTGGAACAGGTCATTCTGGATGTCTTTAGATGTCCCTTTTAAAGACAGTAGCTTGGAGCAGATGATCCTTCAGAACTGAATCTAATTCTGTCGTGAAGTTGATCAGACCTCGAAAAACGCCCGGATTTGCGGATTCCGCAGTTTCATTATGTCCTCTTAAAGCTAGCTCAAATGCACCACAGAATCGTACGCAATTTATGATCTCAGACAAGACATAACGATTTTGGCAACTTCTGAATTTTGTTTTTCAACATTCCGTCTGAAGGCTCTGTCAAGTTGTTCTCTAATGTTGTATTTACCTAGCATGCTAAATTCTAATTCATCATTCATATGACTCTTAGAACTTGCATGCTTTACAGCCTTCTGTTGAAGATGAGAAAGATCACCAAATCCACCTTGTGTCCAAATGGTGGATTTGTCAAGTGCAAACATTAGGCATGGAAAACAGAAAAGGCGATTTGTCACATTACATCCACACAGCCATTCGTATTTCGCAAATGCATTTTCATTGAACTTCCTGGCCACATCCTTTCCTTTACACTTAGTAGTCTGGATTAATTCTAATGCCTGTAAAGGTCTTCCTTGCTGCTTTATTTGCAGCTTTTCTTCAATCATTAGTTGAGAAAAGTTCGTATTTTTCAATTCCTGGACCGTAACTGGATTCATGTTAAAACTTGTACAGTCACTAGCACGAACTAAAACTATAAGTGAGTGTATCTATACGAAACGAAAGACTTCTACCTATTCCACTTGAAATTGATACTATTTTTAAATTAGCACCGTTCAACTTAAGTTCAATAGAGAGCTTAAAATTTTTACAAAAAATAGATTTCAGATTCACATTGTAGTACAGAAAGCACACCAGCCAATAGCAGCACACGGAGGAAAGCGAATTTAGCATGAAGTTCAAATGAATGCCGCTTGATGGCATAGGATGTATTGACGGACTAGGATCCTGGGCGCAGATAGTGTAGGTGGCAGCTAATTCGAGTTACACACCAAATATGCGCGTGCGCACTGGCGTCGTTTTGAGTTAGCTCCCATCACCCATTACAGCAGTACATGCCCCCCGCTTACCTCGTCCCGCCCGAGCACCAACAAGCGATCGCGTAGAACGAATATGCGGCCGGCGCGAAACTAGCTGAGATCTCACACTTCTTGAGCGGTGAATTCGCCAAGGGGATAGCTGTAGCGTTTGGAGCTTCATATCTCATCCATATGTAGACAGGATTTTTATCTTTCTCGTTGAAAAGGAATAGTTTTCTTTCATAATTCATTCATCTTTGGGTGTGCACTTGCTAACATGCGTATATGCACGCGCCGCCACTGGTTTATATTGATACGAAGTAAATATAGTTAAATATTTTTGGAGAGAGAAACGTTGCTTACACAGATATCGATAATGAATATAATCATTGAATTAATAATGCTAATAACTAATACAAGATATTACAAGTCTGTGCTTTAGGTTTGCATAATAATCAATCATTTTTTTATGCAATTAAACATTTTCAAATTTCGCTCTACTGCTCGACGAAGTGGCTGGCTGGTAGACACCTCCATATTTCATAAGGAATTCCATTCCTAGGGAGAAAACTTGGAAATTGTTTTGATAATCAATTCATAATTTTGCAATGGAGGAAAGAGCTAGGCAAGAGGAAGGAAAGGGTGGTGAGAAGTGATGTTGTGGAGGCTGGGTAATGGGTTCAGTATTTCCATGGATGATAAGGATGAGTCAGTCGAGTTCCTGTAGGGGGTCTTCACTGTTTGTTCCTGAGTTCAAGGGAAACACATATATGAGAGGATAACCACCATAGTGATTTTATTTCTGAAATATTACACTGCATGGAGACGGGGAGGAAGATGGTGCATGGGAAGAATCGGAGATCAGGAGAAACCTGAGAAACGGGCTCCGAGAAAATTAAATCCTTATTTTTGAACCACCCCATATCCCTCCAAGTATCCTATCCCTCTCACTCCGGGAAAACAGTCAAGACCCTTTTCTGGGAACCCGCCTTCCCTTTTCTTGCCATTATCACCCATGGCAACACCGAACCCATTACCTTGCCTCCAAGTCACCACTCACCACCACAAGTTTCTTCCAAGACCTGCATGAATGAAACATACTTGCGCAATGCCACGACCTAATGTGTTGCTGAAGCTTCGGGAGTCTAATATCGATATCGTCAACATATTAGCTAATATGTCCTCCAGAAAGTGACCCCTTTGATGTAACGTAAGTATTTTGCCATGAATAGCAATCCCATATTTTATTCTGCGGCTCTTTATCATCTTGCTCCTTGATCGCCTTGCTCCGGAGATAAATTTGCTAGAACAATTTTATTGTTTATAGGGAGCGTATCTTAACAGATCCATATCACGGACGTTTCTTAGTGGCAGCGAAATAAGGCTGACAGTAAAATGCAGCAATGACGATGATCTGAATGGTATACGTGTAGAAAGAGAAAGTGATGTTGGTGCAGATGGAGAAGAAGACATTGTAAGAGTTCTTACTAATTATGAGGATGTTATCTACTCAGAAGAAATTTAAGAGACAGAGCAAGAAAAATGCAATGAAGAGATTTTGATAAAATTCCATCCAATATGAAAAGATCGAACAAAACTGTGCAATGGTATTCAGTTATTTGGTATAACGTCCGCCCATAATATTGTGAAAGGTGCAGTAAATAAGGTGTTTTTCCCTACAGAAAGAAGAATTGAGGAGCCAATTATTCCTTTGGCTTATCTATTGACAGGAGACATTTACATTCTATTGTTAATTTCACTGATAAAAGAGCCGTAATGTTGGACCAAGAAAAGTATCACTTGGATTCTTGTAATTAGCATTGAAATGGAAGCATTTTTTGGAATCTTGAATGCAGTCGAAAATTTGAAGACCCTCAAAGTAAGTGCACCTCTGCTTTGAAGTAATTAGTAAGGGCATATGATTTTTAGGGCTACGATGTTATAAGTAAACTTCAAAAATATTTTTAGATGTAAGATAATTGGCGATAAACAGACTAGGTCGGAGAGATGGAGGTCTGAAAATCTTGCACCAATTAGAACAATTTAGAAAGCCAAGAATTTGATTTTGGGATAGTATTATTTCCCTGGTGAGTGCATTACGATAAATGAGCAGTTAATTAGGTTCT
Organism: Pyrrhosoma nymphula; assembly: GCA_963573305.1. NCBI lineage: Eukaryota > Metazoa > Arthropoda > Insecta > Odonata > Coenagrionidae > Pyrrhosoma > Pyrrhosoma nymphula. The sequence continues at coordinate 22,978,034 of OY754340.1, read as the reverse complement.
GAGGACGTTGTCGGAAGATTTTTTGAGCCAGTGATATGTTTTACAGGGTATCCTCTTCAAGGTACTCCATATTTTGTTAAAGTAAACGGGGCAAGAGCACTCCTGTATTTAGGAGAGGGAATCATATAGGAAGTCTGTCGTGATAGGTTTGGGAGTAAACGTTATGCTTCTTCCAAAACTTTAATACTGTTCAGCTGTCTCTAAACATAAAACAATATGGATTAACGATGGTGGGGACCCTGCGATAAAAATAAAATTCATACCGGTGAACTTTCTTCCAATTCGATCTCATGCCAAATATTCATTGATTTTTGGATTTGGATGTTATGTTCCTAAAAAGAGAAATCCAGTCGATTGTTGTCATAAATGCACCTTGATAAAACAATTCCTTTGGAAACAAAGTAAACCGGAAAGAATATTTTACTTTAATGCTACCAAATGTGGCACAGCTATTATGGGTATAATGGTTTAGTCTTAAACGTGCAGGAGAAAAATAAACATGGTCGGGTGGATTTTTATGAAGTTTTTCAACGTGTATGGCATTTCAGTCTATTTCCTTTTATCAAACTGAATCCCCAGTTGAAAGCTTGGATAGTGAATTAGGTGGACCGCCTGCGTAGTTTTCTGAACAAATTGTAGGAAACATATGGTGAGAAAACTCGTTATGTGACAGGAGGACGAAGTGCGCTCGAAAAAGGTGCATTTATAGTATTCAGGGTACACCATTAGAAATTATACATATTGACAGGGAACATGAGCAAGAAAAACAAGCTATTGCAATGTTACTAAGGAAGGATATTCCAAAAAGGAAGATATTCCAAACCTATGACCTTAGTTACCGAAACATAAGCGAAGAACATTTCTATGTATTTTGTGATGCATGCAAGAAAATTGCTAAAAACATATTTATTTGGGATGTCTTTGGCAGAATATGTGTTCATTAATTTTTGTTATCCTATATTACTCTTTAATGTGTTTTTAATTGTCATTAAATATTAATCAAACATATATGATTTATATTTATCAACGTAAACACCTAATTGTTACTTTACGGCGACGGCAGCCGCGCCGGGTGTCCGTTTGTCTCACAAAATTCAGGAATCCGTCTGTGGGTTAAAGATATTATTGTGTATATCCCCCTCCATCCTACTATCTTCCTATGTTTAACCATTTAAGGTAGTGCAAGCGAAGTATCACTTTACAAAGATTTTGATAATTTAGAACTCATTTTAAAGAAAATAATTCATCTTTCCAATTATATAAAAATATTTAGCCGTAGCCGAACTACATCTAGAGCAATTTTCCTGAAATTCAAGCAGTTTTTTTATGAGATAGATTACAGCTGTGCTCTCCGGAGGGAGGATATTGAAGGAAACAGGAATTTGTAACAACTTCATTTCGTCAAAAAAATAACGCTGTGTAGCCTGTATGATTTTTTAACTATTAATAAATATATAATCAATTATTCACTGCTGTTATTTTACTGCATCACAACAAACCTTCTCTTTTAAGGGATTTTAACCGTACAGCGTAAAAATAATTCAAGTTAGAGACATACGTAGTTATATTTATGTAATTACTGAGGAATGCTATCGTTCATAGCTATATTTTTGCGCCATTAACATATTTCAATATATACTTAATATATATATGTCCGTATGGTACTAAAAATAAGAATAAACAAAATTAGACTATTGTACTCATTAAGATAAAAACTCTCTTCCACCTGAAAAGAATATCGCTCTAACAACCTTGTTTTCCTTTTCTTGGTCATGCTTAGCAACGTTGCAACGAGGGGAGAGATCATGCAGAAAACATTCATGAACTAATTCAAACGAAGTCCACCACTGAATTATCCTGAGCATACAAACGTAGAACGTTCATTGAATGTTCACGTGTGAACTATTCATTTGAGACTGTTAATAGATCGTTAACTTCCAGTCGACGAAGTACTATTAAAAAACTTCTTCTTGGTTGAACATTTTCAGAACGTCTTTAAACATTTCAAACTATCCTTGTCAAGTTCAAAATCTTGTTTATTTGCAGTAATATTGCATGTATATTCGTACAATGTGTCAAAATAAGTTTCAATAACTTAAGTCAAATAACTGTTATCGAGATGTGATGGCATTTCTTCAGACTATCAAGGAATTGGTGTTTCATAATTATAGTTCTCGAAGTTATATTTACCCACTAGGTACATACGACGTAAATGACATACATCCACTAAATGACTAGATACATACGACTTTCTGTACGCCGATACTTATGATACGATAATATCGTGCGCTTGAAAATGCGCGTATAGTCGTAGGGTGCCTGGTAATGTGACATGGGTGCAATCACATTAAGAAGATACAAGAAAGGATGTTATAACGTACTAAAATTACCCACCGCAACTGCATATTCATAGTAATTATTTGCAAATGATCATATTTTGAAAGAGCAGGGAAGTCAGTGGTGAGGCAAAACGATATGAATCGAGAATCATTTCACGAGAATTATTATTTTAAATAATACTTCATGGTTCATGTATTATTATTAATTCAAAAACAGTTCAGCCGAAATTTACCAACGCAGAACATTCTTTGAACATTCTATGAAGTATTCCGATGAACGTTCTTTGCACTCTCTGTGAGTGCCAATTGAACGTTCATTGGATGTCCTTCTTGAATGATCTTTGAACGTTTAAATAGTCTTCACATAATGTATGTTGAACATCTTTTGCACTATTTATTCCCCATTGGGAAGACAATAAATGATACATCCAGGATCATTAATATTTGAAGATGTTAAACATGCCACTTTGTGCCTGAAACGTAACAGAACCTTAGATTATGACACATAACATTTTTTTCACCAATAATAAACTATCCAAACCCTATTTATTTAACCATAGACAAAAGGCAAAATGAAGTCTTTTAAAATGACTGATTTTTAAAATTGAGATGTCTATATGGCGTGAAATTTTATTCTCTACAAATTGATTTCATATGTTTTCTCGTAGGAGTATCTGTTTCAAATAGATGTGGTCCTGAAAAGTCGCAAAATGTAAGTTTCCACTGAAATGAGAAACTTTCCCGGTTTCTAACTTTTGGTTTCGGCTTTACTGATGAACCGAATTTTAAGATTTATATACTCATTCTATGCAGTGTTTAACACTAATTATAATTAAAAGGATGTAATTTTTCAACTGACGCACGGTTTTCAAGCTACAAGCCAAAATCGGAAAAATTGCAAATATTTAATTATTTTTGGCTCCTATAAGATAGACTTACCTCCTGGGAAAGAGCAAACTCAGATTTCACTAACTCAGGGTCAAGTGAATGTATTGAAACGATTTCCAGATTGCTGGGAACTAATTCCTCCAACATTTCTTATTTCACTTTCTTATACTGGCAAGAAGCAGTTTAAGGTAGAATCCACTAACTATTGGAGCGCGAACTGAGTTGCGATGTCAGTTTATGCCTAATGATGAACTTCGTCGCTGGGCAATTTAGTTCCATTGGGACGATCTGGTTGAGGGCCGCAGAAATTGACGCGACATTCATTTCAGGGCCACTGGCGTACTTGGTCCGTGCACTACACTTAATATGGTCGCAATATCAATGAATCAGCATTTGAGCGTTTTTGGAAGAACACTGAAGAAGGATTATGTTGGATCTACTCAGGACGGCGGTCTAGTAAGTTATAAATACGCTAACCATAATGATGTCATTGGCAGGTTCCGTTTAAACCATGGTCTGCACATGGAGCACATAGTACATTTTACAAAAATAGTACTGACATGGACGATTTAAACCTGGATAGCGGCGATATCGATAAAAAGGACAATTTTGAAACCGCTACGGACTTGGAGGTGATTATCAATGACAAATGATAAAGGGAGGTGTTGATTTACAGGATCTGATATGAAATCACTCAGGCTTGGGAAATTATTCTAAAAATAGCTGCTCGAAATAGTGTGTAACAATACAAAGTAAGAGCTGCGTTGGGGCGCGAAACTAAATTTTGACGTGAAGGCGCGCTGGAATTCCATCCCAACAATGTTAGAGTCGCTAGTTATGACAGAAGTCGCCATCTGCGAGACTTTACCCTAATACAATGTAAGGAGATAATTGAGACATTGGACATTGACGTCCTCAAACTCTTTTGGAGGCTATTGAACCTTTGAAACTTGTTCTTGAGGATATAAGTCGACAGTACGAGACGTTGATGAGTGCTGACATTGTTTTAGAATTCATGTTCAACGAGCTCTTCAATCTGAATAATATCACAAGTACTTGGCTCATGGAAAATTTACTTGAAGTTTTGCGTTAAAATTTGAATTAAAAATGATGTTATGAAACTCTTGCGCAGTCTCCAACGTCCATCTGCCGCCCCGTCCAAAAACTACGCTAAAAAATCGAAGGAAATCTAATGCCTGGTCTATTTGAGATCAACGATGTAGAAAAGATCATCGAGGAATCGTAAAATGATGCTGAACATGTTAACCTGTCTCTTTAAGATGAATTGAATTTGTTTCTTGGCTGATTAATTGCAGTGGAAGGGCATTAGAGTTTCAAATGTCACAAGCCCGAACTCACGCTCTTCAGGAACTCTGGCCAGCACACCAAACATCTCCAGTAATTTTGCAAATCAAGGACATCCATTGAACGACATAAATGGAAGCTGGATGAGTTTTCTGGTGACAAGGATTTCTGTACAAAATAAATATCTCTTATCTCTCACAACTCGCTTAATCCTCTTCTATTCATGAAATATTGCTATAGGAAGTACAAATGTATTGATTTAGAACTAATCACGAAAAATATACGATAAAACGGTGTTCATCACAAAAATAAGTTTTTGACTTGTAAATTGGTGAAGATATGGAAAAATCAGTAATAAAAGCAGTGTTTTTTAACCCTTGTCCAGGGCGTGATCAATCCGTCAACTGCAGATAATTTTTTTCATTTTTTTACTTAAAACATCCAAAGAGGTTACAATTTGGTGATATTAATCCCTTGAAATGCAAGAAAGTAAGTTTGAGTTACTTATAATTCTACATAAAAAATTCTACCGGATGTTTGAGGAACTCTGGGAAAAATAACGCAATGATGCTCAGTACGCCTTTCCTTTTTCTGTGTGTTATCCAAAGGTCACTATGTTTAACGGACTGTAAAGATAAGCGAAACTTTAAATTCTAAGCAGAGTTGGTTACTGTATTACTATAGTGTCTCAGAGATGCGAAAAATGCAGAAGAGATAATGTTTCATGATAATAATGAGCGGATGGTCTCAGAAATGCATTTTTTCACGGAAAACGCAGAGCGTAAGCAAATGCATGTATAAACTGTACCGAAAACTTTCGGTCAGCAATACACTAAACTGGATATTATACGCATTTATAATTGAATCCGCGGAACTTACAATCGATAAAGTTGAAACATATGCTTTATCTGAGAAATAGACAATATTAACTATTACGCTCTTACCTTTTGATAGGAATGTGTAGTCCGAGTAGGAAATGTTAGACACTCAGCGAGCTTACAAAGCGAAGGAGGATAATTTAATTGATAAATTCAAACTCTGCCAACTACCTGAAGTTTGCGACAAGTTAAAGGCTTTGCATTAGTTAGAAGAGCGATGCACTGCAATTGGAGGATGATTTCATTAGTTCTAATGAATGTCGACTTGGAAATTCTAACATGCATACAAGGATATAGGGTTTTGAATAGTTGCTTCATATTTCCTGTAAGACATGTACAAAGGCATGGAATGCTTATGAGGAAAACGAAATAACAGTGTGAGTGAGAGAAAATGAAAAATTGAAAATGCTCTCAGATATGCAATTGGTGTTGAGGTTGACCGTCATAAACAGGGTTTTGGAACATCAATTGATGGCCACAAGATTCTTAGGTAATCCAGCTCATATGGCGTCCATAAGTGGACGTAATTCATTGATATTCTATTGCAATGCATGCAATATCTGGTCCGAATGAAATCAATTTCTTTAAATTTCCAATATATAGAACTGATGGACAGAAATGCAGTTTATATCAATCTATCCATTGTATTTTATGCCACTTACCTCGCGCAATGTACGATGTAACCGTGATAATAAGTGCTGTCCTTCAGCCAATTACAATATTTTTTGAGGTAGCGCAGGAATTAAGGAGTAAATACTACAACACATTTATAATGTTCTCCACCAGGCAAATATCCAAGACTGATCCAAAAAAACAGCATAATATGTTGCTCACTGGTCCCAAACATCTGATTACATCAACTATGGGCACTCCTTACAAGAGAATAGAGAATGTTCATGGTGAAATTCTAGGCCTTCTTTCGTCCCCAACGTAAATTCAACCCCTGTGCAAAGATAAACTAACGAATTCAGGGAGAAACTTAAACTTAAAATAGATAAATCAATTACATATAAGTAGGTAATCATTTTTCACAGATTTATTTTTTTTAATAAATTAAGCTGGATTACTGTCCAAAGTAGAAACATCCTAAAACTGGTTTTTGTATTTATGGAGTACTTTCCTGTATTTTCGAGGCCGACGACGTACAGTCTCTTCTCATTACATTCATGTCGATGTAAGGCTGAATGAGAATTACTTCCTTCTACCTTCATAGTATAAAATATCATTTAAAATTTCCATATTATAGGATAAGGTTTAAAATATGAGCAATCATTTTTCATTTTTTTTCTCAAATACGAGTTTGATAGACAAAACGTCAATAGTTTTGTTTATAATTTCGGAAAAGGTAAAAAAATAACGAATTATTATTTTTTGAACTTTCTTTGTTCATTTATTTCCTCACTATTCCTATCGCATAAAAATTTTGCAAAGGACTTTGAAATGAAGTAAATAATATTAATAAGATAAAGATTAACTAAAATCTATGTAAGAAGTAACAAACTCAAGGTTGGGTTTTATTGCGTGATGACGTTATTTTTATATATGCTATTATTTTTTCAAATACTTCAAATGAAATATTTTCAATTTTTCCCTTTTATTTTTTAACGATTCACTTTGTTAATATCCATGCTTATTGTTAGTTACGGAATTCAATACAAAATTATGTTACAGTAATAAAAATTGTATTTCGAATATAATAGCTGTGCGCAGCATGATACTGTGTGTCAATGGTTAGCGAAATGTAGTTTAGGATATACACCGTGCCACCTATTCTTCAGTAACCTGGCAGGATTACTAGGCGAGGCACGAAAATAGGTCTTCAACAAGGTTTCTGAACAGTGATTTTGGCATACAAAATGTGTCGTTTCCTCGCAAAAAGTTATAGCAGCTTGCGGTGTATTTTTCCAAATTGATGTACGGGAATAGCTGTAAATGTTCTTGTTCGTACAGAGTAAGATATTTAACAAATGAAGTCAATGATGTTGATATAAAAGAAACGTACGTATTTAGGAATCTGAAGAAATACAAAGGGTAAAATTATATATTTCCCTCTCAAAATTATATGAATATTTGGATAGATAACTTAAATACTCAGGAGGATGAGTGTAAGGGTCGTAAGCCATCGAAAATCACTTAAAAATACTCCCAGGTGTCCATCAAAAGTTCCGCTAATGCTGTATGGGATAAATAATCTCTTATCGGAGAGACGTACGTTTGGCAACGCTGACACGCGCTGGTAGTTTGATCGCTAGTGTGACGAGTGTCCTTGACGGTGAACAATTGGGATGGAGTGAGAAGCGACCTCTCTCAGACCACCCTGCCAGGCCATGCGTCCATCTAGGGAGGAAGAGGCCAAGGCAGTTCTCTCAATTTTCGAAAGTGTGTCTCTGTGTTTGGCTTCATCCTTGATCCATTGACTACTCACCCAGCTCATTGATTTGTTCCAGAATTCTGTATCGCGTGATTTACAGACTCGACTTTCCAGTTGTCACACGTAAGCACAAGCATTATTTTCCTGTTTTTCGCATTGTCAGGATGAAAACACTTCTCTGCCATGTGCTCTTATGTTAGCAGTCGTGAAATTTGACTTTCTCGGAGAGGATTCAACGGGGTTCTTTGTTGATTTTGCTTATGCACGAAAGTGGCCAGTTCGACAAAGTTATAGACGAAAACTCTTATTGCTATTTGTGAGAGGATATGAATTGAGAATTGAGTGAAGATTGTCTACTACCACTACGAGTTCGTCTTCGGAATAGAGACATTGATTGAAATGAATTTTCCTTTGCATTGAACTTGAGGCTTTTATGAATGCAACGGGGCGAAGGATGTAGCGGCCTCTCAAAATTGTGGAGTTTTCAATTTTGTGTTTTCAATCGCGATGTGTTGTTTATTTCTGGCCTCAGCTTCTCCAGTCTTTCAGCTTAGTCCTCATGTTATTTATTAAAGCCTGATTAAACGCCAAGGAATTATTGGTTAACATTCTACTTAATACGCTGAGGGTAAAACATATAAGAGTGCGAACGTTACCATATCTAATTAATGATTTCCCAATGAATCTCAGTTTTTTTTCAGAGTAATCCGAAAAGAGCTATCTGTTTAGTAATTGAGTGGGCAATAAAAGAGTGGGAAAGTGATGTGGAAAGTCATAAATTTACTTGCGCGATCTATTTATCTGCCTTTTTGGAATGAAGTCAATCATCTACATCTACAAAATACTCTTTAAGCCACTTCATGGGTGTGTGGCAGGGTGTGAGCATTCACCAACATGCATTACACTATACCCTAGAGATAGTGTAACTACGACTAATTATGCATTTGCATAAATCGATTCTGCTTGTCACGAGGCGAAGCATCACAAGCATGCACTACACTTCAGATGTGCTCACAATGGAGAGGGACCGCTAATATACATGCATATTGCAACCACAGAAATGGACAGAGGCTTAAGACTTATGAGGAAAACATGCATGGCGTGCTGATAGTACTAGGTAAAGGATAAGGGTTTAAGTATAAGGAAGTGTTACTACTACTAAGAGCTACACTACTCATCGTCAAACCTAGATAAAAGTCTCAATGGCAGCTGTTATGGTCCCTTGTCGATCGGGAGAAAAATGGCATATTTAATCTGTCCGTTCTGCAGTCAAGTTCCCTTATTTTATTCTCATGATCTGATCTACCGTAGTATGTCGGATTTCGTAAAATATTATCAAAGTCGTCAGAGAATAGACCGGTTTGGAACATACATCCAAGTAAACTTAGGAGCGCTAATGTCGGAAAATAGGGACAATATTCTCAAAACGCGTACTCCAGCAAAATAAATTATATCAAATGTAATAAGCACTTCCTGTGAAATGCGCCCACCTAATACCCATAAGCATGGAAAAGAACCAACCGACACTCAATCTGCAAAATATGACATTAACTTTGAAGTAGTTAATTGCCTTAGCGTTAAAAACAAGCGCGCTTAAATCGAGCATATATTTCAGGACGCAGACGTGGTCATAGGAACGGAGAGCTGGCTTATTGAGGATATAAGCGACAGCGACGTTTTTCCTCCAGGATATAAAATCTTCAGATGCGATCGAACAGGTGGCGGAGTTTTTCTAGCAGATAAATCACATTTATACAGCACCACCCACGAAATAACTGACAATGAAATAGAAAGCGTATGGTGTACAATTAAACAACGAAACAAAAGGAGTATACATGTTTGTTCTTTTTATAGACCTCCAAACTCCGAATTTGATATTATTTACCAATTAGAAAATCAAATATCCGCATTTACTCTGAGAGACCGTAAAAGTGTAGTAATTTTTGGGGGAGATTTTAATCTGCCATCTATAAATTGATATTCTTACACTGTAAAACCGAATTCAGGAGATAGAGTTATCAGCGAGATCATACTCAACACACTTGCTAATAACTCACTTGCCGAAGTAGTTGACAAGCCTACGAGAGGAAATATATTATAAGACCTTTTTGCAGTAAGCCATCCTAAGTTGATTAAACAACTCGATATTATTGATGGAATAAGTGATCACAGAGTAATTTTTGCAACCATAAAAATTGAAGTAGGGTCTGCTGTAAAACCGTAATGCAATATATATTTATTATTATAAGTACAACTTCATAAAAATTGGCGAGATGCTTAATGATTCGTACACGGAATTTGTAGCCAAAACAGAAGAAAAAAAGCACTGATGCATTATGGAAATATTTCTTAGAAATTCTACGCCAGGGAATCAACGAATATATTCCGAAAAAATTGAAATGTGATAGTAAAGAACCTCGCTGGTATAACAATGATTTAAGGAGGGAACTTATGAGACAGAGAAAACTGTACAACTTGTTCAAAAAGTCTATTACGTTAGGTGACGAATCGAAGGAACTTGAAGCAAAAGAAAGTTACGCTGCGCAACGCTCCAAAACCAATAAATCAATGCGTACTGCATTGCGAAATTTCATGAAAAAAGTACTCGGTAAATCACTCGAAGAAAATCCGAAATCTTTTTGGTCATATGCGAAAGAGCTTCAGGTAAAATCTTCAACCTTAGATCTGCTATTTGATAAAGATGGCAAACTTCCCACCAAAAATATTGACAAAGCTAACACGTTAAATTCCCACTTGGAATGTGTGTACACTCCAGACGATACTGCATGTAATTTTGACATTTTATTCACTGAGGAACCGATGAAAGAATTCTCTATTCAACGCAATGTGATAACTAAACAGCTACAGTCGATACAAATAGTAATTCTCCGGGTCCGGTGGGAATACCCGCGCGTGTCCTCAAGGAATTAGCGGCACAGATCGCACCGTTGTTAGACATAGTATTCAAGAAATCATTTTCTGGACTGGAAAACTGCAAACTTTACACCGATATTCAAAAAGTGAAACAGACACGACCCAGGGAACTATCGACCAATTTCATTAACGTCGATTATAGGCAAGATACTCGAACATATCGTCGTTATCAATATCATGACGTTCCTGGACAGTCGTAACTTCCTCCATGGCTGTCAGCACGTCTTCCGGAAAGGTAGATCATGTGAAACACAGCTCGCGCTCTTTTTACATGACGTTCTCAAATATGGTGAATCGAAAAGACAAGTGGACGCGTTATTTCTATATTTTTTGAAATTTTTCGAACCGGTACCTCACAACAAACTTTTATACAAATTACAGTAATGCGGACTAAACAAAACAGTAGTAAACTGGATACGCTACTTTCTGAGTGATCGTAAGCAAAAAGTAGTTCTTGACGGAATTAGCTCTGATGCAGTTAAAGTTACATCAGGTGTCCCACAAGGAAGCGTAATCGGCCCCCTTTTGTTCATTGTATACATGAATGACCTATGCTCTCGAATTAGCAGTAAAATACGTTTATTTGCCGACGAAGCTGTCATCTATCGTGAAATTGGTGATCACTTTGAATTTGAAACTCATTCATCGGATTTGGTTAAACTCGAATGTGTGGGGCCAAGACCAGGTAGTCGCAAGACGGGTGGGGCTCAAGCTCGCGAGGATCCTAATCCGTAACTTTTTCCCCAGCTCGGATACCCAACGCCTGCCTCTCTCCTCGATCTACGCAGCGGGAGGCTGCCTCACCAAAACCGACCGTGCTCACTAGAATTTAAACTTAAACAACTACGTCATATAACAACCAACTAATATTTTCATCGTACTCCCGATAATTGTACGAGTAAGTACATCTTTTAATCGTCGTTCTACGGTGAAAATTAACAATTTTGCGAACAATTCTATAAACGTGGTCATTAGCAGCGGGAAATATGGCAACAACGCAGCGGACCCCCTCAAATTTTCCCTTTTTTTTTCATTTGAGATAGCTTGCAGAGGTTTTAAACGGGTGTAGCTTTTACAATTAACGTAATTCGTTCTATTAATCTAGTTTTAAGACACTGTGCTGTAAATGTGCTCAGAAAAGAAAGAAACTGTCTATTTGCGTCAGCCTGTGTCGCTCTCTAATTCAGATACAACGCAAGCCACAAAGTTTTGTAAAAGATTTCATTGTAAATCGATTGAATTCAAATCACAAGTCGAGGTTGTAGCAAGGTAGCCCTCCGCTGGTTGGGACGGGGATAGAGGCAGGCGTTGGGTCTCTGAGCTCGGGAAAGGGTTGGGGATTAGGACAATCGCGAGCTTGGGCCCAACCCATCTTGCGACTACCTGGTCTCGGCCCCACATGATCGAGTTTAACCCCGGATTTAAACCACGTTCATGTGTGGAGCCAAGAGTGGGGTCTCGAATTTAATCCGAGCAAATGCACGGCGGAACCTTTCTTGCGGAGGTCGTTCAACTATCCCCATATATATGCTGTGGATGGTCTTAACATAAAGGCGACAGATGAAGTGAAGTATCTAGGAGTTACGTTGACTTCGAACCTATCTTGGGGAACACATATAACAAATATTAGTGACAGAGCTCTGAAGAAGCTAGGATTCCTCCAGCGTATTGTGGGAAGATTCTCGGATAAAAAAGTAAAAGAGAGGTGCTGTTTCGCACTCGTCCGGTCACACCTTGCATATGCAGCGAGTATATGGGATCCGGAGCAGGAATACTTAATCCAGGAACTTATTAAAATACAAAGGAAAGCTGTGCGGTTCGTCAAAAACTGTTACGGGCGTACAGACCGCGTTACACAGATTTTAAACGAATTAGGCTGGGACCCGCTAGAGACTCGGCGGCTGCGCGCTAGGCTTAGATCACTTGAGCAATTAAGAATAGTTATCTTTAAGAGCAACATGGAGAACATCCTATTAGAACCCCACTATATTTCCCGGTTCGACATAAACGATAAATTAAGAGAGATATTTTGCCGAACGAATAGGTATGGGAATTCGTTTTTCCCTCGAACAATTAGGGACTTGGTTAATAGTAGTTTCGTGGGGTCCCCTTGGACCACAGGTACACGAGACCCAAGGAAGGGGTAATTAGTGCGGTCCTCGCTCGAAGAAGACCCCTTTCCGAACCCTTCCTCGGGCTCTGAGAGATAATCCGGGTCCGCGGGCCCAGCGTGAGGTTACCCCGGCAGACATGACCATCCGTAGTACATTTTTTACTTTAATAATTCGGATGCTTAGAAGTAAATAAATAAATTAATGTTACTCCTGACGGCGGAGCGATTAGGTACGTCTTTTGATCGATGTTCTACGATGAGAAATAACGATTTTACGAAAATCGATGTGATTTTAACCGATTGACTCCAGAAAATTGGCAACGCCAATTTTCTGGAGTCAATCGGTTAAAAATTGTGTTCCAGTTATGGCACCTGCTCCTATAATATCATCAAGATGATGTAAACATGCGATTTAATTCCTTACGATACGCTAATTGACTACTACTACAAATGTATTAGTGTTCTTTACTAAGGATATTTGTTCGTCCCTGAAAATTATATCCGCTACTCTTATTTTGTTTTTTTTTGTAATTCTATTATGTTCAAAATTCGACTAACTTCTTTTTAAGCCGAACAACTCACTGCGTATGTTTGATCTACGATTAGCTCGGTTACTTTTATCCATCCCTCTGCTAGTAGAGGATTAGATAAAGTACTGTAAGTTGGTGAAAGCACACCCCCTGCCAAACACCCTAGAAGTACACCATTGTATCTCACCACCAGAATTCAGAATACACGAGGGCAAAGCTTAAAGGCGGAGTGTGAGGAGAAAAATGCACCTCTAGCCTTTCTCTTAACTTTTATACATTACTCTCGTAAGTGTAACTGACCTTTTGCAGAAACTGGGATGGGAAAAGCTTTCAGACCGTCGATTAAAATTTAGACTCAATCTATTATGTAAGTTCAAAACCGGTCTATTCTCTGACGACGTTGATAATATTTTACGAAATCCGACATACTACGGTTGATCAGATAATGAGAGTAAAATTAGGGAACTAGACTGCAGAACGGACAGATTTAAGATGTCATTCTTCCCACGAACGATAAGGGACCATAACAGCTGCAAATGAGACTTTTATCTAGGTTTGTCGTTAGGTAGTGTAGCTCTTAATAGTAGTAGTACTCCTAATACTTGAATCATTATCTGTTTCCTAGTACATACTAACAGCACGCCTAGCATGTTTTCTACATGGGTCTTAAGTCCCTGTCCATCTGTGTAGTTGTAGAATGCATGTATATTGACAGTCACTCTCCATTTTGATGACATCTGTAGTGTAGTGGTGCATGCTTGTAAGGCTTCGCCTCGTGACAAGCATTAGCGATATGCTAATGCATAATTAGTCGTCGTTACACTAACTCTAGGGTATAGTGTAATGCATGTTGATGATTACTCACCCCCTGCCACACACCCCGGAGTTGGCTTGCAGGGTATATTTTAGATGTAGATGTAGAGGAATAGATAAAATAGTGAAAATAGGTGAAAACACACCCTCTGCATAAAACCCTTGCAGGACATCGCTACGGGAATTCCGATCCCACGTGGGTTAGCTTAAAATATGAGTCGGGGGAGAAAAAAGTGCTTCTTGCTTTCCCCCCTCCCCTCCCATAGCTTCGACGTTGCCAATTTTCTGGAGGCATTCGGTTAAAATCACATCGATTTTCGTAAAATCGTTATTTCTCATCGTAGAACCTCGATCAAAAGACGTACCTAAACGCTTAGCCGTCAGGAGTAACATTACTTTATTTATTTACTTCTACGCATCCGAATTATTAAAGTAAAAAAGTACTACGGATGGTCATGTCTGCCGGGGTAACCTCACGCTGGGCCCGCGGACACGGATTATCTCTCGGAGCCCGAGGAAGGGTTCGGAAAGGGGTCTTCTTCGAGCGAGGACCGCACTTATTACCCCTTCCTTGGGTCTCGTATACCTGTGGTCCAAAGGGAACCCACGAAACTACCATTAACCGGGACTTTAATAAATTCAAGGCGTAATTTCACTAGGGCGTTTCCTTTTTTATATGTAAACGGCTGGTGTCCTAACACCCCTTGCCACACGCCTATTGAAGCGGCTTGCAGTGTAGTATGTAGATGTAAATAACAGATTGAGATAGATTGATTTTGATGGAGGGGGTAATGTGGTGTTTCAGGGTTATGTTGATAATGGGGATGTGTATTTTGGCAATGCTGAAGTGTAGATGGCAGTGTACCTACTGTTTTTTGTGGTGGTGAAATAAAGATGAAGAACCGTACGGATTATGCGTTATTTTGATCGCCCCTTATCCTGAAGAGTCCTTTTGTGAATGAGAGCGGAGACACGACAATTCCTGTGTAACATGCCATTGCCGATTGTCCTCGTAAGTTTCTTGTTTTCTCTTACGCAATATGTGAGATATTCGTGGTTCTTTTAACCTATGTCAGCCATTCATTCACATGGAAAATTTGAATTCCCTCCGCGATCTGGATTCAAGATGGCTGATTACATTAGTTAAGTGCGTGTCATCCCTTGGCGTATATAGACCTTGAACAACCTTATCGACGATATTGCTACCTACCAACAACACACAGTTAGAAAATGGAACTTCTATAGGGTGCAAAGTTTACCAACAAAACCGCTTACGGGGTATTTATACGGGACAAGATGGCGAATTTACATCCAGTATCTAGATTAATGAGTTTAATGGGCCGTCTGAATTTGTTAGGAAAGTGAAACAGTTGACTAGCAATCGGTTGACGTCATTACTTTACCGTTCCATAGAGGGGATCTCATACTGGCGACTAAAGCTCTTGATTTTAATGTACGGACAACGTTTGATATCGGCAAATGCCGACAATCGAGGCTTGTGATTGGTTCTCTACATGTTCCTTGCGCATCTAGCAATGATTGGCTTATTTTTACATGGGATAGATAGGAACTAAACATGTTTTCACGAGATAAAAATTAATTAACTGTATTTCATCGAATTTGAGCCATAATAACTTGTGAATGATTAAATTGCCTATAATACTACATAATTTTCATATCAAGTTTATCCTCCAAAATGCGGGAGTCAGCCTGTATAATACGAGCCTAGCAGACACCTCAAACAGCAGCAGACGACGTCTTCTGCAATATGAGTAGAACGTCGCGATATTTTCCCCGCTCGTAAAGTGACTTCTCGTTGATAACTGGCGGAGTTCACAATAACATCGTTAACAATTCGGAACTTACCTCACAAAGACGAGCATACTTCCATGGAATCCAGTCAGCTCCGGATATCCTTTGCAGTCATTTTCTTCTTCTTGTTTCATTCCTTGCTGCCGAAGGGATAACATATAACTTCGTCCCTTTCTTCGCCAACGTTGAACAACGGGAACGTTAACCGTCGAACGGAGTATGATCCGTAACGAAGCCAAGGTATCTCAAAATTTATTTTTCTCACAATTATTGTCGCCCGTGTGATAAGTATGTCCGCTCGCTGAAGCTGACGTTCCTGCGAATCTAAGGGAGTTGTGGACTTGAAATTAACTTTAACTGAGAATGATTAAGATTCCAGTGACAATACAAGGTTGGTCACCGTCTGTTCTCTATGAGGATTCACTTCATGTTCGAGGAATTGAATTGATGTTTTACTGCTATTGCAGAGAAATATTCTATACCTAGTCAATTTTGATACCTAATTGACAAGTAAGCTAATATTTATGTAGTATCATAACATTTTAAAATACCATTCCGCCAGTTATCAACGAGAAGTCACTTTACGAGCGGGGAATATATCGCGACGTTCCACTCATATTGCAGACGACCTCGTTTGCTGCCGTTTGATTCGTCTGCTGGGCTCGTATTATAAAGGCCGACTCCCACATTTTGGAGGATTAACATGATATGCAAATGATGTAGTATTATAGGCAATTTAATAATTCACAAGACATCTTGGCTCAATTTCGATGAAATATAGTTAATTAATTTTTATCTCGTGAAAACAATTTTAGTCCCTATCTATCCCATGTAAAATTAAGCCAATCATGGCCAGATGCGCAAGGTTGACCGTACTTTCCTAATACAGAACCAGGGAGTGTGTAAATAGGAGGCCCCAGTAGGTGGCGGGCCGAACGGTTTTTTGAAGCAAATTCCCGCGCATTAAATCGAATTGCTGGTTTTGGACAGTCGTAGCGCTGCCTACTCCAGATGTCCGGCTTCTTTGCAAAGTGCATTTGAAAGTGCCTGTGGTAGCTGCAGCTTTGGAAGACTGAGTACTGCTGTTGTTGGAGATTTTTCAGTGATTCTGTCCAGCAGAATTCCTGAAGACACTATGAGTAAGTCACGGCGTTATTTTGTGCCTGGCGGCACCTCAGGATATGAATCTACGGTTAAGGAAAATAAAAGGTTGGGGATAAGGAACAAAAGTTTGTTCAAGGCAAAGGTTAGTGTGATATCTTTATCTGAATGGAATATATACAGTAATGCATTGCAAGCATCGTAGTGTTAAGTCTGTATCGATTATTTTAGCGCTTTAATTGTAGATCAATTGAGATTGGACTCCAAATTAATGTTGTTGAACGCATGGTGTACTGCATGGCTGATCTAAGCTTGTGATATCTTTAAGTGTGAGAAATATCATGTAATGCATTGCAAATGTCTTATTATTAAGTCAGTATCGATTATTTTAGTGCTTTAATTCAAGATCGGTTGATATTGGACTCAAAACTGATGTGGCTGAACGCATTGTGTACCGCATGGCTTGGTTGCGTCATGAGACGCCATTTTCGAAATTAAGTCAGACGGATAAATCTATAACTTAGCTAACATGCATGCATTTTTGACTTCGTTATTTTTATCTCAGATACCCGACCAATATAAGTTCATATCATACCGAAATATTTTCATTAAGTTATGTGCACCTATAGTCGCGGGTGTCCATGCTTGAGGCACAGTCTAAACTTGAGGTATAACTCATTAACTTCACCACATACTAAACATGTTTAGACTGTGACTTCACTAAGACTTGAATGGAAAGACGTAGTTAATCTAATAATTCAATCGCATTAATTATAAAGTAATACTCAGAATAATTATCTCGTATAAATTTGATGCGGACCGCTTCTCTATGGTGTTAAAAATATAGTAATAGCACAAGCTACTATGGCAGGTTCGCAAGAGAAATCATGAAGTGGAAATGTTTTGTTAAGCCGCTAAGGCGCAGTGAATCCATATGAGGGTTAAAAATACGTTGGTGCGAATGTAGGACGGGACACATGTATACTCGAGGAATGATTAAGACGGCAAGCAGGCCGTTGTACATACAGGTGGATACAGGTACATACATCTACGATATACCGTGCAAGCCACCACTAGGATGTGTAGCACGGGGTGGTTCCACACCAGGCATGCAGCACTCGTCCCAGAACAAATCAGAACCTTGCACGCTCCCCATGGTGCTAGGCGCAGGCCAAAAGCAGTCAGGAGAACAACGCGCAGTCCATACAGGGTGAAGAATATTAACTCTCAACATTTCCGAGATGAAAAGCACTGATAAAAAATTACTTGGTCACGGTATGTACAGCCATCATATTTTTAAATTTTGCATATCCTGCATGCCATCGCAAACGCCTACATCGGAATTGAATTGCTTTTAACCCTTTAAGGTCCAAGGGACATATATGTCCCATACTTTTGAAATTCTCTCAAATTCAATTGAGAAGGTCTATGATTGTAAGGAATGGGTGTATTTAAGAATAGGCTTTTGGCTCCTAGTTTAAATTTTTTTTGCGATATCCTTTAGATATTGTAGTTCCCACATTGTTAAGAACTTTCTCTTGAAATGCTGTTTACGAATCGGAAATTTGATATTTTATAACAAATCAATGAGGAGGTCAATTAAAACAGGACTTTCGGTATATCCTTCATGTTTACCTAGCCTGTAGAGTTAGAGCCAAAAACTCCACAATTGTGCTTTAGTTTTGACAAAATTAGTGTTTTCATGCCATGGGACACATATGTCCCTATGGACCATAAGGGAGCGCGACTTGGTATTATTTCACGTAAACTGATTCGAAGTAACTGAATGGCTAGCGATATTAGCACCACCTGAACGGTTACTGAGGTTGAACGCAAAGCTCCACATGGAGATGGGTTTTATTTTTGTCTTATGACTGTCCTGGAAATGAAAGGTTGGAAATTGCTTGCTGTGTCCCAACTCAGAGGTATTGTATTCAAGTACTCCAACTGTTGCTTGTATATATTATTATAACCTGCTCTCCGCATCATGTTCGCTGGATGAGGGGAAAATGCCTATCATGTTGTATTTCCGTTTGTTATCTCGTGGTGTAGATAGAATATCCATGAATAAGAGCCTAGACGCTGCCCCTATGGAAAATGTATATATGCTATACTGACTTGGCGGCGCTGACCCCAACTACTACTCCGTGGTGCAGGCCTACTCCATCACTCCAACGGGGGGAAAGAGACCCTTGAGGTTGTGGCTGTGGTCGCCATTTAGAAGGCACACAATACATCACATGCTTCTTCCTCACTTTTGAAGTGCTATGACGTAGTTCGGTAAGAATACATACGACCAAACGACGCAATAGGCCTGGTATACGGAGGGGGAAAGAGGGAGGGCAAAAAAGGTACAGATAAAGAAGGGGCTCGGGGTTCCTCTGAAGAAAAGGCACACCATACCGCTTTGGCGGTGCCAACCACCCCTTCCTTATGTGGTAAGATCTCTCCTCCCACTCCGGTGGGGTGGTCAGGGTCCTCCACTTTTAGTCATGCCCCTGTTGTGTTTTGATGCAGTTCTGTGCAGAGAATACCTCCATACGACGCAACTGCATCTGCTGGTTGAGTGATTCTCTTCGTTTTGCTGTGGCCTGATACTGTGAGCAGCACGGTGAGTAAATCCCCTTTATTGCGAATGTAGTTTATACATTTTAGTATGGGTGTGGGTGCTAATACGCTTGTCAACTGCTTCATTGCAGTGGTTAGCTAACAGAAAAGAATGCCGATAAAAGAACGCTTATTCGCTGTATCTGACAATGCTATTGAGCAGATTATACTAGCTGATGAGAGCGATGATGAAGACAATCTTCCGCTTGATGAAGAATATTTAGGCTTCCTTGGTGAAGATACTGATAACGTGGGTGTTGAAATCATCATCGAACGCCCAGTTCCTGAATTATCATTTGCCGGCCCTTCTTCTTCGCCGCAACCATCGTCATCGGTGAAATCATCAAAATCCATGCCGACAAAATTTGGCAAACCAACTACTGTCCCTTCATCTTTAGAATCATCCAATGACCCACCTGAAGCAAAACGAAGCAAACGTCATCCAAAAATAACCCAGAGCAAAGATATTACATTCACTTGGAAGCCCCGGAAATCACATTTCCAAATAGAAACGATTGATTATGAGTACAGAGCGGTGAACCTAGATGTAGACTTGAGTTTAGAACTTAGTGCTTATGATGTATTTAGAAAAGCCTGCGGTTTTAATGAACTGGTCGCTCTTATCGCTCAACAAAGTGAACTCTATATGAAACAAATGGGGACATCTTTCCAAACTACTACCGAAGAGATTAGCGCGTTTTTGGGGATGAATTTAGTGATGGGTTATCATGTGGTTCCGAGTTTTAGGGACTATTGGTCCTCTGATCCTGACATGCAAGTGCCGTACATTGCCAATATAATGCCTCGAAGGCGTTTTGAAATCATTAGGAATGCTTTGCATTTTGCAAATAATGAAGAAATGCTTCCCAGAAGTCACCCTGATTATGATCGAGCTTTCAAAGTTCGGCCTCTGATTAAACATTTCAATCAATGCTTCCAGAATGCGCGGAAGCCATCTAAACAGCAGTCTATAGATGAGCATATGATACGCTTCAAAGGCCACAACATCATGAAGCAGTATATTAAAAGTAAACCTATAAGGTGGGGTTTCAAGAGGTGGTGCAGATGTGATTCAAAATATGGCTATTTGTATCAATTTGACTTGTATACAGGTAAATAAACTGACCCAGAGTATGGTCTTAGACAGGGAGTTGTTACGTTTTTGAGTAAATCACTTGAGTACTTGTGCTGTGAAATATACATTGACAATTTTTTCAACTCCTCCTTGCTTCAGCTGAGATTACAAGAAAAAAATACATACCTATGTGGCACGGCTCGCAGTGACAGAAAACATATGCCAAAGAATCTCAAGCAAGATAAAGACTTAACACGTGGAGAAAGCCACATGCTATCAGCAAATGGTGTAACTTGCGTGAAATGGATGGACAACAGATCTGTAATAATGCTGTCAAATTTCATTCATTCCAATAAGTCGAACACTGTGTCCAGGAGGCAACAAAAAATGGCAGAAAAGATCCAAATTCCTTGTCCAGAGATAATAATAGCTTATAGCAAGTTCATGGGCGGGGTCAATCTCATGGACCAAACAAAAATCACATATGAAATTGACAGAAAGGCAAAGATTAAGTTCTACTTGCGAATATTTTTCGACCTGTTGGATATTGCTGTGAATAACGCTCACTGTATATACACGCAGCTAAATGAAGGCATGAATCCTGATTATAAGGCTATTTTGCCTCTTCAATACAGGCAAATGGTAGCAAGGTTCCTTATAGGAAACTATTCCAATAGGAAGAGAGGTGTTCCAGCGGCTCCTGTCCGTAGTAGTAGGAACAGCATGCCAGCACCACAGCCTGAGCACAAGTTGCTGAAAATGCCTAGACGGAAGAGGTGCGCTGAATGTGCAAAAAATAAAATTGAAAACCGAACAGCCAATATGTGTGGAATATGCCAGGTTTATTTGTGTTACACAACAGTACGAAATTGCTTTATGAGCTATCACTGTGTGTAGGACAGCCACAGGAAAATAATTGCATTGTGCAAGTTCCATTTTTTGACATGGTTATTTATTAATAACTTTATTTTTGCATAAAATATTTGTCTTAATCATTGTAACAATAAACAGTAAAATGTTATTATATGTTGGTTGATTCTCAGAAAAACTTGATTTTTTTCAATTTTATCTGTTAATTTATTATTTTTCCTAATTTATGCAAATCTAAACGTTGCCATAAGCATGGAATTTTAAGAATTTGCATAAGAAACGTTTTAAATACCAGAAGACGATATTTATTGGCCTAATTTATAGAAATAAATCATTCCATAATCAATATGTTTGATTCTTTTAATTTTGAACGAATTTTACCCTTACCGTCCATAGGGACATATTTGTCCCAGGCTGTATCTCATAAACTATTAGAGATATCACTTTAAAGTAAATATTTTTGGAATCTACGCATCAATATTAGCCTAAAAATGTGTTTTGTATTTCAATTTTATGGCTGCAATCCTTATGGACCTTAAAGGGTTAAAGAAATGAGAATACGAAAAAACGTGTCATTCACTACTTACGTACGTTCGTTGAACAAGGACCTCAATTAAGTAAAACACTGCAGGGAAAGCTCCAAAAACAAGGGTGTCAGATGAAAGACAACAGACAAAAGAGATGAGACAGACGCTCACGCCTCCTTCGACAAAGACGACTGCAGGCAGAGTGAGGTGGATGAAGTCACGAACACACGTGATTCTGTATTAGTCCGCCAGGTGGCGAGCCTACTGGCGATCACCCTCCCCACCTACGTCTCAAACATTCGTGTCAGACAAACCGCTCACTCTGTCTCCTCTTGAAGATGACGTGAACGCGTTGAAAGCGGTCGAGGTGCAAAAAGATAAATGAGTGTGGAGAATACGATGTGCTGTCTTTGAAAACGTCAGTTTATGCCTAAAAATAAAATTTTATCGTAGGTTAGGCATTTTCGCACCACTTGCATTAGTACGGGAAGAGGACTGCGGAAATGGACGCGACATTTGTTTTCATGGCCACTCGCGACGGCGGCGGTGATTCCAGCCTCCACCCAGTGATGTCAACTTGTCACTCAGAGCGATGTTCGTCACTAGATGATTTGGCATCCCTGCCTCGAGCTGGAAGGGGACAGCCGCCTTTGAGACTGGAGGCCCTTAATAGAGGGCCTCTTAGGCTGGCCTTGGAAGTGACTGTCGAGGGGGAATGAAGCCAAAACGTTCGATGTCGCCTCGAAACACTGCTTTTCCCTTCCAACGGTGAGCTACTCTCGCTAGTTGCTTCATTCTTTCACGGTCGTCATCCAATGTGTCGTCCAAGATTATCCGTGGTTCTACATGAAAAAAATACCACAGCTAGCCTCCTCGAATGTGTGGTAGGGAGTCGGTAGTCACAAATATGCATTGTGGTGGTATCCTACAACATTTATTGTAACTACGGCTATTGATGCATTAGCTTAAATCACTAATGCCTGTCACGAGGCGTAACCTTACAAACATGCACTACACTCTAGGTTTGTCACCAATGTTAGAGGGACTGTAAATGCGGTAAATAGTGACGTATTTTGAAATTACAGCAACGTAAATGGACAAGAGTCATACTGAAAATAATCACGGCGTACTAGGTAGCAGATAGACAAAGATTAAATAAACATTTGTTTATTTACCAGTTTTACGAAGTAAATACTCTAACCATTATTACTACCAATTGATAAATAAAGTGAAATGTCTCATTGACAGCTGCAATGATCTCTTATCGTTGTCGGTAAAAATGACAATTTAAATCTGACCGCTATGCTGTCTAGTTCCCTAATTTCATTCTCATGATTTGACGCACTGATGTAAGTCTGATTTCCTAAAATTTTATTTACGTAATCTGAAAATAAATTGGTTTGAATCTTACATAATAGATTGAGTCCAAATTTTAATCGACGTTCTGAAAGCGTTTCCCGTCCCAGTTGCTGCAAAAGGTCAGTAACACTAACGAGATTATCATTACTACCTTATACGTATCTTACCTATCCTCGCTGCATGCATTTCAACTCAGTTTTTGAGCCAACCTCATTAAGATACTGGCAGCATATTCCAAGTAGGGTCTAACAAGGAAGAATTAGCTGATTTCTTTAACTTTATTGTCGCACTTGCCAAGTACTCTTTTAACAAATACCAATGTATGATTAGCATGACCAATAATTTAATTAATATGTTCACCCCCAGTGAGATCATTAGTCCGTTTAACTCCTCGTTGTGCATTCCTAAGAGAAGATTGAGTTAGCATAAGCGCAGAATGTATATATACTTTCGCAATTCCATACTTCAACTATGAAAACTTCCTGTCTCTTCATCCTGGCCATAAAATACTTTCCCTCGTGGCCAATCTCATTAACTTAATATTGTTTTGACTAGAATGATTTCAAATTTCCCTCATTGATTTTTGTATTCATCCACTGAACGTTACAATTCCTTTGACGAACGTTATCTCAGCCGAGTTTCCGCCCACAGAGCAGTGGGCACTTACGGAGACATAAAAAAATCATAGGATGGAAATGTGACGTCGTGATGGCTGCGTTGTAGTGAAGTACACTTTTTTCATCAACAGTAAGTGTGTTCTCTATTTCTCCACAGCGATACCAGCCGAGGTGTGGCCTTCCAAAGACAGGTCTCCGATTCGGTTCCACCTTCGATAATCCCCGAATCCTAAATCGGATTGAGTTCACTTTCCAGTGAGATTGACTCTAGACAAGGCCTAACAAACGTCCCAAGTTTCTTTTTTCATTTGAAACTACTTTTGGTACATTAATCCAGGACTTATGCTGCAGTATACGATTAAATATTTCATTAATTAAGTATCCATGCCCTTGAAAGATCTAATGGACGAAAAAAATAAATTTCATCGACGGAAGCTCACTTGAAATGAGAATTAAACTTAGGAACTTTCATATAGTCAGTGGAAAAAGATGCGTGATGAATTCCTCAGAGATAATTTAAACAATATTTTCCAAAAATTCTATGAAGCATTTTGAAATATTGGTACAACTGTTTGCCAAAATATTGAGCAAAGAGTGATAAAATTCCTCAAACAAAAACAAAAAGGACTCTTATGGATGTCAAATATACTCATTTGGTGAGAACAACTCAACTCAGAAAACTTGAAATTAAAATAAATCTCTAGTTGGTCAAGGAAAAGCAATTTTTGCTGGCATAAGTTAATGCGAAAAAACAAATAATTTTGGTCAATTCGGATATAAAGAAATGACGAACGCCTTCCACGCATGATGTATGAAGGAATAGTAAGGGTACCCGGGGACCAACTGGGGATATCGCAACATTTGGTGAAGCCATTGTTCTCCAGGGACAATATACAAAAAAGGACTAAAAGGTCGAAGTGCAGTAAGTCACAAATGGACTTTTTTTTAAATTCATCCGTTCACCCGGGGACCAACTGGGGATATCGCAACATTTGGTGAAGCCATTGTTCTCCAGGGACAATATACAAAAAAGGACTAAAAGGTCGAAGTGCAGTAAGTCACAAATGGACTTTTTTTTAAATTCATCCGTTCAATACTAGGAGTGAAAAGATCAAATACCCAGGGTTATATGGAATTCATAAAAACGTTTAATTGAAAATTATTATAAGTAAACCTCCTTCGATCAATTTGTACATGAATTATAACCACACTTTTCTTGTTAAATGCAAATGACAACACTGAAAATGATTGAGATGCATAGACAAACACAGTGGCCGGTAATTATATCAATAGAGAGCAGAAGAGATGATATAGCTCAGATCATGAGAATAAAATTTGGGAATTAGACTGCAGAACGGACAGATTTAAAATGCCATTTTTCGCGCGAACGATAAGGGACCATAACAGCTGCCAATGAGACTTTTATCTAGGTCTGTCGTTAGATAGTGTAGCTCATGGTAGAAGTAGTACTCCCTAATACTTGAATCCTTATCTGTTACCTAGTACACACTAACAGCACGCCTTGCATGTTTTCCACATATATCTTGAATCTCTGTCCATTTGTGTAGAAGTAAAAAACATGTATGTATGTATATATATATATATATATATACATACATACATGTATATTAATGTTTATTATACGTGTTAATATATATATATATATATATATATATATATATATATATATATATATATATATATATATATTAACGGTCCCTCTCCATTGTGATAATATCTATAGTGTATTAGTGCATGCTTGTGAGGCTTCGCCTCGTGACAAGCATTAGCGATTTATGCTTATGCATAATTAGTCGTAGTAGTAGTACTAACTCTAGGGTATAATGTAGCGCATGTTGGTGATTACTCACCCCCTGCCGCACACCCCTGCGGTGGCTTGCAGGGTCTTTTGTAGATGTAGATAACTGAATAGCGAACTATGTTGAAGAGAAGGTTTGACCACGTCCTGAATAGGGAGGGGAATATCGTACTGAAGGGTTCAAATAGCCAATATTTTAGTCATGATGCGTCCTGAGTTCTTATAAGCATTTATTGGTCTGGTAAACCGTGAACACCTCCAAATGGACGTATAATTACACACAATCAACCCTCGGAAGAACCGGCGCACAGTGGTCAAAAATGGAAACAAGGCCTACGTTGGTCCAAAATTACTTGTTTTGTTTAGGAAACTTGGCACATATACTCAAAAAGCATTGCTTACTGTGGAATGGTAAGTCATTTGCCATATTTTTTATCCGTTACTTAGATAAGGTGGCTCATACATGACTTAAATACGCCAGTTTTGTTTTTTCTTCGAAAATCTTAAAAGATAAGCAGATAGTCTAGTTAAGGAAGGATTTTAATGGAGAGAAAAACATTACCACATCTCGTAATTATATTCTCTGATTATTCTGTTTTATACAAGTGTAAGAGAATATTGTCGATACTCTATTAAAATAGTCAATATAAAACTTTCAAAGTTGTTTGCGGTGACGAAAATAAATCCGATTTTTCGATCGCTCGCCTCGCCCCGTTCCCTGCAGCGGAAACTGTGAATATATGACTCCATTAACATTAAAATATGTTATAATGCTGACGTTTCTGTCCTATACATACTTGGAAAATATTTTTCGATATTTGTGTTATATTACGTCACAAAAAGTGGCCGTTTTTTTTCAAGGAATATTTCACATATAGCAGTATTTTTGAATTGATTCTTACGATTATGGGCGCGCAACTATTTATGTAAAATAACAATTGTAGGCATCATAAGGTTATACCAAAACAAATTCGATTTTTAGATCGCGCGTTGCGGCCCGTCCAACGCCCAACTTTCCCTCGGCCTACATTATAAATTACATGCATTATCAAAAATATTATTTGAATTACATTTGTATTTATGAAATTATTTTGTTTTCAGAATTTATTAGTCCCATAAACAGCTAAATTTCAGTTCTGAGACCTTAATTAAAATACGTTTAATTCTTCAAGAGAAGTTAAACAGTGATTTAGAATGCGTGCACCTAAAGTCTATAGCGAATTTAAATTTAGGTGTCCAAAGTAACGAATAGGAGATATAATACATGCCTCGACAAAATACTCTTCTACTTCTTTTATCAAGGAAAAAAAAGGTCAATCAAATCCTCAGACTCCAACTGTATTATTTTCGCGAATGAGGTATAATTCTGTAATCACACTCAACAGCACGCAACTGGCCGTATGCAATATCGGTAAAAACAAACCCCATGAAATTCATACGCCAATCTGGAACAATTCACGGTATGGTGACATTTTATGAGAAAATAAATAGATGTGAAATTATAAACCATAAAGCAGGAATTAGAAAATCAACAATTATTAAAGAAATTCAGACAATTTAGATTTCATTCATTCCTAAATAACGCAATTAAATAAATTGTAAAGATTCCAATCCACAGAGAAAATGAATAAAATTATAAGATTTAAATAGAATACTTTTATAGAAGAGTTAAGGCCACTATTACCCTCGTTCATTACATTAATTGTTCACTGAAAACGAAGTATTCGCATTACGTATAAATCAAATTACCTGTGGGTAATCATAATTTGCAGTTATCATGTCTCGAACGGTGTTTGGATCTAACCTATATTAACCGAAATCACGCCATTGTTCCCTAAATAAAGTTCTTCAAATACCATTCCTCTAAAAAGAAAGGAGACTTATTGGCAGATACTTTTATTTTATTCTCCGAAATTAGGATTCGCTGGTGAGATGTCATCCGAGTATTTAAGAAGGTGTATCAATGTATTCCTCACCAGAAGATGACGTTAACCGTCGAAACCATGGTCGTGTTCGAATAAAATATTCTGTGGAAATACTAAGTTCTAGTAAATTTTTTCAATATGTCTAGTAAATTCCACAAAGTTACGCCGGAAACCATCAATTTTATTATGTGCGCCTGTTACGCAACTAAGGCAAGTCTCAACAGAAGGTTATCCTTCAAATACCGGATTGCGTCGCTCAACATCTACTTCAATAGCCAGTGCATACTCCCACTCCCCTCTACCGCTTCCCCCTCCACTTTCTCAGATTTGATTTTATGTCTATGTCACGTGTCATCCGAGTATTTAAGAAGGTGTATCAATGTATTCCTCACCAGAAGATGACGTTAACCGTCGAAACCATGGTCGTGTTCGAATAAAATATTCTGTGGAAATACAAAGTTCTAGTAAATTTTTTCAATCCGTTTGATTTTTCTCAAGCTTTCGACTCCGTGAACCACGCTCTTCTATTACAGAAGTTAAAAGGGTATAATTTTTCCGACAGTTTAATCAAATGGTTCCGATCATATCTTACCGAGCGAATGCAAGCAGTAATAGGAAAGTCCGGAGATACATCTAACTGGCTAAACGTGGATACTGGAATGGTGTAAGGATCTGTCCTCAGTCCATTACTATTCTCTTTGTTCATTAACGACCTACCGCGATGCGTAATTCACTCCCAATATTTTCTTTATGCAGACGACTTCCAAATTTACCAACATTCAACTCTAGAAAGCCTAACACAGACTATTGCTAGCTTAAATGCCGATATTGTCCATATCAACACATGGGCAGAGACTTATGGCCTCAAACTAAATGAAAATAAAACTAAGGCTATTATTATCGGCAGTAGGAACCTTACATCTAAGATAAATTTTCACCACATCTCAGCAATCACAGTCAAAAATAAAGCTGTCCCCTATGAAGAACACGCAAAACATCGAGGGGTAATAATGGACAGGAACTTAAATGGGAATGCACACTGCCTAAATATTAGGAGTAAGAGCTATAAAACTCTTCACCAATTGTACAATCCAAAAACCAGTTGCCTACAATCCTAAGAAAAACATTCGTAAATGCGATTATCTTCCCACATTTTGATTACTGTTGTGCTGTACTAAGGGGGCTTTCCAATTGCCTTGCGCAGATTAGCGCACATCGCAACAGATGGGAACACACGAGCGCACGTTGAAACGGACAATTGGAACGCATCTGCGCTTAAGTGTTTCCAAGATGGCGGAACAATCACGGCATATTTGAATTGATTATAGTAAGTGGACTTAAAATTACAATTAGATGAAATGAGAGTCATTACTGATGAATGAAAACGTGTGAACAATGTATAAATGGCTGGAAGAACACATAATCATGGTATCTTAAGACAGTCCTGTTTCTAATGCAACATTCATTTCCCCGCCATAACAAGTTTCGTCTGCTAGCGCAAATGGAACAGAGGTCCCGATGTGTTTCCATCTGTGCTGCGCTAATGACGTCACAGCGACAATTGGAAAGCCCCAAAACCGAAACAGTTTGCAACAGATCAGCGCAGATGCACAATTGGAAAGCCCCCAAAGTAATATTAACTAAGAAACAAATAATTAGCTCCAAATTACTATGAATGCTACTGTGAGATTTGTATGTGATCTGAAACGGTGGGATAATGTTCCTGATTCATACAAAAGACTAAAATGGCTTAAAGTTAGAGAAAGACGGCTTTATTTATCTATTCTCTCCGCCTTCAAAATTTTCAAGACAACTTGTCCTCCATACCTGTTCAACTCTTTTATTTTCAAAAAAAGCATCCAAAACCGGCTAACAAGATCCCATCATTTAGACCTACAGATCCCACAGCACAAAACTGAAATTCACCATAAATCTTACATCGCCACTACGTAGCAAGAAATTGGAATACTCTCCCAACAGATATAAAAACATGCAATTCTGTACCCTGCTTTAAAAAGAAATTATTTCAAAACATAATTCTGAAAAGATGTTAAGGGAGAAAGTGAAAATGGAAATGATTGCGACACTGTAACACCGTGATCACATGTGAACACATTGTAACACCGTGATCAATTTTAATTTGTTTGTGAAAACCCTTTCTTGTATTTTTTGTGTAAATTTATTATTATTATGAAAATTTCGTGTAAACACTGTCTTATAAGCATTATTTATATATATTTTTCAAAATATGTTTTGTGTAAATGATTATTAACCCTTTCGCGCCGAATGCCGCGCATATGCGGCGAGGATTTTCTTCGCAAACGAAAGAAAGCCTCATATATGCGGCGTCAATTCTCCGACGCAAATGAACGAATGCCGCGTATATGCGGCGCGGGGTGGAGGAAAGTGATCGCCGCGGAAACAATAGACCTAGGTAAGTGGTCGCCCCTCGGGTCCCAACTTAGCTCGAGCCCAGGGCCTTCCTCGGCCGCTCGGATCGACCCTTTCCTATCCTCTCACGCGGTCAACTATAGCTTTTTGCAGTGTTTTTTCTAAAAAATTATTTGTTGCTTACTTTCGAAATCTAAAGTTAGAAATGAATTCTTCTTTTTTTGCTTACCACATGGAAATTTTAAACGAAATTCTAGCGTTAATATCAACGGAGTTACAGAACGGCAATCGACCGTCGGCAATCCGTCAATATGAACATTAGAACTCCGTTTAAAATTTCTGCACGCTCAGAAAAAAACAAGGAATTTATTTTTAATCTAAAAAAATCGATGCAAGCAACAAATATATGTTTATATAAAACACTGCATTTTCAGTCAGATGACCGTGGAATCGCGCTGTGAAGGTGTCTTTAATCCTCCTTGGGTCTGGGACAGCGGCCGAGAAAAGGGATGGGCGTCCCGCTGAGTTGGGTCACAAAACGGTAAGGGATCGGACCCCTGCCTTCCATCGACGCGAGAGAGCTTCGTACAGGGGAGTGCAGAAATTTTTCAAGAGGCTCGTAACGTGGAAGAATTTCCCACCACAAGGCTTCGGCGTGAAAGGGTTAATGTACCAAGGTGTCTGGAAGACCGACCGTGTAAACACTGTCTTATAAGCATTATTTATATATATTTTTCAAATTATGTTTTGTGTAAATGAATATTAATCTACCAAGGTGTCTGAAAGACCGATAAGGGTCTACGACAATAAACGTTTTATTTATTATTTATTTATTTATTTGTATCTTATCACAACAGTTTCTTTGCCAACAGTGTAACGGATTCTGTATTCATTTCCAATGATATTATTATTCTAAATTAAAAGCGAGCCAGCAAAACTGGGAAAACTTTAACAATGCAAAATAAGTATTTGTGTTAAGGATGGGCGATTACGATACCAATTAATCGAATAATCGATTATTTTTGTTAATCGAAATTTTGGAATGGAGTAATGCAACAGCCGATAATGATGATCTCGATTATGTAAACCCGATTAATTTGACCGATTACCGATTATTACGGAATCTTGTGTCTTGTGAACTGTGATTGATAGAGCGGTTCACATTCGTCTTCAGTTCGAAAAATTTGACTTTGGATGAACTCTGACCCCGTAGAGGTATTAAAATAGAATGCGCCTGACGTAACCACGTGACTCTACGCGGCACCACATTTTGCCGGCCACTCACGTGTCATGTGTCAGATGTTGCTTCGCAAGGCATAGCCTTGTCTTATGTTCGCTTGTTATTTTGATAATAAAATTGGTTACAATGAGGATTTATTTCTTTGTATCGGTTAGAATGCGTTTATTGGTATCCTCTCCATGCTATCAAAAATGCTTTTACAAAGCCACACTGTTGGTGGCTTCCTACAAAACGTTACTTTGTACTGCGTACTGAGCTTTACGATCAGCCCAAATGGTGGAAAACCGCCCAATCTTGTCACACTGGGCATGGCGAGCATAGCCCTATCCTTCTCCCCGGCCCGCGGACTTAGTGGGAAGTGAACTGTATCACCATGTCGTTTTCTAGTCCGGTGTGGAATCATTTCCTGAGGCTGAGCAATAAAGAGGCCAATTAAAAGAAAGATTTCCACCTGTGGTATTACAACTAATTACTGGAGCCACCTCAAGAGGCATGGCATCTTCAGCCGCGGCAAGCGAAACAAGCAGCGGCAGCAAAAACAGACCTGGAGAGAGTGAGCCATCAGGAGTAGATCTAGATTATCCAGGCGGTCTGAGGTAGACTTGTGCGATGAGTCGATTAATCGAAGTCATCGACGATGATTTTAGTCATCGCGGTGCGATGACTGTTCTCGATGACGATGAATGTCATCGACCATCGATGTCGATGAGTCGATGAGAATCATCGATGCCGATGAGTCGATGAGAATCATCGATCCCGACGAGTCGATGAGTTGATGCGAATCATTGATGTCGATTAGTCGATGAGAACCATCGATTAGGATGATCGATGGGACGATGAAAATTATAGGTTTTGTGTCACCCGTCCGTCCCGTGCCGCCGCCGGTGACAGCTATGACGTTTCCTACTTTGTCTCCCCCTCCCCGGCACCTTCCTTGTTCTATTGCGCAGCGCCTACTTACTGAAAAAAGCCGGCGGCGTTGAGATCCAGCCCACGTGGGCCGCACAGGGATTGGAGTACGTCGACTCTAGCAGACGGTATCTAGGGGAAGGTAGGTGAGGGGAGCCTATGAGCACATTGGCGCTCCACCACTTGGCCTCGATGTTGTCGTCTTCTACTAGAATGTCGCCGTTTTATAACATTGATTGTCGAAACTGTGGTCCAGTCTAGACGTGTTGTAGCTTGTTTCCCAAGGTCAGTCTCCCTACGCTGCATTCAGTTGATCCCGGCTAGGAAAATCGCGGTTATGTTTTCCGCCAAATCCAAGGCGAAGGAGCACAGGCTGAAGCGCGGAAATCTTTAGACGAGCTATTTGCACCAGTGATGGTGTTGTTCGTGCTGCTGACACGAGAAACGCTACCTCTGCTGACGACCCCTTCCTGGCGGAGCTCCACAAGTACGAGGATGTCCCAGCTCTATCCAAATCTTTGGGCGTCCTACATTGGTATAGGGACAGGAAGGATGTATATCCCCGCCTTCAGAAGTACGCGAGGAAATACCTCCGTATTCCTGCCATTTCAACAGCATCAGAGCGGTTCTTCGGCGATGCAGGAAACGTTGTGTTGGACGCCGGACATCTACTCACCGTCGACAATGCGGAAATAAGAATTGTTTTATACCGCAATAAAGAGTTGTTGCTAAAATTGTAATTTGGAGATGGTTTCTCTCTTTCATAAATAGGCCTTGTTTCACTCAATGCAATCTTCACTTAATAGCCACACCAAACTGCCAACCGAAACATCTGCATAGTAGGGATGGCCTTAACTGTGACTTTACTGTCACCGCCGTAAATGTGACTGTTTCGTTACAATAACTGTGATTATAAAATGTGATTGCGATCACATTTTAGAATTGACACGGCATGGAAATGACAATCGCAATCACATATTAGGGGACTGACCATGTCGGTACGTCAGCATTCCAGTAGTTCAACTGCACAATAAAAGAGAAAGACTCTTCGATCAAGTGATAAAAACTACTGTTTATTATAAACTTTTAGAGATATATACCTATACGTATTTATATGACTGAGAAATGCAACCCTTCTCCTTAAATGGTAACTTGAAATGAAATTATAAAAATGATAAACTTATTTCACATTAGTTTTCAAGAAATGCCTCAAACTGTATAAACAATTTAACATTTACATATAGAGGCTCTACTGGCAAAAAATAAAAATTTTAAGAAGGTAATTGCACAAAAATTTGGCATATAAATAAATGTTACTTTTGGTTTGAGACTAGAAGATTTCGTTTCTTACGTAATATCACTAAGTAATAAAGAATTAAACAAACAATTAAGGAAGAAAACATGCCAAACGCCAATGTCACTCTTTTTCCATGTTAATGGAATTCGTATGTGAAGTGAATGGCGTTCACTTTATCATCAACCTATTTTTTCTTGAGGATGACCGACAGTCTGTGGTTACACACACACTTTTGGCTTCCTTGAGTAATTGGCTTACGCAAAATTCACATTCCTCATACATGGCCAGGGATCATGGTGATCGAAATGCGATGCCTTCCAGGAATTTCATAATTCGGCCACGCCACTTCCATTAATTCTTTAAACCCAACATCTTCCACAATGCTGAATGGCTGCAAATCAATTATGAATAATCCAAGTAGCTTCTGTTCAATGTACTGCTTTCTTTTGAGAGAGAGCATTTAGGAACCAAAAGAAGGAATTGTTAATTGGCGTTGAACTGTGGTCGAAGAAGACGGACGTATGACGGCGGCTGACATTTGAAGGGAGCTATCATTACCATCATTACTTGTTGATGGAGTAGCTCTATCCATCGAAGTTACACAATCTCCGACATCTTCTGCCGGTGGATCGTCTTCACAGGATAGTGTAACATTCTTCAATAAGCATATTGAAATATAGCAATATCTACGTACTTTGACTCACGGAGAATAGGACAATTTAAATACAGTGGATATTAGGAAAAATAAATGGAAAGTATCTCAAATGAGATGCAAATTGTTTTAAATAGATGCATGATGGAAAGCAATCAGAACATTTTAGTCAACTACACCTTCAGATGATTTTAGAATTATTCCACACTTTAAATCAATGTTTACGGTAGATTATATGAGTCAAGTTACGTATTATTATACGAGTATGTCACGAACATGTAATTATGCTTCACGTACAGTTCCATATATCACTAATTTTTCTTCTTTTTTTCCATTCATTTGAACGCATTATCTCAAATGTATATATAAAGTATAAACACCCCAGCTATTGCGCCCTGAGGGCGATGGCAGGGCCACAGTGGGAGGTTTGGAATTCATGTTTTTCGTCAAGTTTGTGGTAGACGATACAGAAGTAGCGATCACGTTCAATCACAGTTAATACGCAGTAGCAGTAGTAGCATTGTATTCGTTGGTTGCACTGGTGCAGTTGGTAGCAGCGGTAGCAGCCTGAGCTAAATCGGCTAAATTCACGGAATTCACAGTCACAGTGATTTCGATTATTTAGTCACAGGCTGTGATTGCTACTTTTCAGTATCAGTGATCCAATCGCAGCGATATATCGCTCATCACTACTGCACAGTTCATCGAGAGTCATCGATCATCGTAATTCATCGATCATCGGCATTCATCGATCATCGACATTCATCGATCATCGACATTCATCGATCATCGGCATTCATCGATCATCGAAATTCATCGATCATCGAAATTCATCGATCATCGAAATTCATCGATCATCGAAATTCATCGATCATCGAAATTCATCGATCATCGAAATTCATCGATCACCGAAATTCATCGATCATCGAAATTCATCGACCATCGATTCATCGATGATCGATGACAGCCATCGTCATCGAAACATTTCGATGAAATATTTTCATCGAAAATCGATGACCAAAATCGGTCATCGCACAAGCCTACTCTGACTCTGAGGGGTGAGTTTTCATTCTCCTTTCACATTTGGCATTCTGTTTTGAATTTAGTTGAAATCCATGCGCGTCTTTTCTTCCGATTCCGAATGTTTTTCTGATCAGCACTCATAGTCTTTTGAATCTATTCGTGCTTTTAATTGCGTTGAAAGCATCAATGTATAGTCCTGCTTTTTCGTTAATAAGTGTTTGCTGTAGGGCAAGTCTGTAACTTTTGATTCTTATTGTCAATGAATCGCACGACCGTTTTTGTCGATATTTGCGAGTCGGTAACTGCCGGTCGTCAAAATTGTCGACTGACCGGATACGTCGACTGTTAGAATTTTCGGGATTAAGAATTAGAATTCAGAATATTAGAATTTTCGGGACAAGTGAAGATAATAATCCAGAGTACGAGATCATTGATTATTCTCTTGATATACTATGTTATTTGATATATCTGACATTTACTTTGATATTAAATTTCAGACCATCAATTTGACACAGTTTCCGAAAGGAGACAGGCTAGCTGAATGGGTGAAGAAGTACGTTCTCTCGGAGCTGGTCCGTCGGATCGATCCTATTTAGTCCAGAAAGCATTAAACATTTGCCACGATGCTAAACCCACGGTTCAAAAAAAATCACTTCAAGAGCCCGATCGCTGTAGCCAATGCCATGAGCACCGTCATCGCTGTGATGGCTGAGATGTTTCA
Organism: Pyrrhosoma nymphula; assembly: GCA_963573305.1. Taxonomy (NCBI): domain Eukaryota; kingdom Metazoa; phylum Arthropoda; class Insecta; order Odonata; family Coenagrionidae; genus Pyrrhosoma; species Pyrrhosoma nymphula. The sequence continues at coordinate 22,941,918 of OY754340.1, read as the reverse complement.
CGAGGAGGATCAGGTGAACGTCCTGCAGATGTTTTCACCCGCTGATCGTGATGCAGCACCATCAGATGACCTCTGGATCTTTCATGACACTGAAGCAGCATCTCAGAAAACCCTGTGTACTGAAGATGTCCTCAACCGACCCGTCGTTGACCGCCATTTGAATCCTTTTTCAGTGTCGGAATCAATGAAAAATGAAAACCATCACTTATATCAGGTACCCTCACTTACATCAGGTAGCGAGGAAGTACCTGCTAGGAGTAGTAACATCAGTTCTCTCAGAGAGATTCTTTTCCGAGACGAGTCTAATACAATCTGATCTGAGAAGCCGCCTTACCAGTACACATTTATCAAAATTGCAATTTTTAGCTTCAGCTCCCGTAAAGATTTGGCAATCTTCCAAAATTTAAATAGAATTAAGAAATTTTTCACAACTCTATTCCCTGACACGCCCCCTTGAAGTTTACCTAGATTTTAGAATTTGTACTAATGATAACATTAACCCTATAAAATGTCAATGAAACTATTATACTTTATTTATGAAGGGACCATAACCTTGCAAGGTATGTTTTGGATTTTGTCATAATCGAATCGACTAACCGATGTATTGATTATTATAAGCAATTAATCGGACGCGATTAATCGGCTGCTTGCGATTAATCAATTCACAAAATATCGATTATTTTTTTATAATCTCCCATCCCTAATTTGTGTCGTAATTTAAATTGTCGACGGTTACGCTAGAAACGCTGCGTCTTTGTTTGCGCAACTTAGCGGATCATCGATGAGAAATCACGAATATAATAATAAATCATGATGGAAGAAAAAATCAAATTACCTGTGGGTATCGTAATTTGCAGTCATCATGTCTCAACCCGAGTTTGTTTTCCGAAATAAAGTTCTCAAAATATCTTCCTCTAAATAAAAAGGAGACTTATTGGCACATACAAAATTTTATTCTCGGAAATTAGGATTCGCTGGTTAAAATTATAGTTAAAAATATGTGCACGAACACCAAAAGAAAACTGAATTCCAAAACAAATCGGCGAAAATACAATGCTGGATGAATACACCGGAGATTTTAACACGCCGCACAGTGGGCCAAACTGAATAAAAGCTTGCCAAAATCAATAACTCTAATAATTACGAGTCCATATGCAACATGAAGTGCATTTCTAAGGTATTTTGGGCTGATAAACATAATTTTATCATTATTTTTTCAATATATTTTACGGATAGAGTGCTATCAATTGTAAAAACATTAAATATGCAATTACAAACCATAATTTCAATGGTTGAGTGGTCTAGTTAAAACTCAAAATTTCCTTTGATAATTATCAGAATACTGCAATTAATAATGCTAGGAACTATAACATCCGTAAAAAAAATTGTCCAAGTATAATTTTAATGCATAATACATTTTAACAAATTATGACTACTGCAACGGAATGTGAGGAATTGAAAATATGTTTCTCGATGAAAATGAACTTGCATGAAGTTAAAATGTTAAAAAAATAAAATATTAAAGGTCTAGTTTACGTATATTACATTTTCACAAAAAAATAAATTTTAAATTCATTTTTTTATTCCAATATTAGTTTGAAAATGGCTATATTCCAGTAAATTGCATTTTGCTATACTTTTGTCGCACTACTGGGATCAGGATTCAACATAAATGTAAGCCAGAGGCAGAGATCATGATAATTTATTATTTAGATTTTAATTTGAAACAAATATTTTTCAATAATATTATTATAAAAAACTTTAATAAACATTTTGAATAATAATATTGATAAAAAGTGTCACTCATCCTCTTATGACTCGTCATCACTCTCATCTTCACATTCGTCATTCCCATAGTCATTAGTCTTTTCACTACTGGATCTAAATCTTCCTTCGATTTTTTATTTAAAATGATCTTCCTTCGATTTACTATTTTGAAATGAAATTGAAGATATAAAGGGATCACAGGTGAACAGCAATCTCCGAAATATATATTTATTAGTCGCCTCTCTTGATATCCTCCGCGTATTGTGATGCCGGAATTTCCTAATTTCCTTAATCCTTGATGCCAAGGCATCTTCTGGAAGCTGCCCGATGGGCAGAATTGCATTCTTTGATATATATGCACCATGAATTAGAAGCTTGTGCACCGTTGGTGGCATATAATACGAAGGGTATTGCTTCACGTATAATTTCGCTGTTGCTAGACAGTATTTTCTGAACTCATTGTGATTGAGTGATCGTCTGCTTGAAACTACTTTCAAAATATTTTCAAACCTTGAAATCAGTTGTTCATGAAGCCCTGGAAAATATTAAACTAACTCAAAATGTCACTTAACTTCAGGAGCGATGTTTTCTTTAATTTGAAATAGTTGTCAGTTTCTCTTACCGATGATATTTGCTGATAATTTAGGGTCCAAAAAACAGCGTCTGTGTTACCATCGTTTGTGCTGCCATATCCTGGTTTTGGTACATCTATTATCAGGCCACTTTTCTATTAGGGATTTACTATTATTAACTCTGAAGGATCTCTTGTTCACCTTGTTCCATTTCTCAAAATATCTAGTTAAAAAGCATGTTTGTAGGCACTTCGTCAAATCGTACCTTTCGCATCGGTATCTCCATTCAATTGAAATTTTTCAATCAAAAATTCCATCACATTTTTTCTCACGTGCCGTATTTTTTTTCTCTACAATTTTTTATGAAAATGCAACCCTGTCACTTCTCTCCTTTCCATGGTTTCTCACAAATTTAGTATGAAACATTACAAAACGAAATAAAAAATAGCAGGTAAACACTTCCATCGACAGCCTTACTATCATCATTCTTACATGGGTAGCAAAAAACAAATTACTGACTCCAACTCGGAATCCATTTTAAAAATTAAAATTTTGCTTACCTAACTGCTTCTCATATGATTGGAAAGAAAAATTTTCCTCAATGGATGCGATGTACACATAATGAAGGCACGACGAAACGGAGACGGGTGCAAGGAGACTTTGGTTTCCAGGTACAAGTAGGTAAATATATTCTCATTTTAAACGGTTCTAACGTTGAACAAATCAACCCAGTATTGCACAGCACAGTCACTTACAGTGTATGCTCACTCGACGCTCTCTAGGACAACTGATGCATGTGGTACGCGAAAACAACCAGAAAACCCCTAAGGAAACCAACTAAGCATTCCGTTTGGCGGAACAAGTGGCGGCAGGAGTCTGCAAAAAGAGGCAAAAAAGGCGTAAAAAAGTATAATCTGAGATAGATACCAATGAATTAGGGGAAGTAGAAAAGAGTCATTATTGGCAAGGTTGTAAAACCAGCATTGTGTGGCCAGCAAGTACGGAGGGACGCAAGTCCACAACCAGCTGGCGAGGGCGCATGCCGCTGCATGTGCATGACCACGAGCCTTCCCCTAAATCCCTCGACCGCAGTCTGCTCAACATGCCTGAGGGAATTTCACAATTAATGGAAAATACTTTCAAATATATTTTAGCCCATAACTCTGCTGAGAAACGTCCCAACGACCTCCTCATCGTACAATCGCCAGTCGCCAAAGTTGCGAGAAGTTGCAATTTGCGACAAGATTTACATTGAATTTAGCCATTTAAGTACAATGTGAAAAAATCAATACGAAAAGTTATTCATGAAACATATATTCAAATTAACAATGTCGTTGAACTGGCATTCCATCGTCTTTATACTAGGAAATTATATACTTGCTTCGCTTAGACCCCATTATTGGCCGCCACTGAGGCCCGAGTGGCCGGGGTGGTTTTAAATAACAATGGTTGTTAAAATTAGAATCGCAAGTTATCGCAAAAATTTCCTTCTGAATATTTTTCTATATGATTTTCTCTACCACACAGTGCAAATAAATCCGTGTAGCCTGATGTCGATATAAACGATAATTAACGTTAAACATAAAATTTAATTAAAAAACAGCGCAATGTTTGAAAAATTATAAAAATATTAAAATACAAATAAAACGGAACAAACTTTATCTTCATGCATGCAATGAATATCAGTTTTGGGGATCAAAATACTTTAAAACCAATTTTATAAATAACGACTCTTAAATAAAGCTTTATATCTAGCTATTTTCCACGGAAAAATTTCGGTCGCCAAAATCACGCTGACATGCTCTACTTTAACCAGCTGTAAATATTTTTATGGTGTATTCCATGGTCTGCCTAGTACCCTATCTTAAAGAGCATACACGTAATAATATAAATCAACTGTTTTTGGTTGGTTTGCGTGAATTTCATTTTTCTACTTTTGGCCAGCTTTTTTGGATTTTGGCCCACTGTGCGCCGGTACTTCGGAAGACATAGGAAGGACATTCAGACGGAATGAAAACCAATGAAATACTGGAAACATTATTCATTGACAGCAACGCCATCAGTCTAGAAAAAGTGATTGAAGAGAGAGGAGCGGAGTTGAATTAAAAAAGTGCTTTAGCTATATGAAGCACAGATGTTTATATAAACGGCCGGTATGTATAATATCGCGGCAAGGGTATCAGGTTTGATTTCTTAGCGATCACCAAATAGACTCATATATTTATACATCACACAACTTACGACTCGTCGCAGCAAATAAAAATAATTCATAGGAAATAGTATTGTATTGTACTACTAACTGGTGACGATTAACCTATTTCACGTAATAAATAACGGCACTACATAGCCAACGCAGTAACAAATTATGTTTCGCTCGGCTAATAAACAAACGCATAATTACCTGGATCATGCTTAGTTTCCATTGCATTCCTCTTGTATCTTAACCAAGCAGTCTCTTTGCCGACTGTGTTACGGATTCGGTCTTCATTTTTAATGATGTTATTATTCTACTAAAAAGCGAGCCAGCAAAACTGGTAAAACTCTCTCAATGCAAGATATTTGTGTCGTCATGTAAATTGTTGACTGTTATTACTGTATGATTGTATGTTGGTAGACCTGTCAATGCCGATGTAGGATTGTATGTTGGTAGACCTGTCAGCAATCGAGTTAGTCATGTGCAATACATGGAGTTACAAAAGTCACGTTAAGGTCCGGTGTTTATTATTCAAAGTATCCTTGCTCATGTACTTGAAGGACTAGCTACACTGGTGACGAGGATAAAACAGATACGTCTGTTTATTATGGTAACGTGTTAGAAGTGAATGGTGGTCCATATTAATTTAGTAAGATTAGTTCGACAACATGGACAGCTCAGGCATTCACCACTACGATGTTGCATCGGATCGCTTAAATGCTGGTACGAGGTGGAAGAAATGGTTTAGATCATTTCAAGTTTACGCAGTTGGCCGAACGGATTTGACCACCAACGTCATTAAGCGTGTTCGCCTGTTACATTTTTCCGGCCCCCAGGTGCAGGGCATTTTCTACGCATTAGCAGGTGATGTTTATATATCCGCGCAGGGGCGGATCCAGGATTTTTCTTTGGGGGGGGGGGCACAAGGGTCTGATGGGCAAACGGTATTCTCATATTTGGGATTAAAAAACAACATACAACAATTAATGTACGAAATATACTTTTTATTTTAATATAGAGATTACTAATATGCAAATATTAATTAGTTACATGTATAATAACGGCAGTGTTCTATTATGTTTCCTGCTGAAGATGTCCAGTACTTCATCAACATTCATTTTTGACACAATGTCTTCCTTCCCACTTGGGCGATGTTTTTTTTCAAGCGCTGACTAGCGAATGACCAATGACCGGCAAATCTGTCGTCTTGATTTGTGCTTAAGGCTAAAATGAATGAGGCTCCGTAATACACAAAACAAAACGAACGTAATTATAACGGGACCGTATTAAAAATCTTGTCCATTATTTAAGCGTCTAAGGGGGGGGCACGTGCCCCCGTGCCCCCCCTAAATCCGCCTATGTATCCGCGGATGCTCCAGCATAAGATGAACAACAATAAAACGTGTACGAGACCTGTACTACGTTGTTGAACAATTATTTCCAACCGCATACAAATTAATTATTTGAGACTGAGAAATTTTATTATATGACGATGGAACAATCGCAAACTGTCGATCAATTCTTCACCCACCTATCAAAGCAAGTTGATCTGTGCAATTTTCCCAATAAGGATAGGGCCATTAGATATCATTTTAACAAGGTTTGCCGTGGTCGGAGTTGAAGAGAGAACTCAACAAAGAAGCTCTCCAGGGAGACCTAACATTGCAACGCACTCAACTGTTGGCGCGAATTCATGAAAATCTTATGCGGCAAGTCAGCCCTCCAGGGACCTCAGAAGTAGCGGAGGCCGTCAACAAGATAAGTAAAAGTTTTAGTGGGAAGTGCTATGGATGTGGCCTAGAGGGACATTTTCGTTCTGATCCGAAGTGTAAGGCTCGGGGACAAACTTGTTCTTACTGTGACAGAAAGAATCTTTTCAGTTCAGTCTGCCTCATATTGCAAAGTTACAAAGAGAAGGAGGTTGAAAGACAATTACAAGGAACAATCATCGAGGAAACATTATAGGAAGTTAAGTAAGTCTGCCAGAAAAGGGAATACCCGTCAACTTGTATGAAGTGAGAGTGACGAGTCCACTTCAACTGAAGGGTCTTATGATAAAGAGTTTCCCACAGATAACGGTGGCGAGAGAAAGAATACCCACACATTTCTCGTGCATGAAGCTAATACCACTAACGATGAATTGTTCCCTATTGAGGTGGGGGGAGTTCAATTGTCAGTGCTAGTCGACTCTGGTGCTAGTGCCAACGTGATACCTAAGACTGAGTAGGAAAGACTGAAATCTTGTAGAATAAAGTGTGAAAGAATAATAAGCCATTTATAGGATATGGAGGTAATTTATTGCCTACCTTGTGGTATTTTCTTTACTGATGTATCTGTTAGTAATGGGAGAAAACTATCAGCTGTCCGGTTTGTTGTCCTTGATGAAGAGAGAGTACCCATATTGTCGAAGAAGAATGACCTTTGTTTATTGAAGTTTGGTTCAGATGTGACGAAAGACATTAATTTAATCCATGCTACCCATGATACATAGGTTGATAAGAGAGAACTCAAAAAGAAATTTCCCAGACTATTTACTGGAATTGGTAAACTAAAGGATTTCCATTTAGATTAACAAATTGACAAGTCTCTATTACCTTTTGTTCAGAAATGTAGAAAACCTACCATTCACTACTACCAAATCCTTGAAGGCATCCTACAGGATCTTCTTAGAGAAACAATTATTGAGCCAGCCACTGCTCCATCCACCTGGGTTTCTAACGCACATTTAGTACCCAAGAAGATATCGTCAGGTGATATTGCATGGAGGCTAGTCATCGATATGATAACTGCTAATACGGCCATCAGGAGGAGAAGATTCCAAATTCCAACCCCAGAGGAATTACTAGCGAGAATCATTTCAGAAGCCACAGTATTTTCAAAGCTTGATTTTAACCAGGCTTTCCACCAGTGCGAGTTGTCACCTGCTTCATGGAGCATCACAACATTCTATACTCACCTGGGTCTGTTTAGGTATACCCGCCTTTTCTTTGGTGTTAACAATGCACCAGAACATTTTCAAGAAATTATGGAAACCATGGTAGCTCGTGGGCTGAAGGGAGTTTTGATATACTTTGATGATTGGCTAATCTGGGGAAAGGATAAACAAAAGCACGACCGAAGATTATTAGCTGCTATCCATCGCCTACAGGAATGTAAAATGACCTTGAATTTCGAGAAGGGTTAGTTAGGAGTAAATGCTGTCAGTAATGTTGGACATCTTTTATCAGATAAAGGTTGTCACCCGAGTGAAGACACCAGGAAAGAAATCCTCCAGTTTCGTGCCCCTGAGAATAAGTCTCAGTTACGTAGCTTCCTCGGTCTTGTAACCTTTACATCCAAATACATTCCTTATCTTGTAACCTAAATGAACCATTGAGAAGGATTATCAAGACACACAGTGGATTTGTATGTGGGCCTTCACAACAAGATGCATTCTCCAAACTTAAGGAACACCTTGTAACCCCGGAAGCCCTAGGTTTTTTCAAAGGGGGGAAAATACTACTTTGGTAAGTGGTGGTAGCCCGGTGGGTCTTGGGACCGTTTTGATACAGATCCAAAGGGGACAACCTCGTATCATCAGATACGCCAGCCAAGCCGTGACCAACGTCCAGTGTCGATACGCCCAAACTGTGAAAGAAGCTCTGGCCATTGTGTGGGCTTGTGAAACATTTGAGTGGTATCTCCTGGGATCACGCTTTGTTTTAGTTACAGATCATAAACCTTTAACAACCATTTTTGGGCCATATGCTACTCCGCCCAACTTGAGGATCTCCAGGTGGGTGCTTCGTTTGCAAAAGTTATCTAATGATATCAGGTACATTTCAGGAAAATCCAACTAAGCAGATCCACTTTGCAGACTGCTCCCACTGTCTGGCCTAAAATTTGAGGACACTGTTGAAGCAGTTTTCCAACTTGTAGACATATAAGTACCTTCTGCAATGTCCCTCTCTGAAGTTGCATATGCCACCTTGAGTGATCCCGAGCTTCAGGAGCTGGCTGGGAGTTTTAAATCTAACAGGTGAGACAAGCAGCAGCGCTTTTATCAATTAATCGCCCCTGAATTGTCTGTTGTAGGTTATGTCCGTGTGCGCGGAAACCGCATTAGACTTCCCAAGTCACTGCAAAAATGTGCTCTAGAACTGGCTCATGAAGGACACTTAGGAGCCCCAGCGACATAACAACGCTTTCGCGCTAAAGTATGGTTGCGCACTATCTGTAAGGATGTAGAGGAATTTACTAAAGCCTGTTTTGGATGCCAGCTGGAATCCCAACACACAATGCCTGAGCCCATGGTACGTACACCCTTTCCAGAAAAAGCATGGGATGCACTTGCTGTAGACCACCTTGAACCTCTCCCTTCAGGAGAATATCTACTGTGTGTCACTGATTACTATAGAAGATATCCCATTGTGGAGCTTACTAAATCCACGTCAATAGCCACAACAGTTAAACTAATGACCAAGATTTTCCTATTAATGGGTTACCCTGAAATCATAGTCAGTGATAATGGACCAGTCTTTCGAGAGGAATTCTCAGACTTCCTATTTAAACTAGACATCAAACACAGGAATGTTACCGCTCTTTGGCCACAAGCCAATGGCCAAGTTGAGAGAGTAAACCGCAGTATGTATTGAGGAACGCCTGAGGATTGCATCTGCCCAGAACCAAGACTGGAAAACCTCACTTAATGTCTATCTGTCTGCCTATAACTTTTCCCCACATTCAGTTACTGGTGCTGCCCCTGCTGAACTACTTTTCAACCGCCCCATCAAATCCAAACTCCCTGGAATACCTCGCCATCGCATCGGGTGGTCAGACGAAGAAGTAAGAGACAGAGATATGTACCTAAAGGACCAAGGCAAACGCTATGCTGACGCCCAACGCCATGCTCAACGTTCAAGAATCAGCCCTGGTGGCCTTGTCCTTGTTGAACAGAAGAGGGAGAACAAGCTTGCTACATGGTTCAACCCAGTCCCAGTTGTAGCTCGTCATGGTTCAACAGCAAAGATCTTAATGCCTGCAAGAAACGTTTTAGAACGTAATGTTTCACTATTGCATCGTCTTAATAACCAGTCTTTTGAGTCTTTCCCAGACCTTACTGTCGGAGATCAACCCTTGCCAATACCTGATATCCCCAGTTATTCTCAACTGCATCATGAGCTTGGTCTTCCAGCCTCCGCGAGCCCTCCACGTCCAGGTGATGGCTCCAGTCAATATACTCCCCGCAACAGTCATGGAGGGAACCTAGATACACCACCTGCACGTCTGCAAAGGCATCGCCGACTACTAGCTCATCTCTCAGATTACGTTGTTGATTTTAAAAAGAAAAAATGCACATAATGACAAAATATGTTTACTGCTTATGTGTTTCACATTTTTCCCTAATAATTCAATTCTTTATTTTAATTCTGTTTGAGTTTTATTTGATTGCATCCAGCGCACTCCTGTTAAACTTGCCATCCATATTCTCTTGTTTAATCTTCTAATCCCCATTTAAAGAAAAGGAGGGATGTAGGATTGTATGTTGGTAGACCTGTCAAGGCCGATGTAGAATTATATGCTGGTAGACCTGTCAGATCGAGTCAGTCATGTGCAATAAATGGAGTTACAAAAGTCACGTTAAGGTCTGGTGTTTATTATTCTAAGTATCCTTCCTCATGTACTTAAAGGACTAGTTACAACTGCGCTGCGTCTTTGTTTGCGCAACCGCGCGGAGCATCGATAAGAAATCACGAACATAAAAATAAGTCATGAGTTGCTTCACACGACTTAACTTCCTACATCTCACGAAAGAGCAAGTCACTGTCGAATCTCTCGTTATACAACTCATTCAAGATTCATTTGGCCGGTCTCAAGTCTCGTGATCGATACTTGTTGTCATACAATCATTCCTATCGTGATCGGTGAAGATGAACTCCTCGGTCATTGGAGAGAAACCGTTCATCGAAATATCTTTTAAGAGAGCTTGATCTCGGGATTCGAATACTCACCACCGACCCATCACTAGTACTCACGGAGTAAGTGAAGCCGCTACCCTTTGCGGCGTCACGATATACTTAAAAAAGACAATCGCGGAACTCGAAAAAACGTTAATGTAGAAAATGTATTAAGTTACAGAGGTTACTTGGACAAATATGCAAAGTAATTTTCGAACACAATAACAGAAAACTCACCTTGAAAATTATGAGGGATTTCTGCTAATTCGGAAGCGACCGCAGTGCCAAATCGCCTAAGCATTTAGCAGGTGATTTGGATGCACAATTCTATGACCAAAAGAACAGGAAAACGAACCATTCTCGACGAAAATGAACGAGTCGACGGCGTCGCCGTCTGGCGTTCACGGTTTACAACTCCACTTCTGGTAATATTTCCCATATAAGGAGCGATCCGTGACCTCATGTTCCTTGAGATGAAAAAAAACACAATAACCCACCCAGATCAAAATGTTCATACCATATATGATCTTAATTTCCTTAGGGGTTAATATTAACTTTTGTAGTCGACTTATACTTAAATGAAGCATTTGAAGTAAGTTAGAATACATATATTTTTTAAACATAATGAATTCAAAGGTCTATTTCCACACTGTTTAATTTACCGACCATGGTTTCGGCACGTAGTGCCATTTTCAAGGTATACATCTACGGGTGGCAGCCTATATATACATGTTTCAATGGGAGAGGGATGGGGTAGAGTTTTCAGGGGGGGTTACTGGATTTGCTTTCGAACTTGACAAAATTATTTCAAATGACAAAACGAAAAAGGCTTTTTATAATCCATTGACATTAGGAAAATTGTTATTTAACTCGAAAGACGTGTATTGAAATGAGAAAAAAAGTGGAGTGTACGAACGGAAGCGTGACGATTGTGAAACGAAATATATTGGCCAGACTGGGAGGAGTTTTAGAACGAGAATGCGTGAACATTGACGATGTTTTTTAAATTATGACAACTCCTCTGGAATAGCTAAACACTTGAATGAAGAACATCACTGGCGCAATTTCGATCCAAACATTTTACATGTACTTAACAAGGGGTGGAAACTTGATTTTTTCGAACAGTTTGAAATTGTGAATTGCCCCGCCGATTTTAAATTATGTAATGATCATATGTTCCCATTCCACTCGCCTCTCCTGCACATCACCCTTCCTCCCGCCCGTTGACGTCATCCCTCACTCCCATGACCTTACCTAAACCCTCAAATGAATCCACACCCAACCCCCCCTCCCCAAATCCAGTAACCCCCCCTGAAAACTCTACCCCATCCCTCTCCCATTGAAACATGTATATATAGGCTGCCACCCATAGATGTAAACCTTGAAAATGGCACTACGTGCCGAAACCATGGTCGGTAGATAAAACAGTGTGGAAATAGACTTGTGAATTCATTATGTTTAACATAAAAGATTTCCACCGAATTACGCCGGAAACTGTATTTTTTATATATTATTTAGTTTAGGAGCTCAACTTATGCAAAATCTTACTATCCACAATATAACCAACAAATATCATTGTGTGTTATACCAAACTCTTCTGCATGTTGTACATCACCTGGAGATGTGTATTACTTGTTTCCACATTCCTTGCTTTTCTTCTACCTGCTGTGTTACCTTCTAAGAGCGTTTGTGTTCAATCTGAAAGCATATTTGCTAAATAAAACATTGAACAATGTAGATTAGTTTTTTATTGTACTAAAAAGAGGAATAGACATATGTTACATTAAATATAGATTATTTATGTACAAATAATTGCATTTTGTATGTTCATTAAACTTCGCGTATAAAACATTCTCATATAAAATTTCTGGAATATCATTTTCTATTTATAACAGAGTATTAATTCATACTCATAATAATGTCACCATTAAGATATAAACCATGTACATGCCTTGTGCTTTGTCAACTCTTATAAAAGTGACATTCTTAATTGTGTTTTGCAAGTAAAATTATTATTATTACTTCTCTTTTCCTGAAAGAATTCACCTAGCTCTTGAAACTCGGAGATTTTGTCATGCTGGAATATAAAAGATATAAGCCACTTTTTATCCATAATTGACTTTTCCTCTACCCATTTGTAGAAAGTGTCGTGAAATTATTTCCATTTAGCAGTAATGTGCAAAGATTTTCTTTAAAATGCAATTCATTTCAAAGGTTGTCCTGCTATTATTGGAGAAGATTGTACGTTATATTTTTCACATGAATTTCAAAATGTCAAGCTTTAAGCGTATAAGATTTCAAAATGTTTTCTCAGTAAATTTAAACCTGAAGCGTCAGCAAAAAAAAATAATTTCATCAATTTTGACGACATTTTCTTAAACTTCACTGCAAAATTATGTTTTTTTTATTTTGTGATAAATGATTAAACTGAATTATTATAATGCATTGGTATTCCTTTGAAATAGTAAATGCCAAGTGTGCTATCAAAACAATGTAAAGGGGTAATTTAAAATATAATAACTACGATAGGGTCTACTGGACCCCAGTGAACACCTTATAATTCTCCCAGGAAGTCTGCCCTTCTAGGTTTAAAGGGAATGTATAAAATAATGAAAACAAAACATTCAATTTACACACAATTCCATGAGACGTAAGATAGAATCCACATAACAAAGGTTTAGGAAAGATGGAATATATTCAAGTGACTTAGAAACGTGTTAGAACAAAACACACGTGAGTGCTCAATAGGAAAATGCATAGGGCAAACTATTACTGTAGCTGCCACTTATAGATTTATTTCATTTAAATACAGAATCAATCGTGCATTACCAGCAAGCTAGGAAGTGTATTTAACAGAGACACTACACGAAAATTAAAAAAGAACATATCTTTTAACTAGTTCCTTTCAGTAAATGAGAACGAATGGAACAACATGGACAATCACGAGAAAAGAGTAACTCATAACGTATATTAATTTTTAACCACAGCACCGATTACTTTTACCAATTCTCTAAGAATTTAACCCATGCTAGTGATAAAAGAACTCTACTTTAAATACATTAGAATGTCTAAGGTTAATTTTTCTCAACGGTGATGATGCAGATGTAGGGCTGTATTTCAGATATCGGGAATTCAAGGGTAAGAGACAAATGTAGACAAAGAAACCTTAACGGTAATGCGAAGCTTATGAAGGTACTCTTCTTCTTTCATTTCTTTCTTTAATTAACCCTTAATCAGAAAACTATACGTAACAGTTTAACAGCGTGTAAAAGTAGTTATTATCAAAGAACTCTTTTAATTAAAATCCTCCCATGATGTCTCCAGATATTTTCCTTTCATTAACTGCGTATGACGGATTGTTACATAAAATATGCCTTCCGATCAACCACCTCCCCCGCATGTGTCACGCTTACATCGTCTCAAACCCGTGAGTAACAAAATGTCTTTCTAAATTAAACTTCTGAGAAAATGCCTTTCCACATCTCTCACACATAAATGGCTTCAATTCCATATGCAGGACAGTGTGTTTCCTTAAGTTACTCTTGGCATTGAACCTCTTCCCACATGTCGTACATCTGAATGGCCTTAATCCTGAGTGTATAATTGAGTGCTGCAGTAACGAATCCTTCCTTGTAAACTCCTTTCCACACGTCTCACACTTGAATGGCTTCAGGTCCCGGTGTATGACGGAGTGCCTTGTTAAACTACTCTTCCATTTATACTCCTTTCCACATGTCATGCACTTTAACAGCATAGCATTATGGTGTATGATCTTCTCACACGTTTTTGGTATTCCTCCTGTCATGTTGCAAGAATCAACCTGCAATTATAAGAATTCAATGCCATATATTATTTAGAGTGAAGTCACCCATGGATGAGTGAATGGAAAAATTCTGCAGAAGTATGTAACATGCATTTGCGGCCAATGAGATACAACATATGAGTAAATCGCATGAGAAATAATATTGACCTCTTTGGTATTTTTAATACTAAATATTATATTTTCGTAGTTATAAAAAGCCTTCAATTTTAGATTAATTAAGGAATTGGAATATATTTCAATTCATCTCTCCGCGGCATATACTCTGACGCAATCAAATAAATAATCTGCATATAGAACATAGAAATCAAAATATAATTAAATTAATATTCTAATTATTCAGTTAAACAAAATGCTACCTGCTCATGGTATAATAAAGGACAAATGCCAAACATTGTTTCAAGTTGAGGCAAAGAAATTGCCCTCGACACTACATAAGTCATGTGAAAAAATGCATTTTACACAATTTCCTTTAAAATCAAGTAATAATTTATTATTAAGCACTGGAAGAATTGTACCAAACACTGAATTGTAGCCAATGAAGAATACAATGAAATAAAAAATTGGAGGATGTGTAATAACAGATTTGATGAAAAGGAGCGCGCTGCGTTTACCGGGATACGATAATTTTACATTTTCCCAGTTCAAAAAGGACATGATATATACTCAAAATTCATAGGTTCTAAAGTGAAACATGTAAATTCCATCGTGATCAATATCACATCCATGGACTCCGGAATAATAAGAGTCTATCAATTTGGACTCGGGATTCTTCCAAATATTCATAGCCAGGAAAGAAAGGATCCACCACCACACACCGCTGAGGTATTAAATATCACGCTTATATTTATGCCTGGAAATGATGAGTTAGAATCACGACATTTTGCGGAGAAAAAAAAACAACAGAACAGGAAAAGCCAGCATTTCCCTTTCTTGCGTATTGGTGCAAACTGGCAACCAATGATGTTTTTTGGACCATTTTGACACCAGATCCCTATATTGTGTGGAGTATGTGTGGACTGAGGGATTAACGTAGTATTCCACGTCAACTAAAAAAATCATTTGGATTAAAATACGAATTTCCACACAAAAGCGTAATACAAAGATGGCAATCTTGGGAAAAAGACCATTGAGCAATGGAAACAGGATACATGGACTCATATAATACCATGGACGAAGATATTCATAGAGATTACATGTCTCAATATCACTGTTTCCATAGATTGGTAATGCTTTAATAAGCCTGCACCATCACTCAGCCACTGATGTAACAAATCCACTTAAAAATAATTCATAAATAATATTACGTATTTTCAAGCCGTGAAATTAGGAAATGTGATTGCTTGATAATAATGAATGAGACAAGAGTAGTATCAATATGTATGTCCGAGCGCAGACTCTAAAACGTTAATTGCGGCCTTATTAATAACAATATTCGACTGTGGTTTGGTGTATATGTCCCACCCGCCCCCCTCCCCCCACCCACCTCAAAACATTTCCTAAAATTTGCTTGGTTCCTATGAAATTTGGCTTTTTACCAAATAATAGTTTTTTTTCGCTTAATAACAATGCCTGCGATAAATAATTAACAGCGATGGACAGAGGAGTTGATGGTTACAACCCACCCGCCCCCCTCCCCCCACCTACGTCAATATATGTATTGAAATACACGCGGATTTTGGCTTTTTTTTTTTTCATTACCTTATGGATTATATCTCGCTTAATAATAATCAAATAATTAGTATCAATGGAAAGGACAGTTTGTAAGCCATGATTTATTAGCAGCCCTAATCAATCATGTCTCACATAACTGTCTTCCACAGGTCGATAGAAAGGCTTTGTTTGTCAAACATAACGTCTTATAATGTTATCATTATTTTAGACGAAGCGACTAAAGAGGATAGGGGGTTTCATTAAAAATAAAAACACAGAGGATGAGTTTTACAAATTTATTATAATTTCTTTATTTTCAATCGCAAAATTAACATAAGTTACAAACTCCCACACAAATATCCTTGAGAAGTATTTTCAGTTCGTTTTTCATATAGACTTTATACAATATACTCTTAAATATATCTCTCGCGAGTGGTGTTGGTTATTTATGAATGCCATTACTTCACTGCACATCGATTGCAGTGATTCGTCATCAGAATCCACAGAAGTACTCGTCCCGATAATCTGCCAAATTACACGGAGTTAACCGATGCCAGGGTTTGACAAATTATCAAAAAAGAATATCCAACTCGCTCAAATATGAATTGGACATCTTTTCACACACACGTAATCAGAGTATAGCTAGGCTATACTTTATGATTACTTTTCATTCATTCGCTACGAGTACCATCTCAGATTCCAATCTTTCCAAATCTAATTTACATTTCAATGGCTTGACAAAGTTTCCAGTTTTAAAGCTGGAAACAAATTCTTTTACCACTTCACACTCTACCGAGATATTATTAAGAATAATTGTTATTAAATTGGACAGTGTACTTAAATAATTCCACTCTTCAAAATTTAAATTAAACGAACTATTGTCTCGCTTAATCGACAAATGTCTCTTCCCAAAGAAATTTGCAAAGGAGATAAATGATACAGAAAGCGGCTGTTTTGTGCCGGTGGAAAAATAATCATTCACTAGATGCTGGTTATTTACAACATTTGTCCATTCACCACTAGTAATTATAACAGTTTTTTTATTCACATGGGAAAATTGCACTACAGGTTCAAAGTCTCTACTGGGATCATAACCCACACAGACACTCTTTGTTCTTCCCACATTTAAATTATACACGGTTTGCAAGAGAATGTTCTTATTGTCAGAAGTAAAGTTAGGAATTCGATTAGCCGGTCTCTTCCGCTTAGCCGGAGGAGATGTCACGACCTCTCCTTGCGACTGTTCCATATCGACTGATGGTTGGACATTGAATAATGTCACTATGAAGGTTTTGGAGGAGGAGGGGTAGGGGAGCAGTTGTCATCTATGGAGGGGCAAGGATCGACTTCCACCTTTAGACGATTGTACTGAAACCACTGCGCCAAGGAATGCGCATCCCTTAATGCGCACGTACTGTTCCTTAATTTATGGCATGGATTGAGACAGGAGAAGGCGGGGAAGGAGCATTTCTCAGGAGAGGGGGAATTCAACTCTTTTTTCATAGAGATGAAGGTACGCCCGGTGAGATCTGTGAGGAATTCACATTCAGCTTCGCTAAATGCATACAACGCCGTGGCACCTTCAATGATGGTTTCCAATGCCGGCAGTAGCTCCACGTGCGAGATGAAACCATTGTCGAAGCTCGTCTCATCATCACAGTTTAGCGGGTCATGTAACCTGAGCTTCTTACCAGCACCAACGATCTTCCCATACTTTTTAAAGCTACCCCAAAACATCCGACTGGAATCCACGTCAACGGCAGCGAGCTCTATCACTCCCCCCTTTGAAAATGTCACCGCTGCGATGATCTGCATCTTTCGGAAGTTTTTTCTCTAATGTTCACTTTCACTCAAAGTATCCACTTTTTATTCTAGAACAACAACGTTGAGCTAGGGGGTGACAGGTACTCTTCTCCCTCAACGCGTTGAAGTTGTGTTGAAATAGCCGGAGGGCTCGACAATCGTTGAGATGAGGAGTCGTATGATAAAATTGATCTAGGAATTCGTGTAGTGTTTGACCAAGTGATTTCGATAGCGCGAATAGACAAACGTATTCTCCACAAATGTCAGAATGATAGCTTTGTATCTGAACACGATTATGAGTGAGATTGAAATGTTTTAAAAATTCTAATATGTTTGCAACGAAAGGTTTTAGTCCGTAGGAGTCGAAATATTCGACAAATAGACCATTTATGTAAACTCCTACCCAGTGAGACCCAGGCAAGTGGGAAGGGTCTAAATTTATTACGTATATACCGTTTCTCGGAGAGCGAGGTAATTTGTCGGAAGGATAGACTCCACAAAACTCTTTATATGCCCGCAATAGCCCATCAATCTGCACGCTATCCATGTCGATACTAAAAATTTGTGATCACGTTTCTGTTTTTATCTATTTCCATGCTAGCATCGTATTCGGCAAAGAGCAAGCACGTCACGGTTTTATCCAATTCTCTATCGAATTTAGCCTCGATTCTAACCACGCCTCTATCTCCAAGACTAACATAGTCCTCGTTCCCGGAATCGTCAGGTGTGAGGTCAAATACGAGCATAAAATAACCGTGGCCAAACATATCGTAAGTTATTTGATTACCTTTATTGTAATGTTTTATTCCACTTCCGGAGACTATAGTATCATAAGCACGTGCCCAATAATTTTTACTGGTAAAGCTACATTGTAGTCCTTCAGCGGGTGTTTGAACACCGTTAATGTAAAGAGAAAAATTTTCTAGCGAATAGTGCGATAACGCAAACGGATTTTTTTCAAGGTGGCCTGCATACGCTTCGTTATCTACCATGGCGAATATTATAACGTTTGGAATTCTACCGGTGATGGCATTGTCTATGTTTAAAGTTCGCCCTCCAGAGGGAATCGTAAAAGTTTTCATTTCCGTTCGTTTGTAATGATATTTGCAATTGGTTTTTTCTAACATTTTATTATGCGCTACTAATATTGAAGGATTGATGTCGAAATGTTGGACGTATAGGGTGGCATCTAAGATTCTCATCAAACCGTCCTTTTCCATAAGATAGAAGTTGGGGTTGGAGAGCATTAATCTAATGCCAATGTCTACGCCATTGAGCACCAATTGAGTTTGATTGAAAACGTCTACATGTAACTTTCCGTATAACTCGACTTCCGCGCTGTTTTTAAACCAACTTTTTCGCTTCACGTACCCGGGGTTGGAGGAATCAGTTTTGTTGATATCCGAGCCAGTGTCCAATTCCCATCCAACGTTACGCAAGTGCGTTCTGCTCGCATCCACACCATAGTTTAGCACGTTTTCGAAATAGCTTCTGTATTGATAATTATCCTCCGAAGGAGTCACCAAAGTTCCATTGAAATAAACACTGCAGTGTTCGAATAAAGAGTGTAGAATATTGTTGACAACACCCGGTTGATTAGTTCCATCACTCGCCCCAAAATCTACGAGATTTTTCTTACACAGTTTCACTTTTAGTCTTAGGAATATACTGTTCAAATCCTTGTACGCGTCACCAGAATCTTTGATCAAAAATTCGATAACTGAACCATTATCTAGCGAGGAAATGGGTTTGTAGGAAACTAGACGTTTTGCTAAAATGTTAGTCTGTATGGGTGGATTAGGTTGGAATAAATCCAACGAACTCAGCATGTGCTCCGTCATTATGAAAAAATATCTCTATGCACGCTCCTTCCCCTTCTTCGCCCTCTCGACGAATGACGCTCTGCTTTCGCAACGCTAGATTTTATTTTCTTCAATCGAGGTCGTTTCGCAATCCTTGAGCCGCCTTTCATACTCTGCAACTTTTCCTCTGCCTTCCGCTTCAAGTTTTGCCCCGCCTCGTTTAGTCTACTGCGTAATATCTCCTTGACCGGTTTTGTTCCTAGATCGGCGAGTGCAGCGGCTCCCGCGCTCGCAGCCTCTTTCCCCACAGTCTTCAACCCGCTAAACAGTAAAGGCTTTGCAAAACGCCACAACCCTGTGAGAAAACTCCCAATGCCACGCCCTTTCTGCATGCGATACGATGCTCTATATGTTGGTCCTATCTCTCCCCCCACCTGTTTCGCATAGTAGGCATAATATCGATCCGCTGTCGGAGCCATCTCGATGCTCAATGATGAACCAACTAATTGTTTCGCTTTTTTATAAAGTTAAAACAACAATAGAAGATTGTTCCCCAGCACGGAAGTTAATTCTTTCGCCTAGTTTATCTGCCAAGAGAATTTCCACACTCTCGATATTATTTTTCTCCACGGGAAAATAATATATAGGGTTGAATATTTGATACGCACCTGCTTCGATATTAATTATGCGAATACATCGACTCTGAGAGTCGCCAACGAGTTGAGGTTTTATTAAATCGCTGTAAACGTAAATGTTTACGGGATTAGATACTATACTTCTCTTTCCTCTATTATTATTACTGCGAAGTAGTTCCCTAGCATGCGTGACAATATTGTCTAAACCCCGAGTTGACGTTTCCTCTACTAAAATTATTAAAACTGCCGATAATAATTCGAGATCTTCTTTTATTTTATTTTTTTCAATACGGTTAAAGTTTGCCAGAGATTTATTGAATAATTCGTTGAATGTGTTGTATGCCCCGGGTAACAACGTATATTTGACTTGTTTACTTATAATCCGCACACCGGTGGATGATGTGCGCGCATCTATTCGACTCACAAACTGTAACCCACCAGATGCACCCCGCACGTTCAACGAATCTACGTAACGCATTACATCGTTTGCAATTTCTGTCCTCTCAACTATAGAAGCACTAATGAATGGTTTCGCGAAAGCAAAAGCTACACTGTCATAAACCCCGTTTGGAATGGTGAAAAACTGTCCGCTCTTTAATTTTATTCTAACCTCCTCCTCATCCTGAGGTCCACCTATCTCACCACGAACCACCCCATCTTCGGTCCGGGTCCTATTATCCTTTGATGGAGGAGGAGTAATAATTTTTTCTTCTTCTCTAACATCATCGTCTTCGGGTACATTTGTATTTCCCGGTAATGATTCAGGAGGAGTATCAATTTCTTCTCGAACGCGTCGAGAATGAACCGTCCCATCTATCGAAGGAATGGAAATCTCGGCCAAACCCACCTGCCACTCGTCATTTTTTAAATCTATGCGGTGCGATAATTTTGTGCGATAGTGTGAAATAGTATTGTTGGGAAAAAACTCCCTGCAACTATCGCTAGGCAGAGTGATATAAAAATCGTTCATAATTTGCGTACGGAAGAAGCGAAAATCCAAGAATTGAACGATGGGGGATATCCGAGCCACTTTACGAAATACTCTATATTTCTACCTCGTCCCCTTCGTTTTAGAATTTTTTCAATCTTATATTCCGTCTCTTGGGAAACCCTAACCTTTACTAACTCTTCTGGATAAAAACTACCGCTTATATCTTCACCGTTCAGATCCTTCAACTTGTAGGTGGGTATCTCTCTCGTTCGATCCACGCTCGTTACTTGAAATATTTCCCTAGTGTAATTAGCTGTATATCCTTTCGCGAAGGGAAGCCGCTCCTTGCTGATTCTCACGTAGTCACCTGCGTTAAATTTGGCTTTTTTTACCACGGACGACAACTTCCGTCTAGCAACAGCGAATGCATTCTTTTCATTAACATTGGCTGGTGCGAAACCTATGCTCGAATGAACGCTCTTATTATAGCTACTAACCAATTTAGGGAGGATATCTATGTAATTATTTGTCGAATATTTTGTAAAGTACTTGTACATTTTAGATTTCAGAGTACGGTTGAAGCGTTCCACGATACTAGCCTTGACATCCGGGTTATTGGTAGTATAAAATTTTATTCCGCGACTGGAGAGAAAATTTCTAAATTTCGAGTTGACAAATTCGCCGCCTTTATCGCTTTGAATTTTTAGTGGTCGTCTATGTCGAAATATTTCCCTGAAAGCATTTACAATTTCTTCCGCCTTCTTACTGCGTAACGGTTTTACGAAACTATAACGAGAGAAAATATCAATAACTGTTAAAATGTACGCGTAGCCCTTGTTGAATTTTTTCAAATGTCGCATATCGTTCAAATCACACTGCCAGCACTCGTCTATATACGACACGTCGTAATGATTTCTCGCAAACTTTTTTCTCGCGGGCTTGTGTCGAGTGTACGTCTCCTGACCCTCCAACAACTCCCGAATTATCTTTCTTCCAATTCCCGTAGCCTTGTGTAACTTTTCCGTCGTTGAAAAACTTGCAGGATGCTCGGGGTCGTTGTATACCTGCTCTATTACGTCGTAATCCAATCTGCGCCGAATTTTTTTAGCTTTCTCTCTCGCTCGCTTCGCCTGGGTAATGTTCTTGGTGACGGCATTTCTTTGGTTTGCCACGATTTTTTTCTTTTTCGCGACTTTGTTACGTTTGCCAGTGGCTGTGTCGACTTTTCTACCTTTAGAGATTTTGTTTTTATGAGTGGATGCACCAGCTTCTCCATCTTTGCCAGTCTTTCGGATATGAGCTCCCATGTCCTATCCAATTTCGCGTTTGCACGTTTCACATCGGCGAAGGATTTCCTCACTGAACGAGTCTCCTCCTCCTCCCCTTCCCCCTCACTGTCCCGTAACCTTCGTTGTGACTGGGTCTGACCCAAGGATTTCACTATCGGAATGTGTATAGGCGCCTTTATGTCTGAGGATGTGTTAAGATATTTATCCAGAACACGCTTGTACATGTGCCACTTGTCTGTATCCTTGATGCCTCTCTTGCTCAATATAGATTTCATTTCCGCATCTAACGCATTCATTCTCCGTTTCATGCGACCTCGCTCGAAAGACTCGGGGCTGACGACTAGCATTTTATGCAAACTCATTTCCCTATAAGGCTTCCAATAACGCCGCTTAGTATGGAGCCCAGCAGCATTGGCAAAAAGCCACCCTTTTGCGCGATAAGGACGCGTTTTTTCTTGAGACACGTACCTCGCGAAGCCAAGGCTCTCAAAGTGTTACGATGCTTGGCGAGTTTATGTTTTAATCTCCCGTTTAACTTGTGATTCCCGTTGAGCGTGTTCAAGCAGCAGTCGCAAATGGCTTTGATTAACTCGTTATCTGAAGTCTTTACTATTGCAGAGCGTAATTTAGGCTTGGCAGATTTTAACACGTGAAGCAAATGCTTATTGTTTTTTAATCTTTTCATCGTACTCGGGCATGTATACTTCAGTTACCTCGTCTTCGGGAAAGATTTTAGTACGAAATCGGAACCGCTCATCCGTGTCCTGTCCGAGGTCCAGAACCAAATAACCAAACGGATCTCTCGTAACTTCCTTATATACCCTTTCCAAATCCTGCGAATTTTCGGGATAAACCTGACGGGCCAAGTGACCGAATTGTAACCGGTCCCGAGGATTTTTAAACGTTACAATGTACTTTGCATTCAGAGAAATGTTTCTAGATTGAGGGCTTTGATAAAAAATATTTTGCGTAATCAGAAATACTGAAATGTTAAAATGGTGACTCCCTCTCGTGAATAATTTACATACCTCTTTGCTGTATCCCCCCTCACCCATCAAATCGTCTATCACGTACAGAGTCGGTGTGCCGCTCGACTCCTCAAACGAGGGTATTTCGTGTCGAAATCTTAATCGCGGTAAATATAGGTTTGGTTCACTCCCTGGGCTGCAGCACCAAACTATCTCGTCAATGTCCCGATCTATCATGTGCGGTAGATTATCTAGAAATTTCGTGACAAATGTGGTCTTCCCACACCCAGAAGGACTGCGCAAATGCAGGTGAAAGGATGTTTCCATGGTAACGTCATACTTTACACTGATCTGTTTCATCAACTGAGATATTATTAAAAAAAAAAACGTACTCAAAGGGTAGAATATTTTATTCGGGAGTATTTCTTTAAAATCATCCAGTATTTTAACCACATTCACTTTGACTTTGATGTACAAATTTATGCGAGTGATCGCGCAAGGAAGTTTACGGACTGTTTTTTTTATCGGCTCGCATCGGTATACGATGCGTGATGTTCTTAATGCACAAGTAAAATAGCGAATTCGATTTGTTTTTGCTACGATAACGTGAACATTTATACTGATCTTTACCTTCGTGATTCATTTCATCGAAGTTTTGTGTGTTCTCAGTACCGTCTATGAAAAGATCTGATCGACTGTTGGATTGATACTGAACTAATAATACTAGGTATCGTCATCGTCAAACGCCTCTTCGTGTGTTCTCTTTCGCGGGATTTTGTAATGCCCCCAAGCAAGCGTATTTATCCCATCCTCGCATACATATCGTTTGTCATCGAATGCGTTTAGAGTCACTTTATTCATCTCAATAGTAAATATCTCGTGTTTGCTGCTCCGAATTACATTCATCTTTCTAAACTCTGTGGAATGTTCGTGTAGGCAACGTACATAATCATCAAAGTTTAGACTTTTATCTTTCACGACTCTAGTTATTCCTTTTGCTTTCTTTTTCTCTTTACAGCCCATGACTTTATACGAGTAGAGTTTACTTCTAAGTCCCACGAAATGAGTCATAATTTTGCCATCGCATTCGTCTTTGAATTTACCTATGACCTTTTTGTTTTTCTCGGAATAACAAGGGTGATTTTTAGGATAATTTGATGTATCAAAAGCGTCTAGGTTATCTAGCATGTCCTCGTTTACGTCATTGGTTTTTATATCGTAAATTAAACTGTCGGTATCGGTATAGATCAAGGATAGTTTTTCGGAATATTTTGGAAGCATAGTTTCGTAGTGAAAATCATACATTAGCGTTTTACTTAAATCTAAAACGCAGAAACCAATGTATATAGGCTTGTTCATTTTTATGGTAGCCTTTCGCATGTGAACGGCTACCAAAGACTCGGTAAAAATCGTTCTGTCCAAAAATGTCGATTTATTAATTAATTTTTGTAATTTTGTTTCATTCGTCACTAATTGCATATTAATTCTCTTACGTACGGACTCCATCGTCTTGCCGAAGACTGAATTGTTCATCAACTTGTAGAAATCTCTCTCGAAATCATTATTGGCTAATTTTCTTCGATCGGTATTTAAGTCTATATATGACTTCAACCAAGGCGATTGACTGAATTGAATGACTCGGTGCACTTTTTTGAGTACCAAGCCTAGTGAGAGAGCCTGTTTCAAGTTTACATAGTGAATTACATATTTCGTCTTGTTCTCGAGAGTGGTCAATAGTTTTTTTTGTTTACCGACCGGTGGAATTTTGTTCTCGGGGCAAAGGGGGAGGTCTGAATGCTTGTCATGCAGGCATCGAGGATACTCTAAATCTACCTCAAGAATGTATCCCGTTTCGTTATCGTCTGGTATTTGATCGATATTTTTTATGTCCTCGATTTGATCGGGAGTTAGCCATCTGAAATTTGCATACGGTAGTGGTCTAGATAGAGCCCATCCATACAAGTTATTCGCGTCATAATACGCAATGAAATTAGAAGTCGATTCGGAATCGTTGTTTTCCATATACTTATTATTCGCCTCGCAATATCTTTTACAACATTGGGAAATTCCTCCTCTAATTCCTTTCTCGATCATTAGTAGCATGTCGTAATCGGTCATTAGTTCGAGCTCGATCTCCGTATGCTTCAGCATTGCATCAAACGTCAATCCCGGCGCAGTATAATACCACGCTGGATCGAGTTTGTATGCACCAAAACAAACGGTTCTAAAATTCTCGAAAACGTCCGCCAAGAGTGTGACGTCACTTTTTAAGTATACGTCACTATAATCGCCCAAATTGTTACAATTGAAAGCGGTCCATACGTTTCTGGCATGATCATAGTCCTCGTCTGAAATGTGCTCGTCATTTAGTCTATTATAAAATTTTATCTTTTCCGGTAGCGAATTTTCTTCGAGTTTTTCCATAGAATCTGTGTAATCGTAAGGATATACACCTTTACGACTGACCAGATTAGTTAATTCGGAAAATGTTTCTCGCGTGTATTTTAAATCGGTCAAGTTGGCCACTAGTGACGCTAGTGAAGCTGACATGAAGCGACAAGTATCGACAAATCTGATGCTAAAATTGTTTTCGATAGATTTAGAAAAAGAAATGTATTTTTCTTCAGAGTTTGGGATCACAAATATTTTCCTGTCATCGTAGTCCAGTTCACGAACGATAAAGTGTCCATCGTACGAAGACAGGTTATGGATGAATACAGGTAAGAACTTTGGCATTTTATATTGCAAGTTACAAAAAGAATGTGCCGCACCTCTGTATTGTCCATTCAAATGATCGTGATCTCTAACTCTGTCCGCGTTAAGTTCTCTCTCGCAAATGTGGCATGTCGTCGTCTCGTAAAACGCGTTCTCTTGTTCGGGAGTGAGCGGATTCATGGGGACGGTATTTTTGTAGAGCTCGAATATTTTCTTCGCCTCCTCTTTCATGCATTCTAGAAATACTCTCGTCGGGTTTGGTCCTCTGTACAAGTACGGTGTTTGACACCCTTCCGGTGTGACCACCATGTAACAGAAGCTAAACGGCTCGTGCTTTTGAAATTTGTTGGTATAGGATGAGTTTGGTGAAGGTTGGCAAGTGCTCACGTTCTCGAGTAGGCATTCAAAGTCTGCGTAAATGACGTACGGTACTCTGAAAGAATAGTTTACGTTGGTAAATTTTAATATTTTTTCGTTCTCGTCAGGCATTATGATCTTACTCGGAGCTCCCGTTCCTCTGCACAATTGCTTGTGCACTTCCAATTTAGTCTCGTCATTATAATGAGTGAAGCATCGTTTGCAAATGAATAATCTTGAACAATGATTAGTTATTTGAGAGTGAACCAGTTTATTGAAATTTTTTATCCAGCAATAGTGCGCAGTCGACTCGTTTGTGAGATATAGCAAGTCGCGGTGATCGTCAAGTTCTCGTTCAACTACCTTAATAGGGTACACGTTGTTTTTATCGTCTAGACCGAATACATTAATTGAAATGTTATTTGCGCGCTCAAATTTGGGAATGTCTTTCAATTCGACCGGATATTCCACGCATGACCAGATGTAGCCCATTCGAAAAGCGGGTGTATCGTACTTTGAAACTCTTTGAGGGTCTTTTACAATGTTATTCGCCCATATTGCATATTTGAAACAAAACGGATCGTTATTTTGCACGTTTATGATAGCTTCTCTGTTTTTTATTTTAGATGGTAATTCTATGAATGTCGATCCTCGCAATGGTAGGTATTTATTGATTCTTAATTCCAGACCCATGATCTCAGACAGAGACCACCCTGATCCTTTCGTTTGAAATTCCGATTTTTCTTTTAACAATTTTGAAAATGCAACGTCAATAATTTCGTTCATTTCGTCTGCTGCGAAAGCGCGTCTATTCTCCGTTTTGAATGAAGCGTTCATTTCCTCTCTCTCACCCCTGCGAAATTTACGTATCAAAACAAGGTTAAATTTTATTGCATTGTTTAAATCTACTTGCTCGTTTATTTTTGCAAAAACCTCACCTCGAATTCCATCTAGAAAGGAAATTACGTCTCGACCACCATCTTCCTCGGGAGTAATCCAAAATGTTTTCAGTCTCGATCTGATCGCCGACTCGACTTCGTTAAATCCTCTGCCTATCTGCTCGTTAATTTTTAACCTGTGCGCGATAGTGTTTTCGTGTGGATTCACCTCGTCTATCTTATAATAGAGTTCACAATAAGTACAAAATCGTTGTCCTTTTGCTACGTCTAATGCGTCTTTCATTCTACTGTAAGTCTCGATATCGTCTATGCTTTGGTTTTCGAATACATTTTTGGTGTAAATGTCTGCAAGCCCCTGCTGTAGTTCATGTGCTGTGTTATATCGTCCAGAATTAAAGTTTTCGAGAATTTCTGCGATTGATGCCATGTTTTCAGGTTAGCGCTGGCAAATCTGCACTGAATAGAAAGAAAATAATTTACAGAAAATAAACCGACAATATTGATATCAATAAACTATCGTTCAACATATAACTTCAAGCGGAAAGACGTGTTCTAAGGTTTTATCTCTAATGACCATGCAAAAAAAACTACTATGTCGCGTAACAAATCTCAATGGAATCTCTCTAGTTTTACGCTCTATTATAGCACATGCGTTTTAAGCAATATATTCAGAAAATCTAATTGGGAAAATATTATATACTATGACACACACAAAGGGTTGACACTTACAATCCTTTAGTGAGATGGTCTGTAGATCCTTCCTGTGGTGGGTTGACACTTACAATCCTTTAGTGAGATGGTCTGCAGATCCTTTGTAATTTCTGATATTTACCAGAAGCTGGGAGTAAATGCTGGTCTCTGAAGTTTCCTCAGAGGAACCTCGGCTGGAAATGATGATTCTGCTCCTAAGAGGGACCCTTTTATTCGCTAGTGGATATGTTTGGGGTGTGGTCGAAGCGAGTAGATGAGAATTGCTATTGAAGCGATTGTGCTGTGGAAGTGTGTCCAGATACCCTTCGAGGTAGAATGTTGAAGTAGAGAATGGTGTGACTGGATGTCCTTCTAGAAGAATAGAAGTTGCTTGAATTACAATGATGTTCTGCTCCCACTCGCGTTAAAGAAGCGGCTGGGATGCGGAAGTGTGTCCAGATACCCTTTGAAGTGGAATGTACAAGTAGAGAATGGTGTGACTGGATGTCCTTCTAGAAGAATAGAAGTCGCTTGAATAAAAAAAATGATTTTCTGCTTACACCTTGACGGTCCCACTCGCGTGAACGGATTTATTAATTCATGAAATGAATTGTGATTGAAGTGGCTGGGAAGTGTGTCCAGTTATCCTTCGAGGTAGAATGCTGAAGTAGAGAATGGTATGACTGGATGTCCTTCTAGAAGAATAGAAGTTGCTTGAATTACAATGATGTTCTGCTCCCACTCGCGTTAAAGAAGCGGCTGGGATGCGGAAGTGTGTCCAGATACCCTTCGAAGTGGAATGTACAAGTAGAGAATGGTGTGACTGGATGTCCTTCTAGAAGAATAGAAGTCGCTTGAATAAAAAAATGATTTTCTGCTTACACCTTGACGGTCCCACTCGCGTGAAAGGATTTACTAATTCATGAAATGAATTGTGAAAAGAAGTGGCTGGGAAGTGTGTCCAGTTATCCTTCGAAGTGGAATGTACAAGAAGAGATGGGGATACACTGGGTGTCCTTCTAGAAGAATAGAAGTTGCTTGAATAAAAACATTAAGTGCTGCTTACAACTCGAGGCTCCCACTCGCGTTAAATACACCTTGACGGTCCCAATCGCGTGAAAGGATTTACTAATTCATGGAATGAATTGTGAAAAGAAGCGGCTGGGAAGTGCGTCCAGTTATCCTTCGAAGTGGAATGTACAAGAAGAGAAGTCGCTTGAATAAAAACATTAAGTGCTGCTTACACCGCGATGCTCCCAATCGCGTGAAATGATTTACTAATTCATGAAATGAATTGTGAAAAGAAGCGGCTGGAAAGTGCGTCCAGTTATCCTTCGAAGTGGAATGTACAAGAAGAGAAGTCGCTTGAATAAAAACATTAAGTGCTGCTTACACCGCGATGCTCCCAATCGCGTGAAATGATTTACTAATTCATGAAATGAATTGTGAAAAGAAGCGGCTGGGAAGTGCGTCCAGTTATCCTTCGAAGTGGAATGTACAAGAAGAGAAGTCGCTTGAATAAAAACATTAAGTGCTGCTTACACCGCGATGCTCCCAATCGCGTGAAATGATTTACTAATTCATGAAATGAATTGTGAAAAGAAGCGGCTGGGAAGTGCGTCCAGATATCCTTCGAAGTGGAATGTACAAGAAGAGAAGTCGCTTGAATAAAAACATTAAGTGCTGCTTACACCGCGATGCTCCCAATCGCGTGAAATGATTTACTAATTCATGAAATGAATTGTGAAAAGAAGCGGCTGGGAAGTGCGTCCAGATATCCTTCGAAGTGGAATGTACAAGAAGAGATGGGGATACACTGGATGTTCTTCTTCAAGTTGATATGATAAAAAAGTGCTGATAAAAAATATAATCGAAGATGTTGTCATGCAAGGAGTTGGGTCTTGAGGGATGTGTTTACAACAATATTTCTGGTTCTCTGCATTCAATAGATATTGATGATTATTCGTGGAGCGAATTGTTAGACGTGAGAAGAATTACGTTTTCAAAGAAACATGTCAAGAAGATGATGTTAAGAATGATGAATTAAATTAATAAACCGTAACCAACTATAAATGAAATGATTTACAGAAACACCTCCGTTGGTGTAAGTTACGAATTGTTGATGAGCAGTGGATTGAAAATACATAACATGTTTTACAGGATCACTTTTTTTTACCTAGAAACAGGGAAATGGATTGACTTACTTGGTTTACTCCTCTCGGTGGTCCGTCTCAGCAAATCAGGTTGGGAAACTTTAATTAGTTATAAATTATAATCAGCAGTTACAAAGTTTTGAGCAATAAAATAAATCTTCTTATATTTTTTCTTCTTCTATAAATCACTCCTTTGCTAGATCTTGCAGCCGCTGTCCTTCTCCAAAATCAGCATGTTCTCTCCACCGCAAACGAATCGGTACCCTAAAAATATAGGATAAAAAAACGTTTTAATTCCAGCAATTAAAAAAATTTACTTTTTGATTGATGGTTTTGTGCATTTCTCATTTTATCGCTTATTCAAGAATTAAGGTACCCGTTGAATATTAATGGGAAGAATATTATCATTTACGCTGATTGTAATAAACCATTCATATCATATTTTAGTTCGAATAATTACTGAGTTAATGGATACACACGGAAGCTCGATTCCACGATACGATGCCTTAAAAACGCTAAAATATTGCGGCAAATCGATAGTTTTTTAGCTAATATATCGGACATTTCGATCGGAATACGAAATTTGGTTGAATGAATAACAATCTTTATTTTTCTTCCTATTGGTACCTATCCCAATAACATAAAACTACTATTTATAATTTTTTTTGGAAATAAAAAAGGTCTGCAGACAAAAGAAGATTCAGCTTCACGTGTATTTCTTATATGAAAGCTACATACAGATTTCAATGTAACTAATTCTTTTTTTAAATAACTTTTTTACTGGTGAATTACGGTATTACGTGAATGAAGCGAATATGATTTACTTTTATTAAACTAATTCACTGTTTTAAAAAAGGTGAGATGGATATTGGCTACGTTACGTTACACGTTAAAACTCACATTTTTAGCGTATGTCTACGTATGTTCATTGACAATTTAAAACACTTTCGAAGCACTTAAAAATCCTCATTCGTTATATTAAATTTATCAATAGAAAAAAAGAATCTTTCGACTAATAACTTTCGCCGAGACACCTTTATACTTGTAATGCTAATTCACCCCCTGATTCCACTCAATCACACTTTAACACACATTTTTTGCGTATGCCTACGTATGTTCGTTAAGAATTTAAAACACTTTCGAAGCACTTAAAAACCCTATCATTCACAATAATTAGACACAACACCCAAGATTGGACTTTCTTTTTTTTGTCGAAGCACTCCGCGACACAGGATTAGATAAAAGTTACTTACTTGGTGAAATAATTTTGAAGAATGTCCAACGTCGTGATGTATGGTGATGAAAATGACGACGGTGTGCCTATTATCACTAACTTCCTTTATAATAGTTCGTCGTAGGTTAACTGTGGAAATATAAAAAATTCACATCAAAATAGCATAGTTTCTTTAGTTCAATACTCATTTTGGTTTAAAATGTTATTCATATACATAAGTACAATAATTATCTCTAGAAGAAGCATATAACTCACCGTTAATACAAAAAGTTTTCGCACTGATAATTTCTTCCCGGAGATAGGCGTCTGGCGGGGCACACAAGCGTCCGTCTCCAACGAAGCTGGAGTAAGGAGTGACGCGGCTTTCGCAGTGGAGAAATCGAGTGAGGCTGTACGAGGTCACATACCTTTGGTGGGAGGTGGGTGGAAACGAGGTGACCGACTTTGAATCGGGTAACGGCCGACCGAGGTACGAGGTCGACGCGACTTTGGACGCTAAGAAGAAACCTTACAGTAGGGAAAATTAACATGGGATATAGAAAAAGTAAAAACTCTGATGTTCTAATCAGTATAACTCAAAAGTGGGTGATTGGATTTTAGTGCTTTAAACGCTATCTTACATAACATAAATTATACATTATAAATCATCTATTACATTGTCAAATATTGTTTTATATCTTATAGTTATAAACAATAACTTTTTTATTATCAACTTTAAAAATCGTACGCAACTTGATAATTCCCGAACGCACCACTGTAAATATGAATTCGCAATAAAAATTGAAAATTTGTTCCTAAAAAAAATTTTTTGGTTAAAAATTTTCTGGACTTGGAATGATTACGCTCAGATATGAAAATGATTATATCGAACTTAATATTAGTCGCAGCGAAAAAGTTATAAGGACCTTTTATATATATCTTCTGAATTACCGTTGAATAAGACCTTTCAGGATTTCGTTAGTTTCTTAACAGGCGAGTACCTTGCTGTTGAAAAAATAGTGTTTTCTTTATTTTGACTATAGTTAGCTTATTTGAAGACGTAGATGAAAAATGAAGAGGACTATTTATGTGTATCTTCTCAATTAGAATCGAATGTGACCTTTCAGGTTTTCGTTAGTTTCTTAACAGGTGAGAAATAAGCTATTATATGATAAATAGCTAAAATTTTATATCCGCGTGTATTTCAATACATATATTGACGTAGGTGGGGGGAGGGGGGCGGGTGGGTTGTAACCATCAACTCCTCTGTCCATCGCTGTTAATTATTTATCGCAGGCATTGTTATTAAGCGAAAAAAAAACTATTATTTGGTAAAAAGCCAAATTTCATAGGAACCAAGCATATTTTAGGAAATGTTTTGAGGTGGGTGGGGGGAGGGGGGCGGGTGGGACATATACACCAAACCACAGTCGAATATTGTTATTAATAAGGCCGCAATTAACGTTTTAGAGTCTGCGCTCGGACATACATATTGATACTACTGACAAGGAGTAGAATTAAATGGTGGACAATTTGTATTCGGTATGACCATGAAGTCACCCATGCCTTGTTGATCAGCGTTGCCAGCACGTGGTCCTAGAAGAAATCCAAGAGGGAGGAACTTGTTCACGGGTAATGGATGCCCCCGTCATCGATACTAATTAGGCGATAACCCATGGGACGACCGACGCAGAACAAGTTTTCATAGCCATTTGAGTTTTGCTGCTCAAAGCATAAGTTACGATACTATCGACTCTCACTCCCATCTCCCTATTCCCAACCGCTTCCTCAAACGCGATCTTCAAATGCAGTGCGTGGATCTTGTTGCCACGTTCGTGTTATCTTTCTCCATACCTTAAAGTCAACGGAAGGCACATCTGCGCCAAGCCCCATACAAACCAACCACGGGCATCTTTCTCTTTCCATTCCGCTTCCACCTACACTCCTACATAAAGTTTTAACTCGGAGAAGACGACAAACGCGGACAAATAAATCCCACGCCACTCAATTTCATCGTTATCCATGAACCCTGCCTTTATATGTCCGAAGTTATCGGATTAGCTGTCAATCATTACATTTACGCAGGTTAGACTGCTCAAAAAAGTGAGCAGACATAACGTCATATCGCTTGCATCGTATAACTTTTTGTAGAGGCTTTGTACATGTGCAACTTTATTCTCGTCCCTGTTCAGAATGATCGACCTACCCATAATCGACTCAACGCATTCCCGTCTTAGGTCAGTGGGGATAGTTGAACACTGAACACTTCCCGCATCCGAATTCATCTCCAGGCACTCCGCCTCAGCCCCTAGCTCCACTGCAGTGCCAATGACCATTCCTGAGGCACTCCGTCGTATTCCTCATTGAAGGAACTGGCATAATCACGAGTCGCCATGTCGCCCTGGTATAAACTCAGTGCGGAAGCTCTTGAAGAGTGAGAAGCAGTTGAATGCGTTAGGTATGCCAAGACACTGAATTTCACGCCACAGTGGACAGGATAAGTACAGAACGAATGAACAGATGATGTGCGCCTACAAAAACATGAAGCCTCAGTTTTCTCAAAAGTAAGCTGAAAAAGAAAGAAGTAATTATACTTTTTCTTACACTTGACTCCGGTGACGAATGTCACATATCTAAAACTTACTCGGGGAACCTGCTCCTCGAGTAATGTCATATATCTTATAATCTGCAAGCACTGCTAGGCCTTCTACGTTGGCCTCACCAGCACTCCTTTAAATATGAGGGTAAATAATCACAGGAGCAGCGTGATGCAACAGTTCCTGTTGCCTGTAGCCGAACACGCTATCTCGCATTACCACACTCCTTCAACAACTGCTTATATATAAAAATAATTCGCGCCCTCCCACCTGACACACCAATAATAGAGCTCCGCCACTTGGAGCTGTCTTATATTTCCATTTTAAAGTCAACCTGCCCACCCGGACTCATTCTTCGCTAGCTCCCTCCCCTTCCCCTCCCACTCCACCAATTGCACATCCTTCCAGCCAATCCCCATTCCCCAACAACCAACCCCGTACCAAGACATACCCTTAACTCTCAACTCCAGTGTGACACTCCTTAGTAGTGATCTCCTCCAGCTGAAGAAGGGTCCTTAGCTCGAAAGCTACCCTAAGCAGTGGACACCGGTGTCGTCATGGATCATCTGCCAGTGAGTGCCCACTGATTTACTTTCCTATCCTTCCACAGCCTCAACGCCTTGTTGCTAGCATATACTTTTATATGTATTTCCTTTTCTTTTTATATTTATATATATGTATCTATGTATATGTGGATATGTGTGTGTATGTGTATATATGCTTAGATCTCGAAATGTTTAAAAGAGAAAGGATAACCGTGAAACTTTCATTGCCACGTCCTTATGTATCCACATTAACAAAATACCAGTGAGAGCGTGAGGTCAAAGAGCAGACACCCATTCTGCTTAAGGTGGGATATATTCATCAACATTTACGACGTATCACGCCAGTCCCCTTCATGGTGAGTGATTATTCTAAACCAGAAAAGTACTACCCGTCCTAGATCAAGGCCCCAACACTCCCCTTTTGACCAATTGGCGCAGAACATAAAGCCGTCAAGAGAACATTGTGCGGACAAACCAGAAGTACCAAAATAAGCCTATCATGCAATACACTGGTTTAGATACAACTATTTGATAGTATTGCTGACCCTTATGCTAAAATATTTAAGGACATTAGGAATTGCAAAATTATAAAAAGAATATGAAGTCAGCACACCAGTTTTACGGCTCGAAGTAAAGAAAAGTTGAAAAGTAAATAGTGCTTAATTTTGTTGAGCAAAATAAACTACGGAAAGGTAAATTTGAAAACTGAATGAAATATGTTTGTTATTGCTGGTGAAAATATTATGTATGCAATGAAAAAAATGTTAACTCACGAAAACCACTATTTAAAATTTTTTTACACAATTGAAATACTATGAATTTAAGGCCTCAAAATAAGGTACAACAGTTTTTAGAGCCCATTGCAGTCTCCAAATTTCCACCTGAATTGAATGGCATAAGTTAACTGGAATATCATTCGTTATTCACAGATGCAATAAGAACAAGAAGAGTTTGGAAAACCGCTTACGCCTCTAGAGAAAAATAAGTCCGCATATGGCTTTAGGAAGCAGAAGAAAAGGAGTGGCTTTAAACTCCAGCATTCCATTGACAAAGTACTTGTGGCTTAAACTGATGAAACATAACCAACTTAAGCTATGAGGTAATGTTGTTAATATAACCTTCATTTAAGCATTAACATTAACACAGTAAAGGAATTTTGGAATACTCTGCATCCATAGCAAAATCTAGGGTTACTTCAGGTCCATGGCCTCCTGAAGTGGCAAAATTATATAAATCTCTAATGGCCGTAATAAGTTGGCATGACTCGTCAAAATAACACCACAATTACGGTGCAGTTTTGTGAGAAAAAGAGCATTTCCACGCTAGTGACCAACTACAACCTCTCGACCAGTAAACCCACTTTGCTCAACAAATTGGCCACCCAAGTCAAAAACGTTCAAATTGATTGTCCTTCTCTCATCGATAAGATGACCAAATTAAAACTTTCAGTGTCCAATCCTGTGTTACCTCCAAAATCTGAGGTTTCAGGCGTGATGGAGTGGAACCGGAACATCACTGCAGTTAATGAAACAAGAGCTAATTCCACAAGTATGACATTTAATGCATGACCTGTTTCGCTTTTCACAGCATCTTCAGGTGTATCAGTGTTCAGCACCTGAAAATGCTGTAAAAAGCGAAACCGGTTGTGCATTAAATGTCATACTTGTGGAAATTGCTCTTGTTTCATTAACTGCAGTGCTGTTACCTAGATTTAATTGTCATACTCCAGGGACCCCAAGCCTCTTGATGACCAATTAGAACGGGACAATGACTAAATACCTCGGTTTTTAACACATTATGTCGTCTTCCTTTTGACGTCAGTGCACGAAATAAACGAAAACGGCGTTAGGCGAAAACAGGAAGAAGACCTTTCCTCTAAGAAAGGAGGGGAAGGGTAGGGCCCGGCACGGATCTGTGCCAATCGCCGGTTCTTAATTAAAAAGGACCACAACCTTACTTTTGGGACATTGGAAACCCGCCTTTATCTCTTCACCTGTCGCACCCCAACCATAAGCGCCTCGGCCTGAATATCATCTTATGATTGTCAAATCGCGAACATTTTGAATAGGTACTCGCAGAATAAGAGGGTTCTAAAGGAACTCCCTTGATTGGTGAGAGAGAGAGAAGGGACGAGCCTCGCCCTTTAATGGCTCGGCACCAAAAAGACTCACAACCGCGGTCAGACGCTCTCACTTGTGTTCAGGCAACCGAGCAGTATACGTCGATACGCTATCTACCTAACGCCTCTGCGACCCCGCGTAGTGTTGACCTCGTCGACCAGCTCGTCGCCAGTGCGCTCAAAGCCCTGCTACGCCTATGAAGGACTGCTGACCCCTGGCCGCCCGAATTGTTCCTTTTATAAAGTAAGCCAGTGCCGAGTGTAATAAATGGAGTACTTAAGATTTGAGTGCACTTATTGACTCTCCTTTCTGCCACCAAGACATGCGATCCCTTTTAAATGAGTTATGCTACCCAGTGTACCAAACAGGGACACAAAACTTTTGCCTCCCTAAAATTAATAAGAATGGTTGCCACATGACACCCATTGTTTCTGGAATCGTCTCTCCCACTTACCTCCTGTCATAATGACTGGTTAAGCAATTCACTGACAAGTAGATATTGCGTGATTGATGTTAGGGATCCAAATGACGTGGGGCAAACGCGCAGAAATATCGGAACTTGATTCAAGGAGCACATGGCCCAATTCAAGTCAACAGACACGAAAACTCTAGTATCGCTCAACACTTACTCATCACAGGACACGACATCTCAGAAAAAAAAACCTTCAACTCATTAAAAAACAGCTGATCATTTCCTTGACGTGTATGAAAGTCTGTCATCTATTACAAAAGAAAACGCATAAAGAGCTGAGAATAAATGATCTTCTCTTAATCCCTTTTGATCAAACAAAAGCGACCACAGCAATGGATCCATATATCTATATCTACAAAATACCCTGAATGCCACCACAGGGGTGTGTGGCAGAGGGTGAGTAGTCACCAACACGCATTACACTTTACCCTAAATGTAGCGAAACTACAACAAATTACGCAATAGAATAATTCGATAGGGCTTGTCACGAGTCGTAGTCTCACATGCATGAACTACACTACAAATATGCTCACAATGGAGTGGAACCGTTAGTATATACGTATTTTGCAACTACACAAATGGACAGAGACTCAGAACTAATGTAGAAAACATGCACAGCGTGCTGTCAGTACTAGGTAACAGATAACAGTGTCGTGGTGGTTCTCGTCACGCAGCATTACCCTGGACTAGGGATGGGAGAAAATAATTGATTCTTCATCATAATCGATTGCATGCTTCCGATTCTTTCTTTTATTAGATCGATTATGAGCGGACGATTTCATCGTTGAATCGATTATTTAATCCAAATTATGACTCTCAGAAAAAATCTGCGGGATTGGACAAAATTGAAAATTTACCGTAGGAAAATGCTTTGGCTTTAGAACTTTGATACATTTTTTCTCAGCTGCCTGTGAATTGTTTTAAACTAAAAAGATTCAAATAGACTATGAAAAAGAGATTTATTGCATTTTCTGTTTGAACTGCGATGACAAGACCGCCAAATCTGCAAGAAGATGTGTGAAAATACCGCATATGAAATATATGACTTAAATGCATGCGGATTTACGAGAGATGAGAAACATTTACTACGTTTAATGGCAGAAAGCTTCATTTCAAAGATAGCATTGTTAAAATTTTACCTAAATTTTGATTATTAATGCTTCTGATATTTACAACATTAATTATAAGATGTCGAGAAAACATAATTTGAATAAGTAAACTTATTTTTTGAAAAAATACAAGAACAATAAACCTTATATAAACGATTGACTCCACAAATAACTATTACTGTCTAAATAATAAATATATATTTATAACTCAATTATCATCATCACTGAGCGATCATTGAATCTTTTTCAGCAAGATGAGTCTGAATTAGAGCTGTACCAATTATTAATATGGAGACATATTTTTCACTGTATTCCGGGTACCTGTAACATTCCTATTCTGTCTATACCTCTCCTCTCTACAAGATATTTTCAATAACCTTGATTGGTAACCTATTATTATCCTCTTTTCAATTAGGTAATTCAACACAAACGCACTATAATCTACTCCGTATATAAAACTCCCTCTCCACACATAACTTCACAGTATCGTTTTCTTCATACAGAGAACATAGTTATACATCACTGAATCTAATGATTTAGCCAATGTCATACAACACCGTGAAATATTTTGAAAAGAGCATTCGCTTCAACGTGAAAAATCGGGGCGCATCGCTTACCGCTACGCATTCTCAGCGATTCACCAAATGAATCATACGATTATTCCACCTGTCACAGACATATCCGCACAAAATACCATGATTATTTACAGATTCTTCAAATAATCGAATATGCTACCCGTCAGGCATGCGCTCTGCGATGCTCATCCTTGACTGTCCTTCACAGGCTTGACACTAATCTTATGATTCTTCCGATTATTCTGATCGTTACAGAAGCTACACGAATTTAACAGAAAAATCTCATGATTACGCATCGATTCTTCATAATCGATAATTCCTTCCCGATTTTTGTACTGAATTGAATGTCCCGATACGATCATCATATGATACAATTAATCGATTATTGAATAATGTTGCCCATCTCTACCATGGACAGACGAGAACGTCCAACAAGGTGACTGCGCTGACCAGCCAGAGTCAAGTTTAAAGGCGTTACGTTCGTTTTCATTATGTAGTAGTACGATATTCTGCCATTGTCGGGAGACCATTATAAGGGTTGTAATGAAACGGAAATAACACATTTTAGCCAATTTGAGTAACATCAAGAAGTATTTTACAAAGTGGAACATTTCCCAACCGTTGAGAAGACGTAGACGGAAAAGCAGAAGCCTCCACAACCGTCGGAATTAAAGTACGCCATTTTTTGCTGATATAAATACAATAATTCCTAATTATTCCTAATTCATCGTCAGTTAAATATCTAAATGCATACTTCATCCAATTTAGAAGGTCACAACTTCGCTATGATAAACGTAAAATACGTCATTTTTTAGAAACGAAGTAACTCCTGACTTTGGGAATATGTTTTCAGGGACCAAAGAAGACTAAAAATAAGTATTACAAGTTAATAACTAAAACATATGATTTTATCGAATCAACGGGCATAAAAAATTCGATATACGTATTTGATATTCGTCATAGGGTTCAGACGCAGTATCTCAGGAACTGACATTTTTATATCAAAATCTTATTACTGGGACTTGCCGTGAGCAAACAATGAGCAGGAGAAATAACGTGAAAACATTACACGGTAGAATGTGTTATAAACAACAGAACATGACCTATTCGAAGCATCAATTTCCCTTGTAAATAAATATCTGTCAAACAAGAAACGAAAACCGGGAAAGTGCATAATCCGCCATTTTTACTTTATATGGGGCTGTGGAATTGCAAATTTTGAAAACTTCAGTAATTATCTTTCAAGTTATGTAGTAGACGAATGTCCGTGCCAAATTTCATCTTCCTTGGTCACACAGAAGTGGGCAAGAATGTGTTTATGCAACTGAGTGAGTTACGTATGTGGGTTTATATGATTGAGAGATGTGACAAAACCGAAAATTATACTCTACAGAAACAAATAAAAATATTAAGATAGCTCATCGATTCGAAACGAAAGACAAAATTATAGAAATAGGAAATTCAATCGATTGACTTTTTTTGAATGAGAAAAGGAATTATTGAGCGAAATGTTGGGAATAGATTTCTAGTTGGCGTCGAGACTCACCATCGCCTTGTTGAGGAGTGTCGTCATCACGTGCTCCTCGTAGAATTTCAAGAGGAAAGGAACATGATCTCGCAGGATATCCGTCCCCTCCGTCGATCCATATCGAGCGATAATCCAAGGGACGACAGATGCGAGAACTATTTCCTTCCCAAATTGTGTCT
Source organism: Pyrrhosoma nymphula (assembly GCA_963573305.1). Taxonomy (NCBI): domain Eukaryota; kingdom Metazoa; phylum Arthropoda; class Insecta; order Odonata; family Coenagrionidae; genus Pyrrhosoma; species Pyrrhosoma nymphula. The sequence goes on along the minus strand of OY754340.1, from coordinate 22,901,396 downwards.
CCATATCCAATGCCCAATTGATGAAATTATGTAATCCCTCTCCCCACTCCATCCTCTTCTCCTCTTCCGCCTCCTCGAGTGCTCTTCTGAACTCTCGCTCGTAGAGTCCGTCGCCTCGTTCGTAAGCCTTTCCTTCACTACGGAATGCTAAGAGAAAGGACATCTGTGCCAAGGCTATTGCAAAACAGCCAATGACATATTCCACATTCCAACCCTCACCCACCTTCCCTCCGAGATACACCCTCAACTCGGAGAAGTCGGCGAATGATATCCAAGCACTCCCACTCCACTCAACTCCATCGTGACCTGTGACCTTCGCCTTCATATTTCCGATGTCATGTGAGTCACAGTCAACCATTACACTAACGGAAGACTGACTCCTCAAAAACAATAGCACGCATGACGTCAGCTCACTCACATCATATAATTTCTCGTACAGACTCCGGACGTGAAACACATTCCCCTCGTCACTGTTCCGAATGATTGTCCTTCCCATCATGCCCTCCACGCACACCCTTCTAATGTCCATTATGGGGAGATTAGAACCGAGAACACCAATTCCCGCGTCAAAGGTGTTGCTTGCCATGACGAAAAGAAAGAGCGCTAACCTAAAAAAAAAACAGAAAAAAGATATTCAAATGCTACATCCATGCTTTCGTAAGTAACACGCATTAAATTACTTTTAGTTAAAATTATATATCAACTGTAAAATGTGACGCAATGATTATAGTTACAGGCAATACGGAATATCTAAGTACATGGTGTCTTCGTATGTCCCTAATGACAAATATGTATTAATAGCATAGCCCGGCCTGTGTTGCAATGCCCCTTCTTCATTCTAAGTAGGCATTCAAAAATAAAGCAGACATGTACAAAAAAAATGAAAGACAATAACAATTTAGTATTAAATGAAGGTTGAAGAAATGTATTAGAGTGTTTTGGGATTCACATTATTTTTGGTATTACCGCCCTCTGCAAAAATAAATAAATAATTCGGCTGCCCCACACGTGAGCATGAGAAAATCATGGATATCCAGATTTAATTCACACACTTGAAGCGATGTAACTTTTGCCTTCTTGATGGTCATCAAGAAGTCAATGAGAACGGGGAACTCTAGTCGTCTCACTGCAATTAACAAACAAGTCACTTGACTTGGCCTTTTAATGTTGCAGGAGTGAATAGTCATTCATGGAGTCGCTATTAAAATAAAATTCACGCCTGGTTGCCGAGGAAATTTATATTGTTAAAATGAAAAAAATGTATTTCGAGATACAAACGCAATACTTATAATAAAAAAATATAAAAAGCGTATAATAAAATTGAAGGAAGATATTAATAACTTTATTTTTTATACGTTCTAAGATAAAAATTCACTTATATTGTACACAAAATGGAGTTCAATAGCCCATTGCACGAAAGAGCGGAGAACCATGAAGAATCGGCCAATGGCCAGGAGATACGTCTTTGACAGTTAACTGGAAGTAAAAAAGAACATTAACATTCACATGCCGTTCTCACCCTAAGATACGTAAAACAACTGAAACTAGTCCTAGTCCATATTTTGTCGAGAGCTCAAACAAGGAAAATATTTCCCTTTCATTGAGATTAAGTCGTAAATTATCAAAATTAAATCATCCTAAGTTTTCGCATGCCATAAAGGACACATTCTTCTGAGAAAAATATCAAAATTAGACTGTCTGTTGAATAAGTGTCACTGAAACAATAGCATTGCGTTTATAAATGTCAACAACACTCGAAAATCGCTTTGTCAGGAATCACCGACGAAAAATTCCACGGTCACTTCCGGTCTATCATTAGTCTGTATGACTAGGGTGTGAACACTCACCAGATATGTGCTTATAGTCAAACACATCACAATACAGTTATAATCATTAATGATTTTTAAGATCTTACTTCAAACGAATTTATGTCATAAGATTTAAGGAATAGAAAATATAAAGTCCTTGTATTGAACTCAAGTCGGGATTTGCGTCCATTACAATCAAAAACCCTTTATTAATATACAATTTTCAACTTTTCTCATAATTCTAATAAAATTCTTAAAATCTTTATTTATTTGAATTAAGTAACATCAAAATAAAGCAATCATGAGACAGCTATAAGCTATAGGAAAACTTGAAAAATGTAACGCGGTAGAAGAATGAGAAAATGTATGTAATGCACCACGATCAATTATCGGGGTTTCCTGCTATGAATATCTCTCATTTTCCGGTAATCGATTAGATTCTCATGAGTGGATGAGCATGCACTTGCCAGAACTGAAGGAAGAATTTATTGATCACTTATTTCGCTTAATAAACTAGGGGTTCTCCCACAGACTTCCAGCCTGAAGGAGATGCTACCTTCGAATTACATTGAAGAACATGACATAAGAACATAACGAACATGACATGAAATGACATAAAACCTGACATAGAATTACGACAATCTTCTTGGTTAAGTGCGACTAAATGAGCCAAAATACTTCCCATATACAAAAGGAAAACGTTATCATTTGCAGAGAATACAAATGTAAAGAATAGTAATATGCTATGTCCTCAGTCCCAGCAAGCCACCTCAAGGGTGTGTGGCAGGGGGCTAATTGCAATTTAAACTTTTCAATTGTAAGAAGTAGACCCTTTTCAATTTCTGTCTACTTTAATTACAAAAATCACTAAACTTTCCTTCCATGATAGTAATCGGATGTATTATAAAGTAATATCATATATATTATTTCTCAAGCGCTTTCTTTCGTCGGTACGCTATAACTTCCTTAATACTTCATCAATTTTCATAAATGAGGCATCATTTTAAAGCTTTTCTTAACCGCTACACCTGCAAAATATACAAATTACTCACATTTTAGTTGGTTTTTGAAAAATTACAATTGACACGGTTTTTTGAAATCCCGCCGTCTACCTATAGATCTTCTATCGAGAATATCGAGATATATCGAAATGAAACCGATTTCGATTTAATGCATCTATTATCTCATTCCGCATTTAATATCTACTTAAAATATTGATCTGTTGATCTATTTATAAAAATAATTAAATTAATCAAAACTTGAATTAATTATTACTTGATGATCTCAGGCCTGACCCCGTGGAAATTATGGATATCCATGATGAGAAAACTACCTTTGTTAATTCCGCAAACTTTTTTACGCTGGCACGACGCGCGTTTCACCACACTGTGGCATACTCATGTGCATTTAGCGGAAGGTTGCGTGGGAATATATAGCCTGTGCTTGTGTTGAGGACAGGAGAGGGGGTGGGTGGGGATGGGGGAGGATTTCCGTTAAGTTTAAGAATGAGTACCGAAGAGACTGTGGGTTTCTCAGAAGACTGCTAGGCGACGCCGATGGCTGGGCGGAACGGGAGGGCTGGAGTGTTTAGAGGGAGTTCCAATATCAATCCTTGGCGGAGATCACTAATTTTATATCTTCCGGAAACAGACCTACACCGACCACGCTATTCCAGCAGATTCGTCCCACCCTTACTCACACAAACATGCGGCTTTCCACTCCATGATTCACCGTCTAGTGAATATACCACTCGGGGAAAAGAACTTCAACAAAGAATTAGCCACCATCAAAAATATAGCCTCCAGGAATGGTTATAACCCCAAATTTATTGACATCCTCCTTAAAAAGAAGACAAGACAATTGACGGTCAAAAGCCTTACGCCCCTAACGCCAATTCCCTCGACCTTCCACAAGTGGTGCAAACTCCCCTTCATTCCCAACCTCTCCTACAAAATCGCTAAACTGCTTTCCTCTCACCTCAAGGCAGCCTACTACACCCCAGTGAACACGGGTAAATATCTTAAAAACGGCAAAGACGAGCGCCCTTTGTTATCCCATTCCGGAGTGTACAAATTATCGTGTGATACAATAAACTGCGGAAAAGTGTACGTAGGCCAAACTGGACGAGCTATTACAACCCGGATGAAAGAACACGAAAGATGTTTCCGGAATTTCGACCCGAGGTCAAACTTAGCGAAACATTCATACGAAAACGAGCATGTTAGTGACTTCAACCCAGTGGTGTTATACAAGATAGGCTAAGGAGCAAAACTAGACGCCCTCGAGCAACTACAAATCGCACACCACATGCTGAACAATGCGCATTTGTGCAACGAATATTTGGTGGAAAACTCCTCCCCCTCCTTACGCCATGCTTAGTCCAAAAAGTGCCACGATTGAACCATATGTAGGTGACCTTGCCCCAATCCTAACTGCCTGCCCCCTTCACCAACCCATCGTGCCATTCAAACGGCCAACCCCGACAGTAGCGAGTCCCTTTACCCGTGGTGTCTCCGTCACCCCCCCCTCACTCCCCCCCCACTCCCCCACCTTCTCCTCCCCCCCCCATCCCTTAGCCTTGTATCAAACCCCACCAAACCCTAACATACGACCCTGCCCCCCCCCATCCTCTCCGTTTAGCAAAGACATCTTCAACCCCCTCTCCACCCTCCTCCGTGGGATGTGACGAGTGACATGTAAAGAGACTAGTGTTTTTTCCTTGTGGTTAATTTTTAGCAGGGCACGGCAATGACAGTGCCCCCTTTTTTAAGTTTATAATATACTTTTTTAGTCACCATTATGAGGGGCACGAAGTTCTTCATGTATGCAAGTGCTGAGTGTCGTGTGTAGTCTGTTTTATTTTTGTGTGGATAAACTGCAATGACAGTGATTTAATATACATGTTTTTCAATTTTCAATCTTTTCACCATTCTTACAATGGACAGGAGGTACATATTATGTGCAATTGACGAGTGTGGTATATATAGTGAAACATTTTTTTATAATGATATTAAGCCATATAAACTCCAGAAATTTTTTTTTGGTTAGAGAGAAGAAATAGTTTTTATTTCTTGGTGTGATTTTTTATTATTACACTGTAAGGACGGTGATACAACATGTGTGTTATTCAATTTTTCATATTGACATCATTCTCCTGATGGACAGGAGGTACACATTGTGTGCAAGTGACGAGTGTAGTTTTTTATATATATATATATTTTTTTTTAATATTTTAAAATGTTTATTTTACAAAAAAAAATTTACAAATTACACACTTTACATCGTAAAACACATGATCTTATCCCATTTTTTACAACTAATGACACAAAAAAAAAAATCAAAATTACATCATTAATTTTTGTGTTGCAATCACATGAAAAAAAAATAAATATGGAGAAATAAAAATAATAATATTGCAGTTGAGGGCCTGATAAGCCAAAGCGGCTTGTCAGCAGGTGCCTTTTGTTAAAAAATATTTTTTTTTTGCTGTGCAGCGCTCTGGACAATTTCGGAGCTCAACAATGCTAGCCTATGAGCCACTCTTTCAGTGACTTTTTTAAACAGATATGCTATTAATATCATTCATTGACATCTATGCCTATTGCCTATAGGCAATTCGTTCAACAACCCAGGGACTACATGTGCCAAGGATCTCTTGCCATGGAGGTTAAAATACTTAGGTACAGACAACCTATTTATTCGACGCAGTTGCATGTCAGTATTAATCACACGTTGTCAGTATTAATCACACATCAGTTCATTTAGTTAACAGTAGTTTTATTACCAGTAGGCCATTAACTCTAGATAATTTTTTTGATTTTTTTGATTTAGAATTAGTTTACTTGTTTGTGTAAAGTTTTAGTGGGACATTTTAATGACGGTGATTTATTTTTTATGTGTGTGTATTATATAGTTCTGCTAGTGATAATTAGACCTTTCCTCTTCAAGAGGGTGGTCACGGCGGTTTTTCAAGCGCTTGGTCCCCAAATCCTCCTTCACCATGCATCCCTTCTCACCCCCTCCACTTCCCTCTTACACCCCTAGAAACCCCCTTTAAACACTCCAGCCCTCCCCTTCCCCCCAGCCATCGGAGTCGCCTAGCAGTCTTCTGAGAAACCCACAGCATCTTTGGTACTTATTCTTAAACTTAACGGAAATCCTCTCCCCTCCCCCATCCCCACCCACCCCCTCTCTTTTCCTCAACACAAGCCGATGCTATATATTCTCACGCAACCTTCCGCTAAATGCACATGAGTATGCCACAGTGTGGTGAAACGCCCGTCGTGCCAGCGTAAGAAAGTTTGTGGAATTAAAAAAGTTGGTTTTCTCATCATGGATAACATTTACTTCCCCAAACTGCTTGATTAAATTTCTGAACTCATTAAGCCCTTTTGGTTTGACACGTCATAAACTCATACTAAAAAAGAACGCTATTATCATGTTGATTAGAAACCTTAACGCTAAGCAGGGCTTAATTAATGGCGCCAGATTAATTTTAACTCACTTGGGCAACTACACTATCACTGCGAAATTGATTGACTCCGGTCAAACTGTCTTCATACCACGCATTAACCTCACCCCTTCTGATCCTACCGTGCCTTTCAAACTGACTGGGAAGCAATTTCCCAAAAAAAGTTGCCTTTGCCATGACTATAAAGAAGGCACAGGGACAGACGCTAACAAATGCAGGATTGTACTTGCCTGACCCTGTTTTTTCACACGGTCAGTTGTATGTGGCGTTTTCCAGGGTGCGCTCTTTCAGTGACATGTATGTCTGTGTAAAACAGACCCACCAACAAACAATCACAGATGACCATATCATCACTCCAAACATAGTGTTCAAAGAGGTCCTGTAACATGTAAATATGCTAAAAATATGTAAATACCTTAACCTTATGTTCAAAAAATATATTATCTAAAATTTAAACACACATCTATTCCTTACTTCAACCCACACCTACATCAATGACGCACTAACTACACGGTACTAACTATAAGGTGTGCACTTCAATTAAGTGGGATTTGAGGAGAATACAGTGCGAATGCTTTGCACGGGTCGACTAGTATACCATAATTACAGACGCTTATCCATGCCACGCACATACTATAGAGATAATGTATAAAAATAGAAGAAATAGAAAATATCAAATACTGAAATCCAGAATTTAGAATTGAATGAAATTATAATTCACGATCTACTTAAAATGTAGACCGCTTCGCTGAAATGGATACGAGAGAAGAGTATGTTAAACATTAACGGTAAATTATTATCCCTGAAAAAACCAATAACGCGGCATAACTACCACTACATGCTACCGTAACAATGCAAACGTAATAACAGGAAAAATAAGCACTATTTTGTTTTGGAAAAACATGCATGATGTGAAGAATATTTAAGAAGATAGAAGAATCGCTCCTCGGAATTCTTTTTTGTGAAATATGTATGTCCTAATGTATAATTTAACGAATGAGTCCTATTGAGGACCGATTAGATATTACTCAGTTGGTTTATGGTGAACGAGCACCGTGATTTGGAATTTACGATTTCGGCACTGTGGCAATACGAAGTGAAACCAGTGAGTGTACGAGAGTGAATACCTACGTGTGAGAAACAGGAAATAGATCGCTGGAAGACCGCCTCATAGGCACAGAAGAGAAACCTGGGTAGCGTGTCACAACCTTGACAATGAAGCGACGCAGACACACCATCAGACACAGTAGAAATGTCGAGAGTTTTTAATCCCAAGATTGTCGTTAGGCGAGTTAGCTACGAGAAGTCACGAGCAGCTGACCTTCAAGTGATGTCCACTAGATAGCAGGCCAATCGTCGCCAAATTGCGCAATTCCTCCCCTTCTTTCCAACTAACATCCTCCCCTCCCACTCTGACGTCACCATTAAGGCCATCGACCGTCGTTCCCTTACCGACAAACAAAACAGCGGCTAACACTAAGAACACCTCATGAAGTATTCAACTTCACCACTCTATTGTGTCTTTTCCTCTATTTATTCCAACCAACTATATCCTTACCATTTAGTAAGTCGATACATAAAAAAGATTAAACCGGTGTTTTTTTCAAGAAAAAGTTTAAAAAACTTGATCGGCTTCACTAAAGACGGATCGGACATGTCACATTAGAGCGAAGTTTATATTCTTACGTGTGATTTTTGAAAGAAACTAAGCGTTGGGTAGACTGGAAGAAAATTCAAAACAAGGAATGAATAGCATTAGGAATATTTTAGGAACAATAATCCTTCTTCGATGTTCACCAAGCATTTGATAGATCACCAAAGCAGTTTTGAACCTGAAATTCTCCACGTTGAAAAGAAGACCTGCAAGTTGTATGCTCTTGAGCAAGTGCTCATTCGGAGACATTGTAGAACTTGACTAATGTCTCGTCCTTAATGACTTTATTTCTTAACCCCAATCCCCTCTGCTGAAACTTCCATCGCCTGAGGTCACCGCTAACCCTCCGTAACCTCACCCTTACAACTAGGCTTGTGCGATGACCGATTTTGGCTATCGATTTTCGATAAAAAAATTTCATCGAAATGTTTCGATGACGATGGCTGTCATCGATAATCGATTCATCGATGATCGATGACAGCCATCGTCAATTTCGATTTCAAAAACAGATGACTTTCGATGATCAATGAATTTCGATGAACGATGAATTTCGATGATCGACGAATTTCGGTGATCGATGAATTTCGATGATCGATGAATTTCGATGATCGATGAATTTCGATGATCGATGAATTTCGACGATCGATGAATTTCGATGATCGATGAATGCCGATGATCGATGAATATCGACGATCGATGAATGTCGATGATCGATGAATGCCGATGATCGATGAATTACGATGATCGATGAATTACGATGATCGATGACTCTCGATGAACTGTGCAGTAGTGATGAGCGATATATCGCTGTGATTGAATCACCGATACTGAAAAGTAGCATTCACAGCCTGTGACTAAATAATCGAAATCACTGTGACTGTGAATTCGGTGAATTTAGCCGATTTAGCTCAGGCTGCTACCAACTGCACCAGTGCAACCAACGAATACAATGCTACCACTGCTACTGCGTATTAACTGTGATTGAACGTGATCGAATACTTCTGTATCGTCTACCACAAACTTGACGAAAAACATGAATTCCAAACATCCCACTGTGGCCCCGCCATCGTCCTCAAGGCGCAATAGCTGGGGTGTTTATACTTTATATATACATTTGAGAAAAGGCGTTCAAATGAATGGAAAAAAAGAAGAAAAATTAGTGATATGTGGAACTGTGCGTGAAGCATAATTTCATGTTCGTGACATACTCGTATAATAATACGTAACTTGACTCATATAATCTACCGTAAACATTGTTTTGAAGTGTGGAATAATTCTGAAATCATTTGACGGGGTAGTTGACTAAAATTTTCTGATTGGTTTCCATCATGCATCTATTTAAAACGATGTGCATCTCATTTGAGATACTTTCCATTTATTTTTCCTAATATCCACTGTATTTAAATTTTCCTATTCTCCGTGAGTCGAAGTACATAGATATTGCTAAATTTCAATATGCTTATTGCAGAATGTTACACTGTCCTGTGAAGACGATCCACCGGCAGAAGATGTCGGAGATTGTGTATCTTCGATGGATAGAGCTACTCCATCAACAAGTAATGATGGTAATGATAGCTCCCTTCAAATGTCAACCGCCGTCACACGTCCGTCTTCTTCGACCACAGTTCAACGCCAATTAACAATTCCTTCTTTTGGTCCCTTAATGCTCTCTTTCAAAAGAAAGCAGTACATTGACCAGAAGCTACTTGGATTATTCATAATTGATTTGCAGCCATTCAGCATTGTGGAAGATGTTGGGTTAAAAGAATTAATGGAAGTGGCGTTGCCGAATTATGAAATTCCTGGTAGGCATCGCATTTCGATCACCATGATCCCTGCCATGTATGAGGAATGCGAATTTTGCGTAAGCCAATTACTCAAGGCAGCCAAAAGTGTGTGTAACCACAGACTGTCGGTCATCCTCAAGAAGAAATAGGGTGATGATAAAGTGAACGCCATTCACTTCTTAAATACGAATTCCATTTACATGGAAAAAGAGTGACATTGGCGTTTGGCATGTTTTCTTCCTTAATTGTTTGTTTAATTCTTTATTACTTTAAGATATTACGTAAGAAACGGAAATCTTCTAGTCTCAAACCAAAAGTAACATTTATTTATATGCCAAAGTTTTGTGCAATTACCTACTTAAAATTTTTAATTTTTGCCAGTAGACCCTCTATATGTCAATGTTAAATTGTTTATACAGTTTGAGGCATTTCTTGAAAACTAATGTGAAATAAGTTTATAATTTTTATAATTTCATTTCAAGTTACCATTTAAGGAGAAGGGTTGCATTTCTCAGCCATATATATACGTATAGGTATATATCTCCAAATGTTTATAATAAACAGTATATTTTTATCATTTAATCGAAGAGTCTTTCTCTTTTATTGTGCAGTTGAACTACTGGAATGCTGACGTACCGACATGGCCAGTCCCCTAATATGTGATTGCGATTGTCATTCCATGCCGTGTCAATTCTAAAATGTGATCGCAATTACATTTTATAATCACAGTTATTGTAACGAAACAGCCACATTTAAGGCGGTGACAATAAAGTCACAGTTAAGGCCATCCCTACTGTGCAGATGTCTCGGTTGGCAGTTTGGTGTGGCTATTATGTGAAGTTGAATTGGGGCAACCGTAATTGAGTAAAACAAGGCTTACTTATGAAAGAGAGAAACAACCTCCAAGTTACAATTTTAGCAACAACTCTTTATTGTGGTATAAAACAATTCTTATTTCCGCATTTTCGTCGGTGATTAGATGTCAGGCGTCCAACACAACGTTTCCTGCATCGCTGAACAACCGCTCTGATGCTGTTGAAGTGGCAGGAATACCGAGGTATTTCCTCGCGTACTTCTGAAGGCGGGGATATACATCCTTCCTGTCCCTATGCCAATGTAGGACGTCCAAAGATTTGGATAGAGCTGGGACATCCTCGTACTTGTGGAGCTCCGCCAGGAAGGGGTCGTCAGCAGAGTTAGCGTTTCTCGTGTCAGTAGCACGAACAACACTATCACTGGTGCGGCGCCTCTTCGCAAATAACTCGTCTAAAGATTTCCGCGCTTCAGCATGTGCTCCTTCGCCTTGGATTTGGCGGACACATGACCGCGATTTTCCTAGCCGGGATCAACTGAATGCAGCGTAGGGAGACTGACACTGGGAAACAAGCTACAACACGTCTAGACTGGACCACAGTTTCAACACTCAATGTTATAAAACGGCGACATTCTAGTAGCAGACGACAACATCGAGGCCAAGTGGTGGAGCGCCAAGGTGCTCATGGGCAGAAACTCCGTCCCCTCACCTACCTTCCCCGAGATATCGTCTGCTAGAGTCGACGTACTGCAATCCCTGTGTGGCCCACGTGGGCTGGATCTCAACGCCGCCGGCTTTTTTCAGTAAGTAGGCGTTGCGCAATAGACAAAGGAATGTGCCGGGGAGGGGGAGACAAAGTAGGAAACGTCACAGCGGTCACCGGCGGCGGCACGGGACGGACGGGCGACACAAAACCTATAATTTTCATCGTCCCATCGATCATCCTCATCGATGGTTCTCAACGACATCAATGATTCGCATCCACTCATCGACTCATCGGGATCGATGATTCTCATTGACTCATCGACATCGATGATTCGCATCGACTCATCGACATCGATGATTCTCATCGACTCATCGAAATCGATGGTCGATGACATTCATCGTCATCGATTACAGTCATCGCACCGCGATGACTAAAATCGTCGTCGATGACTTCGATTAATCGACTCATCGCACAAGCCTACTTACAACTAAAGCTCTGTATTTGGAAAGTACGGTCAACGTTTGATCTCGGCAAATGCCGACAATCGAGGCTTCTGATTGGTTGCTCTCTATATTTTTCGGCCTACGCGAGTCACGCGAGTGTTTTGTTAGTCAGTTGCCCGTTAGAAAGCATTGGAGTGGTTGTGTCATTCGTGAAGCAGCGTAGCGTTTTTTTTATATTTGGTTGTCAATATGCCTCAGTGTTGTGCAGTTGGTTGTTCAACGCAGGCGAAGAAAGGGACGAAGTTATATCTTATCCCTTCGGGAGCAGGGAATGAAGTAAGAAGAAGAAAATGGCTGCAAATGATATCCGGAGCTCACTGGATTCCAAAGGTTGCCCGTGAGGTAAGTTCCGAATTGTTAACGATGTTATTGTGAACGAAAGCGCTAGAATTTCATGCCTTTTTGTAGCTTATATGTTTTTCGTGCAGTGATTTGGATTTATTGATAAACATAATTTCTTCATAAACGTGCAAATGCAAACCACGTGAGCAATTAATAGGTATTGTTTTATTTTTGTATAGTTGTTGATAGAATGGTGTGCCTTTATTTCTCTCACGCGTGAATCATACAGTGAATGAATGTTACCATTATTAATACACACCATTTGTGGATAAAAGTGAATTAACAAACCGCGTGCTTAATTATGAGGTATCGTCTATGTGGTGAATGTAATCAATCCATTCAAAATTGATTTGCTTGCGAAAATATGCCTCCTTATTACATACGAATTCCTACATAATCGGCTCTTTAGTGCGAACCAGGAGTTGAACATTTCCAGAGCATTGTTATTTTTATTGTCCTTGACATATTTCCTCATGATAGCCTTAGTTCTGTAACGCCAACTAATCTTATTAAGATCACAATGAGAAACGATTGTCTATGAATGGATGTTGTACTATTACAATAGGCATCAGGGGAGTGGGTTTTTTATCATGTCCACAAAAGCATCTCTTTTCATATCTGTCTACTGCTGCTTTCATGCAGCTAAGTGCAAATTGATTTTTCCTGGATAATTTGTTTATCTCAGTCGCTATATATGTTTAACTCCCAAAACGTTTCCTCTCTAGATCTTCACAATGATGTAACTGCAGAGGAGTTACTGGGAGAACAAGCTGATGCGAGCATACCAGCTGCAGCAGGAGTGGATATATCCCTGTGATGCAGTGACCCGGTGATGCACTCCAGCCCTGCTAAGGAGAATGTCACAGAGGAAATTGAGGAACTAAGGAGGGAACTTATGTCATTGAAGAGGGAGATCGTAAATTTGTGTGCTTCACTATAAAGGATAGCGTGCCATGTTTGCTGTGCTGATGACATTGTGTGCCCCTCACTACATTGCGTCACATATCAAGTGCTATTGAAAACAAGCTCAAACTTAATGAAATTATAGCTATGTTGACTGATTCGTCCAGATGCTGTGATAATGTTCAACGATACCATTCAGGTTCTCAAATTAATACCAAGGCAATTAGAGCTAGCTAATGACCATCTTCAAAGAAAGACCATCCGATAACTATAGTAAGTGTGCCAACTATTAACCGCATTAACCCTTCTTCACCTACATTCATTTTTGTTGTGTTTACTGATTATTATGGTATTAAATTATGGAATGGCATTAAAAGTGTGAAAAATGCGTAGTAAGTGTTGGAGAAGACATAACAGCAATCAGTTCATTGTTTCTACTATTGACAAAATTAAAATGTGGAATCTATGTGAATTGAAGTGAATTTAGTGACTAGTGAATTGCTCTTGTCTTGAAAGTGTGGTTGTTTACGTCCCAGTGAAGGGATAAACAGTGTAGTGTTTTATTATTCTTCATTCAGTGAATGTTGCCACCCCAAGCGTCATCTTTTTATTTCATTGAATTGTTGTGTCCAATGTGATTTTGTTGAAATAATTAATCCGTATGCATTTAAGGCAGGTGATGACTAATTAGCAATAGGCAATTGAATTTGTCCTTGGCAGGGATTATTGTGTTATTTTCTAGTATCGTAAATTGTGAGTGTGGAGTCCAAGTGAAAGGGTGATGATTTTTTTTCTACTTATGCCATGTAAGTTGTTTTATTATGCTTCATTCATTAAATTTTATCACCTCAAAAGTTATCTTTTCATTTACTCGACTTGATGTCATTACCAAGTACCTATTGTTCCTTTATATTTAGTGCCACTGTACATGTGTCTCTGGAGATGATTAATCGCTGCCATATATATCTCACGGTACGTAATCATATTATTTTATCTTAGATAATTATATTACATATATTTCATATTATTTGTACTGACGATGTGCCTCATGGTCAGTGCTTCAGTTAAACATGGAGTGCTGATCGTGTAAATCATGTCAAAATGCTCACTTGACTTGACAATGCAGAACGTAAATTAGATAGTAGCATGTTAAATTTATCCGCCGTTAACAGTCTCATTCCGGTGCGGAGTACGATCCGTAACGAAGCCAAGGTATCTCAAAATTTATTTCTCTCTCAATTATTGTCGCCCGTGTGATAAGCATGTCCGCTCGCAGTACCTGAAGTGCCGGGGAATCTAAGGGAGTTGTGGACGTGAAATTAACCTTAATTGAGAATGATTAAGATTACAGTGACAATACAAGGTTGGTCACCGTCAGTTCTCAATGAGGATTCACTTCATGGTCGAGGAATTGACGACGTTTTACTCCAATTGCTCAGAAATATTCTATACCTAGTCGATTTTGATACCTAATTGACAAGTAAGCTAATATTTATGCAGTTATATAACATTTTGAAATACCATTCCGCCAGTTATCAACGAGAAGTCACTTAACGAGCGAGGAATATATCGCCAAGTTCCACTCATATTGCAGACGACGTCATCTGCTGCCGTTTGAGGCGTCTGCTGGCTCGTATTAAACAGATCAACTCCCGCATTTTGGAGGATAAACTTGATATGAAAATGATGTGGTATTATAGGCAATTTAATCATTCACAAGTTATCATGGCTCAAATTCGATGAAATATAGTTAATTAAATTTTATCTCGTGAAAACATGTTTAGTCCCTATCTCTCCCATGTAACGATAGGCCAATGACGACTTAAATGCGCAAAGTTGACCGTACTTTCCTAATACAGAGCTTTACTTACAACCTCCTCCTAGCGACATCGTGGTGACTTATGGTCGCACAACAAACCTCTCCCCCCACCTTCTCCCGAACACAGTAGCTCTGCGCCTCCCCACCTCCCCGCAGCGCCATTCCTCCTTCCCCTCCTCTAACCCCCTCTCCTAACTCTCGCTCAACTTCCCCCTCCTCTCTCCTCCACCCAAAGCTCAACCCTCTCCTCTTTCCACCTACTCCAACCCATGTCTATTCCTGCATATGTATTTTTCTACCTCTACAAAATACACTGCAAGTCAACTCACGGGTGTGTGGCAGGGGTTAGTAGTTACCAACATGCATTACACTACACACTAAAGTTAGTGTAACTACGGCTACATATGCATTAGCAAAAAGCGCTTATGCGTGTCCCGAGGCGAGGCCTCTCTAGCATGCTCTACACTACAACAGGTATGCTCCCAATGGAGACGGAAAGTTAGTATTTATGTATTTTACAACTTAACAAATGTACAGATACTCACGTATCATGCTGTAAGCAAGCACAGCGGGCAGCTTATCTACAAAATACCTTGCAAGCCACCTCAAGGGTTTTTGGCCTTGAGCCCGTGGCAGTGGTGAATTGTGTTCTAGTCCATCCTTGTATTAGCTGATGATATCGCTCAGTGACGAAATATACGTCGTATTTAACCTACTACTTAGACTTTATTTTTTGTATGTGGAATCCACATTGTTTTTCTTTTAATACCTGAAGCTTTTCCATAAAGGTACGCCTGGGACCATTAACTTCGACCATACTAGGTCACGGGAAAGGCTTTTCCAAATGGAATCTTTTTCCCGAACCCAAATAAAGTTTTCTTTTGAGTATTCCCACCTTTTTGTTATAATGGTTTTTGTTATATGGTTTATTTTTTTATCTTTTCCCCTTAATATGCTTATTTAGATCGTTATGGTCCTGTATGGGTAGCTCATATCGTGTAATATTAATCATAATGTCACGACAGATACGTAATTTCATAATTGGAAGGAACTGACATGCTGAATAATTTGCATAAATATAATTCTTGGAAATCAGCTTTTAAAATTCTCTTTCATCCGAATTTCAACGTTTTTTCAAATCCAAAACAATTGTTACTCAAATCTCGGAATAAACTAAACAGCGAACGGGTTTATTAAATGAACGTCTGAGTAGAACAACAGTAATATTCCAAAAAATACAAAAAAAAGTTAAGATAGCCATTTTGTAGTTTGAATGTAGTGCTATCGTTTAGCGGAAGAACAATAATATTCCCGTCTTACCTGTCGTTGAAATAATGCTTAAAAGTTTGCAATGAGTGGAAGAAAAATAACATTCCAGGAATGTTACTCTTCTTCCACTCAGACGCCGCGCCGTGCCGTGCTCGCCTAGTACCCGTTTCTACTACCCAGTGCGCTGTCCTCTCACAACTGACAGTACAATAATATTGTGATTTTCGTTGAGTTTGTTGTTGCGAGGTTATATTGTGGTGAAAGCTGTGTTTAAGTTCAAGAATTATTTTAAGTCCTAATAAACTCTTTATGGTACAGATTGCCGGGAAATGAAATAACCAAAACTATTATGATTACATAAACAGTAAATGGACTCACATTTAAAAGAAACTCATTCTTCTATATTAAAAAAAATATGTTTACTTCTCCCTAAACATTATTATTTTCCCTTTTTCATGCTAAATAAAAGAGTTATGTCTCAAAAAGTAATTAAATAAGCTGTTATTTATTCCTATTTTTGATAAAAACTGTTTTGAGTGGAAGAAAGATAATATTCCATGGCACATTATAGTAAATATATATAAAACTAAAATTTTGTGTTTTTTCCCATTCTCAGACAGTATTTAGTGTCCAAATATCTACATATTTTCAATGGTAGGTCTTTCTGTAAAACTTCAAATTTCTTAGTTATAAAGTTTTTTTTAATTTCCCGAAAAATGAGATTTTGGAATAATACTGTTCTTCCACTCAGACGTTCAAATATCAACCATTATTTCACGCCTAAAACACGTAAAGAAACATAAGTGATCGTCTCAAATTTAGGTTGATAATTATTTGAAACATATACGTATTAAACACTTAGTCATACAAGCCGTCATAATTATGAGACGCAATATTAACATCCATCTGAACTGAAACTGGACAAATTATTCCCTGTACTAAACGCAACAGCATATTTGCAGCTATCACATACATACATACCAAAGAAATACGTTGTTTACATGATCGTGAAATTCACATGACGATGTCGAATTATTAATGGAGTGATATTCACAACCTGCCACCAATGGACCATAACTCCTAATTCAGGTGCAAAAGGAAAACTTTTGGTTCTTAATTTGAAGATATTATTTTGACATTCTGGGTAACCCTGAGTTGTTACCTTACTTCAATTTGGTACCTTTTGATAGTGTTTTGTGATTAAAAATTTATTCTATCTGAACGATGAAAATGAAACATTTTCCCAGTTACGAGCATTTGCTAGCTGCATTGTATCGATTTCGTTAAGAAATAAATATCTGACTATAAAAGCATAAGAAAAGAAATTCAAAGTAGCGGAGATACAGTAATTTCTTGAATGTGAAATGAAATTCAAGATTATACAAAATTTATTTAACATAATAATTATAAATATCAACTTTTCTTTCTTTCAAGTATCAACTTTTTTCTCTGGATTTCCTCGCTCGAGGAAGTACCACGGCCGGACGATACCTTTCGCTTTCCACCTTACGGCAAGGGAAACCTGCCGGGAAATGGTTTAACCATCGATATCCACATATTGGAATTACTATACCCTTATCTTTATGGTTGCCTTTTTTGTAAGTAATGATGTGGAATTTTGCGTTTACTGGTCTGTGATAACTAATTCCGTTCAATGTTACTAACAAGGGGACATCGCGTGAATGATGTCAGGGATCCAAATGACGCAATTATTTTCTGAAACTAGAGAGATAATACGGGAAAAGTGTCACGGCTCTCTTCCATTTGGACCCGTGTTCAAGAGAAAAACGCAATTACAAAATTTCCCTCCGGAAAAATCCTTTGAAATGGAAGTGTCATTCAACAGAAGCCGTGGCCGAGCGGTTAGAGGTGTCGGACCAACAATCCCCGGCTCCATCGACATGGACTGTGGCTCGGAATCCTTTCCCAGTATTTTTAAATTTTCTTTCTTTCTAATATTTGACGGTGTCACATTACATTACCCAATGAATAGGAACACATTCTCATACATTAATGGCAGTAACAACAATATATTTTAATTTTCTACCTATTTTCCGGCAAACAAATCCCAACCCTTCCTCCACCGCTGAACCTCGCTGATCCCTCAAAGGGACACCAATAGCAAACCGGATAAAAACCGGAGCGAACGCTAGATTACAAATGTGGAATTAACTCTCATTGATATAAATATCCCACGAAAGATCACTACAAATACTTACGAAAAATACTATGTACGGAATGAAGACAGCGGCTAACTACGTATAGCAATTAATCCGAACGACATGAAAGCTGTTATTAAAAGAAATGCCAAATGCTGCAATATTCGGACATCGAGAGAGAATAGTACGGAAAATGACTTCATGAATTGAAAAAAACATTGAATACAAGAACAACAATAAATACCTATTGTTAAACATAAATAATTATTGTTTTCATTTGCATCACAAGATATTAAAACAGCAAATAACCAAACGGAAGAGATCGATGCAAAAGTTAACCACTTCGCAAAGAACGCATTCATACTTTAAATTGTCCTCGGTACATTGTTTCGCCAAAGGTGCCCCTAGCGTCGATTCGAGGCTTGAAAAGGTCCATTCCGAAGGTGTCAGAAGTGCGCACTTGCCCCCTACGCACTTCTGCCCTTCGTTTTGAACACGGTTTTAGACCGGCAGCTCACCACTTTAGAGCTGCAGATTGTCGCGCCGCCGGGGTGGCGGAGTGGAACTACGAAAAATTACGTATGTTTTCAATTTGATGACGTACTCATTAAGGGAGATTAAAAAATCACCCACCAGGTGGACAATCGTAAACTATTCTCCAAGAATGCAAGTTGCCTACCAGCGAAAAGAAGAGCGTAGTGGAAACAATGCATAAACCATTATTGTTTCTTAAAAGAAAGATCAAAAATTTGTTATAATAATCGGTACCAACTTATGATTTACCGAATATAATCAGACCTTCCATAGTCGAATAAGTTTGGTTGAGATATCGATTAATGTACTCTATTACCTGTATTCTTAATACATCACTAGTAATTCGAAACTGACAAAAAACAAAGTTTTAATAAAATGAAAATAAATTATTTCTTGGCGTTGCTATGGAAGAGTCACAGCAGCTAAAAAGTGTTTTTCTACCCCGTTTAATTAGTTAATTGCACCCAAATTCATTTCACTTGTCATAACAACTGTGCGCATTTATAACATCTTTCCATGTTCTTCATTAACGCATTCCTTTCGAAACACCAAGGTGTCAAACGTGAGATGTGACATTTATTTTGGCAGCTATCTTAGAAAATTCTACTTGTTCCTCCAATTACCACAGATGGTGCAGTGCTCCATGATTTTCTCCTCTTCGCTTTACATATCCACCCCCTGATATTTGACGCCTTTAACTTGCAATAACCCTGATTCACGACGCGTTTCACATTTCCTCTTTCCTAACATATCCACACATTTTACCACACTGTGTAACGCACATTCTAATTCAAACAGACGTTCCCACACACAACGCTTTACGGCGTGTTTTACATCACCACCTCCTTACAACAATGCCATCTAACATTGACGATACTGCAAGTACACCCATCTCCAATCACCAGCCAACTCGTGGAATTTTTTTTTTTAATAAATACGCTACAACTTTGAAGACACTACAATTGCCCCCCGTTTCAATCACCAACAAACTCGTGGCATGTTTTTATTTAAAAAAAATACGCTACTACATTCCAGACTCAACAACTACAACCTTTTTCAATCACCAACCAACTAGTAGGATGTTTTCTTAAATAAAATACGCTACAACATTTACCGCAGTATAACTACACCACCGTCCCATAAACAACCCACTTGAGGGATTTTTCATTTTCTAACTTAGCTACAACATTCACAACACTACAACTACACACTTTCTTAATCACCAATCTACAAAGGGGATTTTTTTCTCAAATAAATACGCAAAAAATAAGACGACACACAACTACGCCCCCGTTCAATCACCAACCAAATCGCGGGATTGTTTTCCTTAAAAGAAACGCTACTACTATGACGACATCACAACTACACTCCTATTCAATCACCAAACCACTACGGGGATTTATTGCATTAAAAAGTACGCTTAAACTTTGCCGAAACTACAATTCTACCACCCTTCAATCATCACCACACTCGGGATTATTTAAATTAAAAATATACGCTACAACGTTCACCATACTACAAACACACCCCCCTCCAATCACCAACACACTCGGAGGATTTTACTCATTAAATAAATACGCCATAACATTGACGTCACTATAATTGCACCACCATCCAATCACAAACTCACTCGGCGGATTTTATTCATTAAAAAATACGTTACAACAATCTCGTCACTACAATTGCACCAGCATCCAATCACCAACCCACTCGGAGGATTTTATTTATTAAATAAATAAGATACAATATTTCTGACATTAAAATTGCTTCACCCTCCAATCACCATCTAAATCAGGGGATTTTATGCGCCAAAAAGTACGTTACACCATTCACCGCACTACAACTACACACCCCTCCAATCACCAACCCGCTCCGGGGATTTTCTTCATTAATGACCTTTATCAATAATGCCCTAATGCCCATTTTCTCATTGTCCCAGTATTTCACCGCTGAAAATGTTTTTCCCGTCTTCACTTTCCTCAAAACTGCATTCTGCCCTTCCTCGGCGCCCAAAAATACAATTTTCACGTTGAAAATGGCAATTTCCTATCCCACCCTAGCACCCGTTTTTACTCCATAGGCCCGCAACCTTGTTAAGGGGTGAAGTAAGTCCATATTTAAGACGTGAAAAAAGTCCATATCCCTCTTCCGGGACTTCAGATAATATCGCAATGTGGCGTGATAATCTCACGAAAAAGTCTCAAATTTTGACTTTTTCTCACGTCATTTTCACGAAAACTACGTAACCCACGGTTAAGTTCCATATATTTTCTTAGCGACACGCATTAACTATGTGTGCTAGTTAATCATTGGTCGTAGATACACTAACTTGCATTGTATTTTGTAGCTGAAGTTATAATTGCGCCACGCTTCGTAAGGTTTACCAAGACGACAATGGAAACACTAAACACAATATACAGTCCGCGTAAGCCATTGCATTGGAAAACTAAATATTTCTTTAATTAGCTTTGAATAAGGCGTAAATATTTGGATAAGGCAAATTATTGTCAAACGATTAAAAGTTCAAGAAAGTTTTCCATTATTGTTCCACAATTATAATAGTATTCATAACGCATTACAGACTCTCGAGAATGAATCATAGCAGGTAACAGTTTTTGTCTAAACTTAGCCCAACTAAATATATTCGTTAATGAGCACGATCGCCGAGTAACTGAATCCTTTCTCAATGAGCAATTAACAATGCTTGCAGCATAACCTGAGAGTAGTACACTGAAGATGAGATGTTGAGCGATGATGGTGCAAGAAATAAACTATAAAAATACTTCAGAGGACTTGTACTTACGCGTGAGAAGCTGAAAATACGAGCCATGTATCACTTCCGGAACCAAACTGTGAAGAGCTGGTTTTCACAATAACACGCAAAAACGCGCAATGAAATAACTAACTACAGGCGAAAAATGAATAGGACTTCTCAAAAGATTAGCTGCAATCTTCACCAGACGAGTGATGCGTAGTGGTTGTTGGTTCTCCTAGCGACGTGTTTCCTCAGAGAGCTTTGAAAGCATCACGAGGTGATTGTCGTGGTGGAGTGAAGAAACTCATGACGTCCCAGACTTGTGGACGTCGCCGACTCACGGACACATCCTCCGAGAGGACCTCATCAGCTTCACTCCACCCCAACAGTGCCCGCCAAGGTCACTCAACCGCCGCTGTCCCCCTCCCCAACACGTGCCAGTGTTGCCGCATGTACGTCGCCTAGTAAATTCTTTTGGCTTTCGCTGGGAGTCTGGTAGTTCTACGTACGGCGCAATCGAGTTATATTTTATTAATTTAGCCCTAATACAGATTTGTGGCGCAGCCGCGGCGATTTGAGTTTTTGCATGTGCTTAAAAAATTTAATGGAAAAAATAAGGTTTTGAAACCATCAGAAATCTTTTATTTTGTGTGAGACTGTAAACTGGTAAAAGAAAACACAGCTATCTGCCATTCAGATTAGCTTATTTAGTATTTCTCGAAAAAGTTACACAAACTGATACCTGGCGCCACCAAAAGGTGTTTATGATACTTATGTGTCTTTTATCCTGCTAAATGGATCATATTCAAATAAATATAACCCCTATTGAATAACTGTGGTGACAAATATTTTATTATGTTTTAATTTTATTTGAATTGTATTTATTTATAGGTTTATATTGATACGAAGTAAATATAGTAAAAATATTTTTGGAGAGAGAAACGTTGCTCACACAGATATCGATAATGAATATAATCATTGAATTAATAATGCTAATAACTAATACAAGATATAACAAGTCTATGCTTTAGGTTTGCATAATAAGCAATCATTTTTTAATGCAATTAAACATTTTCAAATTTCGCTCTACTGCTCAACGAAGTGGCTGGCTGGTAGACACCTCCACATATTTTATAAGGAATTCCATTCCTAGGGAGAAAACTTGGAAATTGTTTTGAGAATCAATTCTTAATTTTGCAATGGAGGAAAGAGCTAGGCAAGAGGAAGGAAAGGGTGGTGAGAAGTGATGTTTTGGAGGCTGTGTAATGGGTTCAGTATTTCCATGGATGATAAGGATGAGTTGGTCGAGTTTCTGTAGGGGGTCTTGACTGTTTGTTCCTGAGTTCGAGGGAAACACAAACACATTTTGGAGAAGATAACCGCCGCAGTGAATTCATTTCTGAAATTTTACACTTCATGGAGACGTGGAGGAGTATGGTGCATGGGAAGAATCGGAGATCAGGAGAAAGCTGAGGAATGGGCTCCGAGAAAATTAAATCCTTTTTTTTTAACCACTCCATACCCCTCGAAGTATCTCTCTCACACTAGGATAACAGTCAAGACCCCTTTCTAGGAACCCGCCTTCCCCACCCTTGCCATTATCACCCATGGCAACACCGAACCCATTACCTAGCCTCCATGTAACCACTCACCACCACAAGTTTCTTCCAAGACCTGCATGAATGAAACACACTTGCGCAATGCCACGACCTAATTTGTTGCTGAAGCTTCAGGAGTCTCATATCGATATCGTCAATATTTCAGCTTATATTTCCTCCAAAAAGTGACCCCTTTGATGTAACGTAAGTATTTTGCCATGAATAGCAATCACATATTTTATTCTGCGTCTCTTTATCATCTTGCTCCTTGATCGCCTTGCTCCGGAGATAAATTTGCTAGAACAATTTTATTGTTTATAGGGAGCGTATCTTAGAGGCAGCGAAATAAGGCTGACAGTAAAATGCGGCAATGATGATGATCTGAATGGTATACGTGTAGAGAGAGGGAGTGATGTTGGTACAGATGGAGAAAAAGACATTGTAAGAGCTCTTTCTAATTATGAGGATGTTATCTACTCAGAAGAAATTTAAGAGACAGAGCAAGAAAAATGCAATTAAGAGATTTTGATAAAATTCCATCCAATATGAAAAGATCGAACAAAACTGTGCTATGGTATTCAGTTATTTGGTATAACGTCCGCCCATAATATTGTGAAAGGTGGAGTAAATAAGGTGTTTTTCCTTACAGGAATAAAAATCGAGGAGCCGATAGCTTAGCGAGCGAGGAGCCATTTGGCTTATTTATTGACAGGATACTTTTAGATGATATTGGTAATTTCACTGATAGAGAATCCGTAAGGTTGGACCAAGAAAAGTGTCACTTGGATTCTTGTAATTACCGTCTAAATGGAAGCACTTTTTGGAATCTTAAATGCAGTCGATAATTTGAAGCCCCTCGAAGAATGTGCACCTCGGCTTTGAAGTAATTAGCATGGGCATATGATTTTTAGGGCTACTGATGTTACAATTAATCTTCAGAAATATTCTTAGGTGTAAACATTTTGGCGATAAAGAGACTAGGTCGGAGGAGGTCCGAAAATCTTGCGCCAGTTAGATCAATTTAGGAAGCCATGAATTTGATTTTGGTAAAGTATTATTTCCCTGGTGAGTGCATTACCGTCAATAGGCAGTTAATTAGGACCTGAGGCCGTTGTTGGAAGATTTTTTGAGCCAACGATATGTTTTACAGGGTATCCTCTTCAAGGTACTCCATATTTTGTTAAAGTAAACGGGGCAAGAGCACTCCCGTATTTAGGAGAGGGAATCATATAGGAAGTCTGCCGTCATAGGTATGGGAGTAAACGTTATGCTTCTTCCAATATTTTAAAACTGTTCAGCTGCCTCAAAACATAAAACAATATGGATTAACGATGGTGGAGTCTCTGCGATAAAAATAAAATTCATACCGGTGAACTTTCTTCCAATTCGATCTCATGCCAAATATTCATTGATTTTTGGATTTGGATGCCATGTTCCTAAAAAGAGAAAGTCAGTCGATTGTTATCATAAATGCACCTTGATAAAACAATTCCTTTGGAAACAAAGTAAACCGGAAATAATATTTTACTTTAATGCTACCAAATGTGGCACAGATATTATGGGTATAATGGTTTAGTGTTAAACGTACAGGAGAAAAATAAACATGGTCGGGTGGATTTTTATGAAGTTTTTAAACGTGTATGGCATTTCAGTCTATTTCCTTTTATCAAACTAAATCCCCAGTTGAAAGCTTGGATAGTGAATTAAGTGGACCGCCAGCGTAGTTTTCTGAACAAATTGTAGGAAACATATGGTGAGAAAACTCGTTATGTGACAGGAGGACGAAGTGCGCTCGAAAAAGGTGCATTTATAGTATTCAGGGTACACCATTAGAAATTATACATATTGACAGGGAACATGAGCAAGAAAAACAAGCTATTGCAATGTTACTAGTGCACGATAAAAAGGAAGATATTCCAAACCTATGTCCTTAGTTACCGAAACATAAGCGAAGAACATTTCTTAAAAGAAGGTATTCCGTATTTTGTTCAAGTAAACGGGGCAAGAGAACTCCCGAATTTAGGAGAGGGAATCGTGGAGGAAGTCTGTCGTCATCAGTATGGGAGTAAACGTTCTGCCTCTTCCAATATTTTACAACTGTTCAGCTGCTTCAAAACTTAAAACAATATGGATTAACGATGGTGGGGACCATGCGATAAAAATAAAATTCATACCGGTGAACTTTCTTCTAATTTGCTCTCGTGCCAAATATTCATCGATTAATTGATTCGGAATTGGATCTCATGTTTCTAAAAAGAGAAAGTCAGTCGTTTGTAGTCATAAATGCACAGTTATAAAACAATTCCTTTGGAAACAAAGTAAACCGGAAATAATATTTTACTTCAATGCTACCAAGGGTGTCACACATGTTATGGGTAAACTGGTTCAGTCTTAAATGTACAGGAGAAAAACAATCATGGTCGTGTGGATTTTTATGAAGTTTTTAGACGTGTATCGAATGGCAGCCTATGTGCTATAGACCAAACTAAATCCCCAGTTGACAGCGTGGAAAGTGAATTAGCTGAACCACCAGCACAGTTTCCTGGACAAATTCTGGGAAAAATATAGTGAGAAAAAACGTTCTGTGACTGGAGGACGAATTGCGCTTGAAAAAGGCGCATTTATAGGTTTCAGGGTACACCATTAGAACTTATGTCGACAGGGAACTTGAGCAAGAAAAACAAGCTATTGCAATGTTACTAGTGCACGATAAAAAGCCAGTTATTCCAAGCCTTTGTTACCGAAACATAAGCGAAGAACATTTCAATGTATTTTTTGATGCATGATGAAAAAAATGCTAAAAAACATTTTTATTTGGAATGTCTTTGGCAGTATATATGTTCATTAATTTTTGTATCCTATATTACTCTTTAATTTTTATTTTAATGTTATTAAATATTAATCAAACATATATGATTTATATTTTTCAATGTAAAAACCCAATGTAAAAAACTAAAATCACAAATAATAAACTATCCAAACCTTTTTTATTAAACCATAGACATAAACCTAATAGAATTAATGCAAAATGTAGTCTTTCAAAATGACATACTTTAAAATAAAGATATCTATATAACGTGAAATTTTATTCTCTACAAATTGATTTCATGTGTTTTCTCATAGGAATATCTGTTTCAAAGATATGTGGTCCTGAAAATTCGCAAAATGTAAGCTTTCACTGAAATGAGAACATTTCCCGATTTCTAACTTTTGGTTTCGGCTGTACTACTGAATCGAATTTTATGATTTATTAAATCATTCAACGCAGAGTCTAACACAAAAAAATAATGAAAAGAATGTCTTTTTCTGTCCGACGAACTGTTTTAGAGCTACAAGCAAAATACCGAAAAAATTGCAAAGATTTAATTATTTTGGGCTCCTATAAGATAAGCTTACCTCCTGAGAAGGTGCACACTCAAACTACACTTATTCAGGACCAAATAAAGGTTTTGAAACAATTACCAGTTTTCTGGGAATTAATTCTTCCAAAATTCCTTATATGACTTTCCTATACTGGCAAGAAGTAGTTTAAAACAGAATCCACTAATTATTGGAGCGCAAACTCAGTTGCGATGTCAGTTTATGCCTATTGATGAACTTCGTCGTTAGACAATTAAGCTCCATTGGGACGATCTGGTTGAGGGCCGCAGAAATTGACGCGACATTCATTTCAGGGCCACTCGCGTATTTGGTCCGTGCACTGCACTTAATATGGTCGCAATATCAATGAATCAGCATTTGAGCGTTTTTGGAAGAACACTGAAGAAGGATTATGTTGGATCTACTCAGGACGGTGGTCTAGTAAGTTATAAATACGTTAACCATAATGATGTCATTGGAAGGTTCCGTTTAAACCATGGTCTGCACATGGAGCACATAATACATTGTACCAAAATAGTACTGAGATGGACGATTTAAACCTGGATAGCGTCGATATCGATAAAAAGGACCATTTTGAAACCGCTACGGACTTGGAGGCGATTATCAATGACAAATTATAAAGGGAGGTGTCGATTTACAGGATCTGATCAAGAAATCACTCAAGCTTGGGAAATTATTCTAAAAATAGCTGCTCGAAATAGTGTTTAACAATACAAAGTAAGAGCTGCGTTGGGACGCGAAAATAAATTTTGACGTGAAGACGCGCTGGAATTCCATCCCAACAATGTTAGAGTCGCTAGTAAAGACAGAAGTCACCATCTGCGAGACTTTAACCTAATTCAAGGTAAGGAGATAATTGAGACATTGGACATTGACGTCCTCAAACTCTTTTGGAGACAATTGAACCTTTGAAACTTGCTCTTGAGGATGTAAGTCGACAGTACGAGACGTTGATGAGTGCTGACATTGTTTTAGAATTCATGTTCAACGAGCTCTTCAATCTGAATAATATCACAAGTACTTGGCTCATGGAAAATTTACTTGAAGTTTTGCGTTAAAATTTGAATAAAAAATGATGTCATGAACCTCTTGCGCAGTCTCCAACATACATCTGCTGCCCCGTCAGAAACTACGCTAAACAATCGCAGGAAATCTAGTGCCTGGTCTTTTTGAGATCAACGATGTAGAAAAGATCATCGAGGAATCGTAAAATGATGCTGGATATGTTAACCCGTCTATTTAAGATGAATTGAATTTGTATATTGGCTAATTAATTGCAGTGGAAGGTCATTAGAGTTTCAAATGTCAAAAGCCAGAACTCACGCTCTTCAGGAACTCTGGCCAGCACACCAAACATCTCTAGAAATTGTGCAAATCAAGGATATCCATTAAAACGACATATATGGAAGTTGGATGAGTTTTCCGTCGATACAGATTTCTGTACAAAATAAATATCTTGAAACTTGCTCTTGAGAATATATTCCAAAACGCTATTCCATACGCTATATTCCAAAATTAGGATTTTCAGCACAACTGAATCAAATAACAGTCTTTTATGTACGCAATAAATCAACAATCATTGATGATCTTTACGTATGATGGCAATAGCAATGTTAAACGTACAAGCCTGCATTGAATACTGAGTAGAATATTATTCACTTCAATTAATGATGCCTATAGATTTGCCCCCCGTGCAAAGTGGAGTTTTGATGTTTCCACTGGCAGGTTCTTTTTAAGTTACCGAAAATATTATACCATCTTTTAAACTCTAATACGCCTCTTTTCCATATTGCTTGCAGAATATCTTTGAAAGTGCAAGGGGATAGCAGCATATGTGTGCGCCATGTTGTTTGAAAACACCGGCATTGTTGTTGAGGGAAAGGCAACTGACTGGAAGTCGACGAGAATGACAAAACGCAAATGAAATCAGCTCATTACAACACAGCCATCACGTTGTCATGAGAGAATAATATTGTCACACATGTTCAATGTTCTTATTTTTAAAAATCTGTAATATTTAATGTATTTGTCTTAAAGTGGTTGAAATAATATTTCAACGGAACAGAAGTTAATGTGTCCTTATAAAATTTCAATATACTTTGCTAAATTACGAATTATCATTTGTTTGATAACAGAATAACTCAGTCAGAGTTTGATATAAGAAACATTTAAGATTTTTTTCAAAGAAATATTTGTTGTGACATTGAAAGCTTGATATATCGTTTGATGTACCTATGGAAATATGTTCTTAACTAGAGAACGTAAATTTGATTTCAATTTTTAATTGAATACTTAGTCATTTTACACCAATGGCAAAATATTTTACGTGTATGGTTTTGGTGTGTCTTATTCTATATATTTTACTGTTTGATGAATTCTCCATTTTTAATAAACCCTAAAGTGTCCAATTTTTAATATTATTCAATCGTTTTAAAACATTCCTGACAAAACAATGTATGTACATCAAAATGCAATACATTTGACTTTGAATTTTATGAGTATGATTTGACTTTGCTCCTTTTGAGCCGCGTACGAAGGCGGCGACCACTTCGGCAAGGGCATGGTACTAATACATTGTGTTAGTACCATGGAAGCTAAGACAGCGGTGACGATGTGGAAAGCTGACATTCCAAGGGAATGGCACTGCCTTCACTACCCATCCACCAGCTAATTCCATCCAGCACTACCTTCGTCATTCAAAGATGGCTTTCACGTGCACAATTCACCTCACGGAGTACTTACTTCATCCACGGATACCACCCGTTAATCTCTGCCCTTCATCTTACCACTCAAATCCATCTTTTGTGAAAGTGCTTTTCCACCAGTTACATGTTCGTCTCGATACATCGCAGCCCATTCTCGTTAAGTGTCTACTCCTTCGATACGCCATCTTAACCCCTGTAATCCATTCTGTGAAGTGAAGTTTTAGTTGTTATTTCGTGAATGTGAGTGTTTTCAGTTAAGTGACTAGTGAAATGTGGTGTGTCTTTGCTTGCCTGTGTCACCTGTTGTTCATTATTATCGGATATGGGTCAAGTACAGCATCATTGCCTACATTCATTCGATAACCTGTAACACTTTGCATTGAACAGCGTGCGTATTACTCTTGCTAATAAATTCCTTGTAAACTTCCGAAATTCGACAGATACATATTTTCACCACAATGTGCACACAATTAGACATGAAAAACACTCTCTAGTTGTTCTTAGTAACTGCACATCTTTTCAATTTTAGACAAAATTAGCATTTAAACATTTCTCCACATCTCTATTATTCCACCTCCATAATCTTAAACGAGAAACGTGTTTTGATATTAAAAATTTAGATATATTATTCATTCCTTCGTTATTCGAATAAACATTCCCCATACTCAATCGCAAATTACTTCCACTACAGCCTTCATCCTTTTCTACAAACACCACAACGTAAATCGTGTCACATTTCATGTCTCTAGCAAAAATAAATATGGAGATATGTCGTACATTAAGTTTAACCGACATCGCACCTCGAAAGATATTGTTAACACGTACGACGACAGCAACATCATCTACTTCGTGCCACCAACTATCTGCGTCATTATTTACTCTCATTTGGTTTACTCGTCCGGAAATAAGATTTTTTAGTTTTGTAGTCATATTCTTAATTTATACATTTTCAACTAATACTGCGTATGCCCAAATATACATACCCCTTCCATTAATCAGAAACTATTTGGCCATCAGCATTCATCTCCACCAAGTTTATGGCACACGTCACATCCTTCCAGATTTCACAGTTGCATAAACTGCGGAGACATGTCCAAAACTAGGTTTTTAACAAATTACTCATATTAGATTTGCATACTTAATACGGTAACGGACGGAAACAGTATCTGGTGTGTGCCACCATGTGACAAACCTAGTGTTTACATACTCATTCTGAGTTACTGTACTCTTTAAGAAAACGGATTTCATTCGTTTAGTCGTGAAATTGTTCATTCTCTCACTCTCTTGCCGAGAGATGTTCCACTCTCCAGTGAAAGGGAGGCCAAGGTCAGAAACATTTGAGGTCACAAGACAAATGGAGATATTGGACAATGGGCAACAGAAATCCCTCACCAGTGACACAAGACTACGACAGAGAGAAGAAGTCATAGAGAGATCATAGGAAATGACGACGGAAGGAAGAATTCCGCTACCTCCAACCATTGCGAGTGTTTTGTTTAATCGCGAATTTAAAAAATCGACACTAGTCCAAAGAAAGCCCACTTCATCATCAGCAGACCATATTGACACAAACAATGACATTACTGTTGTACACTTAAACTCTCAAATGGACACAGGCGACGCCCCCAACGATGAATGCGTGATTGAAGAAACTGGACTGTTCGAAAAAGTTGACGAAACTCAGCGGAAAAAAAGAAGACGTAATTCTTCCAACGAGCAAGGCTCTCCTCCAGCAACTTGACTGAAGAACAGATTCGAATCCCTCTTAACTGAAAATAATGACGAAGGACCATCTGACTCTCAGAAACCAAAAAAGGCAAAACCACCCCCGGCAGTTGTCGTGGACAAAATCAAGGACATGACGAGCTTCATAAAGAAAGTAAAAGACGTGGACAAAACATTTATAATCAGAAAAGAAGCAAATTGATCAAGGATTCAGATGAGAAATAACGCCGACTACGAAAAAATAAAACAATTTTTAATAAGAGAACAGGCGCAATACCACACTTGGGCACCGAAGGGCGAAGGTGTGGTCAGATACGTGATCCATGGTCTAGATCGGGGAATTGATCTTGGAGACATCAAATACGACCTGAATGAGAAAAATATCCCGTGCGTATCAGTAAGGACGATGTCACCGAAGGTGGATGACATTTACGTCATAACCGTCGAGCGGGAAGAAAGCTTCAGGGCTAAATATATAGAAAAAATACGAATCGTATGCTGCCACCCTGTAAGCATTTCGCCCTACGAATATAAAACTCCGCAAAGATGCTATCGCTGTAATGAATACGGGCACGGCTCTAGGTATTGCTCTAGAGCAGGGGTGTCCAACAAGTCGATCGCGATCGACCGGTCGATCGCGAGGCCAATTTTGGTCGATCGTCGATCTCTCGCAATGTCTGGGGCAGAATTCCGTGTACTCCCGTGACTTTGAAAAAATAGTTTTGAACATATATTTTACATATCTACCCATACCTCGCTGGAATGCACCATGCTGAAACACAGTGTATAAACATAGTATGCATTTGCCACCCCTTCTTCCCCCTTGGACTACGCCTATGACAATAAGTCGATCGCGACACACTTTTAAGATAAAAAGTAGATCTTATATACAGAAAAGTTGGGCACCCCTGCTCTAGAGCACATAGGTGCTATATTTGCGCGGGACCCCATTAGGGGAAAGACTTCCAGCGGCAAGAGGCCAAAAAATGCTGTAATTGTGGGCAGCCTCATGAAGCTCGTTCAAAAGATAGCATATTCTACCAAAAATAAATGGAGAGAATAAACGAATTAAAGAAAAGAAACAACTAAGGAAGACGGAATGAAAAAGGACGTCCAGAAGCAATACATACCAGCCGCGCCACCAAGCAGTAATATCTGGGAACAAAGGGAAGCGCAAAAATCAATGGAGCAGAAAAAAGACGAAAATAAAACTACTGAAGTACGCGAAACGCTCCAAAATTATAATACTTAGACGAAGACCGACGCCAATACAATGACAAGGTCAACAGAATATCGCAGCCTTAAAAACCAAATTACGACACAGGCGATAACCGAAGAAGAAAACTTTAATATGAGGACAAGGTCAACAAATTACGTCAATGGCGCTAATACATTGACCAAGGTGAATACCCAAGACGGCTTGGTGCCAAACACGCCAAGGACAACCGATAATTCCTGTTTTAACATGCCGACTCAGTCCATAGACAGCGAAAATAATGAATTAAAACGTATATTAGAGACATTACTTTTGGAGCAATGATGCAACAACAATGGCAAATGTTCCAAGATATGCTTTCAAAAATTACGGACATGCTGATCAGGAAGACCAATTATGGCTATTAAAAATAAAAGCAAAACACTGTGCGTCGTCCTCTTCATTATAAATGGGGACGTCATAAATAAGACACAGGAATTCATAGAATTCATCATCAAATACAACGTTCACGTGTGTCTTGTCTCCGAAACTCACCTGCAACCGATAAGGTGTGGAAGGTGAGTGGATATAACGTGCTTCGGTAAGACCGAGTTAAAATAAGAGGGGGCAAGTGCGCGGGTGGAACTGCTATCTTAATTAAGGACGAACTCGTCTACGAGGAAACTGAAAAACATGTCCTGACAAGCCTCGAAGCGATTGGTGCTATCGAAAAATCGAAGTCGCAGACTTCAGTTTTTTAATCCATGACGACACGCCTGTAATTTTCGGAGGAGATTTTAACTGTAAACACACCCAGTGGCACTGCCCGAAAGACAACCCCAATGGGAAATAATTTTATGAAATGACACAGGAAAAACACCTACGAGTCATTGCCCCTAACGAACCGACAAGAGTACACGGGAATAGTATCATTGATATTGCAGTGACGAGGGGACTAAGACGACCGGCAAAAGCAATGACGCTGAACGCCTTGAGCAGTGATCACTATCCGATACTAATCTAAGTATGGGCAGCGCCAATAAAACTCCCAGATCTGCCAGATAGGCTATGCTACGGACTGGCAGACTGGGAGTTGTTCCGCAAGACGGTGGCGCAGATAATTTCGATGGACGAACATGAAACAGACCTAGACAAGATGGCAGAGATTACTTGACCAAGCGATTACAGATGCCATGCACACTGCCATCCCAAGAAAACGAAAAAAGCCGGCCGATGAAATTAAACTAATTCACAATATTAAGACCCTAATCAAAGAAGGAAACAACAAAAGAAGATTATACAAAGACATAGGTACGTTTTACCTAAAAAATAAAATAAGGACACTGAATACAGAGATAAGAAGGGAAATCAAGAGACTTAGGAGAGAGAGATGGGAGGACCAACTTCTCTCACTAAATAAAAATGACGGCTCCATATGGAAGATTGTTAAATCCTTAAGACGAACTCCACAAAGCGATCCTATAGTAAAAATTGACGACAGGGAAATATATAACCCAAAGGAGAAGGCTGATATTATGGCTTACCCTCTGGAAAAAACTTTTTCCATCAACATACCCTCACTGTCGACACCAAACATTGATATTAAAGCCGAAAACTGGGATATAGATCTGGAGACCCTTTCCGAAATAACACTAAGTGGCATCCGGGAAATTATAAAAAACCTTCCAAACAGAAAAGCCACCGGGGAAGAAATTATATATACCGAATGAAGTAAATAAGAAAATACTAATTGAAGCTGGAAAGTACATAGTGGAAATAGCAAATAAATCAATAAGGACCGGACACTTCCCGAGGGTATGGAAAAAGTCTCAAATTAAATGCATTCCCAAGAAGCAAAAGAAGACGCTACTTCCTGAAGAAATGAGACCTTTGTCACTGCTTTCCAACCTCGGGAAGTTGTTAGAGAGAGTTATAGTCCCACATATTCAAGAATATGTGAAAAAAATAATATATATTACCTCCGGAACAATTTGGCTTCCGAGCTAGTCACTCGACGACCCAACAAATTCATCGAGTGACGGAATATATTACGGACGGTTTTAACAAAAATCAAATGACAATAGGAATTTTCCTGGATATTTCAAAAGCATTCGACAAGGTCTAGCATGACGGCCTTCTGTTCAAAATGGAACAAAACAAACTTCCAGGGTGGATATCAGGGATCTTTCGGGGTTTGCACCGGGTAGTTAGGTCCATGGCGGCCGACGTTTCGATGCTCGAGTCGAGCATCGTCCTCAGGGCAGAGGTGAGTTGGATTTCCAGGGTGGATTTTAAAATGGACTCACTCTTATCTCAGAGAAAGAACTTTTAACGTTAAGTGGCGACATGAGAAAAGTATTACAAAAACTATGACAGCAGGGGTCCCCCAAGGGTCAATATACGCGCCGCTTCTTTTTAACATCTTTACTTCAGATTTTCCGAGAGATACAGAGGATTGGCGCACGAAATTAGCTCTTTATGCGGATGACGCGGCTATTCTCTCTAGGAGCAAGAACGGAGAGTTAGCCGTCAAAAATGCACAAGACAAACTCGACGAAGTACAGACCTGGAATAGTAAATGCGAGGATTAGAGTGAACGCTGAGAAAACTCAGGCAGTCATCTTCCATAAACCATACATTCCTAAACATCGATGCCCAATCCTCCGTATCAGACAACAAGGTTCTTGGTTGCAAGTGAAAGTATCCGCAGTACACACCTTACACAACCATTTGTATTCAGAATCTTTCAAATCGGTTTGTAACTGGCCAGGCTTGCTTCAGACCAGATATTCTGATGTGCCAGCACTATTTCAGGTTTTCATGACAAAATTTCAATTTTCTAATATAAAATATCCATTCTATCACACGCGAATCTTTTAAGAAAGTGCAAGAATATGAAAAAAACACACTAACGCATGCGTAACATATAGGGATAACGATATTCAATATATTCAATTACTTACAGGTTGATCTTCTATAGTTTGTTATACATAAATCCAAATCTAATCGATTGATTATGACCACTAACCCTAATCCTCGGCCTTCGGCATACCCACCATTAGCTGAAGTGGCGAAAATTCAGTGAAAGCGTATTTTCGCGTGTTCTCTCTAGCTTAGACTGAAACTAAAAGGAGATGAAAACCACATCCATCAATTTATGCATCTCCTTTGTCTTTATGCCCATGACTTAAAAATCGTCGCAGTACTGGTTATCTAAGGAATATATAAGCCCACGAACAAAGTTCGAACAACGTATAAATCTTTAATAATGATGTTTCGTGAAGGAAGTACATGTAGAGACTTAGGAGACTTGATTTCGGACTTGATCTGAAGATGTGGCCTGCATTGGCTACGAAACGTCATCGTAAAGATACACCGACGCAGCTTTGCCCGAAAAACACGGAGAAACCAGCACAACAGCGCTGCGAAAGCCTCAAACAGAAATTCAAACAGAAGTATATGTAACTTTTATGTGAACGGTGAATTATGTATAATAAGATTATGCAGAAATACATTATTCAAGATGACCATCGACATTAACTTCTCGATCGTATTTCAAAGTCTTCGCGGCACGGGAGACAACTGCTAAACGTTTCGGCTGCTGTACCAACGGCGAATGCTTGAACTTAAGTGGAACTTTTATAATGTTGATTCACGTATTTTAATTCAGATAACTTCCTTTTAAAGGGCCGTTTATTGAACTGTCTAGTTCCTCAAAGCTGATTTCAAACCTATGGATGACTGACAATCCGGAAAAAGAAAATATAAGGATGTGCACACACAATGGGAAGACAGTGAGATGAAGTGGTCATAAGTAGAAGACTTTTGGAGAGGAAGAAACAGGATCAGGGGGTAGGAAATATTCTTGTAAAGACCACTAAAGTGCATATTTAAAGATTGCTCCAGTGTGAAACAGATGAGTCATCCACACTCTGCCATGAAAATAGAACTAGGGTTAAATAAGGATTTTGACCATAAAATTAATTAAGAAAACCGCTCTTAAGGCCGTTTTACACGGTGAATGATCTTGCGCATGATCATTCGAGCATTAAATCGCGAATTAATTTCAATCATGACCAGAAAATTTACCGTTTCACACGGTGAATTAATTCCGTGAATTTTCTGCGCAGACTGAATGCGCAGTGGTAGATCTATCGATTGTATATATCGATTACGGGAGATTTCCGACCAACACAGCTGTATCGACAGACTGATTGTGAGTGTTTGTTTTGATTGTTGTTTACATTAATCACAGATGGACCGCAATGAGTCAATTTTATCGGCCGCTGCTGCAGTATGTATTATAATGACTGCAGCCACAATTTTGAATAACGATGGGAGAGCTGGTAGAAGAAGAAGAAGATTATGGACAAGACCGTGGAAAGAGAGAAGGAATAGTGGTCGAGGGGTACTCAACATGGCTGAAAACGAACTGCTGCATGAAGACCGCGAGGCGTATAGAAATTTTTTAATAATGTCGGAGAAGCAGTTCAACTTAATTTTACGTCTCTCCAGGCAGGACTATGAAAAGTCTGACATGACGATGAGAGGAGCAATTTCTGCTGCGCAGAGGTGACATGAATCATGACAGCCATGAAAATGAGAAGTATTGGAAGAATTCGACAGCTCGGTGTTTGCCGAATTAACTTAAACGTTCAAATGTATAATGTTTAACGTGACTTCTGTAACCAAACAGACTTAATAAACACCACACATAATCGTGTTTTCCTATAATAATGTGTCAATCTCACGAATCATACACGAATGGTTTAGATAGATAATTATCCCACCTCGTAATTCCATTGGTCAATTGCACTGGATTCAAGAAATAATTATCTCACGTTATCTGCCTTACTTTTGGATCAGAAAATTTCAAAATCACCTGCGTGAGGTAACACTATACTTACTATTCAAGCAAGGTTCTTAGAGTACTAATACTTTAAGAACCTTGATATTCAGTAACCTTGAAAATTTTGAACATTGAATTAGCTACCGTACGACGCCTAGTTTATGAAATATTTGTAGTATCCACATTTTCCCACACTATCCCTGGTTCACATAGCTTTATGTTAAAAAAGAACAGTCATCATCATTTATCTTCACACTCACCTTGTTGCACATAATCCTGCGGCAATTTCCTCCATCTCCTTCTGCCGAACATATTTATTTTTGTACTGTGGGTTCTTCGGATTGTAAAGGTGAGGTTTCTCCCTTACCATAGCTATCAGGCTTTCCACTTGCTCTCGGCTCCAAGACATATCGGTGTCAATTATTGAATCGTGAATATATGTATCCAAACCCCAAACTTCACGGTTTTTTCCTCAGGACACGTAATAGTTAAATAGATAGTGTTAACCAAATGACCATTCCACGTCTACCAAAGCGTGTGCATTGCATCCTGCCAAGAGAGTTATTTATTTCCAAATACATTGTTGTGGCTTTCCTTTCCTTATTTATATGTTATTATGATTAAGCATTAGCGAAGTGAGGTTAATTCAATATCAAAACAACCAAGATGGACGTCGTGCGCTCGTACCATGCGGTAATTCACGGGATCATGCGAGCAAAAATAGAACATGTTCTAATTTTGATCGCATGATCACGCGCATGACCAAGAATTCGCCAAATTTTCCGTATTACACGAGGCATTAACGTCATGCGAATGATCATTCGAATGATCATGCGCAAGATCATTCACCGTGTAAAACGGCCTTTAGAACTGCAAACTAATTAGTTGAATGTGCTTTAAAATCATCCCCGAGGAATATATAAATGGAAGAATATACAATTGGACCTATTAGTGGATTGATTAATCAATTAACGAAGAGGCTTTAAGAAGAGTTTGAAATGATTGCAATCCAAGGCCGTACCCAGGGGGGGGGGGAGGGGTCAGAGGGGTTGAAACCACCCCCCCCCCCCGAAATTTTCCAGAAATAAGTATTTTCAAACACGTTTTCCTGAATTAAAGATAATACAATTTTCTCGATATTTTGCTACAATCTTCTCCATTATTTTTCTATCTGTAAGTAGGAAAGTACTGCATCATTTAATTAATGGTGTTTATGCATTGAACTGGCAACTGACCTTGCTGATGCATCATGAGAGAGAAGCGTACATGTGAAAACAGCCTGCCTATAATAGCCTACTCTACTCGCAGCCAACCGCATAGCGCCTGTTCTGATGCTCACAACCAACGCAGTAACGCAGTCAGTAGTAAGAGGTGTTGTGTATCGATATTCGCTAATGTCTCTCTCTCTCTCTCTCTGACCACTATCCCACCCACCAGCACTAGGCTAGCGCTAGTGTCACTTTCCTGTTACTCGCCGTCCATAGAAGCCAACCCGTCGCTTCTATGGACGCTTCTTCAGCGCTAGGTAGCTGGGTGCCGTATTTATTTATATATATGCAGTAGGCTTTGAAAATATTCTAGTGTATAGCATTATTTTTTTAGGGGCCAAAGTAAGAAGAATATGGCGAAGCGACCTGTCCAAGCAGCCCAAGGACAACCTTCACTTTTGACCTTTTTTACAAAAACTCGAAAAACAAGTACACCTGACAGTCCTAGTAGTAATAGTTTTCTTGATTCTGCATCTACATCGGACTCAACCCCTACATTGCATCAAGAGACTAGAGTGGACGAAAACGCGAAAAATGAAAAATCTCATCTACATCCCTTGGATATTGGTAGATATATAAACTCTAATTTGGATGAAGACCTCAAATATAATCTTTTAACTTCTCCTTGGGTTCCAGAAAATACATTCCAATTTCCTACAAGTGGAAAAAGGA
Source organism: Pyrrhosoma nymphula (assembly GCA_963573305.1). NCBI lineage: Eukaryota > Metazoa > Arthropoda > Insecta > Odonata > Coenagrionidae > Pyrrhosoma > Pyrrhosoma nymphula. The sequence continues at coordinate 22,862,479 of OY754340.1, read as the reverse complement.
ATCTTCGTTTTCAAAGACAGTGGTTGACTCGTTTCCCTTGGCTGGTATATACACAAAGTGATGGTGCTTTTTGTAAATATTGTGTTTTATTCTCCAAAGAATGTGCAGGCAAAGGATGTAATCAAGTATTGAAATCCCTAGTGAAAGAGCCTTTTACAAAATGGAAGGACGCTTTAGAATTATTTAAAACCAACGAGTCGCATGGCTACCACAAAGATTTTACACTAATTGGCAACAACTTCTTGAAAACAAAAAGTGATTTAAACTCTGATATAAGGAATATTATGGATTCAAGTAGAAAGAAACAAGTGGAAGATAACAGGAAAAGACTTTCATCAATTGTAGACACAATAAAACTCTGTGGCCGGCAAGAGTTAGCATTAAGAGGCACGAATGATCATGGGCCAATATCAATCAATGATGAAGAGCCTTCTTTAAACGACGGTAATTTTCGTGCGCTTTTAAGGATGAGACTAAAGTGTGGGGATCAAAATTTAGTAAGACACACAGAAAATGCTTCCTTGAATGCATTGTACAAGAGTCCTAAAGTTCAAATGAATTGATCAACATATGCGGGGAATTAATCCAGAAAGAAATTGTGACAGATGTTAATAATTCTAAGGCATTTTCAGTTCTTGTAGACGAAACAGCAGATATAACTGGTCATGAGCAAGCTAGTCTCAATTGAAATTTCTACTCTACCTATTGAGGGTGGGAGTTTCATGTGATTGATCTATCGCAACTATTATGATCCCTTATTGTGCGTGGGAAAAATGACATTTTGAATCTATCGATTCGGCGGTCAATTTCCTTTATTTTATTCCTGTGATCACTTCTACCGTAGTATGTACGTTGGCTCTAGCAGTATATGTTGAACTTCCGGCAAAAAACTGTTTGCTCCGAGTTTGTGCAAAAGATTTAACCTGTATTTCTCCCTTCTATCAGTTAGAGATTCCCACCCTACTTCCTTCAACAATTTGGTAACACTGCTAAGTTTATCGTAACAACTTTTCACAAATCTTGCTGCTCTCCGTTGTATTCTATCAATTTCAGAGATAAGTCCTACTTCGTAAGGGTCCCATATGCTAGCGGCGTACTCCAAGTGAGGTCTCACGAGTAAAAAATAACATCGCTCTTTAACTTTCTCGTCGCATTTTCCTAATATTCTCTTGATAAATCCCAATTTGCGACTATCCTGTCCGCAGATTTCCCGGACGTGTTTCTCCCAAGACAGGTCCTGAGTAAGGATCACACCTAAGTATTTAACTGACTCTACATTTGATAAGTCTGTTTGATTAATTGTGTACGTATCGTTGACCGAGTTATTCTTTTCTAAAAATTGTTCTAAAAATTCAAAACAACGCACTTATAAAAATTCAATTTTAATTCATGCCAAGTATTACACCATAGCATCTAGGTCTTTTTGTAGCGCAATCTGGTCGGACTCATTGTTTAGATAACTGTACAACACTGCGTCATCTGCGAAGAGGCGAATTTTGCTAGAAACAATGGTAGTGATATCATTAATATACAAAAGGAACAATAACGGACCAATGACACTTCCCTGAGGTACACCTGATATAACTTTCACTACATCTGAGCTAACGCCATCTAGAACTAACCTCTGTTAGCGGTCGGCTAAGAACTCTCTTATCCAACATATTACGTTGTGGTGTATTCCGTATGCCTCCAACTTAACGAGTAACTTTGAATGAGGATCCATATCGAAAGCCTTTTTAAAATCTAGAAATATTGCGTCTACTTGGACAAGCTTTTCTCCCGAGGAAAAAATGTCGTGAAGGAAGAGGGCCAACTGGGTTTCACAAGACCTGCCTTTCTGGAATCCGTGCTGATTTAGCGTTAACAAGTTTTGACTACCAAGTACCACATATTCGAACTGACGATTATTATATGTCCCAATATCTTGCACGAGATAGACGTAAGGGAAATCGGTCTTTAGTTACTGGGCTCTTCCTTATCGCCACTTTTAAATATTATTGTAACGTTCGCGATTTTCTAGTCGTTAGGAACACGATGTTGTGTTAGAGATTTTTTAAATATTATTTTAAGGTACGGTGCTATTTCTGATGTTAATTCTTTATAAACTCTGGCGGGAATTTGTTAGGGACCGGGTGATTTCTGGAATTAATGGATTTAAGATGATTTTCTATTCCACGACTAGTGATATGAATAGACTGCATTGTGTGCTTATATAGCCTAGGCATTGTAGTGGTGTCGTTTAGAGATAATTTTGTTTATACGCTTTTAAAAAAGGCGTTGCGGATATTTGCTTTATCTAATTTGTCGTTTGCTCTTACTTCTATATTGTTCTTTAGTGACGTTACTGTTGATTTTGCAGCCTTGAACCTCCCTCACGTATGACCAAAACGCCTTTGGGTTGTCCTCTAAATATTCGCCCAATATTTTATTTTTGAAATTCGTTAATGCATTTTGAAAGGCCGCCTTAGCTGCTGTTTTAGTTTTCTTGTATTTGACGCATAACTTATTATACTCCTCTTTGGGGAGATCCTGACGTACGTTCCTCATTTTTGCGTGCCGTATTCGTTGTCGCTTGAGAGATTTCCGGACGTCCGCAATAAACCACCTTGGTTCAGTATTGACCTTTTTAAGTTTACTTGGTATTGCGCTAGTTAATTTTATTTCACAGTTATCATTACAACACCTGAACACAAATCTTACTATGAAGAACTGAAATGTTTATAAATCCAACCAGAGAAAGCCAAGTTTCATTTAGCATATCGCTTGCAGACAATGCAGACGCCGTCGTGAAATCGGACAATGAGAACACCAAAGCAAAAAAGAATACATGTGACGATACTTACGAATGAGAAGCAGGAAGACAAGGATGGAAACACTTCCAACATGGAACTGCGAGCTGGACGTCAGAAACTCAAGAATAGATTCACGACGAACTTGGAATGCAAGAGAACTTTTTCCACATCCTCCTCCCGGGATGAACGCCAAGTAAGTGAACAACGGGAGTTCAAGAGCGCCTTACCTTCCTATGAATTCCGCTTGATGGCAGGAGAACCGGTGTTGGCTCAAAATTCCCGGATGGTATAACCCAATCCCAACCCTCCCCCTCTGACGTCACAGACACGGGCGGGAAAGGTTCTCGACCACGTTGGCTCCTTTCCACTCTACTTTCCACGACACGACAGCGCCAAGGCCACTCACGTCATGCGGTCCCCTACAGTCCCCTACCAACACGTTCCAGTGTTGCCAAATGTGCGTGAAGTTGAAGAATGCTCTGCATGCGTTTCCACTCGCCCACTATTGTGTCACGCGATAACCTTATTTTACACAAGCAATAAGATATTAACTCAAACTGGAGACTCTCTCAGATGCCTTCTGTAAACGTAAAGCATTGTCAATGCAGAATGATCGGCCTTTTCTCGGCTCTCAAATCAACATTCAAAGGGACATAGAGCCCGGTGTCGCGTAAATAAAACAAGTGCTCCATTGAAGGAACTCGTGAGATATAGTTTGCTGACCATTCGAGGGTGTATTGATCTGTGAAGAGACTCTGGACGTCAAACTCAGAGAAAACTATTAGATCGTTATAATGTATTACGAGATTGATTAACAATATGTGATTGCACTTTCGTAATGCTTTCTCCTAAACATTCTGATTGCGTAGCAGAATGGTGTAAAATGTCAAAGTTAGATTCTTAGTTTTTTCGACGCGCAGACGAAAATAATTACAAATCGTCTCTTGTTCCACATACTCTCAAGAAATTAGGCAAAAATTACTCCTACCTCCGGTAAATACTAATGATTACCTGATTTATTATTAGACTTGGATAACATTAGCCATATAAAAAAGGAATGATATCAATGGAACTGAAATTGTGTTGCAAAACGAATCAGAATGAACGAATTCAAATGTCTGCATTCGAAAAAAATTGAATTTGGCAGAAACTGAAACCTGTCATTCAAACAATAGTCAAAAGAGACCTAAATAGCTTCCAAAGAAAAACGAATTTAAGGTAACATTAACGGAGTACTTCAATATCGCCTGGTATATGTTCAAACCCGGCAAAGGTATAATTTGTAGACGTAAATAAGTTATCCATACTATAGGACAAGCTTTGAAATAACATAAAGTACTTTTAAATTTTCCTCGGTATCGACTCTGATTGACATTTCGTGAACACTTGTATTCATACTTTTGGGAAGGTGAAACAATAACGCATTCCTATATTTATATATTCTTCACATCTCAGAGTGTAATAGATGCGACGCAAGTACTTGCGTGTTTCATTATAGCCGGTCAAGTTCAAAGGTCTCTCCTGATTCGTATAAAAACAATTTAAAAATGTATTGCATTTTTATAATTCTTACAAATTAATTAAAAGAAGTGACGCGTTTACAGATGGACTAGTCCAGTGGTCAGCATACCGCGACTTGCGAGCCACATTCGGCTATGTGGTCCCTTGAGTTCTCTTCTTCTTCTCTTCTTCAAAATACCACGAAGGTTACAGTGCGATTGAAACTTCGTGAAGACTGTTTTTCCTATTTCTGTATTTACATACCTACTTCGTTTTTGTTCATGTATTTTTATCTTTAGGCGAGTGCTATAAAGCATCGAGAAACCATTTCCAGAAAGATAAAATGTCAACGTGTATCGTCAAGTCGTATCTCTTCATCGTGTTCTACAATGTATTCATTCCGAACGCGTGTCCTCGCATGAAATACTAAAATTGTAGTCGAAATCCGCACCCCTGCCGTTGACAATTCCACCTGTCTCTGTCCGAAGAGCTGTGAAATAAATGATACAGCGCAAGCTTCTCTCTTTGTACGATTAATTTCATCTACAGGTCCTAAAGAACAACTTCTAGTATTATTGGCACCCAAAGGCCAAACGCGAGGAGAAGATACACCAAACGCTTTAATTCAGTGCATTGTAAAAAACATTCCTAAATAAAATAAATAAAATTGTCTCAATTTCTACAGACGAAAAATTAAGCATGAGATATTTCCAGAAGTAATTAAAAAAGTTATGGAATCGGAATATAATGAGAGTGGCAGAATTCTGTAGTTTTTCTAATACATGTTTCTCTCGAACAAGGGTGAATGGAGCCAGAATCCATCAACCGTATTCCTAATTAATAGTCTACTATCACATAAAAAAATTCTCATCTTGGTTCTTGACATCTTTTTGGCGAAGTCTCCTTTTAAGTTTGAGTAGGGTATGTTGAGATGGTTTGGACATACAGAGAGGATTAACGAAAGGAGATAGACGAAACAAGTATAGAGAAACATGCTTTATTGCATAAAAATGTACATTCACAAGCTTAAAATATCATCTTTAATGAACTGAATTAATGGCTGCAGCAAGAAACATTCAAAATGTTGTATGTCATCTATTTATACATTATATATGAGGGTATATACTCTCGTTTACCCCTCTTTAATCTGCATTTTTATCAATAGGTACAGTCCTGTTCATAAAAAACTTACCACCTCCAAGTCCGAACTTGAGGGCAATGTGACAACACGATCCCCCCCTCCCTGAGAGGGGTGGTACAATAACCTCTTCAAGCGGAACGAGAACCCCTCCTCCCCGCAGTCGGGCGAGTAGAAAGGCCGACGGAAGGAAAATGTTGACCTGCGAAAAGGATTATTTCCGAGGGGAGGGGTAGGGTTTCTTTTCTTGTGATGTGTGAGTAAGAAAAAGGGAGGTCTGCGAAGTTCAGACGCACCAAGATCCCCCGCACACGACAGATGCAAGCAGTCACGGAAAACAAAAGCCTATCTTAGATCTCAAGGGTCTCAATCCCCGGAGATCTTTTCGTTTCTTGAGTATTTTAATTTATACGCGTATACATTGACGTAAAGTTGTATGAAATGTCTTACGCATTTTCACTATCTGGATGTCCTTGTGATGTTGCAATCCATATTATTCTTAAAATGTGCGATGTGTTCTAAGCCATTTGTTTTTTTTTTGGACTTGGGCACTATTTGTTTAATTTTATAATCACACACCTATAATTACTCTTTCCGAAAGTAAGTTATAAAAGTAAACCATGAAAAGCATTTAGGAAGTGCTTTTACACGTATTTATTTGATCTCATAAGATGCGTAGATAAACCTGGAGTAGGTGGAATTACAACACACAATGAGCCACAAGAATATGTGAAATTCATTACGAAAAAAAGCAATCGCCTGGATGGGATTTGAAACTGGATCACTCTATTACGCTCCGAGTTATCCGATAATGTCAGGCTCGAATTTTGTGCACAACTTTCCTCGCAAAGTATTCTAGGAAAACACATTATAGGGGCGATATATTTATGCGCAAACAACTGTTTCATTTTAAAATGATAAGCTTTGAATTTGACGATCTTATAGCAAATATTTTCGTGATAATTCGAGGCTCAAGAGAGAGACGTGCGGATTGAAAAATGCACCTTTCGTACTCATCCCATGATTTTGGTGAATTCGGTCGCCTTGCTGCTATCAATACAGAAATTCACATACGAATGTATACTATGCGTTCACTCTGTAGTTAGGGTCCGGGCTTCGTTTGTTTTATGAGTGGACGAGAATGAAAGGGCGATGGCTTGGTTCGGCCGCTCAAAGACCTCTCGCAGTCGACAACTGCTACATGACGGAAATCCCAACACGGCCCAATAAGCAACGGCTCGTTTCGTTTTTTTAAATACCGTTTACTTAAGATAATTAATTGGCATAAAAAATGATTGAAGTTTTGACGTATTTTCGTTAACTGTAATTCATTGTGAAACAATACCACCAAAAGTATTATGGAAATATTTTGTTTTCAAATTTCTAAAAAACTTTGGATGGTGGGGAAATAA